>CM073754.1:1222500-2422500 GCA_037127355.1 Schoenoplectus tabernaemontani
TTTTTAAAAAAAAAAAGAATGAATCAAATTTAATATTAACATCTGTTTAATCGAGTCTGCATGTTGGATTATATTTATGTACATATCATTTTTTTAGCTGTCGGATGATATTACAAGATCAATATCATTTTCTTTTTCTGAACTCTCAGTAGTAAGATTAGTTCCCAAATGCTCCGTTTGGGAAGAGGATAACCAAGAGATAAAATTATTATCACCTCTCATAAGTGAAAAGTTTACCCTCTAGTTATTACCACTTTACACTCCTCCCAAGCAACACTAAATGGTATTTGTCTTGCATCAATTGTAGTAGACGTGTTATTTTTTAACAGGCATGAAAATTATATACCAAAAAATAAAAATGAGAACCTGCAGGGAGGGAACCCCAGTTGGAGTGGCAACTGTACCCTCGACCAAAATTAAACGTAATTGGGCTCCTTCTTTGTGATTTTATGAAGGAATGAATATATATTATATATACATGATACATGGGCCGGAAGGTGAGGAGTTCTAATGAGTCGCTTTGAGCTATCAGCTACCTGCCAAGGGAATCCAGAAAATTTTTACAGGCCTTTCAATTTTAGATATCGGATGGTTAAAATATATTTTTCTTTATGTGACTAGAGAAAGGAAGTTGATTAGTAAAAAAATCATTATCATTGATTAATAAATTAATGAACTCCTTCTGATTCATAATAAAATTTATCAAACTTCTATTAGTTCTTCCTCAATTTCAGATTGTCGATAGAAAATTTGAAGAAATGTTAAAAATTACAGTTTTTTTTTTAATTTTTAGAAATGATTTTGTTAGCTGATTCTCGCAGGAGCTGTTTTTTCGATTCGCTAGAAAGAAAAGAACCGAATTGAAGAAAAAAAAAATTAGAAACTGAGCTAACAATTCAGGCCCTTGTCCGTTTTTCTTTTTCCCTAGGTTCGACATTTTTATCCGACCCCTTGGTACTTTTTCTGTTATACAAAAAAAATCACAAGTGATAAATCATGTCATGTTAATCATGTCAAGAGTTATGCGTTTTCTGACATTACATTAGTCGTCATAATGGGCCAAAAGCCATATTATCATTTTAAATCTCCCATACTCCTATCATCCTATCAAAAGCTGGTCCTATGAACTGTTGTCGTAAAAGACTGAAGCAGATTGGATAGAGAAATGTGAGTAAAACTAATATATTAGTACACAGTCTCAATATGTTCTTTATTTGAAAAATATATCTAATTATTTCTGAATTTTGATTTGTGTCTCAATAAATTTTTATATCATAATCGTATGGATATAAAAATATCCTATTTTTAGAGTTTTTGACACCTAAGTACGCATTTTAAATTTTTTAAATGACTTATTTTTATACAAAGATTGATTATTTTATTATTATTTTAATTTCATCCTAAAAATATATAAAATAGATATATGAAACTCAAACAATAGTAAATTTTATATCACATGATTTTAATATAAATAATTTATTAAAAGAGAAAAATAAAAATTTAAAGATAATTAAATATGTTTTTGTGTTTATGAAGGGGATTTCTATTCCTAGAAGCAGCGTAGTGTTAATCAAGAGATGTATGTACTAATAAGTATATTTATTCGGCTAGTGCCAAACAGGGCGGACTTATGTACATCTAGGGGGCAGTTGTCCCTCCCACCCGGATTTTGAAAAATAGTGTTTTTAGGTAATACTTTCGGTAATTTGTCCCCCTCCTAGATTGTCTGATTATTTTTATTGAGAAAAAATATTTAATAGCGTCCATAATGAAATAATTATGCAAAAATGTCAAAATATAAAGTTCCGTAGAGGAAAACTTTATTCATCAACTTGACTATCTATTACTTTGAGCTTTATTTTGTTGTTATTTTTAATATATAAAATTTTATTATTTTAATAGTTTTTTATTAGATAAGAATATATATTAAATTATTTTTTTATTTAGTATCCAATTAGTTAATGGGTTTGAACCCGATAAGTTATTACAATCCGATAATTGCCCCCGACCAAAATCCTGCATCCGCCCCTCCTGCCAAAGTTAATAAAACATGTTCATTTAAGCAGATTTAAGCATGAAGAACTGGGTCAGTACACGGAACTTCTTTTTAGTAATTTTTTTCCATTATATATCAGTTTTCACATTTTTTAAACAAAAGTGTTATGACAGCCGAAGTTGTGATACCATTTTGTTAGGGGTTAGGGATTAGGGAGAGAGACTCAATTGAGAAGGAGAGGACAAAGAAAGCTTAATTATATTGCTTGAGTTGATATTATATGAAGTACAAATTATCTATTCATAATAAAAATAAAATCTTGAAAATAATCCTAAAATAAATAATTTTTTTCTAAAATATCCCACTTAATAAATACAAAACATTTCTTCTTAACATAGCCAGCAAATAGGGGTGTGCAAATGGATTGGTTTAATTAATTTTAAACCGAACCATTATATTTTAGACTATTTGGTTTGATTTTTCGGTTTAAAATTTTCAGTTCAGTTGAAAACTTTAGCTAATTCAATTTTTTTGTTCTTTGGTTAGATTTATGTTTTTATAAATCAGATAAACCGAATAGTCCAAAATTTATCAAACAAATTCATTTTACTTGATATAAATAATGATCATATCAAAGACAATTCAAATATATTTACTATAGATGTTTTATTTTGTTATTTATTTTATTTTTAAACTAATATCGAAGATAATTCCTCTTTATATTACACGTCATACTTGTTTTATTTTTTTAAACTAATATACACAAGTTGGTATAATAATGATCATATCAAAGATAAATTTTTTTTAACTAATATAATTTTGATTTAATCAAATAAACTAAATTAAATTTTAATTTAATCAGTTTTTTATTTATTCAATTGATATTTTATAATTTGATTCAATTTATAATTTGATGAAGTAAATAAATTTTAAATATATTTATTTATTTCAGTTTAAACCGAACTAATTGCACACCTACCTGCAATAGCATACAACGTACCAAATCAGCCTACTGCAATGGATGATAAGACAGAAAAACATACACAAACAACAGAAAAATGACGCATCAACTCGAAAAGAATTGCCAGTAAAATTCAATAGCAATACCGCCTTTTCAGCATCATGTGAACATAAAAAATCACTTGAATATTTTAAATAACGCATGCCTAAAAATCTAAAATAATTTAGAACCAAAAATGATAAAAAAAACGAAGTAATTGAACTAAAATTCAGGTTCAAAGATGCTCGCATTGAAGTTTTGAGACCTATCTAAAAATATTCCCAGCACGTAGAATTGAAGTTAAAAAAACTTTCCTACGTATGTTTTAATCAAGATATATATAAACTCTGAAATTATTTTTCTATACATAGATTATGTTGAAAAAATTAATTTGAAAACTCAAAATTTTAATTTACTAATATCCCAACAGACTATCCTACCTAAACATTTGTATCAAGCTTCTGACTTGAAGAAATACAAACGACACGTCTAATTTTATAGTGTTTGATGGTGGGAAAATAGTATTGTTCTCATATAATAATTCTGTTATTTTTGGATTAGCATTCATTCAAATATAAATATAAATTTGAGAATAGAAGCAGAGCAACGCTAATTCACTAAACCATAGAAACATTGGTTTAGCGGATCAGTGTCCCATGAGGGTACCGAAAAAAATAAAAAATATTTTTTTAATATTAATATAAAGTAATATTAATTAAATATTGATATTATATAAAATAATAAAAAAATAATTAATTATTTTAGTTACTTTCTCCACTATTTTTAAATTACCATCTACATAATATTTTATTAACCCGAATAATAAAAAATTAATTCTATTTTTATATCTTCTAAAATATCACTATTCTTATACTGTTCTCAATCACTAACTCAAAAAATATTATTATTTCACTAATCCTTCTACCATCTTAACACTCCTAAAAAATTGAATCCAAGACAACCAGAGCGCAGACGTGTGCATGTGAAGCCAATTTATCAATCAAAACCATTGATTCTTAATTAATTTTTATGAGAAAAGAAAGCAAATGAGAAATGAAGATAATTTAGCGATTAATTTAAATTTGGAAGCTAATAGTTATCCCCAAATATGTATCTCCAAAATCTATCCCTAAAAGTTGACCATAACTGTTTTGATCAAATAACTAATATTATTTATACAATGGACCTTATTATTTACAACTAAAGAAATAATTATTTAGATCCACTGCAAAACGTCACTCTAACTCTATTTATATCAATTATATGGATTATATTTTATAAATTAACTATGTGAACAGAACATGATAACTGTCATATATTGTAAGTATGGTCTGCTTCTTTGCTCAGATTTTATTTATACTTAAATTTATTATTTATTTTTTACAAATTAACTATTTATATTTACTATATGAACACAATACGATAATTGTCTTGCAATCTATTCTTTGCTCAATACTATTTATATCAATTATGTTTGTTATTTATATTTACATCAATTATGGGGACACATTTTGATAATTATCATGTGTCAAATTAGATTCAAAATGTTGGGTCATAAAATTTTATTATAAAAATCATAACACGTGAAGTAATGAACAAAGACGATAGTCATACAATAAAGATAATATATTACAAAATAAGTTAGAAGATAAATAATCTTTGGGTTATGATGAGCACAAAGAAATCAGTTTTAAATGTTATTATAATAATAGACGAAAAAACAACAAAACATCAAATATATGACAAAATGATAAATAAAATTACAATTGAATTAACAATAGCAATTAATATATAAAACGATAGATGTATAAATTTGCAAAGTTCAAAAGAAATCGGAATTTCTCTCAAAATATTCTCATGCTGAAATTAGAAAAGTAAAATTATGATTAATACTCAAATGGGAAACACAAATGACCCCCCTTATGCATGCACGATTTTAAACAAGAGGGGATCCATTGACAATGGGTTATTTTGACAACCTTGACAATATATCTCTAAATAAATATAAAAAAATCTTAAAAATGAAAAAAATATTATATATGTGTTATTCTATTTTTAGATTGATGTTTATTCAAATTTTATGCAATTTCATTATCGTTTGATAATCCATCAAAGATCGTTAAATGAAAACCGTTGCAAATTATATGAAAATTTGATGGTCTTTGATAGACATCAAATGATAATGAAATTGCATGAAATTTGAATGATCGTCAATTTATAGGTAGAAGAACACATTTATAAAAAAATATTTTTGAGATTTTTTTTGTATTTATTTAGAGGTTCATTGTCAAAGTTATTAAAATAACCCATTATCAACCGATGCCTTTATCTTTAAATAATTGCATCATCTAAAAAATATATAATCAAAGAATAAAACCTAAAAAGGGCAGTGTCATCATTGTTGACCTTAGTTGCCACTATGCAGAAAAGGTTCCGATAAGAGGACAAAGCCCAATAAAAGAATATCAATTATGACGTTTGTAATTTGATCCATCTAAACTCGACATTCAAAAAAAACAAAAAAAAAAAAAAATCATACAAAGTTATCTAATTAATCTTCTGTCACTGTAGTGAGAGATGAACACGCAAAAAATTTGATCGGTTTGGAAAGATATCTTCCATTGTATGATTATTTAAGAGACTTCTTTTCAATAAAAGAAACAATCGTTGAAGAGAGAAACCTTGTCTGGGTGGGGAGGGATGAAATGGTACTATTATTGGGTTGGAAGAGTGCTCAAATGTCTTTTACAAAATTTTTTAATTATTTTTGTAGGTCTGGCAAAAAAATTTGTGGCTCACGACTCGTTTGTAATTCGTTTTGGATCGACTCGTTATTGGCTCACTCATTAATGAACTGAGTCGTTAACGAACCGTCTCGTTAAGTTAATGAGTCGAGCTTGAGCTTAGGTCATCTTGGCTCGTTAGGTTCGTTTACCTCGTTAAACTATTAATATTTATTATTTATATATTTTTATTATGAATTTATAATATAATAAATAGTTTATAGTATGATATGTACTTAAATAATTATATTAAATTATGTGAAATATTTTATCATTAGTTATTTTAATAATTTTTTTTATAAAATCTAATATAAAACATCATAAAAAATATTATTAATTATTAAATTAGCCTTAATGAACTAGCTATGTTAGCTCGTCAATTTAACGAGTCGATATCAAACCAAAACTTTTGACTTGAAAGTAATTAGTGAGTCAGCTCGGTTCGACTTGTTAAGTTAATGACTTGAGTACGAGCTTGATCCGGCTCTTCTCGTTTACGGTCCTAATTTTGCTTTGTTCGACAACTGTGCCAAAAATGGAAACAACTAAAAAGTCAAGACAATGCGTGAAACGAAATACTAAAATTGGAAGTTTTGTTTTTAGGATAGCGCGTGGATGTAATGCTGGGGACAATATTATTTATTTTTTAAATTTCAATCATGATACAAAATTATTGTAAAATAAATACAGAATTGAGAGAAAAGTTGTCATTCCTAATTTAAAGAAATTTGATATTTTGAGTTGAGAGAAATTTAAAGAAAAAAATAAATTAGAGTAATTGTACTTTTTTATTATATAATATTTTATATAACAATTAGAATTGAGAGAAAACTATAACTTCAATTCAATAGAATGATATTATCTAAAGAGTACAATTGCAGAATCAAAATTTGCAGAATCAAAATATTTGCAGCATCAAAATATTTATAGATGTTCATAAGAAGTATACTATATGTCCTGAATATTTTCATTTCCAAGAGGCGAGGCCGCTGTGCCTGTACAATACTAAGTCTCAGTCAGAGGAATCAAGCGCTCTTAGGCAAAGGATAGATCTTGTACCGAACATAGGAACTACTAGCAACTAGCATACTAGCAATATGATTACTCAGCTGGTACTGTTAACTTAGTACCAGTGGACATAGAACTCGAGACTACTATGTTTCCGGGACCGGAATACCGGATAATTAATGCACTAATCGTACCAAAAGCATAGATCTCGTCTCGCTGTAGGAGGGCTTGCGGTTCCAAACCCTGGCTGAGGCCTGAGGTAGATCCATACGATCTGTATATTGTGTTGTCATGTAAGGTAGACCTCTCCTGCGAGACCGCCAATCACGCATGCACCAAAAAATGAAGCTATGTATGATCAATTGCAGATCAAATAACTATTGCAGCCCAATCAGCCCAAATTCCCCCTCGGCCCATTTCATATAAGACAAACTTCCAATCCACTCAGGCCCAGAGCAGCACTGTCGTCTCTCGTCAATTCACGCTGAGTCAGTACGCGCCACGTCACTCCCAGTCCCAGGTGCAGGTGCAGGTGCCATCTTTGGCCTCTTCTGTATAAATATCAAACAAACGCCTCTCTTTCTCATACTGCACTAGACACTAAGTGCACTCACACTCTCTCCTGGTTCTCCATTTCTTTTCGCCGCCCGATTACCCGCAAAGCTGTTTTCCTATTTTCGCCTTTTCCTTTCCCCTTTGACCACTCTCTTCTCACTTCTCTCTCTTTATATATATCTCGCCGATTCAAAACCTTTTATCCGCTAATACAAACAAACGCCTCCCATGTCTCCGACGAACAACCTGATGTCGTACTCGCTTCCTCCGATTGAGGCCCTGCTTTCTCATCCATACCAGTACCAGTACCAGTACCAGTTCATCCCTGAGCAGTTGGATCCTTACCCCTGCATCCAATCTCTCACTGACGGCCGAGACCTTCCCTTCTACCTCACCACCCACGCTGAAGATTCTCTCTCTGTCACTCCCGGTGATGATACGCGCGAGGTCACTAGGGAGTCGCCTGAGTCGAAAAACGATATTACTGTAGCGATTGCGCCGTCGCCTCCTGTAAATCAGCTAGCACTGGTGGAGAAACGGGCGGGGACGGGCATCGTGGGGTCCTCTCTCAGGACCTCTATCTATCGAGGCGTTACGAGGTCTGTTTTTTTTTTCATTTGATTTTTTGTCGCTTATATGAATCCGGTTCTTTCCTTGACGGAGATATGTATGTACATTCATGCGAGTTTTATGATGTTTCTGATCATACTGGAGACTTTGTTTTTTATGTCTATTTTTATTCTAAATGGAAGGGACTAGAACGATTGCGCGAAGGCAGCATGCATTTGGCACTACTGGAGATCTTCAGTTCCTTAATTTTGCATTGACAGCTAGCATAGCTGCAATCGAGTTTACTCATGCGTTATAAATGTACTCTGACCAATAACAGCAATTAGCAGTTACACCATTTAACTTGGAAGATGTTACTGGTTCAAAAATACATTAATAAATTAACCATATGATCTTGTATTTTACGTCAGTTAATAGGTTTAGACTAGAGGAAATCAGGCGTACTATACGCGTATGCACACAAATCTTCCTTTTTTTCTAATTAACCTTATTTAGAGGAGCATATGTATGACTATGACTTGCATGCTAGGCTTGCTAGCAAATGCAAGAATAACCGTAGCATGATAAAAGACCGAGGAGGCCGGCATGCTAAAATGCCCATTGTTGTCATAATAAGCTAACTATGGATAATAAGACACCGTTGTTTCATGAATATTATTTAAAAAAATGTGTTTCGTTACGACATTAATTAATAGACTGAGTCAATGTGTTTCATCGGGACATTAATTAATAGAACTAGTCAAATTCAGCACAGCTTTTTTTTCTAGTGGAATTTGAGCATAGGCTGCATAGCTAACTAAAGTGTGAATAAAATTAAAAGATGTGCATTTCGTATTTGCAGGCACAGGTGGACCGGTCGGTACGAGGCGCACCTCTGGGACAACACGTGCAAGCGAGAAGGGCAGAAGAGAAAAGGAAGACAAGGTATGCACGTGCTTCCCCTCCCATATTAATCAATCAGCTGCATTGTTAATGCAAATTACTATTCCCCACATTTGAGGAGGAGATCCTTGGGCATAATGAGTAGATTGGGGTAATTGATTTGACTGATTGTATATTTTTTGTGTACTTCTTGGAACAAACATCTCTATCCGTGAGATGCCGCCGTTTTGGGGATATTTGAAGGGATTGAAAGATAGAGCGAGACAAATGACCGGTATCGCTTTCAATGTTGAACAGCACCTTTGGTTCCTTTTTTTTTCAAAATATACCTCTGGTTCATTTTTTTTTCAAAATACACCTTTGGTTCGTTGATAATTCATTCTCTTATCTCGCACGGAAAAACTTAAAAGCAAAAAAAAAACAAAACAAAAGAATGATAGAGAATTTTTTAAGGTGGGAAAGTTGTTTTTAGAGTGTACCTATGGACCATACTCTGCGGTTTGAACTGACAGGGTCCCACTTTCATCCCTTTATTTATTGTTACTTTGTGGGCTCAAATCAGCCACAACAATTTCGATTTGGAGTCCTGGATCATTTATGCACACGCTTTTCTTGATGTTTTGCTGCCGTGCATCCTTTTGCTTGTTTGGATGATCAATTGTTGTGGTTGAATGGAATTATAAATTCACTATGGAGGCATTAACCTTTTTCTTGCTAGAATTGCGTGTAGCTAGCTGTGTCTTGAGTCAAATCTATTGTCTGTAGTTGATGTTTCTTTGTAACTGAACATTTCGTCCTTATGTGTATCTGGCATTTTGACTGAAATTTCGGACTTTATTTTGGGATGGCGTATGGTACAGTAAGACACGTACATTTAAATGGAGATATATATATTTTTTTATTTGAGATATTTTGTGGAATAATATTAGCAATATCATTAATGTGGTAACGTGTTCCGATTGGAACTTCAATTCCAATTTATATCAAAAGCTTTTTAAAACGTTATGACTTCAAACACATCTGCAAAATAAATCGGTTTCTAGTTTTATTTGTTGAAGTTCGTAGTCAGATGCATGTAATATCCACTGAATTCTTATGCATGCATAAAATAATCCAATGTATTGAGTTTGTTCTACAATCACGAATAGACAAATAGTGGATAGTTTTGTGCAAAAAAGATATAATTCAGTATTTAGTTGCAAATTGCAATCATAAAATAGAAGAATGTGTCCATTCCAAATGGGCCCACTGTAGCCAGACCAAGGCCCGAAATAAATCCGATGTGGAAACTTGTCAAAGTTTTTATTAATGAAAAAACGAATCATGTTTATTTTGAGCTCCAAAAGGGTGCGGCCATAGCTAGAAGAAAATGGGTAGACTGAGACAATTTGATTTGATTTGACCACACATATAGAGACTCAATAGCCTTTTATTTCTCCTTGCTTTTTTTTTTCCGTAGAAGTCGTGTTCTGTTTGCCTTGCCACACAGTACCTCTGTGGACGGATAGAAAAAGTACACCTGATGCCCCACATCAGGATCTTTGACCACGTGGTCACTATTATTGAGACAGTTGTTCGTGGGTTTTTTTTTTTTTTTTTGGGGGGGGGGGGGGGTGTTCAGAGTTCAGAGGGGAAGAGGTCATGCTCACTGATCTGATTGATTGTTCCCTCTATACGTCTATGACCGATTTATTGCTGCCACAGGCTGCCCAGAATTTTATCTGGCACCTGTTGTGCTTAAAATAAAAATAATAATGTTCTTAACACTTAACATCAGATAGAAATAATTAGTAAATTAAAGTAGTGATATTCCTTTAACTGTTGCAGTGTTGTCTTTAAACCAATGGTTGGCAATTAGAATTTTCATTCCTGAATCACGTAAAATAGGCTGAGAAAATTAGATATTAATATAACCATATATTTGGTCTTGGAGTTCTCTTGGAGAACTATGTATAATGCTTTTAAGAAAATTATCAAGGTTTCTTGGAAAGTGGAAACTATCTTTGACTTGTTGATTAAAACCTCTTATACTATTCCCAGAATATTATGTTTTTCGCATTGTAGCCTGTTATTATTTATTGTTATTTAATGAATCTGATTTCAATTTTTGTTCTGTTGCAAATTATGCAAATGGGACTGCTCCTGATTTCTGCCTGTTCTCCAGTCTATCTAGGTACCCTTTTTTCCTTATGTAATTTATATAATATCAAGTTATCAACTTCCGAGATATGGTATATAACTTGAAACATGCTATTGTAACACAGGTGGCTATGACAAAGAAGAGAAGGCAGCGAGGGCCTATGATCTGGCAGCTATCAAGTATTGGGGCATTAGTGCTGTTACAAACTTCCCTGTAACTCTCTCTCTCTCTCTCTCTCTCTCTTTTTCTCTACAACAAATATATATATTTTTTCTATTCTAAATTGATAAAATACTTCAACGCAGATTGATAATTACGCCAGGGAGATGGGGGAAATGCAGAACATGACCAAGCAAGAATTTGTAGCCTCAATTAGAAGGTACCACTATTTGTCTTCTCATCATGTAGTAATTGTTTGCTGTTATAGTATATCTACTAAAAATATTTTTTTTTAAAAGATGAGAGTCATACTCTTAAATTTCATGAATGTTCATAAGAGATCTTTCATCTGGGTTTTTGAACCTTTAATCTCCTATACGGAGAGCATTATTTTTTGTCACTAGATCAAATTTCAGTTCTCATTTCTATGAAAAACATATTCTCAGAACCTCTCTTTTTTTTTTTGCTGATTTATAGGAAAAGCAGTGGTTTTTCAAGAGGTGCCTCTATCTACAGGGGAGTCACAAGGTAAGATAATTTTGTATTGTAACAAAGGAAATATGAATAGGTTGTATTGTGGTTCATTGTGAGCCCACCACTATGACAAACCTTTTTTTGTCCTTGTAAAACAGTCATCAGAAAAAGTTTGTATTTGAAGTTCATTTGCTACGTCTATCCTTGTATCTCCTTTCTCCTCTTGCAATTCCACATATTGAAATGTGCTCTCTTGACAATGTTGCTGATCTAAGAGCTAAATTAAGATCTTTTATCTGGAAATTATTTTCCCCAACTTGAACATGCACCCCGTTGAGATTCCTTCAATTTGTTTGTAAACGAAGTAGATGTAATATGTGTGAATTTCTCCTGACTTTAGGCACCACCAGCATGGTCGATGGCAAGCAAGAATAGGTCGTGTTGCTGGCAATAAGGACCTCTACCTTGGAACCTTTGGTAAGCTTGCATTTAATTCCAATAGGCTAGTAGTGCATAAAGTGCATAAATTTTTATAAGTTTTTACCTTGCTTTAATTTTCTCTAGCATCTGAAGAAGAAGCTGCTGAGGCATATGATGTGGCAGCGATTAAATTCAGGGGCATCAATGCTGTTACGAATTTTGAGCTCAGTCGATATGATTTGGATGCCATAGCTTCAAGTGACTTGCCAATTGGTGCATCGGGGCGGAGATCAAAGTTGGCAGCTCAGCCCCCAAACAACAACAGCACTCAAATCTCATTTGATCTCCGCCCTCTACCTCTAGCGGCACAAAACTCAAATGCAGTGACCCCTTCCTTCTTCCGTAACTTTCTCCAACTGAGTGCATCTGAACTGATGGTTCCCTTCCCTCCATTGCTTAGTTTTGGTGACAACGGCGCCTTACCGGTCAGTCGGGGTTTCTTTAGCTTTCCTGATGGGTATGAACAGAAGAGCCATCCACAAAATACACTGCCTATGGGAAGTGGTCTTCTCCAGTTGGCCGGTGTTTCCGTTTCCATCCCTCAGTGAATTTGCTTATCTGGCACATGTTTCTTTTTTAGGCGCTGGAAAGTAGAAACTAATCCATTCTGGTATTAAGAAAAAAGGTTAATTGGGTACTTCTGATATTTTGGTGGTAGCGCCGACACTGTAGTGCGACTGGTGTAGCAGGTTGCCTTTTTGTGTTTTTGGATTCGGTCATGTAAAACTGCAACGAGGTCTTACATTATATTATTATGATAGAATGATCAGGCTTTCTAAACAGATAGTGCTTGCTTATATTATCCTTAATTTTTTGTAGTAGAAAAATGCTGAATCAATAGTTTAATTCATAATTTATTAGTTTCCTATTCTTCTCCGTTTGATTTGATATCGTCTCTTATTAAAATAAATAAATTAGGAGCGTACAGTTTACTAGCCGTAATATGTTTTCGACTTTTCGTAAACGTGGTAGTTTGATATATATCCGGAGGCGCGTTGGATTGCATATTTGCATTCATGACCTAAGATTCTGGCGCCTAAAAGAGAACATACACCTTTTTCCACATTAATAGTTTAATTTTTTTATTTTTAGAACAAAAAAAATTATCGGAAAGTGCTAGGCATTTTAGGTCCTTAGAAGGGACGAGAAAACAACTCCGTTCTAAGTCCTTTTCCCCTTAGAAACTGAGATATCATTACGGTGCGTCGGAAAAAAAATCCTAGGAGCGAGTCACTATTCCTGTCTTTTTTTTCGGATTAAATTTGTATAACAAAGTTGGAGTAAAATACCTTGAGTTTAATCTCATGAAGGTTTTTTGTGAGTTTAACTTAAAAAGTACATCAAATTATTTTTAAATTTAATTTATCATACTCATTAAATTCTTTATATAAAATCATTTTGGGATGCAAAAATTTAGAGATGATCTAATATATTAAAAGCTTTTAAAGTTATGATTTTTAATTTTTAAAAATGAACTCTAAAAATAATAATAATATATTCAATCTTTCAACATCATTTTTAAAAAATAAAAATGATGATTTTAATATAAAGAATTTAATCAAAACACTTCAATTTTTTGCAATCCATAAGATTTTCATATAAAATTTTTTATTGAGCGTGATAAATTAAAATTTAGAGATGATTTGTTATATTTTTTGAGTTAACCTCACGGTATCTTTACTCAACAAAGTTGATTTATTTAAAATTAATAATTGATGAAATTGATATTATTTAAGTATGGTTTTCATTTGAATTTTTATTTTTTGTTGAAAAATATTTTCTTAATTGAAATAATGATGAAAAAACTAACAACAAATATTATAAAAGAAGTACTACATTAATTAATAGTACATAACAAATAAATATATCACCATCTGCGTGTAAAACTCATGATGAATAATTTTATCAATTATCAATTTCAAAATATATCAATTATATCAAATTATACAAATTTAATAAAAAAAAAAGACAAGTTGTGACTGAGAATTTATCTCAGTTCTTAGAATTTTCTTTTTGAGGGACCATAATAATATCTCGGTTTCCTAAGGGAAAAAAATTAGGGTTAGTTATTTTCTTGGTCCTTTCTAAAGGACCTAAGAAACACATCATTCATAAACTTTTTGATAAAAAATATTTTTTTTCTAAGAAAAATGTGAATAGTTTGTTGAAGTTGGGGCCTACTAAATGACAAACTATAAAAAATTTTATCTTGAAATCAGCACGTTAAGACTCATTTAATAGTTAATAATATTTTTATGAAAATTTATATTAAATTTTATACAAAATTATGAAAATAACTAATGACAATATAATTTGATATAATAATTAAACTACTTACTATACTAAAAATATACAAAAAAAATAATATAAAAAATAAATATTAATAGTTTATCGAGGTAAACGAGCTGAGTTAATCTAAGATCAAAATTAATTAATTAACTTAATGCTTGGTTTGTTGAGCCTATATAAATTGATCCTGAACAAGTCATTTATTTCATAAGTCCTGGTTGAAGTATACAAACGGGAATTAGGAAGGAGCTACTGCAATGGAATTTGTATGAAATCAAATGCCGCGTAGGCGTAGCATATATACAGCGCAGGAGGAGGGCCATCCGATTTCATCCTTTATCAATTTTAAAGCTCCCTTAAAAATCTTACGGCAGTAAGACGCATTGTAAGGTGTGACGCGCGTCAATAGATGTGCACTCGCTTCATTGCGATTATGCAAAACAAAAGTCACTGATACGGTACAGTAAAAACTGGAGTTTCTTCAGCAAGAGTCCGGATCCTCTGTAGCAACTCATGATACCGTTGTACCTTACTACATTGTGCTACTTTTGTGCAGCCACGTGCTATTCAGTACGGCCTAAGCTTGTTTGGGAGTTGGGACAGTGAAGGTATCTTTTATTTTTGAGTGCCCACTGCCCAGTGAACAACTGAAGATATTAATTGCAAGGTATCACGGCTGCATCAAAATCTTCTCTTATTCTTATAGAAGAATGGAGTTTTATTATTTATTTTTAAAAAAATATGAATTTTCTTTTTAAATAGAAAAAATTATAAATATATTTTTTTACTTGTAGATTGATAGCTTATCAAATTTTATGTAATTTTATTAATTTTTGATACTTCATTAAAGATTATCAAATTTAACAGTCCATCACTAATATTTACAACGATTTCAAATTAATGATTTTTGATAGACTATCAAATATTAATAAAATTATATGAAATTTGATAAACTATCAAACTATAAATAAAAAATATATCTATATTTTTTGTTTTTAAAATAAATAACAAAATTTTATTCTTTTGCACAAGAATAACAGCATATTTGGAGTCGTCATGGCTCGGTACAACTGAATGACTGATAGCCATGTGCCCATGTACGGAGCATCTCAACATTTCACATCGTTTCGTGATAGGATCGCAGCGCTTGATCAAATACGATATTCCCAAACAGTTGCAGAGAGATATCCAAAAAAATACGGCTTGAAAATTTGAATTGTCCATCACATCGGTGATCCAACTAGTTTTGAGGTTCTCAGTAGAATCTCGTCTATTCAGGGTCGAACGGTCCAAGTAACCATGCTCTCTTGGTCGTTTCATTTGGGATGACAAATGTTTAAGCACGGCCCAGAAAACTTGATCTAAAACCAAATGGTCCTGATCTGTAAATGACCAACGGGAGAAGTATAAAGATTAAAGAACGAAGCTTTAATCGCACTTCAATGGTGAAAAAGCGACGGACAAAAGATAACTCAAATCAACAGAGCACGTACCAGAGCACGCAATTTAAGAGAAAAGTCATAAACAAAAAATTAATCTCTTTTATCCACCAAATGTCTTTTTAACATACAAAGCACACACCTTTTTAAAGAGAGCCGCATCAAAAGCAAAAAAGGAAGTCTTTGTCATGTACTGGGCATACAATTATTTCCTGCCTAAACATAACCTGATCACGTTGACCGGCCAAACCATCATTACAAAATGCTGAAAATAATCTAATTTAAAACAGGGTTAAGACTTTAATTGAGGGGCCGGCTCCTCGCTTTTCTTCTCTTCTATGACTGGTTTTGAACTCATTGCGTCCATTGTCTTGTAAAACTCCTCCGGCAACTTGACTGGTTTGTGACGAGGCACGTGCTTAGGGATTGGCGTGTCATCTTCTATCACTTCGCATTTGTAATCATCAGGTACACCCCATGGGTCCCACTCTGCAGTTTTTAATTAAAGAAGAGGTAAGACATAGTCAAAGGTAAAAAAATTGTTTGTTTAAACTAAAAAGGAAGAGGATTGTGCTTCACTGCTGCCAATACCTGAGCAGAGTACTACACCACTGATATATCAAAAGCAAGTCTTTTTTTTCTTTCCGTTATATGCCTTTTCGGCTTTTTTTTCATTTGGGTCTGCTGAAAACAAAAGGTTTCATCCGAAAAAGGGAAAAAAAAAACAATAAAGCTCATATATGCCAGTGAGATAGCTTGCTAAACCAAATGGGTCAGTCTTAGCAGACAGCGCAACATGACAAAGCTTCAATTATGCTATGCTAACAGAAAGACAGCTCGTTGATAAAAGAAACATAAATAATGCACCATCAAGAAATCTAAGCAATATAACACGGGAGGGGCAAAAAAAAGAGAAGTTAATTGCAACCTCCGTTCCTTGTGCTGCAGGATTTACTACTGTTAGGTAGTCTGTATTACGAGTATGTAATCGAGTACAAAGTTCCTTGCAGAAAATGTTATGATCAATTAAAAAGAATTAAGTATTTCTCATCCAGGAATTCTCATATAAATCTCTCTTAAAGGTTGGCGGTAGCTGCCATGTGAAACTGCCGAGGGAGTTCTCCTCCCTCCCTCCCACCACACCCCCTGTCCCACCCATCTTCATCTCTTGCTAATCTATGTAGGAGGAACTATACATTATGTATGCAGAGTTTCTTGCTGTATAATTGTACCTTCTATTTCTTTAGCTTGGGGACTAAAGATTGAAATTGAAGGATGATATTCTTTGGACCATCTTATAGTCATTTAACTTTTATCTCCATTTTGAATGTTTTATATCCAACAAGTACAATACGTTGTTGGGATGATCGTGCTAATTCATTTCTAACCAGGGATGGGTGTACTTGAGGTGAATGATGGTCAATTGACCCCCATTCACCTCAACTACTTTTTTAGTAAAAATATTGTTGGTACACTAATTTGACCCTCATACTCATCTACAAATTGTTTCTCATTGTTCCCCATACATTTTCACAGGAAAGAAAATTCCACATGTATGTGTATCTCAATCCCGCACCTGTTTCTGGCATTAGAATTTTTTGTTTTCTTCCTACTACTCTAAAAATAATAGCTATTGATCCTCTGGTATTTCTGATGCAGAAAAAGCTCAACAGGGTAGCTATATATATTTATATAAAGATACATAGCAAGAGATGAAGATGAAATTGAAAATGGTACAACCACATAACAAGAAATTCTGCATGCATAAATGTAGCTCATATTCAACATTTTATTTACCATACCTTTTCTTCAAGCGTTCAACTTCAAGTCATAGATACTACTGCTATACAATCACTCAAATACCAAAGGAAACAATAGTACTTGATGAAACAAATAAATAACCTCACTGGCCTCCCGAGTCACTTGACTAAGTTAAAAAAATGACCTTATCGAAGTAGAGAAACCAAATACCTTACAAGTTGCAAACCACACCAGGCAATGTATGTGCAAAACAGATAAATTAAAATTAAATCAGAAATCATCCAACGATGAACTAAATCAGCCACCATGATACTGTATAGATCACCATCAACAACAGTTCATCATCACACATGTACTTGGCACGACGACAAGATTTCAGAGGAAGTCAGAGAAAAAAGAGAGAAGTACCGACGAGCTTGGCAATGAGCTTGAGCTCATCCTCGGCCTCCTCGATGAGCTCCTCGACCTGGCCGCAGCCAATCTTCTTCTCGATCTGCTCCCAGTCTTCCTCCTGCTGACAGATCTGGAGGCGGTGCTTGGTGAAGCTCTCAACAGCCTTGCGGTACCCCTCATCCGAGGGCACCCCCTCAATCTCCTTCAGCGTCTTCGTGTACAAACCGATGAGCACCTCACGCGCATTCGGAACGACATCCAGACCGACTATTCCCGTCGTCGTCTTCACTTTCCCCGCCGCCATCAACATCGCCCCCGTCCCCGTGCCTCCCCTTAGAATGTTTCGGAGAAACATTTTTGCTCGCTTTTTCTCCTGCTCTCTTTTCTGGTTTTAGATTTTTTGGAAGATCGAAGCCGATCGATGGGGGGGGGTCTTGATATCATTTTGGATTTAGTGGGCTCGTTAATGCATCACTCGAAGTTTGGACTCATTACTGGCTTTAATAGATAGTTAGTTGTTCCAGTCTTCCAGACCATGCAGAGCATGGTAAGCCCTTCTTTCGGGAGCTTCTTTGCACGCCGTCTAAAATAGGCCGTGCTCATTGCCCTGGCCCCTGGCCCCTTGCCCCTCGCTCCTGGCTCCGCTGCCGTTCATTAATAAAGGCCCATGCACTGTTATTTCACAGAAAGTGTAGGCATGCTACTACTTTCTTTTTCGTTTTTCTTTTTCTTTTTAAAAAAAAGAACTGTTCTTATCTACGGGGACCGTTTGATAAATTAAGGAATATATTTGAAATAGTGATAGAATAGTATTTTTTTTTTTGAAAGGGTGGTAGAATAATGGTATTCTTGACTATTCGGAAGAGCGAAAATATCGTTTAGCAGTTGTTACTTAGAATAGTTAAAATATGAATAATTATGATACTAATAACGATGATGATAATAATAATAATAGTAAAATAATAATAATAATAGTAAGATAATAATAATAAAGTAATAAGAAATCATAATAAAAATATAAACATAATCATAATATAGTAATATAATAATAAAAAATTATAATTACAATCATATTTATAATAATATAATAATAATAAGTAATCAAAATTTTAATAATATAATCATAATCATAATCATGATAATAATAATTATAGTCATAATTATAATAATATAACCATAATCATAATCATAATAATATAATAATAAAAATATAATCATAATCATAAAAATAATTATAATTATAATAATATAATAATAAATTAATCATAACTATAATCAACATATAATAATATAATACAATATAATAAAATAATAATAATGTAATAAAAATAATCATAATAAATAATAATATTATAATAGTAATATAATAAAAATATAAATAAAATCATAATATAGTAACATAATAATAAAAAATTATAATTATAATCATAATTATAATAATATAATAATAATAAGTAATCATAATTTTAATAATATAATCATAAAATAATAATCATAATCATAATCATGATAATAATAATTATAGTCATAATCATACTAATATAACCATAATCATAATCATAATAATATAATAATAAAAATATAATCATAATTATAATTATAATAATATAATAATAAATTAAGAATTAGGCTATGGTGCTTTGCAAAGCACAAAAGCGTTGTGTGCTTTGCGCTCTATTTTTAATTTTAAGTCAGAAATGATCGATCCATATCAAAATCTATTAGTAAACCAAAATTTATATTTGTTGGAATTTATTTGCTATTTTTTTGGATAGGGGGAAAACCGTCATTTTTGAATGAACCATAATTCTCAGATCAAGTCATTTTCTCCTTATCAGAAAAAATAGCAAAAAAATATAAAAATATAAAATTTGATGTACTAATAGATTTTTATATGAAGATTAGATTGAACGGTTCGGATCGATTATTTCTAACTTGAAATTAATAATAGAGCGCAAAGCACATAACGCCTCTGTGCTTTGCAAAAGCACCATAGTCGGATTCATAAATTAATCATAATTATAATCAATATATAATAATATAATACAACATAATAAAATAATAATAAGTAATAATAATCATAATCATCATAATATAATAATAAATAATCTTGATCATAATAATATAATAATAAAATAATTATATTTATATTCATAATATAATAATATAATATTAAAATTATATTTATAATAATAAGAAATAATATAATAATACTAATGGTAATAATAATATAATAACAATAATGATAATAATAAATAATAATAATCATAATATTAATATGATAATAAATTATGATCATAAATATAATATAATAATATAATAATACTAAATCTTAATCATAATCATAATATAATAATATAATATAATATAATCAAACAATAATCGTTATTCCGACGAGAACTAATCCGGTATTCCACCTATAAGTTGGTATATCATATTAGCACTATTCTGCACTCTTCTACTTAGTCTAAAATTCGTTTGGCAATTCTATTCCTACTTTTTGCTATTCCATGGTGTGCCAAACAAACCCTATTATTATAGTGTTAGCTTCTTATTGGAATATCAGTGCACCAAGACCGGCTGAATATGATTCGACCCGTTCAAATTTGAATCTGATTTGATATGATTTTTTTTAGAAAGTCAAACTGATATGAATCTGACCTGACTCGGACCCGAACAATCTGAAACTCGAGATGACCCAAGACAGACAACCTAAAACCCGACCTGATCCAAACCTGAACAATCTAAAACTCGAGATGACCCGAAATCAAACTACCCGAAACCCGACCCCGATCCAAACTCGAACAACTTGAAACCCGAGATGACCCGAGATAAAATCACCCGAAACCCGACCATACCCGACCCAACTCGTGTTGCATATATGTATCTAGTTACTTTAAAATTATACTATACAAATATTAAACTTCCCTTTACAAATTCAATTTGTACTTGACTATCAGTTTATTTTGAAGGAGGATCGAGTTAAACACGAGTTAAGTACGAATTTCATAAACAACGCTGGACTACCAGTTTATTTTGACACAAATTAACAAATATTTTTATCAATATGTCACGTACAAACAGTTACACGTATAATTTTAATAATTTCAATTATAAAATTAGCTACATGCATATATATTCACAGTTTATATTAAAATTACAAAATTATATTTCAAATCAAAATACAGATATTATTAATAATATTTTCTTGTGTCTGAAATTTTCATTTATATTGTCCACTAAATACTATAGAATGAATATAGATCTTATATAATAATAATAATAATAATAATAATAATAATATAAATAAAATAAATGAATATTATTAAATATTTATTTTTAGAGCACATAAATTTTATTATAATTTAATCAAAAAATCACATAACAAATTAACAATATTTATGAATCAAAATTTGTATGTTGTATATTAAAATTACCATAAAAAAACTAATATCTATTAATCAAAATTATCATAAATGACATGTCTTCAATTTTTAATAAAATGAATGAAATATGTCGATCTAAAATTGATTTAACTAGAGTCAAATTAATTAATAATACCTATATTATTTAAAATGTCAAATTGATCATAACATAATTAATAACCTAAACCTAACATTGACTAAATTATATTTAAAAAAAAAAGTTTGACGACCCAAAATCCAACCCGACACAAAATAAAACATCACAAAAAAAAACACGGCCCGAAACAACCCGAAACTAGAGAAGCAGAGACTACTCGATATCAGATGACCTGAAACCCGACCTGACTGAACCCGAATGACCCAAAACTAGAAATTACCTAAGCTAATAAGAACCCAAACTCGACTTGGCCCGAAATGACCCGAAACTCAACGATAGTGCTCGACCCGACCAGACCCTGACCCATGACCCAACAATTTTTTTGATAAAATTTATCCGACCCAAACCCGAACCCACCTGCCCTGTCTGAACCCGACCGATTGCCACATCTAACACAGCATACGCAATAAATTGAGCACAAGCAAATTGACTTTACACAGGCTCAGCATGAATGAAATACTATTACAAAGAGAGTAAAAACAATCTAGGTGCATTTGCATGCTGCAGTTATAGTAAATGCTTCAAATATTTTACCATACGGTACCACAAAATATTTGCATAGAACAAACTTGATGTGGATCACGGTTAGGTTAAATAAGTCAACACAACATTTCATTAGATCGAAATCCAACCCCAGACTTGCGCTAGGATCTTTTTAAAATTTAGTTTGCACAAAACATCCTAGCAAACCCAACCCCCCCCCCCCCCCCCTTTCTTCTTCAAGGCTCTTCATTTAACAAAAATCAGAACCGCCTAACATATTACCCACAAAGACAGTTAATGTGACAATCTTCCAGCACTTCAACTTGCAAACAACATGTTACCTGCAATGAAATAACAGTATATTAATGACCTGAATGATATTTTCTTCTTCAGTATTGTCTCGGAACTATGGAGTACAAAGCAACTAACAATCAAGAAGCAGTGCCATAATAATCAGCACCTCTGGAAGATTTTGCTCTGCGTAAAGCCTTTTTCTTTTTCCAAATGATCTTGAATATACTTTTCTATGCTTGTTTTTGGTTTTTCGATCAACAGTAAAATGCATGGCAATATAAGTAACACTTTTTCAGTCAGTACCTTGAAGGCTAAAATTACAACCATTACTAGTACAATATCAGAAACTGTTATAACAATCATACCTCACAAGTCAAACCTGAACTCTTCTTCATTTTCAACATCATCATAATCGTCTTCGTCATCTGAAAAAGCAAATTCCTCTACTTCGTCCTCTTCTTCCTCTCCATCTGCTCCCATGCTTCTAGAAGTTTCACCTCCTACCATGGTTCCAGAGTCTTTTTTGTCCTTTAAGCCTGTGCTTAGCACCACTGTTCCACCTTTTGACTTCTCCATGTCTTTCTTCAACCTCCCCATGTTCTCCCTCTGGCGCTCTACTTCTAGCCGTTCTTTCTCTGCCTTTCTCTTGTCCAGCTCAGCCCTGCAAAATGAAAGCATAATTGGACATGCTACTTGTACACATACTATTTGGAAGTCTGCATGGAGTTCGCACTTGCTATTTGGAAGGCATGCTTCAACCAAAAGTTTTAAGGCCTGCTAACAATAATCCAGGAAACTTCATCCAGGATAACTCACCGATCCCATCACCTCAACCCCTTTCATAAGTGTAAAACATGTATGAAAAGATTCATAGAGTTCTCACTGGTTAAAACTGGACAGGGTTCACATTTTGTGTAACAGTTATTTAAATTTGCATGCATGTGGAAGGATCTCTCTGCTAAATATATTCAACACACCTAGTGCAGAAAGTTCCAATTACAAGGTAAAATGATTGAGGCATTTTATAATTTACAGCCAATATATATCAAAATCTGGAATTAGATGGTAAAATTTTTTTAGCTAACATCCCCAAATTTGCAGTTATTTGGAGGTGCCATCCTGCATTCCTGAACATCTAAAACAAAGGTAGGGTGCAAGCTAGAAGTACGATATTTATTTATACAGTTGCGAATACTTTGAAATAGAAGGTAACTCGGTATTATATTTCAGTGCAGATTGTTTGACTCAAAAAAAAAAAAAAAAACCAACCAACCAACAATGTCATCAGGACAAATATGGCACACCTGTAGGTTTCCATATACTCTTTTGCACTGAGTTCTATGGCTTCAAAAAAGGCATCCATCCCTGCACCCGAAACAGCTGAGACCCCAACTGAACGAAGATTTTTATAGAACTCATCAAGAGCCAGAGATAGGCTTCTTGCAAGTGTTGATGAGTATGAAGAATCAGACTCCATTGCTGTTTGAAAAGCCTCAAAATCTTGCATCCACTGAACAAAAAAGTATTTAGCAAGTTGGATTATTTTACTTCAAAGAGCCCAGATTTTAACAACTTAAACATCTTCTATCAGTCAATTTTGAGTTCAATCTAATCAATCACTATGTGCAATTATGCACACAGATATTTCTAAATTTAATATTTGCATATTAAAGTTATGCACACATATATTACCAGAAATTACAGTGTTCCAAGTAGATGCTTTAGGGCATAAATTAAACAAATGCTGCAGAGAGGGAAGCACCAGCCTCTCATTGTTTTTGTTAAGGTACTGATAAAGAAGAAATAGCAAATTACCTTATGAAGTATATAGTTTTGGTAAATTCACTTAATCAGTAGATAGAAATGCATTTTGTAAGATACGTGTCGCTTTCAAGTTTCAACGTAACAACAGAGTGTACTCACTTTACTTTTGAGTCAGTTATTATTACAAGGCCTCTAAGATCTAACTATACAGAATTACAGACGTATGGCCAGATAAATTCTCAACCACTCATAGGCCAGCTATTTGTAAGCATGACAAACCAAGGTTCACAAGAACATAGAATTTCAAAAAGGTGTGCAGCTCTAAAAGGAAGGTAACACAGAATAAATAACTAAAAATAAACAAAATATCATGCTCTAAGAAACATAACAAATTATACATATCATGAGAAGCATCTTGCATGCAACTCTAAAGCACGGTATGCATCCTTTCAGTGGGGTACACATATAATTTTCAAATCTTAAAACAATTTTCATTGTGCAATAGAAATATGAAAGGTGCCTCATTTCTGTGCAGGATATAATAATATCATTCAACATCTAACAGGGGTACAATATGAAATTGGCCTTAAAAGAAAGGACCGGCAAAATACCTCAAGTGCAAACTCATGCTTGGCCACATCAACCTTGTTAAAAGTGAGAACCAAAGGGAGTCGAGTCTTGTAAAGTATACTGCAAGCATACAGCATATTGCTCATGAAAGTAACCGGGTTAGCAGATCGAGGTGTGTCTACCACATAGGCAATGACAGTAGGAAATGTAGATGCGAATGCCTCGGTAATTATAGCACCAGAGGCTGACCATGTGAAGATCTCAATCTGGCCAGGTGTGTCAACCAATACATAGTCTAACTGATCAGCACGCCTTTCAATGACAGATATTACCTGCAGCATGGAAATACCATCATGAATAATACCAAATAGTGCTGAACACATGATGTACATGTTCTCAGTAAACTTTAAAAGTTTGGTTGGTAACATAAACCAGGTGTTGTTATACTGTGTTATATTGCATTTGGTCTCCCTTCTTTCGAAAATAACAAGACAGATATTCAATCATTCAGCTGTAAATGATTCAAATTATACTTTTTTGCTACAAACCCAGTATAATAGCACCAAATGTTTCAGCATGTTCTGACCCCAGCTGAAATGTTAACTCAAATTAATCCCAAATCAATGAATATTCTGCATTAATTTTGTCATTTCCCTATATTTCTTTCATTATCCATTGAATAATGGCTAGATAGTAACCTACTTCGCATCTGACTTCTAGAGCCCATCAGCACAGTCGATGCTGAAACATCAAAACTACATAAACTTATACAAAGAAAAGTACCTCATCAAACTTGGTGGAGAAGAGATTAAGAGAAGTTAGAATTCCCCCATTAGGTCCGAGATTGTACTCTTTCATGACATCCTTATAATGAACTGTATCTCTTATGTCTATATTCGCCCCAAATGGAAGGTTCAAAACAGCCGGGTCTAGGTTCAGAACATAGCCACGCAAGTTTGAGGCTCGTGTATGGCACACCAACCTATGTAGAAAGGTCGTCTTCCCTGTGCCTGCACCACATGCCAATGCCAGTTCTAGCTAAGTATTTGATCTCATTTGGGCTTTTCTAATTGACTAACAGTATTTGGCTGAGAACCCTACCAAATGTTATTACTTACCTAGTTTATATCATTACAATTATGAACTATTAGAAGAGTATTTTGCCATGAAAAATAAAGATAGGTGGTATCTGGTACCTGCCATGCCGACAACAATTATAATTACAGGTTTCCTCTTGAAAGTACTGCCAGAGTTATCTCCAATGTTCAGATTCTTTATAGAGTCTGTGATATCAGCTTTCTCCCCGCCTTCAAATTCCATTAGTGCCAATAAACATGAACGCATGAAAATAATTAGTGAAGTTTAGCGGTAAAGGAAGGGATGAAATTTCTTGTCCCAATTCACGAAATAATTGATAAATTCTAAAACAAGGGATCGATTTCGACAAGAACATACTGTACTACTAGCGGCAGTCGGCTCCGTCTCCTTCAGAGCTGAGTTGGTCGAGCCCGCACTGGCCGGCTCTGGGTCAATATCCATGTACCCTTCACTCTCTAGAGAAAAAAGTGTTATTTGGAGGGGTTAGGGTTTTAGGTTGAAGAGGAGAAATCGAGGGAGTAGAACCAGCGCCCTTGTCCGCATTTCGAGAAAGGATCAGTGCACCAGGTGTAGCCGCTAGTAGAAAATTACACAATGGACCGGATTCATTGGTGAAGTTACAATGAGAGCAAATCATTTTAGGCTAAGACTAGGCCCATGAGCCTCGCTCTGCTCCACATTTCAGCCCACCTCCTTTATTATATTATACATTTATACTTGAGAATAGAGTAGCTATGAATATGATTTCACTGTCCCTTTCTTTTCTAAGTTTTAGCTTTCACGGTATCAGAAACTTTTACGACATTTTTTTTATTTGTCCGGCCATTATTTTTTTTGAGAATGGGATCGGTTAATAATGATTTATTTTTATAACTTTAACAATGGATCTCTAAATAAATACAAAAAAAAATTTAAAAATAGAAAAAAAGTTTATAGATGTGTTTTTATACGTTTAAATTGATTATCATTTAAATTTTATACAATTTCATTATCATTTGATAGTTGATCAAAGACCGTTAAATTGGAACCGTTGTAAATAATCACTCCTATTGAAAAATAAAACAATAAGAGCTCGTGGAGTTTAATATCTTTTTTTTTTCTTCTGATGGAGTCAAATATTTCATTCTTGTTTCGAGAAAAATATTTTAACGTTATCTTTTATTCAGTTTGTAGACATTTCTTGCTGAAATCTAATCCATATCTTTTATAACGAGACCAAATCCTAACCATGTTGTGAGAAAATATCATCTGAGAAGTTAATTTTAACAGAGCGACTTTCTTAGTTCGGCATTATCTTAACTATCGCATGGAATATAAAGTTCTTTTATTTAAATCGAAGCAAAGATAATTTGTCAGATTCTCTTGAAGGCATGAAACTTTTTTTTTTTAGGCCAGATGAAATTATCCAAATATGAACGAACTTTACAGTCTCAATAGGTGCGTTCTTACATTGTGTCAATTTTTTTTATCTATAACTTTGATAATTTTAGAAAACTAATTTTATTATTTTAGTGAGAGGCTGTATTTGCTAGACGCATTATAAGATTTTAGGACACACTTGTCAAACATATTCTTAGAATTTTAAATAGTGTCGAATAAATTCAGACAATTTTGTGAGGATTAAAAAATAATGTTTATTTTGTTTCAGGGAATCCTGGAGTTCTTGGCCCATTTTCATTACAAGAACCCAGAAATAATTAAAAGTTCCCTTAAGACACGGTATGACAGAGCAGTAGCAAACTGCGGCTCTTTTGTCTCAAAAAGAAGGTAATTAACTTACCATGTTGTACAATATCAACAGATCCTGTGACCCTTTTGTCTCAGAAAGCTCAATCAAAGGGGAAGAAATAAAAAAAATAAATAAATATGACCTGTACAACAAATGCACTCTATGTCAGATTTTTCACTGCCAACCAAAGTTTCTGGTTTCATATTGACCTATCTATTATTAGTGAATCTATGAAATTCCTGGGTATAACTTTTTATCTGGGCATTACAGTGAATTGCTTGATTCCCCAGTCTGGTAATCCTCCCTTCCCCTTTGCAATCTCTGTTAGGCAGTTAATTCACTGTGCCTCTATTAACCACAAACGCTTTCATTTTTTTTCTTTTTCTCTAGTAGTCTTTGTTTCAAAATGAGTATAGTTTTGTGTCTTTAATGAGTACATTTCTTTTATTTTAAAGTTGCTATTTTTGAAGAGCTATTTTGCAAATTTCTTTTTCATGTTAGCCCGTGACAGGAGTAGGCTGTGGGGCTTCACAGCTGCACAGTAAGATAGGAGGCCCGCTGCATTTGGATCTGATATTCTGATCCAGTGCATCTGTGAATATCAATAAGTTTGAATATCAAACTGTTCACTATTCAGAGATCTCTTAGCTGGATTCAGAACGCAAACCAGATATATATGTCATATGCACGAATGAGAAAAACCCAATGATCTCTCCACGCTTGTGAGCATATATAAGCACTAAGCAGAGTAAGATGGAGATGAGACAATATCGTATAACCGTATAGATCATACCATATGAT
Source organism: Schoenoplectus tabernaemontani (assembly GCA_037127355.1). Lineage (NCBI taxonomy): Eukaryota > Viridiplantae > Streptophyta > Magnoliopsida > Poales > Cyperaceae > Schoenoplectus > Schoenoplectus tabernaemontani. The sequence goes on from CM073754.1 coordinate 1,250,751, forward strand.
GAGATATACACGATATAAGACAATGTGAAATGGGATGGTATCGTCCCGTCATCCATGGTAAAAAAAAAAAACTAAGGACAATGTTTGACCAGACCAAACAAATTCCATGTGCAATAACTTTGGAGTTTGGACCCGTCTGCATCCAGCCATTTTTTTAAGGATGCACGTGCACTCGGAAATAATGCAATACATGAGTAATGTTTGTGTGTATATATTTTTCTACTTTCAAGAAAAAGGTTCCAAATTATAACTTATTATAATTATTTAAAACCAGTAAAACACGTCAATCTTAACTTATTTTAATTATTTAAACGGGATAATGTTATCACTAAAAATAAATTACTGAATAAATAACTAAAATATTAATTTTCAAAAATATTCTTAATAAAATATTTATTCAAGAAAATATCGAATATACTTTTCAAATTCTAAAAAATATAATAATAATAATATACAATATAATTGACACATAATAATTTATAAAGAATGAATATGACAAAAAAATATTTTACGGGTTAAAATTCTAAATGAAGAGAGAAAAAACTATACATGAACCATTAAATCATTTGTAGATAAAGAAATTTAATCAAAATTAATAGTAAAACTCATCAATGACATGGCATAATTAAAAGATTTAAAAGCCTAACTCCTTTCAGTTATTACAAATTAGTTTCCAGAAAAAAAGGATCTGAAAGAAGAACAAAAAAACGAGCAGTAAAGGAATAACTTGGAATTGTTCCAAATGAGATTATTAGAAACAAACGAAATTTCCTTCCCGTCGTCCCTCGTCCAGTTCCAGGGCTCAGGAAATGCTAACAATTAATAAGCAAATTCTTGAAACACACAAGGAGACAAGTGCCAACTGCCAAGTGCTTGAACAGAATAAATTTTGCTTTTTCTTGATTTTATTTTCGATTGAATTATCTGCATGTTGATGTCGTGGACAATATACAGCCACAAATGACCAACCTCACAAATGCTCCACTTCTGGGGACACTTACTGGTGACGCCAACTGTACACCCTATGCTAGATTCAGTGATTCTCGCCCTCGCTTTCACAGTAGGGCGCCGCTGCATGACCCCAAAATAATCCTTCTTTTGCGCGCCTAAATATAAATTCTGGTGCTGGAATTTTTCTAACCATATCTGTTAGCATGTATCAACTCTCAAGTACCTAATTCGTTTGGCTTAAATTCACATCAATATAGAAAAAATAGATGATATATATACCTTTCTGACTCGGAGAAAATTTTATGACGCAATAAATTTTGTTTTGATTTTTTTATTTTATTTTTACAAAATGATGATTTAACTATGACAACGGCGATTCATCATTACCTTCTATTTTGTGACGTTTGCCCGTGATATACCGATTTCAAAGACAAGTTGACTAGTCTCTATGATTTTTTATATCAAATATTAGAATAATCAAACACACTGGTTGATGAAACTCGCATATTCTTCCACTCAAACTAGAGTTCTGCTGTCATCCACTATTGCAGGTTTCTTGACATGAATTTGCACGTTAAATTAATTTTGTGATTATTTTATTTACTGGTGGGACCAGTGAATTCCGAGGGATACTTACTTTCCTCTCCTCGGCATAAAAATGTTCAAAGCTAAACATCTTTTAATCTTTTTTTTTTCAAGAAAAAATCACAAAAATGTATTTGTGTTCCAAAGATCGCGATATTATGCTGATCAGCCCAATTGCATCTCATATTCTAGTTACATCTCTGTCTCTCTCTTTTTTTTTTATCTGATTTGTTGTCTTTCTGAAATCTTAGAAGTTCAGACTTCAGACACATATCATATCTATAATTTACAAAATTTATGAATTATTTATTAATTCTACATTATATTATTGGAATAAAATTTTTGAACCTCACTGATAATTTTTTTTTGGAATTCCGAATTTGTTACATCCGTGCTGTGCATGTCTACCAAAATGTCAGACGTCTAATCACACGAATTGACATAATAAGACTGCCACATGCTAACAAGAGCATCCGTTAGTGGTCCTGTAAGGAAGGGTGACTGTATGTGGGTCCTACATTTGGGCAGTTGCACACTTGCACTGGAAGTTATACGTAATTCATGAATCAACTCATCAACCCCTGCATCTCTCCTCTTCGATATTTTTCGAGCGCACATGACATGACATGACATGACATGCTTGCTCCTGGTGCTTAGTTTTTTAACTTTAAATTGAGTTGACACTTAATTGGCAGTTTAGGCTCATTCATGTTCTAAAAATGCCCTCCTGACAATCTGACTTTATATATAAATGAAAATGAAAATGTAAATGTAAATGTGTGATATCTTATGGCATGAAAACTTCTCCTCCTCTTTTTGTTTAGTTCCACTCCCAAGTCTTTTTCTGAATGTCCAAGTACTTTGGCAGGGATATAAAAACTTTTGCTCAGCACATCGTGCAGCTGATTGAATAATTTAATTTACTTTTGATTTGCAAAGTTCGTCTGACAGCAACTTGACATTTCTTGTATGTGGTCATTGTTGTTTAACGCCTTTAATTAATTAATTAATTAATTAATACGGTGCAGAGGGTTGGGACTTGGGACTTGAAGAATTTGAACGGCCACGTCGACCGGATGGATCTCTTTGCTCCCTTTTGGAAGCTATAGGAGACAAAGCCATGCACCCTTCTTTCTCTCTCTCTCATTCATTCTCTCTCTCTCGTGTCGTGGTACATCATATTCATACATGGGGCCAAGTGGTGGGGTGGAAGTGAAGAAGTAGAAGTGAGAGGAACTGTGCGAGGGAGGAGGAAGCTAGCTAGACTGCATCTGATCCTCTTCGTTACTAGTATGGATAAACGAATACAGCTATCCTATTACTATAGATAAGGATTAAGGACCAATTCAGTTCCTTAAGACGAACATTAACATTACATAGGCAAACGGATTGTGCCTGTATGACTTATGAGTTATGAGTACTGCTTTTACTTTTATCACACTCACGTGCGGTGCCCATGTGCTATGCTATGCTTTTCTTTTTGCACCCCAGAATCCTGTCACCGCTGCTATATGGTAGCAGACGCAGACCCCAGTGGGATATCCAGCTTCAGCTGTGACTTGTTAACTTGTTATCAGTTCATGCTTTGTAAACACAAAGAAAGCAGTTCATAAGTTCGTTATTTTGCAATCAGTCTTTAACGAACTTTATGCGGTGACTACCCAAATATTTGCTTGTTTATATGTGAAGGGAGGGATTACGATAATGAATTATTTTGACAATGAATTTTTAAATAAATATAAAAAAAATTATATATTGACGGTGTTTTAAATTTTTTACAATTTCATTATCGTTTGATAGTCCATCAAAAACCGTTAAATTGAAAACTATTATAAATTGTATAAAATTTCAACGGTTTTTGATGAACTATCAAACGCTAATGAAATTGCATAAATTTGAAACAATGCCAATCATAAGTAAAAAGGAAAAATATATTATTATGTTTATTTTTATTTTTATATTTATTTAAAAATTTATTATCATTTTTTTTAAATAACCCATTGTCAAGATCCCTCCATCTGTAAATGACATGTAAGTACATGATAAAGAGATTCCATCTTTAAAGTGGGTGAAGGACAATGCCCACCATGTAGAATGATTGCGTGTTTAAAATCTGAACGATAATTTTTTTTTGTGAATTCTAAAATTTCGTTGGTTGATTGTATCTTTGTCTTGAGAAAACTATTTGGTGGGTGAAATTATATAATTATCAACATTAAGTATATTACCAAGTTTACATAAATGTATCGAAATATGTAGTTTCACTTAATATATAATTATTGAAATTGTGAGGTTTTTCTAACGAGTGAATTATTACTGATAAATTTAAATTTAAAATTAAATATTTACAATGAGCTTCTAAAAATCTGTGGCTTTTCATTTCTTTTAATCATTGGACACGGGAAACCGAAAACATGACAAACAAATATCTATATAGTTGGAATCATAAACATACATGTGTTCCAAAATGTAAAAACGAGACGTTACGAAATTTCACAAAATTTCATTCATTGGATTTGAAATTTGTAAAAAATGTACTTCTCAATTATGATTGGACTTCAAAGAATAAAACTGTTTTGCGGAAGAAAAGTACTGTTCTTAGTTCTTAATGACTATAATTCAAATGCTGAGCATGGATTTTGAATACTTCTTTGGTTTGCCGTATTCCACTATATATTCTACTAATTCAGCCTTTTGTTGTAGTGCTCACACGCAAGTTTGCAAGTCATTCTTTGTTTTTGCATTTATGTAATTGATTTAATTAACTAGTACTATTTACGTACAGTCTGGACTAGCACTATTCCAGTACACTAATTTTCTTTCATATGAAGATAAATGTTGAAGACGTCTAATTTTAAATATTCATAAATAAAGATTATTCCAATTTCAAATCTATTTCCTCTCACATAAAAACATTTATCTGTGTTATCAGACAGAAGATTGATTCTCTTTTAACACACCAACTCCAACAATATTTTATTTTATATTGTTATTTTTTTATAATTGAGTCACTGTATCAAACTGTTTGTCATATTTCTTGATGCAATACAACATTGCTTGCACTGCACTGTATAGAGAATAATAATTTATAATTAAACACATTTAAAAAAAATAGATTGTCTTTTTTGATATTGAATCAAATCATTTCCTATAGTTTCAGCTAAAAAATTAAAGCTCTGAATAAAATAAAATAAAAGTTGGGCAATATTCTATGCATAGCAAAATCTTTCCCCTGTTATAGATTATTTCTTCATTTTTAAAATTTAAATGATCGATTTGAACTACTCAAATTAATTTTTTATATAAATATTTAGTTGGAGATCAAATTATATATATTTTTAATTTTTTTGCATAGTTAGAAAATTATTTGATTTAATTAGTATAAGTCTTTCAAAAGAAGTATTTTTCTAACTATCTAAAAAAGAATATATAAAATTTTATCTATAACTAGATATTCATATGAAAATCATTTTGAGCAGTTTAGATTGATCATTAAGACTTTAAAGATGAAGACATAATCAATAGTATGAGAATAATATGTGCTATGCATAACATCATACCTCAACTCATAAAAAATAGTATAAATAAAAAAGAGAAAAATTCATATGAACGCTCAAGAAAGAATTTAAAAAATCCAACTACAAGACACCTAAATGAAATGAGCCATGATTGCAATTAAACAACGTATTGATCTAGCTTGATTACCGTTAAGGACAATTAAGCATGTTTTAAGATGACTGTTAACAATTTATACTTCCTATAGTTTCTTTCAAACCAATTTTGCTATGGATCAGAATCAACGTAAATTATACTATTTTTTTTTTGATGAAATTAAATTATACTACTGTTGATAAAAAGTTAACTACTATAATTGCCGAATTTTAGTATCTATATCAGTGATAGAGTCAGAATTTTACATCAATGGTGTCAATCAATATTATTTTAAATAAATTATTAATTTAAATAAAATTATTTATATTTTTATGATACTAATAATGATTCAAAATTTGAAGTGGGTACAAATTCATATTAAAAAAGTATTTCTCACGGGTTCAAAAAAAGTAATGGAGTTAATAATAAAAAATTAAAATAAATATTAGTGCATTTAAATTAATATTAAAATGATAAATATTATTATAAATATATTATAATTTCATAAGTTATATAAGAAATTGATAAATTTCAGTAGTGTCAATTAACACAGCTCTCACAAATGTGGCTCCGCAACTGATCCATATCATAACATTTCTTTTTTCACTAACAAAAAACGCAATGTGAACCGCTATTAAGTATATATCAGACCCATCAAAAGACAGTATGACACAAATTACATTAACCATCTCCGGAAAAACTAAAAATTGGGCATGGAGACAGAACCTGATGACATCAAGTCAATATCGTCAAGCAACAAAATTTCATCGCTTATACTCGCGTTTCATATTTAGAATTTTGGATAATCTTCTTATTTATTAAACAACAAATTTTATAATTTGTTCTCTAACTCCTTTATTTAAAACATTGAAATAGAATACAAATGTGTCAGCCCTGTCCAGCAGTCCTTAATTGTGAATTCGCAACAGCAATCTGACTCAAGGGTATGAACGAAATATATAATCCGTTAATTCGGCGTCTGTACTCAGTACCCACGTAATTATTTGTAACAAATTATCTGCAAGGATACTATAATTACTAGATATGATTCAAACAAAGTACATATAGGCACAAATAATCTACTCTAAAAAAAGTGAGATCCGATGACAAAGATACATGATTATGAAAAAAAAAATGAAATTTTGACAATCTTAACAGCCACATATATAAAATAAACTATTATCTCAATATCCTGTAAATAACCTATATAAATGTATGATATATTTTACATATATCATAGGGATGTCAATGGGTCGGGTCGGGTCGGGTTCGGGTCGGGTTCGGGTCGGGTCATATTATTTTATTATTTTTCTTGATCCGACCCGATTAAATTCAGGTAAAAAAATCTTAATCCATACCCGACCCGATCGGGTCACGGATTGACCCGACCCGACCCGTGTAAAATAATTAAATATTTATTAAATATTTTTATATAATTTTAAGTATTTAAATATTAATTAATTTATAATTAATCTTAATTAGTATATAATTAGTGTATATTTAAGCTTTAATTAGTGCTAAATCACAAAATTACTTCAAAAAAAATAATTAATCGGGTCGGGTTGACCCGAACCCGACCCGATTTGGGTCAAAAAAATTAAACCCATACCCACCCCTTTATATTCAGGTCATGTCGGGTCGGGTCGGATTCGAGTTGAGTCAGGTTAACCCGTCGAGTCGGGTCGATAATTGACACCCCTAATATATCATGTACATGAAAGATGGAATGAAAAAATGTGTACTCTCCTAATTATTAATACTAAGGGTTCTTCATCAGATTTCGCTCCAAAAAATAATATAACATATATAAATAATTAGATATTTAAACTAAATTTTCTCTTTGTAAAATAATTTTTTTGTTAAGAAAATTTTCAAATACAAATATTTTTCGAAATATTAAAATATGAATAATAAATATTATAATTAACTACTTAATACTTCATTAAAAAGAATATAAAGAGTTATTATTTTAACATTTAAATAGTATCTTAGACATATAATATCATGTATTAAATGAGGAAAAAGAGAAATAATTTGATTAAAATAAATAAAGAGAGAGACAAAATATATGGCAGAGAGTATGGATGCATAGTAATAAATTAATTATTTAGAAGACGCTCAATAAGGTCAAAATATCATGATTATGGTATTATTTGGACATATTTGGTTACATATAATAATTAAAATATATATTAAAAAATAAAAAAAATAGAAGAATGCATAATATCATTTTAATTTTCATATCATTTGTTTTTTTTTCACAAATAAAATGCATATCTCATGAAGTAATATCTTACTCGTAGTTTATTCATTGAGGGGTGAAAACGAATTAATCACAAATAGTTCACGAATCTTCTTATCATGTGGCATAGTTTGAAAGTTTAGAGAATTACCCTTTATGTATTATGAACATCGACCTTGTTGAAATTGAATGAAAATAGATAAACCTGTAATCTATATGGAATACAATATGTCCAGAAGTTTTCTATCTATCATCGAAAAGTTTATTTTTATATAATTTGAGAAAATATTGTCAACATTATGTAAACTAGGCTATAACTCAAATTTCGCCTATAATATTATTCTCAAATAAATAATTAACAATATTAAATTTTAAATATATTTAATAAATGATCACATTAAAGAAAATTTTGGCTACAATATTTTTAAATGGTAAATAATAATTATAGTTATAGTAATAATTATTATAATAATAAATAATATAATTAAATATATAATAATTTATAAAGGATTATATAAAAAAAAAGTTAAACTATTGTAAGAGTTAATACACATATTATTTTAAATAAAGAGAGAAGAAATATATTATATGAAGATTCAATAATATGAAGAGATCTAAACAAAATCAATAGTGTAGAAAAATGAAGATGTGACATACCTAAAAAATTTGAAAGTTAGTTACTCTTTATATATATTAAAAATTAGTCGCTTTTAAAGTCCTCTTGATCATTTTTTCTAAAATAGAAAAAGTTAAAAATATTCCGAGATAATCACTTGATTGAATTTTTTTTTTTCATCCGATAACATGGTATGGATTATATTTTTGGGCCCTATATGGTTGCCGGAGAAAAAAATTCAGACCATGCATTTTTTCTGTTTTTTTTTTGCCCAGCAGCATCATGTTCTGAAAATTTATCTCGAGCCATCAAATACTAATATATATATTAATGATATACTAATTGTATTTATAAGTTTGTTATAAACTTTGATAAGTTTGTTATTGTTTAAATTACCGTTGATAGTGGTGCTAGGCAAAAAATGATTACATAATGGTTATTTGGATATTATAATAGAATATTAGAATATGATTTCATAATGATTATTTGGATGAGATTCTTATTGCTATATAACAATTCGCCGTCATAGCTCATTTAAGACAATTTTAATGTATCTTAACGATAAGATACATAATATGGTATATTTCAACCAATCCCTTCTTCTTCTTTTTTATTAATTTTGCAAGCTTATTTGAATAGGAGAGATATATTTCATAAATAATTAAAAAATAACATTATTTTATTTATATAAAAAATAGAGAGCGCTATAAAAACTAAAAAAATATTAACAGTCGCAAAGCATTATAATTCATGAAATATTTAAACAATAATAAGAAGATTGTTCAATCATGTGATTATATGCGGAATATTTAAACTTTTTTATTTTTAAAAAAATGCGCCTTGATCCCTATATGAAAAATTCAATCCAAAAAAGATTAAGTTTCAATTTTTCTATTTATCAATATCTCCCCTTATTCTCAATCGCAATAAGTAACAAGATATGTTTTCAAATAAGTCACGATAGATCAAATACACTAACCCATCCTATGTAGGGAACCTTTACGTGACTAATCATATTCCTTTCTATTATATAAGTTTTAGAAATTTGGGGAAAAAAACTATTTGTGAAAAAATATAACTTAACATTAAAATTATTTTATCAAAAAAAATATCATTGTAAAATTTAAATTACATTGAAGTGGATATTATTTGTTGGAGCAAAGTCTAAGGAGCAATCCTAATTATAAAAAAATTATATATTTGTATCAATATGTAGGTATTTTCAAGGGAGGATGCAGCATGGGCTAGGGGGGACAGCTGCCCCCTTGGATTTTGAAAAACAGTGTTTTTCGGTAATACTTTCAGTAATTTGTCCCCTAGATTGTCTGATTAATTTTATTGAGAAAAAAATCTAATATCGTGCGTAATGAAATAATTATACAAAGATATCAAAATATAACGTTCCATAGACAAAACTTTCTTCATCAACTTGATTATCTATTACTTTGATCTTTATTTTGTTATTATTTTTAATATATAAAATGTTATTATTTTAATAATTTTTTATTAGATAAGAATATATATTAAATTATTATTATTTTATTTAGTACCTAATTAGTTAATAGATTAAAACCCGATAAACTATTACAATTTGATAATTACCCCGACCAAAATTCTGCATCCGCCCTGAATATTTTCTTGTTATTTTGTTTTGTTGTATCCTTCTTAGCAATTGACTGTCAAGCTTACTTTTTTTTAATATTTTGTTTAAAATTATTTATTTTTTGTGACTGGTGCATACATGTTAGAAACATATTTTATGCATCTTTTACGTGTAAAATCGAAGCATTTCCATTCCTGAAACGGTGACTGGCAATAGCCAGTGAGTTTAAGCATTTCTGTTGCATGACCGGATAAGTTTGGGTGAAGAAAAATTGTCGCGCGATTCGGAGCAGGTGCACCATGATTGATTTCAACTCAAATAAATCCCCCTCCACAACATTAACAAATTTGAATAGGTGATAATGAACCGGAACCAAATAAAACGAGGTCAATGAATCGAACAGCAGGATCTAATTTAATTTGTTTGTTCAAAGAAGAGGGAGACAGTGAATGACGGGAAAACTTGCTGAGAAAATGAGATTCCTGCTGGTGGGACCCGGAGGTCCACTTGAGAGAGGCCATGGCAAGTGACAAACTGGCATTGTTGGAGGAAAGGGTTTTGTAGTATTATAATATGGACAGATCAAAAGCTCTTTGTTTGGCGTCTGATGGAGAGATAGTCATCCCAGACTAGAGATTTGAAGACCGGGCGGCTCGGGACAATCCGGTTCAAAATTTTATAGGCCACAGTAAGAATAGGTTTGTTCGATTCACGGATCAATATAAAATTTATTAATTTTTGTTGAATGAACTTTTAGTTTTGTATGAATTTATATTAAATTGACATTTTTATATTTGATTCTGATGAATTTGTTCACCTAATAATTCTATTTCAAACTATTTACGAATCAAATCAAACAAATATTTAACGAATCAAATTTCAAACAATGGTTTGAGTTCGAAAGCCTATCTATTTCAAATCAAACTAGTTCGAAATATATTTCAAATCAAACTCAAACACAAGTCGTCCATATTAAGAACAGGTCACGGATCAAGGATGAGCACGAATAGGACGGTCCATATTAGAGCAGTCTAAAACTAAAAAATTTCAATTCAATTGGTGTTGGACCCTCGCAGATGAGACCTCCATGGATCGGGATGAGTGGGTCAAGAGATAGTCCGGGTGGATCAAAGGGCAGACACAAGTCCTTTTTTTGTAATTTCACAAAAAAAAAAAAAAATTTAAAACCTAGCGGCACCTCCACCTAGTGCCGCTCCACCCAGCGACGTCGCCGCCGCCATCTAGGGTTGTCTCCATCTCGCGTCGCCAACAATGCAGCGGCGCCTCCATACAAGGGTAGCCCGGATTGAGAGAGGATGCATCCGGGTAGCAAGGGTAGATTGATGGTGATTCAAATTTTACGCAGTTTGGTAGTCCATCAATGACCGTCAAATTACAATCTATACTATTATATAAAGCAGCTAAGAATTGGACGGCTCATCTAATAATTAACATTAATTTTGACTAATCAGACAAACACGATAATGGATTCAAGTCCCTTGGGCACAAAATGAAATTTGTGAGCTAGACACATAATAATTTATAAATAATAATTAAACACATAATTATTTATAAATGATAATATAAAATATTTGTATTATTTTAATAGTTAACTGTTAGCTTCGACATATTATATACATTTATTTTATATGAAGAGTGAGAAAACCGGAGATTTAAGCATAATCAATAATAAAGAATATGATAATATAATATATTATAGCAAAAAGATTAAAAATTCAATCCTTTATTTATTACAAGTTCATGATTTTATTGTTGAATCCTAATAACAAGAGAGCTTTTAGTTATGATTTTGCACGGCCCAATAATAATTATCAATATACTAGTCGAGAAACGAATGTAAATAAAACAAAGACAGTGTGAATCAGGGGTGTAAATGGGTCGGATCGGATCGGATTCGGGTCGGGTTATATTATTTTATTTTTATTTTTGATCCGATCCGAACCTGATCCGATTAAATTCGGGTCAAAAAATCTTGACCCATATCCGACCCGACCCGTGTAAAATAATTAAATATTTATTAATTATTTTTATTTAATTTTAAGCAATAAAATATTAATTAATTTATAATTAATATTAATTTGTATATAACTAGTGTATATTTAAGATTTAATTAGTACTAAATCATGAAATTACTTCAAAAAAATATAATTAATCGGATCAGGTTGATCTGAACCCGACCCAATCCGATTCGGATAAAAAAAAAAAAAACTCATATCTGATCCATTTATTTTCATGTCGTATCGAGTCGGATCGGATTCGGATCGAATCTGGTTAACCTGTCGTGTCGGATCAAGAATTGACACCCGTAGGCAGTAGCGTGAACTGTGAACTGTGAATGGCAATCCATGCCACGCACAAAAGGCCAAAACACTTGCACCTTTTTATTGTTAGCTAGGAAGGGACCACCAATAATCCAACCCACGTGCTCCTCTCGAAGGAGAGTACTGGCCGAATGAGAAGGAAAACTGAAAAAAAAAACTGGAAGTCTCCTTTTATTTTATTAGTTATTAATTATTAATTATCTAAGATCAGTGAAAGTGGTGCAGTAGTAATTATTTTTCCAGGTTCGAATTGTAAAAATTATAAGCAATTTTTTAAAAAAAAAATGCTTATACCGTAGAAAAGAATTTTCTACGATTACAAATGTAGAGAATTTTAAAATGCTTTAAGTTTTAGAACTCACCTAGTTTGACTCGTCGTTTGATTTGCATACTACAATGTTCAACTCTTCTGAGAATATCCAATTGAAAACTTCTTGCCCGTCTAGGCCTCTAGGGTGTAAATGGATCGGACATTCGAAAAGATTTAATCGTATCTGTTTTGACTTCTAATTTACGGATTTTTGTTATGCGGATATTAAAGCAGATATATTAGATACTGTACGAAAACATTATAAATATATTCTGAATATTACATAAAATAGTATTTATTTTATCGAAAAATAATTGTATAAGAATATTTATGATACAGTCACTAGTTAGAAACCCTAATTGAAGCAGATATATTAGATAAGTGTACTAATTGTACAGTGTCTTTTCACATAATCAGTATACAGTGTCTTTTCAAATATATTTTAAAACCTTGGGACATACCGTGTCGTGCAGACCCTTGTAACAATTAGTACACTCGTCTCTATTTTGTCCTTGTTTTTCTATTCCATTCTGTTTTTAATTGTTGACAACCTTTAAAAATTCGAAAAGAATGAAGAAAAATAGAAAACATCCCATATATAAAATGGACGAATACGATGCTTGTGCCGTATCCGACACGTACTTGTCGTGGTGCTTTAGGTTAGTCCAAAATTGGTCAAGCGTTACGGACCAAATCAGTGCTTGGTGACGCGTCTTTGGTTAAGTTTCTTGACCGAGCTAGTTTGTTGTTACAATCTGCAAAACCATTCCATTTTTTATCCAAAATAATGTTCATAATTACAATTTAAGTATCATCTCTAATATTGACATGTCTGTTCACAACAAGGAAGAAAGTATTATAGAAGATTGTGATTGCTCATAAGAGAGTTAGATGGGTAGTTATTGTACTTTACAGGAATGGAAGTAAGATGGTCGTTGTACCCTTCTCCTTCCTTCCTCCTTTGAGTACTATCAACGATAGTGCAAAGATGGCAATCGGAGCATGATCGACCGTGAGCTAAGATCCGATAGCATTATATTCACATTTGTCTTCCATTACCGGCTTTCTTTCTCTCTTTCATTTCCTCAGTTGAGTTGTCGATGCTCAGAATATACAAACCTTAATTGAGTGGCATAAGTGTAAATTAAAAATAAATTCAAGGATTATTGCATACTCTTTCATAATGAATTCTCATTAGCACTTTAGTCATTCTAATCATAAAACTTTAATTCTAAATTATCTCTATTAAAGTAAACTCTATTGAATTCTATTGAAATTTTGCAAGAAACCATTTTGATCAGAGTGTACATTTGAATGAGAAAATCCCATCGTTTATAATGATTTTTATAAACGATTTTATAATTTAAAAATGAAAAATTGTAACATTCGAATGCAAAAATCACATGGAAAACACTGATTGCACAGCAGATTTTGAAAAATGAGTTTGTTTAATCTATATATTAAGAAAAAAATTCATCTATTGAAATATCACTAGCTAATTCATCAATTATCCCATTATAATCTAAGAACTCATCGCGAATTGATCAATTGAAGGCCATACTTTTAGAAAATTCAAAATGGTCAATTTATGTTTCAGAAAAAGTATAGGGGTTGAGCATACTATTTTTTCTTTAAATGCACAATACTAATAGAAAATCCTGTAAAATATATGGCCAAATTGCACCATACTATCTGATTTTTTAAAACACCATTGCCTGAATTTAATCCGCCTCCGTCCAAAGTATCCTAGACTGTCTCTACACGACGAGGAAAACCAGCTGAATTGACATAAACTTTTTCTTTCCGAATTCTCCATACATGAAATAAATAAATAGAGGGATCACTTGACAATTGACAATGAGATTTTAAATATATTTGAAATATCTTTAAAATAAAAAAATTATAAATATATTTTTAAATTTATAGATTGATGATTTGATGGTTGTTTCAAATTTCAAATAATTTCATTTAGTTTGATAATTCATTAAAGATCATTAAATTGAAATTATTGTACATTATATAAAATATTAACGCTCTTTGATAGACTATCAAATGATAATGAAATTATGTCGAATTTAAAGCATTGTCAATTTATAAATTTTTTTTTTTATTATTTTAAAGATTTTTCAAATTTATTTAAAGTTTCATCATTTAGTTTGCCAAATTCTATATCCAGAAAGAAAATTAGTTTTTTTTAAACATTTTAGCTATACCATATCATCAAAAAAAAATTCACCATTAATTTTATTTCTCTCTCTTCATTTATCTTAATGAAATGGCTCATATTATTTTCATCTTTCTTCATTTAAAGGGATGTATGATGTCTCTAAGATACAATTTAAATATTAAAATAATACAACTCTTTGTATTCATTTTAATAAATTATTATGTAGCTAATTAGATGTTTATGATCTTATATTTTTAGATTGAGTTTCATTTCTAACCTATTCTAATTTATTTGGGATTGAAGACTTTGTTGTTGTTGTTGCTGTATATTTTTAACATTAAAAAAGTATATTATGATAAAAAAATCCTAATAAAATTATTCTAGAAAAAAATTATTTAAAATATCTGATTATTTATACATGGGCGGAATCGATGAACAATCCTAGTTATTTAACATCTGAAGCGACATAAATCTCTTTCATTCCAATATTCTCCTCTGTAGAAAGAGCCGACTTGAAAAAAAAAATACAATTTGTTTTGCTAAACGCTCATGTCATGATGAGTCCTCTCGAGCAAATATTGGCTGGTTTAGAATTCATAAAATGGATGGAATGGCAAGGAAGGGCCAAGGGTAAACATTAAACGGAAGTAACTAAAGGAGAATATGGAAATTCACTTTATGAATTTTTTTTTTCCAAATTTCATTCCACCCTATCCCAAATCCTAAAATTTAGGAGGGAATTTAATTTAATTTTCTTGGAAATGAAAAGATTCTTAAATCTTTAACGCTGATTACCAAAATAAATATCCATCCACGCCCACTGTTCGTAGCAAGTTCTTCACGTGGGCTAATATGTACAGAACAAACAAATTGAACAAGTGAAAGGGAGAGGTAGCAATCTAGTAACAACACTAGTGAATTATTCATGAATAATTCGTTTTTCACTCATAAACGGATATTTCACGAATAATTCGTCAGTTTAATATACAGTGCATTTTTTTGGTCAAAAAAACGTTCACTTGTGAATTATTCATGAATAATTCGTTTTTCACTCATAACCGGATATTTCACGAATAATTCGTCAATTTAATATACAATGCGTTTTTTGAATCAAAAAACGTTTTATTCGTGAATTATTCGGCTCAAAAACATATTATATATTATTTTATATATAATTTTATAGTTTTTAATATATTTTGAATATTTTATTAATATAATATATATTTTATTTATATTATGTGAAACAAATTATTCCTAAATTATATCCGTATTATATAATGTTTTCCGAATCAGGAATTTGTTGGTATGGATACCATAGCAAAGCTGCTAAAGAAAGAAACATTCATAAAATCCGCTGTTGGATGCGCATCACAGAGAATGACACGAGCCCATGTGAAGCTAGAGAGACTAGAGAGAGAGGCGTAATTGCGCAAAGCGCCAGGGTAGCTCACGGTGGCCTGGCCTGACGCCTGACGCCTGACGCCTGACGCCTGACGCCTGAGGCGGGGCGCATGGATCTGTTATTCTGTTTTGAATTTTGATATTACATGACGCCGTCCCATCCACCGTCCATCCCCTCTGGCCTCTGCCAATCGTACGGACCACGTGCTCTCCACCTTTCCCCTGCCACCGCAGATTCCTCCATCCCTATCATTTTAAATCGCAATTAAATTTTAAATTATCTTCGCCTCTGTTTCTTCGATGCATTAACAGCCTCAATCTGTTGTTTTTTTAAACTTCGGAGTTCGGAGTACGATTTATCATGTCAGCTGCAGCGACATTGGGCAACCTGAAAAAAAAAATGACGTTAATTTGGATAAATGCGCGCCTCATGTTAAAACGGTATCCTCCGTAGAGATTTCCTCTGCAGATTTATGTGGTCAATCATCAATCAACTGTTCTAATTTAATAATAATATTTTTTTTATATTAAAAATTATATTTATTTTTTTCACAGAATTAAAACGAGCTATTTATATCTCCTGTAGAGAGCTCCCCTTATTGTTATGGCTATCCAGTTCTAGGCGAACTTGTGTGCTCCTTCAAGACAGAATAATTGCATACAATCAGAATTGTATACGCAGATACTAAATTAATATATTATTTGAATGTTATTTCAATATGCTGTCTAAGACCTAAAGAGGAATAATCAAATACAAAATGGGGTGACATAACAACTGGGGATTTGCCGTTCCTGTTTTCTATACAATATTTTATCCTCCTTATTTGCATGAACGAGGCGCAGACAACCCCACCACAATACCAGAAACTAAAATGCGGGCCTCCGGTCTCGTCGCCTCGACAGATCAAAAGGCCTTGTACACATGCTCCTGGTCCATCCAACTTAATCTGAATCCCCATGTGCAGTTAGACAACTCCATTATGAGCCAGCTCATCGCCCGACCCTTCTATCGTTTCTCCCTCCCATGAATCATGATTCCATATTTCCATGACACTTCTCTCGGTTTGTGCGCCTTCAGCCCGTGGCCCCCTGCATTTCTCCACCATCCGACATCTCTCTTACGATCTGAACCGTCTATTCTTCAATCACTTCGTTGTAAGCTTCAACAGGCGAACGGTGATTGGGTGAATCCTTATCCACGGTCCACGGACCACGATTCTTATCGGATCAAGAAATGTAAATCAATCAGTTTTAGGATGCGAGTTCCATTCCCGATTCACTCGATCCCGTTCTAATACAACTAGGAGTAGGACCGGAAAGGATGGCTCGCTTATTGCAGAAACTCTCTTTGTCGTCTAGTGATATTATGGAGAAATTATTATGCCACTCGAGCGAAAGCGATGCATGATGCATCTAAACCCCCCCCCCCCCCCCCATTTGTCAGCGATATTACGTCTCGTAGATTGTCAGTTTCTCATCATGTCAACCTGTTCATTGAATACAGTTGGCATCTCAATTTTCCATTTAATGGAGAGGATCGCTATGGTCCCTATTGATGTAGGAAAATTAAATTACTCATGGTATATTTATTTACATCGGACGGTTCAAAACAACGGTTTTGAAAGCGTGCAAGGTTACATCCGTGATCCGTCCGAGCGATATTAAGTACCTTAACGAACGCACGATACTTTTTTACACTATGACGTGTCACGCACCGGTTGGATTTCTTTTCACCCAACCACGGAAAATGGCTTACTTGTAAGGTGTTGGCAAGGTACTATGCGAGTAAAGAATGTAAGTGAATGATGAGGTGACCAACGATACAATACCGGGTTCTCAGAGCAGAGGCCATGTGACATTTATTCGCCTTCCCGTTTCGCATTACGACTTTTTATTAAAGACAGGTGGTAGTAGACTAGTAGGTATTGCTTTATTTTTCTTGTATAATTATACACTCTTTTGCATCTGACACCCTGCAAGTTTCTTATTTGACCGGTAAAGGCATGACCCAGGTTAAAGACTGTACTACATAAGAGCCATTAAAAATCGAATGCACGAATCAAACAATATCCAATTATCGACGAAAGGGCTTCTTTGTAAATGAACGGAAGTACGGTGGCTCTACTACAAATTTAACCCAAAATTTCATACCGCGCGCAACAACCAAAGAAACATCAATACCCGGCAGGCGCAAAAAAAAGAAAAAAAAATGGTCGGAAATAAAATAGGGGGGCGTACCAATAAACCAACCCTCTCCAATTCCAAGAGAGGAAAAAGACGATCTAATCGAGATTGAACCGAAATTTACAACAATTACATGAATTTCTCCTAAAACAAACCAAATAAGATAAACCAGCTCAATTCTCAGGCCGGCGGAGGTATACTATCAATACTGGTACTGGTGCTAGCACCACCATCTGGTAACGGTCCCAGCACCCCCTCTGTACCGCCTCCAATCATAGACAATATCTCTGTCAATGCACTCATGGCCTTGACTTGTATCTCAAGCGCTTTTATGTAATCTGATGCCTCTTCTAAAAGGGATGGGAAAGACAGCTTCTTGCAACCCGGCACTAGCCGTCCCAAAACCTGTGCTTTTCTTTGCAAAACCACAGATTTCTTCTTCTCACGAACGGCACTTTGGCTCCTCTTCAGTTCAGTCCGGTTTGGCCGGGCAGGTACTGGAACCAAAATCCGGTTTGCCTTGACTTTGATTGATCGACTTGAGAGGATGGCGCGGCTCCAGCGTGTACGCCCACGAGCTGAGATGGCAAGAGCCCGGTCAGCTGCCTCTCGAACCGCCCGACTCCGTGGTGGTTCGTTTCTCGGCAAACCCGCCCCAGATCGGACCCGCCGGAGGGCTTCCAAAAGCTTTGATGAGTAGAGGCGATGCTCCTTGTCGGTTCTCCACGTGGATTGAGCGGGCTTGTCGGGTGTCTCACCAGCACTTCTCTTTCGCTTTCTCTGTGGATTAGAGGTAGATGATTCGGCCTCCATAGGTAGAGCAATACTTAACGGATTGAATAGAAATTGGTGAGAAATCGCTGTTCGATCGAGAGAACAAAAGGGTTTTTGTGGAGTGAATTTGAGTATCGTTACCTGCAAACTTTCGATAAGGAAGAGGAAATAGAGAGGAGAGAATGAGAGAGCGGATGGGAGGAGGAAATATAAAGGGTGAGGTAATAAACTTTCCAGAAAAGAAAATTAATAGGTGGACCGGTCTTAGGTCCTCGACTTGTTGACACAGTGAGAAGCTCAATGATATCTGCGGGGTCCATTTTTCAGTAAAATAATATGCTAACTTGTATAGACCAAGTCCAGGAAAATTAATCATATGGAAACGACACGTCGCAGCCTTAATCCCGTGATTTAATTAGCTGACTGCAGGATATTCGATGGATTATATATGAGATGTTGAAATGACCGATTTACCCTCCCGCTTGAACCATCAACCGCCGTTAGCCCGTTAGTTGCTGGGCGCCGAGTGCGCGTGCCAGATCCTGCGTTCTGTAGCTTCTAGAGAATGTGCACATGGTGCACCAGCTTACAAAACATCAACTGCTATATATCAGTATCGGTACCAGCAATTAGCACTACCATATGTATGCCAGATTGCCAGTCTTGAATCACTGGAAAGTTTTTAAGTGGGATCGCAGTCTGTGTTTACTGTTTACAAAATCAAAAAAGGAATCTGGTCAAGAAAAGTCAACATCTAAATTTCAACTTTAGAAAAAGGTTGGATGGTATCACATGATAAGAAAAGAGAGAGGAGTACTATAATTGCAAGCACATGCTAATTAGTGATTTTTTTTTTCATTTGTAGAAGCATGATGCTATGATAGTATATGGTGGTGTATTTGGAGCATTTCTACATCTCAGGATATACATTCACAATACAGATTTTAGTAATAATATGATTTATTAAATTAATATTATTAAAAATAAGAGTGAGAAACGTAAAATTTCAAATATACGAATGGCGTATTGTTTGAATTTACAAACGCGCCACTGTCATCGGTGGCATTTTTTTTTTTTTTTTTTTTTTTACGAAACGCGCCACTGCCAGTGGCGCGTTTCCTTCTTATATATACAAAACGCACGCAGCGCAAGTGAGATGGAGAGCTTTTCATTATTTTTTGAAACGCGCCACCGCGCATATAATCTTTTCGGTCTTATTTTTAACAATATTAATTTAATAATACTTATTAATAATAAAAACTGTTCACAATACTACTTCAATAATATAATCTCAGTAGAAGTTTCAGAACTTGATAAACTTTTATCTTTTTCTACCACAAGTGTATTTGCTTGCAATTCAGATAACTATATTTTGTTAATTTAAACAGATTTTATTTTTGTTATATTGTTTTACTTCTTTTGAGTATTAATTTGAGAACTAATTGACGTACATAATTTTGTAGTCAGCAAATGCTTGTTAGTAAATAATTAATTTGTACGTCTCGATCCCATATTTATTTTTTGTAATACAAGTGGTGCTCCAACTCCGAGTATTGATAGTTTGATACCAAGTTACCAACGGAGGTAGATAGATAGTGGATAAGGTTCAGATAGGGTGTAAATTATTGATCCGATCCGATGGGTTAACCCGATTCGATTTGAACTCGATTCGATCCGATATGATTTGAAGACAAATGGGTCGGATATGAATTTAATTTTTTTGACCAAAATCGGGTCGGATCGGGTCAGGTTCAGATCAACACGACCCGAGCCGATTAATTATGTTTTCTTGAAGTAATTTTGTGATTTAGTACTAATTAAAACTTAAATATACACTAATAAAAATTAATTATAAATTAATTAATATTTTATTACTAAAAAATATATAAAATAATTAATAAATATTTAATTATTTTACACGGATCTGGTCGGGTATGGGTCAAGATTTTTTGACCCGAATTTAATCGGGTCGGATTCGAATCAGATCAAAAATAATAATAAAATAATGTGACTCGACCCGATCCGATCCGACCCATTGACACCCTAGGTTCAGACCTCCGGCCGTCACTTTATATATTTTTTTATTTTCTGTATTTGATGCGAGAGGTACGTAGGTAGATACTTTGGACTATTTAATTTGATTTTTTTGATTAAAAATTTTAATTCGCTTGAAAAGTTTTAATTTATTTAAATTTCATTTTTTTGTTTTATATATTTTTAAATCGTATAAAGATTAAATACAATAGATCGAAATTTACTATGTAATTTTTTTAGTTCACATTATTTATCAATGATAATTCAAATATTTTCATTTGTTATAAATTCCATTTATTATTTTATTTTGTTCAGTAAATTATTTCTTTTTTTTGTTTAGGAACTATCAATATATTTGGTCAGCTTCTAAACGATATGAATTTAATTTAATGATATCAATAAATTTCATCTGATTTTTTATTTTCAGTTAATATTTTTAAATTTTTAAATCGATGAGTAATTTGACGGATTGAATAATATTTTAGTTCAATTGAACCGAACCAACCATTTATACACTCTCTATAATATATACAAAATAGTATATTATATTACATAGAGTTGGGATATGGTGCTATACATAACACAAATATCCTTTGTGCTATGAATCAATTCATCATTTTAAAATCAAAATAGACGATTCAAACTGCTAAAAATATTTTTTTATATAGATATCTAGTTATAAACTAAATTGTTATTTTTTTAGATCGTTAGAACATTATTTTTTTGGATAACTCATAAAATCATATGATTTTGCAACTATAAAAAATAATAATAAATACTAAAAAATATAAAAATTAATCTATAATTGAATATTTATATGTAATCATTTTTAATAGTTGACATCGATCATTTTAATTTTAAAAATAAAAAACACTCATATAATGATATCGATATATTTTAAAATAAAAAAGTTAATCCGGAGAGCATTATAACCTAATTTATATTATATAGTGATATTGATACATCGCAAAGTAGTCCTGCAGAAGCGACTATAAATTATTGCTATTTCGCGGACAGTGTGGTGCAAATGGTATCTTTTTTCTTGGCTACTTTGTTAGCAGCGCGCACATGGGGGGAAATCTGTCAGATCAGATGCATGGCTTCTGCTTCTTCCATCGCTCCATGTGCATGGTCTGCTTCCGTCCTCTGTACACCGCAGCTACAAGTGAATAAATAAAAGTAATAAATAAATAAAAGTAATAAATAAATAAAAGTAATAAATTATTCTGGATAAAGTCCTTTTTGAGGTTTGCTATTCTATTCTCATGGGAATTGGGATACACTTTCAGTCAATCCGTCTGATTTGGAACTGACTTCGCCTGTATAATTATAAATCATGAATCACTGGTGTAGTGGTGTGGTTTCATTTTCAACAATTGATATATATTCATATCGCCCTCTTCAATTCACCAGAGAAAGCTGAACAATTTCTATTCAGCTCTCTCCCATCTTTCTTGAAGGCCGCATATATGTGTGGGCCATCTTTCAAACTTGAAATTTAGAAAAAGTAACAAGTCATTTATTCTTCCTTGCCTGGAACCATGAATTCGATGTTCACTAACAAGTCATTTTTTTTTCCTTTTCATTTTCTTTTGACATAGTGGCAGTTGTTGCTAGTATTATCTTTTTGCAAATATATTGGAAAAACCCGTTGCCTAGTGATCAACAGCCTCTTTCTTCTATAAATTATCGACCATCTTTTATCCCAAAAATCTCCTTGCACGAACGTTGAAGGGTAGGGTTGGAGGGGATGGCAAATTATTTCGAAAATGCATAACTATCCTATATATCATCAATATTTTGTGTTTAGAGTTTAATAAATTGTCACAATGTAACTTTTACTGATAAAATAATTAGTTAGTTAACGAGGGCTAGACTAAGTACAGAGATATCTAATTAAGTAAACTTGTACATGCATCCACGGTGTTTTTTGGCTGATGCGAGGAGGTATCTATTGTATTGCAATTTTGCAGGCCGGTCATGAACTCTGCACTTCGTTTAATCAAATATTTCCTACGCTGCACGATTATGAATAAAGACAATTTGAGGGGATAAAATTAAAAAAAAACGAATGTGGAAGTTATCCGCTATATATGCCCCATCTCGCAGGAATCAAAATTATCCACCCAACTGGCACTGAAGATGTATAATAATTACATTGGAGACTCAAAAGTCCGATCTATCGTGGGTTGTTTCATGAATTATCGTTTGGTTCGTTGATTCTCGCCAAAATATGAAAAACAATGATGGAATTAATATATATATATATATATATATATATATATAAAGATACCGTGAGCTTTAAACTCATGGAGGCATTTCATGAGTTTAACTAAAAAACATATCAAATCGTCTCAAAATTTTAATGTGTCATGCTTATTAAATTCTTTATATGAAAATCTTATGGGATGCAAAAATTTAGAGTGTTTTGAGATTCTAAGTCATGATTTTTAATTTTTGAAAATCAGCTCTAAAAATAATAATATATTCAATACTTGAACGTCATTTAAAAAAATTAAAAACAGTGACTTAAAAAGCTCAAAACACTCCAAATTTTTGCATCCCACAAAATTTTCATATAAAGAATTTAATTAGAATGATAAATTAAAATTTAGAGATGATTCAATATATCTTTTGAGTTAATCTCACGGAAGGACTCCGTAAGCTTAAGCTCATGATATCTTATATATATATATATATATATATATATATATATATATATATATATATATATATATATATATATATATATTCATAAATACTCTTGCCACTAAAACAGCACTATCTGTCTCCATACAACGGGCGGATTTTTTTTTCTAGTAATAATAAAATTTGAACAAATATCAGAGTTTTACGATTAAAAATGATAAATAAAAAAATTGAATTTTAAGTAATGTTTAGTGACCTAGCTAGAAAAAAAGATTATTGTCAATATTATCAAATATGCATGACAATGATCTCGTGCCCAATATAAAAATTCTGCATTAGTATGATCGTGTGTTTTCTATCCTACCATCATAGGAAATGGCGAGAAAGTTTTTAACAAATGTCTTTCTAGGTGGTATTGATTAATAATTCTCTTACAAGCAACCTCGGTGCATAGACAAGGTCGATTAATAAATATGAAAGCGTAAACTTTTCGGAGGTCATTAAACCTTAACTCAAATCCTTTTTTTAATAAAGGAACTCTCATTTATCCATTTTTATTCAGTCATTAAACTTTAATATTTGTCTAAATTTATTTGTTTTTCCATCCAAAACCTAACTTAATATTTATGTAGCATCTAGCCAGACATGTCAATTTTCATATGAAATTTAAAGTATGATAATGTATGGAACAAATCATTTTTTTCTTTTATTTTATATATATAAAAATTTAGAAGTTGTTATGCTTTGCAATATGTGTTATTTCTTCAAGCAACAATGTAATTTAGAATAAATATTATTTTTAATTAATTAATTAAAGAGATTAATTTGTTATTCTTTTTTGTAATAAATAAATCTTACAAATATTAATTCCTTCAATAATAAAATAGAAAACTTTTAATTATATAATAATGTCTGTAGACATGATCTATAATAAAAGGAATTTCTCGCCAAATACATAAATGGATAATTAGTTTGTTGTTATATAAAAAATTCAAATAGCTTAAATTAATTCGATAAATTGTACATGATCAATGGTATAAAAAAGATACTATGAGCAATATGACAACAATAATTAAACAACCTTTCTTAATAATTTAACAAACCTACAAATTCAATGTGATCATGTATGTTTACCGTTAAATTGGATGAAAAAACATACATCTATATCTATATTATATTATAAAGAGCGTATGTACTAAAGGTGCCAATTATTTCAGTCTTTTCTTAATGATCGAAATGCTCCTAATTGAATGTGCATATCAATATTTTAAAAACTAATGGTTCAAATTTTTTTCTCTGTATTTTATTTTCTATTTTTTTTATCATGCATTAATGGGAGGTCTAAAAAAGAATTTATCCATCAAATAAATTAATAATCAACTATGTTTAAGTTTTTTATGAAAGAAAACTATTTTTAAACAGCTTTATTTAAAAATAAAAATTTATTCATATTTTTTAAATAGCATTTTATTAAATAATAAAATTTTATTTAAAAATTTAAGAGTCTTTATAATTTATTTATACGTAAATTATATAAAAATAAATATATTATATTTGTGTACTAAAAACATATAAGTATTTTTCAAAAGTAAATGAGTTCCATACAACGGACGGATTTTTTTCTAGTAATAATAAAATTTGAATAAATATCAAAGTTTTACGACTAAAAATGATAAATAAAAAAAATTGAATTTTAAGTAATGTTTAGCGACATAGCTAGAAAAAAAATAATTAATATGAAATAAGAAACCAATGGAAGAGTCGGTACTACTCGTTATATTCTTGATGCTCAAACCATGACGGCACCAGTAATGTAATGACAGGCAGAGAAGACTTTTGCGATCGTTTTAGAAAGAAATTGTCTGGTTGACCGACAAATGGAAAGGAGGCAAAATCAATTTTAAAATTTAAATTACCGGCTAACATTCTGTTCTCCAAACTAAAAAGACATGGAATAATTCGATAGAGCTTAAACAGAATATACACGTGCTAGGAGAAATTCCTAATTGAAGTAAAATCAAGGTATAGTTACCCCTGAAAGCTGAAGCCTTCTATGTTTTAAGAGTGCGGATTTCCTGTGATGATTAAAGTATCACTAACAGCAGCATAGAACAGCTGTTATCATTTATTTCTGTGAGGGCCCAGAATCAGTAAACTGTACCAGAAGTACCACAATTATTTTTAATCTTTTTGGTTGTTAGCTTGTTGTCTACTCTTAGGTTTTGTAGAAAGGGCCCTTGAGACGGAAAAAAATATGGATTAATCATTATAACAGGCGGCTTTACAAAGAGAAATTACTCCAAAAAGTAGAATCCAATGATGGCTAGCTAGAGTTTATAGGAACTGTTTGCATTTATAAGCAATCTTTTTGGAACCTTAATGATTCAATTACACAATGAACCAATCAATCAATTAGTTTGGATTAACCAGCATTGCACTAGTTCTCAATAGGATTAGGTGTCGAGGTTTGTCAGCTATCAATTAAAACATGTTTAGTTTATCTGCCTGCCGTCAAGCGAGATAAAAGCTAGATGGTTGTTGCCTTGTTCTTTCTAGATAAAGCTGGAAAATGGAAACATGGCCGCATGGTTAATCAGACGATATTATAAAAACATTTAGTTAATTTGCACCAATATATTAATCTTAAATTTTCACAGCTCCAGGCCTTAATTTATATGTTTCTAATTTTCCTTAGCTTTATAACAAGATTATACCAATTTATATTGAAAATCGTAGCTACTTATTTGGTGAAAGTAGTGCAAAATTTTAAGTCATTTCTTCTCATGTTTCATGTAATATCATGATGCTTCACATCGTATCTTGATTTTTTTTTTTGCAACTTAAGAAAATACAAGTGGAACGAAATGCACTGGAACAATTATGTCACCCCTCCTTTTTTTAGTATTTAAATGTAAATAACAAATTAACAGACATTTCCAATAATGTCATATTTTCAACTTTATACATAGTTATATCCGAACTGCTACATATTCATGATATCTATTTTATTTTATTTTACAGTAAATTTTTTGACTACTTAAATGTAAATAATAAATTAAATAACAAATTAAAAGAGATTAAATAACAAATTAACAGATTTTGACACATTAAATAACAATTTTACAGTACAAATTTTGACAATTTAAATGTAAATAATAAATTAAGAGAGATTAAAATTCACTGTACTACAAAATGCAAATAAATAACAAATAAAATAACTAACCTGATGGAAAAAAGATGGAAGAAAGGACAAAAAGGAGGGAATGCAAAACAAATTACTGGCGATGTTGATTTCTCCCTCTCCTGACGATCTCCTCTCTTGCAATACATATGGCAGAAGCGACAAAGAGGTTTAAACGATCAGGAGACGAAGTGACGATGACGGAGATTATTTTAAGCGAACGCGCGCTATTTTCATGGACTATCGCTGAATTGTTGTATTATTCGATACGCGTATCGCACTTCCGTATCGCACCGATTCCGACGACTCGCTGATTATCCGATACAACATCACGGTTTGCATCGTTGATGGTAAGACTCGTACCGTATCGTACAATTCGTATTGTGAATCGTACGATACTGAAATCAATGGTTTCAAATGATAAAAGCAAAAACAGAATGATATTGCTAACCTTAGAGAACTGAAAACCATCGGGTACTGTAAATTGGAGAGACAGGTACTTCCTTGGCCTTACCAGCATCAACTTTAATAATTTGTACATCAACTAGTAAACGCCGCCTCAGGCGCTTCAATGACTTTGGTTTTTCTGAAGGAGGTTCCAAACCTTTCAGTTCCAGTGTGCGCAATTGCAGATCTTTATCATTCAGGTCAATGTAGCTGATGGCACTGTCGTTTGTATCCACTATTAGTAGCCTGCCTGCAAGATATTCAGCCATAATTAGATAAATCACCAATTGTTTGTATCCGCTATTAGAAGCCTACCTGCATGTCCTGAGTCCTAAAATAATACCAGTTGGATATCATTGATGCTGATGCAAGAACAACCATTCTAAGTATAACCTTCTTTTTCTTTTGCAACTAGAAAGAGCCAAATGGCCAAACCTTACCATGCATGCAAACAATATGAATTGACTTCATAATTGCATCTAAGACCTAATATTTCAAATACTCAAGATGAATTTAATTCCAATACCATAAATTAACACCAACAATTGTAGTACTAAAATCCAATTGAATCATTGATCTTATCTAAAGTGGAAGTCATGGTGATTTAGCACCTCACTTTGACTTTCCTGTTTTCAATTGTTAAACGTGGATGATAAAAAAAAAATGTAGTTACCTGAACAAGCATAAAACAGGTATTATTTGCAAGATGATGAAATTTTTTGTTGTTGTTTGGAAAAAGAAAAAAAAACAAATAGTATAGGGACGTACAATTCTCTGCTTCAACAAACACTGCTGGTTCAGAAAGCTATTCAACAAAAATAAGAAAGATCTAGACATTGAATGTCAGAGCTTGACAAACAATGAGCAAAAAAGTTAATATTTGTACAATTGAACCCACCTGAGATGATAAGACAGCATTGTCCTTGAACACTGCAATTCCAGTTCCAGCTAATGTCCTGACTCTTTTTGTAACTGGATCTAGCAATTTTATCTGTCAGATTAAAATTATATTCAGCACAAATGTTAAAATAGTAAATAGACAATTTAGACAAACTAATGCAACTGCATTCCAGAAAGCTACCTTGTGGTTGTATGAATCAGTTTGTAAATATGATTATCTGGTCCCCATAGTACACCTAATGGATGTTGAAGGAGTGCATCTGCACCTATTCCATCATGATCTCCAAATTTCAAAAATAAAGTAATTGGTTAGAGAACAGCAAAAGACACACACATGATTAACAGCGAAACATGTTTTTGACTTACTAGAAATAACACCAGACAAGTCCTTAGTAAAAGAAATTCACAATTGTCCCTAACTTGTTCAACCAACTTGCTCTACTCCTACTTTATATGTACCGACAATACACAAACTTTCTATCTGTCTGTTTGATTAAATCAATTTTCAATTTAGACATGGACGTCCTCATAATGCATCTCTGGGCTTTGATATACAGTTAAGTTGTTAGCATTGATCAAAACAAAACTTACCATCACATTACTATATAAATACAGTGCTGCCAGTATATTTGTAAATATCTTAAAGAAGAAGGTTAAAATCACGAGAGAAAGCAGGTGTTCTCTACAAATATGACAATAATGAGTTTAATTTACCAAAAAGAAAAAAAAAATCATGAATATACATAGGAAGCTTAAACTATATAAATAACAAGTTACTTCAAGTACCCTGAACAAATTTTCTGGGAATAATGGATTGCCACCAGCTATCAATCTGGACCCTCCAGTTTTAGATTAACAGCACAGATTGAGCTGCTTTCACTATCAGCTACGTAAGCCTTCTGCACATCTGTAGGAAGTATAGAACTTATTCTCTGTTACATCAAACATTACAATGTTAACAAGTAAGAATCGCATATCTCACCAGGAGAGTGATATTCCTGACAGCTGTGCAAATGATGTGCTTGTGGAACTGCATCATGCACCTATGTTATAGACTTGATATATTCTTTCATTGTAATGCTTGTAGACTGATAATGATTGACCTGATCCAACCTGGGTGATGTCTGACCCACTTAGTAACTCAGGATTTCAGTACATGCTGGAAATTTAAATAGGTTTTGCCTGACACATGCATGATTACAATCTATTTTGGTTAAAAATGAAAATGACAAACTCCAATAAGGCCAATAGTTTTCATAAATATATAAGAAAGAACAACTCACCATGGACTAGAAGTCATAATTTAAACATGTCAGCTAATTGGGTGACACTTCCCAGCTGACCGAAATAGATCATCTGGCAGAGTTTATATCACCATATCTTGACTGCTGGAGGGTAAAATCAGGTAGGTTCCTGCCCTTTAACAAGCGGACCCAACCTGACCTGTATTACGAAATGGTGATTGTACAAGGCAAATGTCAGGAATAGAAATTACATTGATCCATTTAGGTTTCTCTCATATCCATCGCCACTAAAAGCTCTTATAACACCATCATTTAAATTATGTTCCCATATTTGATGCTGCCCTGCGATGGCTATGTACACAGTTTCATTCAAGGGTTCATAGCAGAGGTCCCATGGTGAGGTTAGAACCTAAATAAAAGCCCTGTGAACATAAATAATAAAAAATATAATAATTCTATCTTTTTCTTTAAATTGTTCTCATGCCTGAGAACTTCCATGACCACCTCGTCTATAATCAGAACCTTTTGTTCCATTTCCAGCAAGCGTTCTAACAGTCTCATTAACAAAATCAATCTCCCTGTCAAAGATATTATATGAAAAAGTTTATTGCCCATAATTGGCATTAAAATTTATGAAGCAATGCAAGTTGCAAATAGCAAGATGCATATGATGGAACTATACAATTACGATCGGGCCTTCAGGAGTTGAGCACAATGCTACCCAACAAGCCCATAGAAACACACAAGAAGAAGAAAAAGAAAAAAAAAAGAAGAGTTATTTGCCTCAGAGCATGGTTTTCAGTGTCAGCGACATAAAGAACATTCCTTTTTGGATTGTATGCAAGACCCTACAAAAGTAACAATTACTTGAATTCTAAACTGCATCCAAGGAAAAATATTAAGTAAAAGACCAAACAAAAGGATAAGAGACCAGTCAAGAAGATGTACTTGAGGACTGTTAAATAAAGCAGTACCAAATTGGATTGTAGATTGTAGGAGGTTTCAAAGGAACTGTCGTTTCCATAGCCCACCCCCGCCACGGCAGTTCCACGCAATTATATTCATTGCTGGCTAGGCGACAGGCCCCTAAATTGGACCCCTATCGTCGCCTTTGTCCTTTTTGTGTTGTTTCCACTGACCTCCCTATGCACACTGCTTGTTGCTGTATCCGCTGTCAGTGCTGGTAACACTACCATTTCTCCACTCGGCAGTGGTCTCTTCAGGTTTGCTAGGCGGGATTGTTGTTCAGCCATTGTCTCTTGGTTTAGGTCAAAGAAACTGTTGTCCCTCCTTAGTGGTGTTCTATGCGCCTCGCAGACATGGCTTCCCCCTTTATTCGGCCCCGCATAGCTCTGACATGGCGAGTCATGGGCTGTTCTTCCCTCTAATCCCCTCCTAGGAATCATACCATCATTTGTTATACACGGGCCTAGTTTTGGGTCTAATATCTTCTCCATACCAGGTTGCTCCCTATACTTCCCCTCCATTTTAAGCCTTGACACCCGGGCCTGATTACACAGGAAGTCATCTCATGACCTACATTAGCACAGTATACACATACTTTTTGGACTTTCTCATATACCAGCAAGATAGTGATCCTGCCCAGCTCAGGATGTTGGGTAATTAGTCTGTCTTTTAAAGGGTCTTTAATGGGGCATTTCACTTTAATCTTATAGCATTTGTCCCCATTTATGAATACTTCACGCACCTCAGATATTGGTGTACCTATCTTACCAGCAAGCATCACCAGTCCCTGTTCTGTGAACGCTTCGGCCAGTACATGATGCATTTGAACCCAGACTTCCATGTCACTGACATAATCAGTAGTCAAGCTCTCCGGCCCTTGTGCTTGTCTCGGCGCCACCACTTCATTTCTGTATGAACAGACCCCTCTATCAATCACCTTATATAATTCTGAGATCGCACCAAACTCCACTAGATACTTGTTTTCAGCCAGAGGTGTGATCTTCCCTTCAGGTCCCAAGTTCCAGGCCCGAGTCATGAGCTTGAGCACATACTAGCATTACTCTTGGTTTTAAGTACAAGAAAATATTGTTGTCGTTTGCAAAAGTATAGCTGCCAGTTTTATCTGTAGAAAGACCGAAAGATAGACTATCATGCATGTGTATGGGCCTATGGGTAAAGAGTTGTATGTACCTTCCTATGGACTTCACCTGATAACTGTGCAAGGATTTTTCCAGTGGGTCCCATGATAACAAATGTTGACCAGGAGTTGACTCCAGTTCTCTCCACATGTATATGTTGCTATCATTCAGGACCTTCAATATATAAAGAATATCAAAGTAGGAAGACTTGAGTCTGATTATGTTATTTTTATTTTTTGAGATAAAGATGGGGATCTAAACCACCCAACATTAAACATCCAAAAAATAAACTCATCTAATTTTGAACATGCGACCTCCTACATGGAAAACATTGTCTTGACCACTAATCCAAAGGTTGATTCTCTTAGAGGCTTATTTTATTATACATACAGTAACCAAAGATCACTTAAATTTGAATACTAGTGCCATGAAAGCAAATCCAGGACTAAACAATTGTATACTTAAGGTGCAACCTGTGAAATGCATTTGAACAAAACAATATATTAATTCAAGGCTTACAGCATGAGACACGATCTATCGCAAAACAGCATTACGAATTGCTTCAACATCCTTCTCATTATCGAATTTTGACAGAATACAACAGTGAACTGCATAAAATAAGTGAACTGTGAGTTAAAATGCAAAAGAATAAAGTCCAAACAAAGTTCTTTAATATAGGAATTGAAGATGAGTTCGCATTACAATTCAGAACATAATTTCCAGGGAGTTTATAATGAAATTCCTTCTATTAATTGTGAAGATCAGGAAATTGTTCTGGCACTCAAGAGACTTAGAGTATCAATGTCATTAATTGTGAACAACTTTGAAAAAAACTTAGTCTCGTTCTTATACTTGTTCTCGGGACATTCCAGATCAGGGAGAACATGAATACAATTTATGCAACAACATGTCCAAAGTCTACGCAAAGAAAACCAAATCTACTCAATTAAAATCTACCCTGCTAAATAGAAGAGGAGCCGAGTTCAACCAGTCCAGCTTAGCTGGAAACTCAGGCACATTTGCATCAGATCCCCTATAAATAATTAATATCAAGAAATAAGTTAGCAACATAACTGATGTAATTGCATGGAATGAAAAGTAGGTGATAAAAATATATAAATAGTTTTACAAGACTGGCTTCTAAATCAGCAAGGTAAGTCTTTATTTGTTGCATTCTGCTGGACTGAGATTCTCCTGAAAAAATGAGAGCAAGGAACTGTCTTAGTATTGATTATATAGAATGGCAAACAACATAAATCATATAACATAATACATACAGCCAAATATAATCCGTCCTACCTTTATCCTGACTCAATATTGAACAGTTCTGAACCATGAAAAAGTTGAGTAGGCCTTTAGGAGACGCAAATTGCATTACCTGCACAAACAGCTCCTTTTATTGGAAAAGAGTTGAAAGAACATGATGTAAAAGATACACTGTTTCAACCAATGTAACTATTATATCAAATTTAATACCTTCCAATTTCTAAGGGAAATGAGGAAAGAAAAAATAGCAATGCCCAGACTTCCATATCTTTTACTTCTCGACGGGAGCTTAGAAGCTTAAAAAGCAAAACAAAAAATATTTCCTTTCAAACAACTGAAAAAAAATGCAACGTTCTAGTGGAGCATATTAAAACTACAACAAAAAAAAGTAGAGTGTTTGCTTTCATATATAATGTTTTGCTTTTGTTTCGGAAAGTTATCCTTGAAAACCCCATTATTAATAAATTGCGCACAAGTTCATATTACTTGGACCATATTGTGCAAATCAAATTAAAATTCATGAATGCAGTAAAGAACTTCAGAAACTCCAACTGACAATCAATCTGTTGAACTAACCTTACCCTCCAAGGAAGTCACACTTCTGATATTTGGAGTTTGTCTTCAGAGATTTTACCATTAGGCCCCTCTCAAGAAGCATTTTCAAAATAGCCTGTACGTTCTGAGCTTTGCCCCCTCCCATCTGCATCAACTTTTCAGCGTTCACAACTATTCTTTAGATCAGGGCAAAGTACAAAATAGCACCTAAATTTGAAAGTTTGACTAAATACAGCCCCTGAACTTCAACTTTCTGAGCTGGAAACGTGGACTTTTGTCCTTGATCTATAACTTTAAGACATGGCAAATGTGTTTGCAGTTGCCGTGCGAAGAGTAAGATTCGCATTGACAGCCAAACAAACATAAAACCACTAAAATTTATCGCACTTTTGCTTCAATGCCAGTTCTACTACTGGATGTGACATTGTTAGGCCATGTTATGTAAGGGCTACAATTATTGATGGGAGTATCAAACCCAAGAAAAGAAAAGAATTTAATGGAAGACATTGAACACTATGAGAGAGACCACACTGAAATTGCGAAGTTCAGGGCCATATGTGGAGCTTTGCTCTTGCAGATACTGAAACAATCCAATTCATATCAAGAACTGAGAAATTTAAAAGCAAGTTGAGATCTCACATATGTTAGCAACATCTTGCAAACAAGAAAACCATATTTAAATTTCAGAATAGCTTATTAATAATCAAGATTAGCGTTCAACACATTAAGATTGAAAAGAAAAGAAAAAACTACATTTTGATTTCATGAGCTACATACTTGATGGACTAACAGAACCACCATACAGAATGTCGTTAATTGAAATATCTCCTATGTCTTTCCTAACAAGAATAGGACTCGCTCGACTGAGAGCTCCTTCAGTTAAAGTAGTAGTCACAGCAATACATCTGCAGGTAACACAAAGAGAGAGAGAGAGAGAGAGAGAGAGAGAGAATTTATTTAGAATTTAAAGTATGAATGTGATAATCAAATGCACTTTTCAAAATCATATTATGTTGATTATAGTATGAATTTTGAATTAGTCATCTTGAGTAAATATATAAAAAAACTTTGAAGCTGCCAGCACACCTCATTTCAGCAGCATTGGCAGCTTGTACTCCAGCAAGAGCATCTTCTATTACAAGGCACTGTATATATCATTAAAAATAGATATATTATAGAAAGACAAGACCATAAATAAGTTCCTCAAACTGAACATCTTTGGTGATTCCCTTTTTTTTTTATTTATTAAACCTCTGTAATCTGAAGAAATAAAACCTTTTTTTTGTGATAACACTGTTTTTTTCTCTCTATACAAACTTTACCAAAATGCAGAATTGTCTTCTCATTAACTTTGATGGACATATGGCATTGATGTCAGGCATTAGCATTTTTGGTACTGGCTATAAAGAGGAGAAACAAATATTTTGCTTCATGCTAATTCAATGTACTGTTTTATGGGTTCTTTTTCCTTTACCTTTCCCTTTTTTGTAAGTGGAGATGGGAGGACAGGTTCTGGTTTTAAAAGGTAAGCAGAGGCAGGGTTTATTTGTCTATATTGTACTCATGCCTCATTTTGTACTAAATTCTTAAGTACGAAGTCAGCATTCATTGTCAATAGTTTCAGTAGGCAGATATTTAGAAAGAAACTTTTATCTACACTTTCTAGCATGAGAAGCAACAGGTTTACAGTAACAATATCATTCTTTGAAATGTGACATTGCAACTAAACATATTACCTCAGCAGGCTCAACATTTAAGGTTTTTGATGCCGCCAAAAATATATCTGGAGCTGGCTTCAAATTTTCAAAAGCATCAGCAGAAACAATCGCATTGAACCTGCATATTAACAAACAAAAATGAGGGAAAGGATGGTTTCATGTGTGGAAACAGAATCTTCTTCCAAGGAAGTCTCAACTGGTTGATATATTCATAGACAGTCTAATAAGATAAAAATAACTTACAGGAAAAGAGGCAACCCAGCGGCAGACAAGTTTGCATCAACTTTTATTCTATCCGCACTTGAAGCAACAGCTACCTTAAGTCCTTTTTTCCTTGCACTGATTTTAGCAAGAGAGAGGAGGGGAAAAAGTTGTGATCACCACTTTTTGATCTAGATGACAAAAAGTTTAATAGATTGATAGGATGTTATATTACCTCCTTTATTAGTTCAAGCGCACCGGGAAAACCTATTCCTGAATCAGGCTTTGCATACTGAAACCAAACATAACTTGGACAATTGATTTTTAATTGAGAATAGACTTATAGCATAACAAGTAACCAGTTGTAGTTTAAAACCAAATACCTTGTTGAGATAAATTTCAAAAAACCGTTTCTTCAAGTCCTCTGGGGTTAAGTTGTTTAATCCTTTTACTTTAGCTACACCGCCAAGGAAATTAGCCTCACCTAAACAAAGTACAAAAATTAGGTGCCTGATTTGATTTGCAGACTAATCACAAGCAACTCTTTACTCCACTTCTAGCACAATACAACGGATTTTGATTCCAGTCCCTCGAAGAACTTCAATTTAATTCATTCACCACGACATCATTCTGGCTGCAATCAATCCCAATTAACTGTAAAAGAATACAAGTGCTGACGATAAGTCATTACCAGTGCCCATGAAAGGAACAAAATCTTCAGTGGTAACGGTCACACCGAGGTCCGCAAAGACATCCACCGCAGCCAATCGAGACAACTCCTCGCTGTTACAGAGAACTCCATCCATATCAAACAGCACGGCTGATACCTTTCCCCAGTTCACCCCATCCGTCGACACTTCACCGCCTACAGTCGCCATCTCTGCTTTCTGTTGCGCTGCCACGTGGCCCCGCCTCCGCTGGAGTAACGCCGATAGGGTCAAATCTAGAGAAACTACAAGGGTACTTGAGGGAATTGAGAGGGAGAAGTCGCAACGCTGGGGCGGTGAGATTGCGTGCCAGTGCCATTTTTTTTCAATTTATTAATATATTATTGTTAAAGTTAGTCATTATTAGTTTGTTGCTGAATATTGGCTCTGGGCTCTGGCTCTAGGCGTACACGACATAAGATGAAATAAAAAAATAATATTAATTGAGTATAACTAGCATTTTTTATTTTGAATATTAATTTTTTATTTCATCTCATGTCGTGTACGTCTAGAGCCAGAGCCCAGAGCCAATATTCAGCAATAAACTAATAATGACTAACTTTAACAATAATATATATTAATAAATTGAAAAAAAAACTTTAAAATAAAGTTTATAGAAATATTAAATTCATTTTTTGATAGAGTTTAACTACTTAAGTGTTATCTTTATCAAAATTTAAAACAATTTAAATTTAATAAATTTTTATATGAATTATGGATGATATTTAAAATGTATGTAATTTGGAACACAATATACATATCCAATGATATATTTAACGAATTTTGTTCTCAAATTATGACCTATATTGAATTTATTGTTTATTTTATTAAATTTTTGGATTTTTCGTGTTTCGAATTTCATATAATTTAAACTTTATTAGATATTTCATTGAAATTAAATTTCATTGCACATTTCTTATAATTTCAATAATCTTAATTTTATACTAAATTGCATGAAATTTAAAATTCAGTCAATTTTTAATCCAAAAATATACTAATTCCACTGTTAAAACATTCCAAAATTATTGAAAGTTTACTGCCAAATTATCAGGTTAACCATTCTCAGTGGATCCGCACTTTTTTATATAAGACTCGATATATATTCAATTGTAAGTATATGATACAATATGCGGTGAAGCTGACAAATTATAAAAACAGATGCCGGGGTAGTTAATAAATAATCTGTTAAATTTAGTTTCACAAATTGTAAGTTGCCTCCCGATAAATTCATACTCTACAACATATGCATTGGCCGTAGAAATCATGTGATGATTCTATCACAAAGTAACACCCGGGAAAAATAATAAATTTTTTTAAGAATAAGTACGGATGAAAAATGCTAATTTTTTTTCTAAGATTATATAGTTGTATTAAACGCTTTCTTGTTTGAGGTTTTTCTCTGAGATCATTAATATATTAAATGGCTAAATTCAGGTTGAAAAGAAATGCAAAAGAGAAGAAATGAATAAATTGAATCAAGATAATGCAAAATGAAAGAATGAGGAGACTGAAAGTTTTGAAATGAAAATAATTTCATCGCAGACTAACAGTGTAACTCACAATTTCGTTAATATATACTCGTACGAAAGGTAGTCTCTAGAGGCAACAAATAATTAAGAACCGCATATATTCTCATCTAGGACACCAATATTCCGACGACGTTCGAGGATCATATCTACGACAGGAAAATAAATATATGTTTCCTTGATTGGCAAAAAAAGCGTATACAAATAAGTTGTAAGCGTAGTATCTATTCATGTCGAGATAAAGGGAACATAAAAAATTTTCATAACAAAATTTCCGGATCCAATTATTTTTACTCTTACGAACAAGGGCGGATCCAAAGACTCCAGGGGTCAGTTGTCTCTCCGAATTTAAAAAAAAAACAGTATTTTTATGTTAAGTTTTTGTTAATTTGATTTTTTTGGATAAAAATTTTGAGCCTCCGAATTGTCATATTATTTTTTATTGAAAAAATATTTAATACTATGAATAATAAAAAAAATATACAAAGATTTCAAAATATGAAGTTCCATAGAAGAAAATTTTCTTCATCAATATGATTATCTATTATTTTGAGTTTTATTTTTTTTATTTTTAATATATAAAAAAGATATTATTTTAATAAATTTTATTAGTGTATGTTGAATATTAATTTTTTATTCCTATAACGTGTGTATCCGTAAAGATATAGGGCCCGTTTGTCATAATCATAAAAATAATTATAAATAATTATAATTATAATAATAAATTAATCATAACTATAATTAACATATAATAATATAATACAACATAATAAAATAATAATAAAATAATAAAAATAATCATAATAAATAATAATATTATAATAGTAATATAATAAAAATATAAACATAATCATAATATAGTAATATAATAATAATAAATTATAATTACAATCATAATTATAATAATATAATAATAATAAGTAATCATAATTTAAATATATGATAATCATAAGCATAATTATGATAATAATAATTAATTATTATTATAAATAATTATAATTATAATAATATAATAATAAATTAATCATCACTATAATCAACATATAATATATAATATAACATAAGAAAATAATAAGTATTAATAATCATAATCATAATCATCATAATATAATAATATAATAATAAATAATCTTGATCACAATAATATAATAATAAAATAATTATATTGATATTCATAATATAATAATATAATATTAAAATTATATTTATAATAATAAATAAATAATATAATAATGCTAATGGTAACGATAATATAATAATGATAATAATAATTTAATAATAATATAATGATAATAATAATAAATAATAATAATCATAATATTAATATAATAATAAATTATAATCATAAATATAATATAATAATATAATAATACTAAATTTTAATCATAATCATAATATAATAATATAATATAATATAATATAATCAAACAATAATCGCTATTCCAACGAGAGCTAATCCGGTATTCCACCTATAAGTTGGTATACGGATTAAGACTATTCCGCACTCTTCTACTTAGTCTAAAATTCGTTTGGCAAATTAATTCGTCGGAATAACTATTCTATTCCAACTTTTTGCTATTCCATTAAGTGCCAAACACTAGTAAATAATTCAGTTTATTATTATTCAATTATTTCAGTAATCAATCAGTCCAGCTTTATAAATAACGTCCCCGTCCTTCATTCTGGTGCAATAATTATGATTTTATGTCCCCCCAGCTGTACCGCATACTTTTTCTTTTTATTTATATATATATATATTTAATGAGTGTGAATGAGCTCACAAAATAGCACCTCCCTCCTATAATTTAAAAATCTGAACCATTCAAATGATATTCAATGAGTTAAAAAGTATGGTACTTCCGTGTTACATTGTTAATTGTTTCTACGGCAGCTGACACGGATATCCACGATTTTATCTTTTTGCCTTGCCAAAAAGACAAAACGAGCCACAAGAGCCTTGTGAAATGCACAGTTCCATTATTACCCCTATTTTATTTTTATTTTTATTTTGTTATTAATACAAAAATAGGAAGATATTGCAAATTTGCAATACAGTTAAACTGTTAAAGCATATCGGATTCGGATGTAACGTCAAATATCAGATTTCAAAAATGCCAAAAGGGTTCGTTTGGTAAATTAAGGAATAGCTTTGGAAGAGTAGTAATTTTGGAAGAGTGATAAAATAGTATTTTTTTTGGAAGAGTGGTAGAAGAGTGATATTCTTGACTATTCGGAAGAGCGAAAATATCGTTTGGCAGTTATTATTCAGAATAGTTAAAATATGAATAATTATGATACTAATAATGATGATGATAATAATAATAATAATAATAATAGTAAAATAATAATCATAATAGTAAGATAATAATAATAAAAAAATAAAAAAATCATAATAAATAATAATATAATAAAAATATAAACATAATCATAATATAGTAATATAATAATAAAAAATTATAATTATAATCATAATTATAATATAATAATAATAATAAGTAATCATAATTTTAATAATATAATCATAATATAATAATCATAATCATAATCATGATAATAATAATTATAGTCATAATCATAATAATATAATCATAATCATAATAAATAATAATATTATAATAGTAATATAATAAAAATATAAACATAAATATAATATAGTAATATAATAATAAAAAATTATAATTACAATCATAATTATAATAATATAATAATAGTAAGTAATCATAATTTTAATAATATAATCATAATATAATCATAATATAATAATCATAATCATAATCATGTTAATAATAATTATAGTCATAGTCATAATCATAATAATATAATAATAAAAATATAATCATAATCATAAAAATAATTATAAATAATTATAATTATAATAATATAATAATAAATTAATCATAACTATAATCAACATATAATAATATAATAATACTAATGGTAACGATAATATAATAACAATAATGATAATAATAATAATTTAATAATAATAATATAATGATAATAATAAATAATAAATAATAATCATAATATTAATATAAAAATAAATTATAATCATAAATATAATATAATAATATAATAATACTAAATCTTAATCATAATCATAATATAATAATATACTATAATATAATCAAACAATAATCGTTAAAAATGAATACTCTATTATAAAGCCACTTGAAACATTCCACAATATTCATCAGGGAACTTTCAACAATACAAACCTTCAACAATACTTGTATTTTTTGAATATCCATCGCGGGCACCCCTTTTCCAATTAGTCAACATATGTTTATTAGTTCTTGTCATGCAAGTAATGGCATATGTTTCATATAAGCACATCTAGCTATGAAATTGAGTCCGTGTTTCTTTTATTTATCCACCCGACCCGTATACCCATCGATACTCATTATCGTTTAACAGTTTCTCAAAGACTGTTAAATAGAAATCGTTATAAATTATATAAAATTTTGAAGATTCTTGATAGATCATCAAACGATAATAAAATTATATGAAATTTGAATCACTGTCAATCTATAAGTAAAAAAAAAACATATCTATAAAATTTCCTATTTTTAAATTTTTTTAAATATTTATTCTAGAATCATTATCAAAATTATCAAAACAACACACAACACATTATTAAGTGATCCTCACCCATATATAAAACATGAAACTATTTAGTTATTTGAAACATGAATGGAACACGGAAGCTCAAAATCAATCGATTTAAAAAAGCATGAGCACAATCATTACATATAAACCCGAGTTTTAGTGAAGCTCAATCACATTCAAAGTATATAATTTGAAATTCATAACAGAGATCCTGTATCCATCGATTCAACTAGAGGAAAAGGGGGGAAAAAATGGCCATCTTAACAAAAAGTATTTCACAAAAAGGCGTTCAATTTCTACCAAGAAATCAGAAGAAAAATCAAAATCCATCTTGAAGCAATTTTACAAGGCCGTCGAAACTAACGCCTCCATCCAGTCCACCTCCTGCCATGTCAATCATGGATTTAACCTCTTCATCTCCCAAGTCCAATCCCACCTTTTGCAAATGCGCTTTCAAATCGTCAAATCCTACCTTCCCATCTCCGTCGCGATCAATTAATTGAAAAATCTCCATCAGAGCACTGTTTTCTCTCTTGCGCCGAGTCAGAACCCTCTCAAACTCGTTGAAATCGACGAATCCGTTCTTGTCTGAGTCAGCAGCTGAAATCATGGCGGCTATCTCTTCGTCAGATATCGAAGCTGAGGAGGCAAGATCGGAGTAGAATTTCTTCAGGTCAGCGTGGCTGATACGGCCGTCTCGGTCGGAGTCTAGTACATCAAATGCTGGCCGGAGGTCGGGTGATGGTACGCCTAGTGCGGTGGTGGGATCGCGCCGGGAAGGACACATGTTGGTACAGAGAGAGAAAAAAAAAGGGAGATGGAAGGAAGGGTCTAGAACTCTAGATGGTGTCTGGTTCGATCGTAGGTTCGTGTGATTTGGCTCTTTGTTCTCTTTCGTAACAAGAAGGAGGGAGGAATTTATAGAAAGGTAGAGGGAGAGAGGGCTTGATCTCATGTGGCTGATCGTAATTTCATTTCTCTGGGAGTGGGTGGTTTTTTTTTTTTAACGAAAGAAGTGGACATTAAACTTATTTACACCAAGTTAGGTTTGACTTTTGATCTATGTTCTTAAAATTTAGATTCATGAATGGAACAAAGCTTCACAGAAAAAATGACATGCGCATATATTGTTTGAGATCATTGCGCATATTGTTTTGAGATGAGGTCATGCCTTCAATCATATTTAGGGAGTACAAATTTAAAAATTAAATCATAGGTAATAAATTTATCATGCGAAAGTCTTTTCTTTCTAGTAAAAAGTAAAAATTTATCTTTTCATCGTTCTCAATTTATTTTATGCATATATGGGCTGCAGTCAGTGACGCAGACAAAAAATTTGATATGAATTTATTAATTTATTAAAATAAAAATATTATATTCAATTTTTTTTTATAAATCCTTACATGTTCATACACCAATTCTCTTAATTCTCTTATGTATGATACATCATCAGTTTATAAATAAAAAATCACAAGAACTAGTTTAAACAAATAATAAATAAAAAATTAAAGTTCAAATATTATGAATTTAATTCCGATTAAGATATAATTTAAACACTTTCCACATTACAGAAAATATGTTCTAATTTTATATTTTGGGAAGAAAAAACTATTTAATTCATAAAATACAATGAGAATCATTTATATATTTGATTTTTTTTTCTAATTTTAGTTTAATTGTTAATACTATTTCATAAAAGAGAAGAATGAATTAGAGCTATGAATTAGAAATTACGATTCACAAAGAGAAAATAAATTTATCGGCTTAACAATAAAAATCACTAAGTATTATTTTGAAGATTGTATTTCCTCTCCCTTTTTCTATAGCTTATGGACTAACCTACGAAGAATGTGAAGACAACGAAGAGAATAAACTGGTAAATCCAAACATTTTTTTCTTGTGTTATCTATTTTGGAAGTGCCAGGCTTTGAAAGGTTTCATTAAAAAATTATGAAAAGGAAATAAAAAGCAAGATGGTCCCAAAGATATAGAAGGCCAAAAAGACTTCATTGATAAAAGTTTTTTTTTTCAACGCCAAAAGGAGTGATTCCATTAGAAGGTGAAGAGACCATGAATTTATTAACTATTTTTATTTTTGTTCTAGTACCAGCATTTTTTGGTGAAAGTGAAAATAATTGTGGACAAAAATTAAATGTTGAATGTACCCAAATGAAACTTCATAAAATTAAGAGACAATAGGGGGTTTGTTATTGTAAATAAATTTATTTTTTAGTTGACTAATTTATAAAATAAATACAATTGAGTTTAAAATATCTTTTGAGAATGAGAAATGTAGGATATGAAGTCAAAAGAGAAGAATAATCAATCTGGGCAAGGTTAGAAATATTAAACTAGTAAGAGTAATAATTATAATTTTGAGATTAAAGTAATAAAAATGAGAGTTTTTTACTCTAATATTTATAACAGTTATCATAATCATTGTAATGAAGTAAATTGAGAGTTGTCAAACAAATTAATTGAGTATAACTAGTCTACAACCGTTATAATTGTTATCATAACCATTACAACAGATAGTCTTCCGTTATAATGATTGTTAGTTTAGTTGCAACTGATAGTTCAATTTCTTTCCAGCTTTGCAATTCAGCTATAAAAAGCAGCTGATTGCTTTTTTTTTTTTTTTTTTTTGTGATTTTAAAAGTTAAAACCTTGAGAAAACTTTAGTTGTCAGTGCTAAAATCTTGAACTCTTTGAAATATTTTAGCGTCAAAATTACTTCTCTAAACATTCAATAGGTTAGATTAGAGTAACTATTGAGCATTTTCTCAGTGGGATTTGTCTTCTCCTTTGTGAGACCTATTTTTAGAGTTGATGCACTCATTTCTTTTTTTAGCCAATAATTATCTGTTTACTTGATGTGAGGGATTGAAGGATCATAGTTGTATGAATGTTGTGCTCTTAGTGACTCGGCACAATCCAATGGTTAGTGATTGTAGGTCCCGATATTAGACTCATTATAGACAAATTGTGTTAAAATTTTATGTTCTTACTCTTATTTATTTTATTTCTTAATATTGAATTATAAAATCAGTTTATTAACGTGCTGTATTAGTGTCATATGGGATAACCAAGTTCAATAATGAAATTTTGAAGTAACTTCAATGAGGTTTATTTACATGAGCATAAAAATCAACTTTATATCATAAAAATTTGTATAAAAAGTGATAGTATTTGATGAATGAATGGGGATATTAACCCTCATTTCATCCATATAAATCCGTCACTGATTACAATTGTTGAATGGACGACTAAGTTAAAAAAAAATAAATTTAGTATAATTCTATCTTTTAAATTTTCATTCATACAAAAAAATGATCGAATTAATTGTATAATTCGATTACATGTCTAGCATAGATAATGATGGTCCCATTCTCTATAAAGAGGTGTATGTTCAGATTTTATAAAAATAATTTAAGAATAAATAAATAGATGAAAAAACTAATGAAGCAAACTAATAATAATAATAATAATATAACATATAGATTCATATCATCTGTACATATATTGCTCATCTTTTGTAAAAGTAAATATCTGCATACAATTATAATTTTTTATTCACGAACATTATCTACAGTACAAAATAGGCGCAAAATATTATATATTAGCGGGATTTGTAAAATTTATTTGCGCTTTGCAAATAATACAGAATGTATTCTTATTTAGTTCGCAGACATTGAATGCAATTCTTTTGTATTTCTATAATTTTGTAATCTGTTCATCTGACTTTACGTTTTTGTATTCACAAGTAATAAATTTGCAGAGAATGAGCGATTCCTAAACCAGCTAGCAATATTGATAACCAACTTCATATAATTTTTCATAGAAAATTAAAAAAAAAATGGCAAAACTTGACAAACATATTTTGAACTTATGGATTATTTGTGGTTCAATTTTAATACAGTTTGTGTATATTTGAA
This sequence comes from Schoenoplectus tabernaemontani, assembly GCA_037127355.1. Lineage (NCBI taxonomy): Eukaryota > Viridiplantae > Streptophyta > Magnoliopsida > Poales > Cyperaceae > Schoenoplectus > Schoenoplectus tabernaemontani. The sequence goes on from CM073754.1 coordinate 1,295,654, forward strand.
CTTATGGATTATGTGCAGCGGCTCAAGGAACTTTCTCCTTTGGAAACGGGGAAGAACGACGTCACCGCGTTGGCCTAATGGCCAGTAAGATGCCCTGTAAATGGAACCCACCCAAATTCGCAATACACATAGCCTAGGTCAAGACTCAAGAGCGTGAGTCAGACAATATAAAATTAGAGTCGGTCAATGATCCCAAGACTCGCTTGCTTGAGAGTTGAGATTGAGAGTTGAGAGTTGAGATCAGATTTCTGAGACGACTTTGCAATGTAAAACCCGTGGGGAAGTGGAATCGAACTGCAGAGGCAGAGCATCTTGTGGGACCCAAAGTCAGGTCATTGCCCGTTGCATAGGCATAGGCAACGGGCACAAGCGACTTGATTGGAGTTTTGGACTCCTGTGCTGACTTAGAGGCGGAATCATATTTGATATTTTGATATAAAACCTAAAACATAACAAATATTAATTTGGATTTATAAGTTTTGTGGGATCGAAAGATCGGTCAGCCAGCCTCTTTAAATTCACCTCACTGCCGCTCCTGAAAGAAGCATGCCCCACGAGAACGCGTAGAGCTGCTCACCAGACAAGTTATATATGAATGAGCTAACCTCAACATCAATTCGTCTCGAAATATTAATGAACCGAGTTAGCTCGTGACTATATATATTTCCGAACTAAATTGGATGATTCAAATTCGTCTTGTTATGAATCGAGCTAGCACGAGCTGACTCATCAGTTAAGTCTTCACGTCATTTGAGTGTGAAACGGAGAGAGCAGTTCTTGCTTGTTGTCCAACAAAAAATACGAAGAAGAGATATAGGGTTGCAAACAGATAGTAAAATATCTGATTTTATCCGTAATCCGATTCGAAAAATAACAAAAAATGTCTGATTCGTATTCATATCCGTAATTTTAACGGATATGGATACGATTTGGCTATTACTTATCCGTAACCGTCCGTTTAGCTATTATCCGTCAATATCCGACATTATCCGAAGGTATCCGATCTGATATTATCCGAAAATAATCTCATTACGTGTTTTTAAATATTTTTTTGCATACATTACAAATCTAACTAATTATATATATAATTTATGCTAATGTATCATATTTTTTTAATAATTCATTGATACATTTGAACTACTAATATAATGATAATTAATATTTAACTTTTATAATTAATATCTAATTTCTATAATTAATAATTCTATCAAAAAATAATATATAATTATTTTTTTAATGATATATATAATATTTTTATTTAATATCCAAAATATATCTATATTTATATATGTATCCATCCTATATCTGATCTGTATCCAATATCCATTAAATATTCAATCCATATCCGATATCCGTTAAATATCTGATCCGTATCCATATCTGAGACTATCACTATCCGTATCCAAATTTTTTTAACAAATATAAATACAATAAAAACATTATTCATCCTTGTCCGAACCGTTTGCCACCCTAGATACAGAGCGCGAGCGGTCGAAAGATCAACGATGAGACGAAAATAAAGATGAAGAAACTTCAAAAATGGTCACGAGCACCAACGTCGAGGCTATTTGATTGAATAAAAAGTAAGACTAGCCTCCAGGCCTCTGACCTCATGGTCGTTCGGATGAGTGAAAATCGAATACATTAAATTCTTTTATTATATTATTATTACTTCTTGTCTTTTCATTCACGAGGCTCTCTTCACTATGTCAAACAACATGCCATTAAAGTGACTCATTTTTTCAAAAACTTTTTACACAGTGTCTATCATTGCACAAGTTATTCAACTAATCAGGGGAATGATGTACGAAGCTCTCGTTCCTTTTGCTTTTAAGCTGAGAGAATAAAATAAAAGGATAGTGTCATTTATCAGTAGACTATACGAGATGAGACGATCTCGAACGTGCTGATCAAATCTCCAGTTCGTCAAGGAGCTGATTAACTTATCTCGTTAATAGCTCAAATTGATAACGAAAAATAGGGTTGTAAATGAGTTGAGCCGAGCCGAGTTAGGCCTAGCTCGTGCTCGGCTAATTAGCTTAACGAGCCGAGTCGAGCTGACTTGCTAATTACTTCCGAGCCAAAACCTTTAACTTGAGATCGGCTCGTTAAGTTAACGAGCTAACCGAACTGGCTCGTTAAAACTCATTAAGGCTAATTTAATAGTTAATAATATTTTTTATGATATTTTATATTTGAATTTATATAAAAATTATTAAAATAACTAATAATAAAATATTTCACATAATTTAATATAATAATTTAAGTACATATCATATTATAAACTATTTATTATACTAAAAGTCCATATAAAAATATATAAATAATAAATAATAATTTAACGAGCTGAGTTGGTCTAAGCTCAAGCTCGACTCATTAACTTAACGAGCTTAATGAGCCGGCTTGTTAATGGCTCGGTTTATTAACGAGCGAACCAATAACGAACCGATCCCAAATGAGTCACGAGCGAGCCACGAGCCACAAATTTTTTTAACAGCCCTAACGAAAAAGCTATAAACGAGTTATAACTGAATCGAACACGAAAGAACAGCTACGAATATTTTCAACACTCCTACTCAATCCCAATTGGGCGTTGAGATGTTTTTCTCTATGTATTTGCACGGCTAGTTAACTTCTGACACGTTTACCCAATAATTCGGGGGACATTGAACTCGAACTAGTTCATTAAAAAAATTATCGAACCGAATTCGAATCGAATTAACAAAAAAATCTAATTGAACGAACCGAACTCGAACTAAAATTAAATCAAACACTGAAAGAATTATAAATTACAAACTTTTCTTACGGGTCTATATATAATGCACCCTGCACCCACTCGTTCAAAGACCACAAAATAAAGATACAAGATATCTCGATTGTTCAAAAAGTTGACACAAGAATTATATCATAGGTCTGGATGGTTTCGCAAATCAATATATTCCGTATTGATAATGTGGGAGATTTCTATGTACCGTTGCAAAATATGAAAATATGAATAACCATGCATGACTAGTAAACCAGATTTTGTTTTGGTAAATAAAATAAAATAAATAGGGAAATGATACGAGTACTCTAATTTTTTTTTGCGGTAATAGTCTGGACTGAGTTTAAAACTCGGTCTCAAATGTCGGCTGAATTTAAAACTCGGTCCCAAATTTTTTTTACGTTTACTTATTTATTTATAGCTAAAAACCAGCACGAAGTATGGACCGAGTTTTGAACTCGATCTCAGATATTTTTTTTTTCTTTTTTTAACGTTTAATTGTTTATTTATAGTCAAAATGAAACACGAAGCATTAACCGAGAATTATAATGTGAAACAAAAGAGATGCCTAATCATAATTGGGATGCGAGAAGCGTGCTGCGTGGCCTCCGCCAAGCTCCACAAATTGGGGTGAAAAAAGATGCGATGCTTTCCACAATAATTCTGTGTTTCTCAGCTAAGAACAGTTCCGTCGAAGTGCGCGAGTGTGGGGAATCAATCGTAGTATATATGCTACAAGAACGTACAGACAATCAAAACTGTGTCTGACCCCTATTCTTCTTGCATCCGCTCGTGCTAAATATGGTAATGATCTTATACATCCATGATTTGTGTTTATAAATCTACGTCCTCCATGATATCTCAGAGAATAACGTACTGACTAAATTCATATCTCACCTTATAATTTACTCGAGGTGAATCTCAATATTGCCTGTTACTATAAAGGTTCTCTTTTAGGATCGTAATGTGCCGTAGTAACTCAATGGGGATGAAAGCCAAGAACTAAACGATCAGGAAAGAGGCAAATGATAAAGAAGAAGGTGATGCATCATAGTGATCAATTTGCTTGCAAATTGCAATGGTTTTTGGGCTGATGAGTTAAGTCCTTCTAAAACTGGTTGAGCAAGGGGTACTATTACTATATATTATATCATTTAAAACTGAAAACGATGTCTTCCGAAGAAAAGGGGTATGTTTGGCCTCGTGACGAGAAACCCCCTGATAAAAACCGAAGAAGGGATCTAAGACTATACTAGCTGGAGAAGGCTCAAGAAGGAGTGGTGCCTAGCTTGCGAACTGCTTGAACCCTTGAACCATGCATGCTTTCAAGTTCACTCTAATTTTTACATAATTTACCAGGTAGCAGCATATGAAAGGAAAAGACACTGTATCTTATGCTTAAAACGTAAGCGACTTATTCATATAATAAAAGACGCGCAGTTGAATGCCTCAAAACTGATAGCCCAAAGAACCTTAATTGGGCCTTCAAATTAGGCCCACATGAAACCCTAATTTCTCCATTTATTTTCAAGAAATCTCTATATATGTTCCGTTCTTGATGTTTCCAGCCGCCGAGCTTGTACAGAGGAATTCTCCGCCGGAAAGATGCAGCGAGTTATCTTATCATTGATTTCATTTTGTTTTCAAGAAATCTCTTTCTTTTCTGTCTTGTCGTACAAACCCTTTGATGAGTTGATCCCTATTCTTTTACAATCTAGGGTTTCAATTTTCCAGAGGGTGATATTAGTCAGGGGAATTTGAGTCGCATCGCCTCTGATTTATTGTGAGGCGAAGCGAATTATTTCTCCTAAATTAACATTTGTTTTTTCAGATATACCCCTTTTTATTGGTCAAAACCGTTTCTGATCTGGGGATCCGATGATGGCATGAAATCTTTGAGACCTGATAGTATTCTTTTGATGACAAATACAAGCATACTTCTGAGGACCCAATTTAAATTTAGTATGTTAGGGCAGCAATTTTTTATATGTCGAGGCATTTCAATTTCAATTTTTTTATGTATTTTTTCATTGATTTTTGGAATGATGAAATGCACTGGGCTCTGAGCAAATATTGCAATTTTTGATGCACACGCATTTGCCTAGAAAGCATTGTCTGACTATTTTGATCTGGTTCCATCTGTTTTTTTCGCAAGATTTGGATTTGGTTTATAGACCTTTTTGATGAATTACAAAAATGGAACAGATATGAAAACAAAGATATGATGTTTAGGGATGGTTTCAAATGTGCAGTTGCAAGTGACAAAACGATAAAAGGAAAACATGAAAGCGCAAAAGAAAAAGTGTTCTCATCCCCTAATGGTATTAAATAGGGCTGACAAAAAAAAATTGGTTCCTGATTGATTGACTTGCTATTGATTTATTCGTTAATTCATTAATGAGCCGGAGCTGTTGACTCAGATCGGCTCGTTAGAATTGTTTAGTTCATTAAACTAGTAATGATATTTATTTATTTATTTTTATTATGAATCTTTATTATGAATATTATAGTAAATAATTTATAATATAATATGTAATTAAATTATGTGAAATATTTTATGATTAATTATTTTAATAATTTTTATATAAATTTTAATATAAAATGTCATAAAAATATTATTAACCATTATGAGGTAGCTTGGTTAGTTCATTAATTTAATAACTTGATCTCAAGTTAACATTTTTTGGCTGCTATTATTCTTGGAAATAGTAGGTTTTTATTTTTAAATTTAAAAAAAATTCAAAAATTTAAAAAATAGAAAATACTTATGATTATATTCTTTTAATTATAAGTTGATAGCTTATAAAATTATATTTAATTTTATTAATGTTTGAGAGTTCATCGAAGATTATTAAATTTAATAGTTTTTCGCTAATGTTTGCAATGTTTTAAATTAATGGTCTTTAATGTCTATCGAACGTTAATGAAATTATGTAGAAATTTAATGAGTTTTAATTTACAAGTAAAGAAATATATTTATAATTTTTTTTTCTATTTTTAGAATTTTTAAATATATATTTTTGATTTAAAAATTGAACCCTACTATTATTCAAAAATAATAGCAGATTTGAATCCGCATCAGCTCTCAGCTCTTCTATCAGCGTCGCTTTCTACAGTAATAATAAGACATCTTATTCCTTACTGGCGCATTTCTCAAATTTCCTTGGATATTAATTGAGTTAAATACTAGCTGATTAGTTGAAGTTGAACAATGATGGAATGCAGAACTTCATATTTTTTGGTCTGGTACTGATTTGTATCAGGCATAAACGAATTTCTCCTTATATTTTTCTGTCAAAAAAATTCTCCTGAATATCTGAATCTCTAGTCGAGATATTATACTCTACATTAGTATTGAAATATCTGGTTGAGTAAATGAAATTAAATGCAACCTATTCATTTTCTTGCAAAATCCAAATGTCCATTTTTAACGTTCAGGTGCACTGGCAAATAATACGTAATGTTTTTTTTCCCCTTAGCATCATTATATTACTTGGCAATAATATAAGCATGAGAATATGCAAAGGAAATCAATATCGACAGTACATCACTGAAATCAATATCGACAGTACATCACTTAAATCTTCTAAACTATCTATTTTGTCTTAATTAAGGGGTTGTTGCAGACACCCTTTTCTTTTTGATGAAATATCTTTTCTTTGAGAAAAAAATTCAAAAGGAGGTACCCTCATAGATCTTTCATTTAATTATAATTTTTTCCTCACCCGTTGTCAAGTACCCATGTAGAAATTTGGGATGAGGTAAAAAAGGATTCTTCTGGAATTAGTTTTTTCCACTCTTTTCCGAAAGAGAAGTGTACCCGCCAAACACAGCCTAAAGGGTGCATTGTTTATTCAAGGATGAAAATCGCTGGCGGTATCAATTATTGATCTGATCTAATGAGTTAGAGCATCCGTATTATTCATTGGTATCGATTGTCAAAATTAAATTTTTATGTCCACATCATCAAATAGACAATTCATTTTAATAGTGGCATCCTAAATAGTATGAAATTGTCAAAATAACACTTTCGTAATAAATTTTCTACTTTTTCGCTGACGTGACATATCAAATGAACTGTCAAATTTAGACAATTATCTAATTTTGCCTAGTCTCTGCATCCCTGAAATTCAAATGACAATTGTCAAATGAGATTTGACAATCAATTTGACAATGAGGATGCGGATGCTCTTAATCCGATCTGATTAAAATCTGATTCGACATGATCCGAATATAAATGAGTCAGGACTTAGATATAGATTTAATTTTTTTTTACCTGAATCGAGTCGGACCGATTCAAGTCAACCCGACCCAATCCGATTAATTATGTTTTTAAAGTAATTTTATGATTTAGTACTAATTAAATCTTAAATATTTAAAAATTATACAGTAATTAAAATTAATTATAAATTAATTTATATGTAATCATTTAAATAATTAATAATTATTTAATAAATAATAAATATTTAATTATTTTACTCAGGTCGGGTCGATCAGTAACCCGGTTCGGGTCAGGTATGGATTAATATTTTTTGACCTGAATATAATCCGATCGGGTTCGAGTTGGAATAAAAAAATAATAGTGATGATCCGACCCGATCCGATCTATTGACACCCCTATTAATTGCTCTGAAAGATGAAAAGATTCATTGATGAGTGAACAAAACGGTTCAGTTTTAAATTTAAACTAATTTGATTGTAATAATTTAATCTGATGCATAATTATGTGGAAATATGAAAGAAAACTCGTAAATAATGGATAAATATAGGGGAACGTCTCTAATTTTTTGATATACGTTAAGATTCCTTAATTAACTACAAGGTATAGATGATGATAGAAATTATTTTTTAGGGAGTAACGTATGTTCAAATTTCAAGAGATATATAAAAAGTAATATATATTTGGTTTATGAGAGTCCTATTTAATTTAAATAAAAATATGATTTACTATAAATATGGGTTTTCGGGTCATTTAACAATTCTACAATAAATTTTCAACTTAATTTCAAAAATAAAAATATAATAAAATTTATAGAAATATTTAATGATTTGAGTTCTTTATCCTAAATTACAAACTTCATACAAGTTTTTGGGTCTTTGAAAAAGAAATATGTTACTTTGTTTCATAAATGATCTAATTCTATAATTCTGTTAATTCAAACAATATAACTTTTCATATAAATTATCTAATTTTATTTTTAAATGGTAACATGAGTCTATTACGAATATTTTATCAAATAAAGTTATGTATAAGACGAACAATTTATTTGGGAAAACGCTTTATCGTTATATATATAACTTGGAACCGCCATATTGATGCGTTATTATATATTACATAGTGCTAAGGCATCTTTGTTATACTTGAGTTTTGACAAAAAAAAGACCTTGAAAACAAGTTTGTGGATAGTATCACAATAGTTACACGTCTAACTTAAAATGAAAACATGCATTTCGTAATTATTAAGGTCACTTGTCTGCTTGTTATTCAAAAGAGATATTATTTCATATTATAAAACCTTAAATTTTTAGATTTTGTGAAAGTCGAAATACAAATGCTTGGTGTTATTAAATATTATACCTTAAATCGTTAAATTTTGCGAAATAAAAATGCCCAATAATATCCATAAAGTATAATTAAACTTATATTTAAGTTTCTTTTGCATTTATTTGAGATAATTTTATGACATCATCAAGTTAGGATATATGTCTTTTAATGCTCTTGAAAGGATATATATCTTTTTAATGCTCTTTTAGTGAGTTAGTGTGTGATGTTTGAGAATTTACAAAGTATACCAGAACTTTGTACCATTTACATGAAAATAGAAATTTAAATTATTTCGATATTATACATTATGATATTTTGGGACCTTCTCGTCTTGCTTCATCCATTAATTTTTATTGGTTTGTTACCTTTATTGACTACTGCAGTAGGGTAACTTGGTTGTAACTTGGTTGTTCCTAATGCATAAAATGTAAATCCAATATGGGAAGAGGGTAAAAATACTTAGGTTTGACAATGACATGAAATACACTAACAAATTAATGCAAGATTTTTTAAAAAGTAAATGTATTATTTATCAAACAACTTGTGTGTATACTCTTGAACAAAATGGGTCGCGAAGAGAAATAATAGATACATTCTTGAAGTCACTAGATATCTGTTGTTCTCGATGAATGTACCTAGATGTTTATGGGGAGAAGCGACCAAAACCATAGTTTATTGAATCAATACAATGTCGTTGAGAGGGCTAGAGTTTCACACACTGCTTGAAATCCTCACAGGCAAGAACGCATCCAAGGTACCACCTAAAACATTTGGATTTTTATATTTTGTTCAAAATACAGCTCCGGAGATTAGCAAGCTGGACTCCTGAACTCATAAGTGTGTTTTTGTGGGTTACTTGAAAGACAAAAAGGGCTATCGATATTTTAACCCGGTGAAAAGACAATGTATGCGAGTATGGACATGGCATTTTATGAGTCTGGACCATACATCTCTTGTGTGGGTGTTCCTTAAGTTCACCAACAGTCCTAAATGACTTTTTTAATATCGTCCATTCTCCTTGTGTGAACATGACTAACGAGACTAGTCGAGAGGGGGAGACAGTAGAATCCAAGAAAAAGATATGGTAGAAGAATGTGAGTTGATTGATTCGAGGGGAGAATGAGAAGCACCGTTGGTCGTGCTAGACTCGGTTGACTCGGGTGCAGACTCGAGTATTATTTTATCATTTGAGAAGCATTATGTTCGAACCTGTCGGGATTAGCTCAAGCAACCACACTAAGTAGAAGACCAATATCAATCGCCTCTGCCTGTCAATAGCTCATTTCTACCCACAAACTCAGGTAACTTAGAATTATCCTCACGTACTCATCTTCTCTCTGATCTAGATCTTTCTATTGTCATGCGCAAAGAAGTTCACTCAACTGTGTTGAAACAAGATGAAGACGTCTCAACATCTCATTATATTTCTCATTATGTGTCATTTGAGACACTAGCACATGCGTAAAAGCATTTATGATATTTTTATACACTAATTTTGTTCCATGCAATTGAGAAAAGACAATGCAGGATCAAAAGTGGAATAAGGTAATGTTTGAGAAGATGAGAACACTAGTTAAGAATTATATCCGGAACATGATTCCTAAACAGTCTGATAAGAACATGGTAGGATGTAAGTGGATATATACAACAAAATATACCCCCGAAGGAAAGGTAGATAGATTCAAAGCCAGATTGGTGGCTATGGGCTATACATAGACGTATGGTGTGGATTACGAGAAAATATTAGCTCCGATAGCCAAGATAAATACTGTCCAAACACTCATCTCATGCGGTAAACTTTGGGTGGGATATGGTCCAATTGGATGTGAAAAATATTTTTCTTCATGGGGACATAAAAGAAGATGTGTATATGGAGATCCCACCTGGTTTTAAAAATAAACAATTGAAGGGCAAAGTATGTCTTTAAAGAGCTCTCTGTATGGGTTGAAACAATCACCACGAGCTTAGTTTGATCGGTTCTTCATAGCAATGAAAATGCTTGGCTATCAGCAAAGCAACACAATCATACTATGTACATCCAAATAAAAGGAGAAACAATTTATATTTTGGTGGTGTACGTAGATGATATAGTATTGATAGGTAATGATTTTGTAGAGTTAAAGAGGCTCAAGGCTAGTCTAGCCAAAAGTTTGAAATGAAAGATTGAGGTGAATTGCGCTACTTCCTCGGCATTGAGGTTGCTCAATTAAAAAAAAGGAATAGTTATGTCACAATAAAATTATGTTATAGATATACTAAGTGATATGGGGATGCTGGGTGTATAAACCTATCAACACTCCCATGGATTTCAATCACAAGTTGAGTGGAGGATTTAGTGATCAAGTGGAAAGATGTCAATAACAACGCTTAGTAGGCATGCTAATTTACTTGGACCACACTAAACCCGATATATTCTATATTGTGAGTGTAGTGAGTAGGTACATGCATGATCCTAGAGTCCCACATCAAGATGCCGTGTAACAAATTTTGAGGTATCTCAAAGTTGTCCCGACAAAGTGTGCTCTTATAAAAATGAGCATACTAAGATAGAAGTCTATACTGATGCCGATTAGGCAGAGTGTCTTGACGATAGAAAGTCAACCTTCAATTATTGTTTGTTTGTTGGGGGTAACTTGGTCTCATGACGGGGCAAAAAATAGAATGTGATAGTAAGGTCAACAACGGAAATTGAATATAGAGCTATGGTCCAAGGTGTGAGTGAAGGGTTATGACTACATGCTGGAGTTGAAAATGTTGGAGGATAAACTCATTATATTGTACTGTAATAACAAGGCGGCTATAAATATAACAAACAACTCAGTACAACATGATAAAATTAAACATATGAAAATTGATGAAGGCATCATGTGTGTTTTTTGTTGAAACCAAAGAACAAATTACTCATGTCTTCATAAAGGATGTGTATTATTGATTTATCAATGTAATAAGTAAGATGAGAATGATAATATCTATGCACTATCTTAAGAGAGAGTGTTGAATATTGTATTACTATTGTAAAAGAGTAGTTAGGTAAATGTGTGAATAAATTAGTTATAGACACTAAAATGTGAAAGTATATTGTACATATAACAAGGTTCATCGATCAATGAAATTAAGCAAGCTAATCAGTAAATCAAAACCTTTAGTTATCACATGCATGTTCTCACAATGTATTCAGATGTTATTGAAATACTAGCATCCCCATGCATGGACGGATTCACGCTAGCTTGGTAGCGAGCAGTATTTTCAGTCATCTTAAACTCCATATTAAAAATAAGGGTTAACATCATACTAAAAATAAAGATAATGTTATTGAAAGACAGAGCAAGATGTAAAAACTCAGAATAGCCTCATAGCAAAAATAGCACTTGTATTCGGATAACTAATACAAAATAGCATTTGTATTCGAACGATGCTAGTGTATTGTCAGACGCTCCTGAGGGATTTCAGTCTAAGAAAAGCAATATTTGCGTCACTAGAAAAAAAAATCCCATCTGTCCAAACTTAAATTTCTAAAAAAACGCTTTTAAATCAAAAGACCAAAATTCGATTATGTAATAACATGATTTTTCAAAATTCTGAAAAAAGTACATTCTACTAGCCACTAGGCTACGCGTCTACACATAAAAGAACTAAAAAAAAATCACAAAAGAAATCCATCGTGGTACTTGTCAGCGAACTGGTGAAGAGAAGAAAATTACAAGGGAGTACACAAGAAATCCAGCCATCAAAATCCCTCCATAGACAAAAGCCTGAGATGGCTGAGTTGGGTGGCTGTATTTGATGCTACAGCACTTCATCTTCTCCCTCTCTGACTGTATAGATCTCTCTACATAACTGTACACCAAAAATTCATCAAAAAATCAGAAACCACAAGCAGAACAAATTATTGTCGTGTTTTGTATGGTGGCTCGGATTTTTCTAATCTACCTAATGCATGTGTTTTCCCTAAAATATTTTCTTTTTCATGTGCTATTTTCCATTATACAATTCAACAGCTTCATTGCAATGGGCTTGATGCATCAAGCTTGAGTCCATTCAGATATATGCAGACTTAACCATCTTTTATTACAAAAAACATTTACATCCAGTAATCTCTCTTTGTAATATCAACTGGAAAATAAACACAGAAGTAAAGAACTTACTGCTCAGTAAAAACTGCACTTTGAAGTATATCAGAGCTGTTTTGATGTGCATCCTCCAAACGATGATCATATAACAATGAAGACAAATCCACAAGCTGCTCCTCTATTTTCTGATACATGTCATATTATGATACAACTAAGCTTAGGCAATACTAAACAAATCCATGCAATCACCCAATATCAGCTTCATTTGCAAATGACCTCTTCACATTCAAAATTAACACAATCACTTTTCAAATAAATGAAAACAAAACCCAACATAATTTAGAAATTACATTAATTAAATTCTTGCCAATAGAAGCCAATATAGCCATATGTATAGGTTGAACTAACAAAATAATTAAGTCATTTTTGCTAGATTTAATCTTACTATGAATGTTTTACGAACATCAAGAAAAGTAGCTTAAGAAAGAGGCATAATTTATGCTTGGTTATGTCAACAGCTTTATAGCAATATCAATTTTGTACAATGCAGAAGCCAGATGGTGCAATATAACAAGCTCAAGCAAAGAAGCAGAAAAAACAGTAATCCTTACATCCAGATACTGTTCAAGCCTTTCAACTAGTTCATGAGGGATTGGCTCCGGCAAATTTGTTTTCTTTTTGTAGAACTTTTCAATCCATAGCTCAGCAACTGTTTTGTTTTTCCTCCCTTTAATAGGTTCACCTAATGGTGTCTTCAGGTGTTCTGCTGCAAAAGATTGTACCACCTGCAGTATTATAGTATCGTCATTATATAGAAATTCCTAGAATAACCTAAAAAGATAGACCTTGCATGTCGTTCTTTTTACCTCTGATGTTTCTCTTATCTTGCGAAGAGCAGAATCAACTCGTGCATATATTGTGCTTCTCTGCATGATGTTGAAGAATCAGCGGATGAGTTGTGGTTAGGGGTGAAACACTTAAGAGTTCCAAATAAGGAACAAATAGGTCATTTTTAAAGTTGGAACACAAGGTTAAGCCATGTTTGAGCAGTCCAAACATATAACATTCAAAGGAGTTGGCAACTATTCTCACAATTAATGAAACACCTATAAAAAAGATTAGTAAAATGAGATAATTAAACTAACCTATGAAATTTCAAACTTTAATCTATTCACAAAAATTCAGAAAACGACACAAAACAAGTCATTTTGACAGAATATTCATCAGCCCAAAATATGTCTGATATTATGTCAAAACATGCTATAATTTAGTCCAGTCTTTGGACCACAACAGGATGTGTACTTTAGGAACAACAGTGCAATAACTTCAATAAAAATTTAGTATGCTCCATACCAAAGCAACATCCTGAAGCATCTGGCTAATTTGAGATGAATTTGAGAATGGGCCGAAAGGGTGGCACCCAGCAGCCCAAAGCCAGTTTACAATTGGCCTCTCGTGAATATGTGATGCTCTTTCATATGGAGCACTTAGACCGCCCACTGTGGAGGCCAAACCAGCCAAAATGTGCCGTTGTGATATTGATGGAAAAGCATGTTGCTTCTTTGTCTCTGACACATAACTGAAAGGCAGGAAAATTGGTATGACTGCATTTATTTGGGCCATCTCTTTTGACACTTTGAAATATGTTCTTAAATTTTTTTTGTATTGCTAGTGTTTTGTTCAACTATAGCGGCCTATATTTTCCATGACAGTGCATTATTCTCCTGATTTCTTTTTTTCATATGTATACCATACCTGTGAGAACAGTCTAAGTACAAATTGGCTTACCCCATACATTTGCAACCAGATAAGGCACTTATTAGGTAAAGCGGCAGAAAAAAGATTCAATAACAACATTCAATCATACCTAAGAGGTATCCTTTCCTTATCATGCTGAAGTACAATGACCACATCTTTACTTGTCCAAACAAGGTTTTCGTCTTCCATTAGAAGATTTGGATCGACATCAGCTAATGATAACACAAAGCTGTTGACAGATGTAAAGCAAGTAAATGTTCAGCACTAGTGATCAGTGGGATAGGTTCAGAGTTCAAAACATTTACCTTGCTAGGGATAGGTTCAGAGTTCAAAACATTTTACCTTGCTAACTAAAACTTGCCAGAGATTATGATACATGGCAAGTACCCTTTCTTTATTTTTTGGCATTTTTGTTTCAGATTTTGTTTGTAATTATTTATTTGAACTTTTTCATTTTGCAACATGAGGTCTATTATTTTAATTTTGGTATAATTGCAGAATAAGACTCTACAAGGACTTGAACATTCACTTGCGTACACAGAAGGACAACCCATTCAAGTAAGACAAGTGTATTGAGGGAAGTAAATAAATGTATCACAAGTTCTACTTGGTCCAAAGACAGATAAACTTTAACATTCCATAACCTCTCTTGGGGGAGTTCTGATTTCCTACATATTCTTGAATTTAACTCTTACCTCTGTAGCCTCTTAGTAAAAGACTTCCCACATACATAGCAAACACATTTAATTTAGCATGGACCACATCGCATGATTTGCACACCAAAAAGTTGTAGATCAATCTTTCAAAAAAAAAAAATGCAGAAGGGAGAAGTTTACACAGGAATGACACGTGTCCCATATGTCCTGAACAGATTTCCCTGCTTCTTCTTTTCAAGCCTTCTCTTTTTCTTCTCAGACTTGGGGAGGTATGATTCCCAAATTGGCTTTGGCTTTATAACAGAGTCTTCCGCGGAATCAGAATCATGCATCCAGCCCTGTATATTAAACTTTATAATGTCTCTATATATGTCAAATGCAATGAATGCCACAACAAAATAGCATATTTACGCTCCATTACATGAAAAACTACATATAGCTTCTCACATAACTTTAGTAAAGTACCAAAAATCTACAAGATTACAATCCCTTCCGTCCAACATCATTTTCGGAAGAAATAAACAGCCGCAAAGAGTATTGCTGGAAAAACTAGGAGTAATGAAAAAGAGGACATGGCGATTCATGTACCTGAACCATGATTTAGGAGTTAGAGTCTAGTAGTAGAGTTATAGACTTCAGGTTCTTAGATTTTTAGAATTTAAAATTTAGAAATAGGTTTTAGAAATAGAGATTTAGAAATAGGATTTTAGGATTTAGGATTTAGAATTAGGTTTTAAAATAAGATTTTAGGATTAGAAATAGGTTTTATAATAGAGGTTTATTGTACTATTACTATTATTATTGTTATTATTGCTATTATTATTAGCATATTATCATCATCATTATCATCATTATTATCATATTGTCATCATCATTATCATTATCATCTTTATTTATTATTATTATTATTATTATTATTTATTTATTTATTTTCTTTTTCTTTCATCATATTCATTATTATCATTGATATTTGAGATCTTTGATCTTATGCTTTCCGATTGGGTTTCATTTCTAGCCTACCCCAATTTATTTGGGATTAAAGGCTTTGTTGTTGTTGTTGTTGTAATGAAAAAGAGGACATATTGTGTTTGTGTATATGTTTTCTGGGAAGACATGAGATCCGCTGCATTTCACGGAGTAAGATGTGAGCATCTCAACACCCTGAGCTAGATGAGAGTTTTAGCATTTTGCAGGGATATAAGAAAATTCATTTGGCCTCAGGAAAGGCAAAAAAAAAAAAAATCTGAGTTTTTGGCATAATTTTACAGTATCCAACATATAAAATAAAATGACTGTTTTAATGGTTATTTACCAAAATTATGGAACTGACAGTGTACATTAATAAAACAAACTTACTTGACGAAGGAAGAATTTACTGGAAAGAGAAGGATCCGACATTTCAAGCAAACCAGCTGCAAGGACATCAGTGGAACGCTCCATTTCCTACATGATAAGTAAGAAAATTTACAAAAATGGAAGAGTAATAAACTGGTTAAAAGGTTTAGCATGCAATGGAAAGGGCTTGGGCTTGAATCCTATTCTTGAACATTGTTCTCTGTTTTTGCTTTGCATCTGCTGGCATTTAGGGAATTAGGGTCTTGCAGTGGGTTGTTGAAAAATGTATGTCTGTGTGTGTTGTGTGTGATTGGGGGAGGGATTGGTGATAGTATAATTCTGTATATTTTTTGCTCCCAATTTAGGACATGGTGGTATATTCAGTTATTCTCTTCCAAAAGGAAAAAAAAAAGAATAAGGGGTGAATGGAAATAGAAGGGACAAAAAAAAGCAACTGTAAAGATAAATGAACATGAAAGACCTCTTTTAAAATAGCACCATCCAAATAAGTTCTAGTATGAACATGAAAACGTCCATCAGTCTTTGTCTCTTGAAGAGAGTGACCACGCATGGCCTTGGAAACAGCAATAGCCAACTTTTCATGCTGATGCAATGCATGGGAGCCTCCGATTATTATCACCTCTTGTCCAGTGTGTACCATTTTCTTCACCTGATGAAAACTAGGACAGGTTTAAGTAAAAAAGTTCTCAAAGGCATCCAAGAAGTACTGTACAACTTCATAAAAGACAACAACTATGACAAAATAGACAAGGCATGATTAGCTAACATGAGTTGGACCATCCATCTTAAATTACTACACACATCAAGTTTTGAATAACAATAACCAAATACAGCTTCAGTTAGAATTGGAACGATTAGATTAAAGGTGGATTTCTTCCACAGTTTTCCATTCTCTCATTAAAAGAGTTAG
Organism: Schoenoplectus tabernaemontani; assembly: GCA_037127355.1. Lineage (NCBI taxonomy): Eukaryota > Viridiplantae > Streptophyta > Magnoliopsida > Poales > Cyperaceae > Schoenoplectus > Schoenoplectus tabernaemontani. The sequence goes on from CM073754.1 coordinate 1,312,713, forward strand.
TTACAATTACATACATAACTCTAAACTATTTATAATTACATTTATAACTATTTCTTTATTTCTATTAATTCTAACTTTACAACACTCCCCCTCAAGATGAACTATATATATTCTTCATATTCATCTTGTAAATTACATTGGAGAATTCAGCGATGTGTAATCCCTTAGTGAATACATCGGCCAACTGTTCGGTTGTTCGGACAAATGAGAGACATATCTCTCCACTATCAAGTTTCTCCTTGATGAAATGACGATCGATTTCCACGTGTTTAGTTCGATCATGTTGCACCGGATTGTTTGCAATATTAATTGCGGCTTTGTTGTCACAATATAACATAATAGGACTTTTTCCACTTAGTCCCAATTCAAATAACAATCTTTGTAACCACAACCCCTCACTTACACCAAGGGCCATAAAACGATACTCGGCTTCAGCAGTGGATCTTGCCACAACATTCTGTTTCTTACTTCTCCACAAAACCAAATTTCCACCAACGAATGCACAATGACCCGATGTTGATCTCCGATCATCTTGACAGCCAGCCCAATCTGCATCCGTATACACTTCTATTCGCATATGCTCATTCTTTTCAATGAGCAACCCTCTTCCAGGGCAGCTCTTGAGATATCGAAGGATACGATCTACGGCCTCCTGATGCACAACTCTTGGATCATGCATGTACCGACTCACTACACTCACCGCGTAACTAATGTCCCGGTCGAGTGTGTGAAAGATAAATGAGTCTCCCCACAAGCCTTTGATACCGTTCTCGATCTACTTGATCACTTTCACCCCTTTTAACCCGTGATTTGGGTCAATTGGTGTATTAGCCGCCGACATCCAAGCATCCCGTCTCATGTAGCGACTCCAAACATACTTTTGTTGAGAAAGAAATACCCCATTTGGTGCATTGGCAACCTCGATGCCTAAGAAATAACGCAAAGGGCCAAGGTCTTTCATCTCAAACTCGGTGAGGTTTGCTCTTAATTCTCTTCATTTCTACGGTATCATTACCAGTGAGCACAATGTCATCGACATACACTATAAGAACACAATTTTCCTCCTTTTCTTAGAATAAACATGGTGTGATCGGCATTGCTTTGGAGGTAACCCTCTTTGATCATTACCTTTGAGAACCTATCAAACCAAGCTCGGGGTGATTGTTTCAAACCATACAAGGAGCGTTTCAACCGGCAAACTTTGCCCGCCACTTGTTCATTATCAAACCCAGGAGGTAGTTCCATGTATACTTCCTCCTTTAAGTCCCCATGGAGAAAAGCATTCTTAACATCTAATTGGTGTATATTCCAATCGAAATTCACCGCACATGAGATGAGGGTACGTACCATATTCATTTTAGCTACCGGAGCAAATGTTTCCTCATAATCTATGCCATATGTTTATGTATACCCTTTGGCTACCAATCTCGCCTTGAGCCTTTCTACCTTTCCTTCGGGATTGTGTTTTACCGTGAACACCCATTTACACCCAACTGTTTTCTTCCCAGCCGGTTTTGAAATGATTTCCCAAGTACCATTTTTTGTGAGCGCCCTCATTTCTTCGAACATAGCCGCTTTCCACATCGGGTCCTGCATGGCTATTTTCCAATCACAAGGAACAATAGCAGTGTAGAGAGGTAGTGAAGGCTTTGAAGGTTGGTGATAATTTATCAAGAGAAACAAAATCAGAAATTGGGTGTGAGGTTGAGGGTGCAGTACTCCCCTTTAGAGTGCACAATCTAATCTCCTTCCTTTGAGCAATAGGAATATGTAAATCAGAGATATGAATATCACCTGAATCGGTAGGTAGAAGTGAGCTATTGATAGGCGGAGGTAACTGATTTTGGTCTTCTACTTGGTGTGGTTGTTTGGCTCATTCCGACGAGTTCGAACATAATGCTTCTCAAATGGTGGGATAATGCCCGAGTCCGTACCCGAGTCAACCGGATCTAGCACAACCAATGGTGCTTCTTGTTCTCCTCTCGGATCAACCAACTCATATTCCAACTCACATTTTTCTACCCGATCTTTTCCCCGGCCTATGTCTCCCCTTCTCGACTAGTCTCACTAGTCGTGTTCACACAAGGAGAGGGGACGATATCAAGAAAATCAGTTAGGACTGTTGGTGAACTTACAGAAACACCCGCTGAAGAGAAATATGGTTCAGACTCACGAAATGTCACGTCCATACTCTCATACATCCTCTTTTTCACCGGGTCAAAACATCTATATCCCTTCTTCTCTCTCGAGTAACCCACAAAAATACACTTATGGGCTCGGACATCCAACTTGCTAACCCCGGGAGTTGTATTGTGAACAAAACACACACATCCAAAAGTTTTAGGTGGTACCTTGAATGCATTCACGCCGCGTGAGGATTTCAAGCGGCGTGCGAAACTCTACTGCTCTCAATGACATTCTGTTGATCAAATAAATTGCGGTTTTAGTCGCTTCTCCCCATAAATATCGAGGTACATTCATCGAGAATAGTAAACATCTAGTAACCTCAAGGATATGTCTATTCTTTCTCTCTGCTACCCCATTTTGTTCGGGAGTATTCACACACGTGGTTTGATGAATAATGCCCTCACTTCTTAGAAAATCTTGCATGGATTTGTTAGTGTATTCTGTGCCATTGTCAGACCTAAGTATCTTCACCCTCTTCCCATGTTGGGTTTCAACCATTTTGTGAAAATTCCGAAAACAATCTGGAACTTCACTTTTACTGCGCATTAGAAACAACCAAGTTACCCTACTGCAACAGTCAATAAATGTGACAAACCAACGAAAACCAGATGATGAGGCAACGCGGGAAGGCCCCCAAACATCGGAATGTATAATAACGAAACAATTTAAACTTCTACTACCAAATGAAGGATACGTAGTTCTGGTATGCTTTGCAAACTCGCAAGCATCACACACTAACTCACTTCTGCTACATTTCTTGAACAAGTCCGGGAATATCCTTTCAAGAGCACTAAAAGACATGGCCCAATCGACGATGCCACAAAATCATCTCCATTTCAAAATTTCCCGCAAAATACGCCTTTGCATCTAAAATATCGGGTCCTTGCTCAAGTTTGTACAGGTCTTCATTTCTCTTACCAATACCAATCACCTTACCCGTCTTTAGCTCATGCACCACAACATTCGAGGGAGACAATGAGACAATGCAATTCAGGTCATCGACCAATTGGCTAACGGATACGAGATTGTTTGTGAAATTTGGTACATGAAGCACCGATGAGAGCTGAATGTTCGGAGTACAAATTACATTTCCAATCCCTGCTATAGAGCAAAATGTACCATCGGCTGTTTGAACTTTTTCCTTACCCGAGAGAGGTTTGTACGATTTAAACATAGTAGAATCTGGGGTCATGTGTTGAGAGGTTCCCGAATCAATAATCCAGGTTTTATTTACACCAGTCTTGGTAACCAACCCTCGTAGGACATTTACAGAATTTATCACAAGAGAAGGTAAAGAGAGAGAAGGAGAATGAGAATGGTAACCCTGAGCTCCAGATGATGAGCCAGATATTCGTGCCTGTAATGCTGTCATCTGTGATGCCAGTCGAGCTATCATATCTTCTATACTTGGCTCAGATCCACCGATTCTATCATCAGATGCTTTGTCATTAGCGTATGCTTGCTGAGTATGCCTCAGTCTACCACTACGACTTCCACCACGATCATTCCGACCTCGGCCACCACTAGACCACCCATGAAGGTCCCAACAAGTGTCTTGAACGTGACCTCTCTTGTCACAGTAATAACATCTTTTATTACTTTGAGAGGAGAATGTGCGCGATCGGTTCAAGTTTTCTATCATTCTCCTTTTTTTTTTACAACTCAATTTAAGAGAACAAAGGAGGGAACACCACTCGACAGAGAAAGAGAAGCCAATTTCTTCGGTCTGAACAGATTTTTCTTCAGTTCGATTAAAACTCTAGGCTCGGCTCTGGAGCGCTCGCAATAATTATTTTTCTCAACCCTCGCTATCTCCACTCGATTTTTAACTGAGCAGCGGGCAACAAGCAGCGAGAGCGAGCTACCCTCTGCAGTCTCTCGATCACGACACACGGGCAACGACGCGAGGAAGGAAACCGAGGCAGATGTGAGAAGCCCTGCTAGACGAGCTCAGGTGCGCTCCCACCGAAAGTAAAGCAGGGAGAACCTTCAGGCGGCGACGACTCACTTCACTCGAACAGGCGCGATCTTCACTGGCGACACGCACGACCTTCACGCAACGAGCGCAAGGCCTTAGCGATCTCCCGCGCGGACTCCACGCGAGCTACTCCACTCGACAAACGGAAGCGATCTCGCCTACAACGCCCAGAAGCGACAACGACAACGACAGAGAACACTCGCGCAAGCGCAGCTAGGATGTAAGTGAACTTCACTCGCGACCTTCACGCGATCGATGCTACAACGCGAGTCATCAGCGGAGCTCCACGCCTGCGATACCAACAACGACGATGATCGTCTCCCCTTTCCTGACCTAGCTCTGATACCAAATTGGAACGATTGGATTAAAGGTGGATTTCTTCCACAGTTTTCCATTCTCTCGTTAAAAGAGTTAGTTACAATTACATACATAACCCTAAACTATTTATAATTACATTTATAACTATTTCTTTATTTCTATTAATTCTAACTTTACAACAGTTAGATTATGCTCGTGTACCTCTCGTTCAATTGCTTGGATGTCTACGCTGTAATTATGGCCCGGTTGGAGAATGCTATATCTGTTATGGTTTTGAAGCACAATAATGGGTATGAGCAGCCTTGTGGTCAAGTCAACTGATTCAAACCTGAAAAAAAAACAAAGTATAACTTTGCATTCTAAACATTACTATGTAATTCTTATTCTTTTGTAATTACCATTTTCCCCTGTATTTTAGTTGTAGTGCGTACCTGATATCTGGCGCTATGACATGTTCAATTGTAGTAGAAATTAATGCACCGAGTTGTCCCAAAAATAAATCATGACTAAAACCAAGACTTGGGGCAGCAATTCCTCTTGGGAATAACAAATGAGAAAGCCGAGGCAAACTTCTGTAACTAACGCTACCTTCTTCTGTTTCTATTTTACCATATGTGCAAGGTCCTGCTGAGAGATCTATTACTACAAATCTGAAAAAAAAGACTCGATTTATTTAAAAAAATAAAATAATTAAATGTCAAAAATCTAGAGTTTGATTATTACTCATCTTTTATACACAAGATCGTGATAAAGTCATAAGCTAAAAACTTCACATTGATCTTGTAATGACTAAGTACACACCAAATTAAGATAGTGGAGATGATGACATATGTTTGGATGTAGAGTAGCATTAATCCAGGAATAGTGTTGTTATTTCATTTGGATGTGATTCCAACATTTCTCTCTCTATGGAATTGTGTCAGTTTAGCATTATCCACAAGTCCAACACATTGTAGGAATAGCAGGTTAGCAATGTTCTGGTTAGTACGATTCCAAAGAATACAATCAAACAACATATGCAGTATATATGAATAGCACAAGGTTCTCCACATTTTTTATTAGCACTCCTCACACTCTTCTTGCACTACTCTACCACTATTCCTCTTAATGATCCAAACTAGTAGTTAAATTTTTTGTCATGGCAATAAAGTATGATTTTAATTCGGAAGATCTGCATTGAACACACTATATTTAATGGGTCGTTAAAGTCTAAAACTCATATGATAAAGAAGCGGTTTAGACTGCTGACAATGAGAATAGAATTGATAGGGAGAAGACAATAACTCATCAGTTATGGAAGTGCAAAAGCTTTTGAAATATGAATATGAACATATAAACTTTGATTAAAATTCAGCACTTTCTAATCAGCAAGAACAGGTATTCTCAGCTCAGCATGGAAGAAGCAACTGGAAGAGTACCATAGCCCAAAGTAGTGCACCAAGGCTACAAATGGCCTCGTTGTCAAGCCAATGGAACACGTCAGGAGAAAATAACAGAGATGGTATACATTCAGAATTCTGGAAAACAGAAAAAAAAAGAACTAAAGACGAGCATAATATACCATTCCTTTTTCTAAAAGAGTAATAATTATTCTTATGGGGCATTATGAATGAAACACATCATAACACGCTCATTGCTTCAACGTTTGTTTCACCCTCATTGCCATTTTCAAACCAGGGGCATGTTGGCTAGTAACGAAGTGAAAAGCGTCACAAAACCATATCTAATCTCAAAGCAAATATGTATAAAAAGAATGAGTGAACGACTCTTTACTCATCAAAGTTACGAAGCGAGGCACATAGCAGTGATCCTGAAGGGGGTTCTAAGAAAGCTCCTGGGATTGATGTCACTATCCTATTGAAGTTGGTTCACTTGTGGAGGGATGGACATGATTCTCTTTCTCTGAGTGATCGATATGGATAGTCGTCAACTTTCTCATCTCACAAATTGACTTGTTACAGATAAAATAGTTATGTCATTACTAGTAATTTATAACTTATATCATTCAGTTTATTGACTTAGTTATAGGCATCATATGCTTGTATCTCTATTTAAAAATATAAAGAGAAGCATCAGATGCCTCGCCAGACTCTAAAGTCAGGATGCAGTATCTTCCTGGATCTGGTGTAACCAATGAGCCCTCTCACACAAGTAACAAAAAATTGGCAACTTGGTGCAGTCAATACCAAAATTTAGTGGAGTTGCAGAAGCTATGCACAGTTTACATATTGGCAATGAATATTGAAAAGTTAAGAGGTGATTGAAAGGGTCTTGGTTACTTTTAGTTTGACCTGACTGATTAGTTACAGTGACTTGCAGCCACAACCAGTGCTAGTTGCACATGTGATGAAAGTTGGTTGTCCTTAGACAAAATAACTTTTGTGAAGAAAATATCAAACAGCCAAATGAATACAGGAATTTCATGAACATATCTAATGCAAGAGATATGTACAATAAAAAATAAAGAAAGAATGCTGCTAAAAGTTTGGCCTTTACCTTCCAGAACTCAACCAGACTTGAGTGGCACCACCTCTGTTATACCTGTACCGGTATATGTAATCCCCTTCTTGTCTCTTTAGCTCCTCTTCTGTTAATGCGTTAATCTTCCCATACATCAGCCTATCAAGATCAGTTTCCTTATTTCTTGGATCCATTCTGACCTGCATACATGCTTTAATCATTCTTCTTCTATAACAATAAGAAAAATGAAATGCATATCATATAATATAAAACGAGGAAGATCTGATCAAGCAACGAATGTTCCATTGGTTCAATCATCCATCCAATCGTTTGCCTTTAGGTACTTGTTCAACCGGTGCTTCAGTCAGTTAGTTCCCTAATGGTGTTGACACGGCATATGTCAGATGCTAATGTAGCGTTGGCAGGGGCGAATGCAGGATTTTGCCCCGGGGGGGGGTTGGATTGCAATAGCTTATTGGGTTCAAACCTATTAACTAATCGGGTACTACATAAAAAAATCAACAATTCAAAATACATTCTTACCTAATAAAAAACTATCAAAATAATATTCTTTTACACATTAAAAGTAACAAAAAAAAACTGAAAATAATAGATAATCAAGTCGATGAAGAAAGTTTTCCTCCAAAAGACTTCATATTTTGAAACATTTGCATAATTCTTTCATTACTCACGGTATTAAATAAAATTTTCTCAATGAAACTAATCAAATAATTTAGAAGGGTCAAAAATTAAATTCAGAGGAGTCAGATTATCAAAAATTTGACTGAAAAGCACTATTTTCAAAATCCATGGGAGTCGGCTAACCGCACTTGGTCTTAACTGCATCCGCCCCTGAGCATTTGTGAGAAACAAAAAGAAGACACGAGTTCAACTTTGACCTTGGACTACATCAGCAGCATGGGTGAAAAAAATGAATAAAATACATTAGAATTGTTAAATACCTGCATTTAACAATGCTTACTTTGTCAAAATTGAGAACAAAGATTGCAGCAGGAACCGGTCGATCCATTTCAGTGGCCGAATAACCACCACTCTCCATGTCAAAAATGAAGGAATAAAGCCTTTGAAATATGGGTTCTACTTCTATAGCTTCCACTTCATATAGAGGCAATTCCCTTCCATATTCACTCTGAAGATGAAAAGATGGGAGCACTTGAGTAACAGAAAAGACACCAGTTGAGGCCAAAGAAGACAAATTTGGAGATGTGAGAGTACAAATGAAGTCTGAGGATCAATGATGGTCTTTGAAATGGTCTCTCTTATTTTATGATCAAGTATAGTTCATAAAGAACAGAATATACTAGCAGCATAAATCGAGATCTGCTGCCTCTTAATACTCTTGTCCAGCCAAAAATCAACATATTAAAGCAAATAAAACTTACCTCTCTAGCAGTTCCAGCAGGTATCATTGCATCCCTCAGTGCCTTTTCCAGAGAAATCATCTCAGGTTGACCAACCTACCAGTGCCAAAATAAGACTCCAATTAAGTTTTCAAAGACCATCATCTTGAAATCATTCCTTTCTAAATGTTATGCTTACAGGTATGGCATTGTATATGATGTGATGCTCTATATCAATTGGCTCGCCAGTCTCTAGACATGAAGGCCTGTGTGTAGGGAAGCTTAACTTCAAGAAATCTTCTAGCTTTCTGGCATCAACGGAGTACCTATACCCTCCATCAGCATTAAAACCAACAAGAACAACATTGACCTCAAGAGGGACCTGAAATGGTACCTGAAATATACAAATATATAGGACAAACATAATAACAGATAAACAATAATTGAAGGTACGCAGAAGAGTGACTTAATACAGGCACTAGCGGAGCTTGATGAAAATATAAGAGGGGGCCAGCTGTGCGAGCGAGTTTGGATCCAACACAAATTAGACTTGAAATACAAAGGCTCACATGTAGTTTTCTTTTTTTTTAATTGTACGGGCCACAACCCAATATCCTAACACAAGCATGGGCAGACATGCTCTTTGTGGAACTAGATAATGATCAATCTCCTCTTATAGAATGTAATAAATAGGAATGTTTTGATCTCTCTTTACAAGTTCAGTAAATCATTACCAACAAGACATTCATTTGTTAATTTTAGACCTTTTCTTTTATTTATTTGAAATGCCATAAAGAAAAAAGAAACCAAAATTCTCTAAAGATTGCTAAGTCCTGCAGTGAATTTGGACCCCACTATAATAAGAAAAGCCCAACATTGCCAGTTGAACTTGGATCTCATCACAATAAATCACAATAGCAGATGAAAAGTTCAGCTTCATACTTCCTTTATTTTCTTACTAATTTTAATCTCGTTTCCTTCAAATCTCCCCCAAAATGAGCCTAAACAATATCCAGCAATAAAACTAGAGATGGGATCTTGAAAACCATATCTTAAGGGAGCTACAAAGCTAAGCACTAGCGTGGCAATACTTCAGGGTTTAATCTTACCAATCATCACGTGCATAATTCAATTTTGCAACCAAAAGTACTTCCTCCCTAGCAACTGGTTCCTTCAATTCCCACAAATCGGCCTTATTGAAATTGAAAATTGAAAGTAAAATACAAATCACAAAATAGCAGATAATCAGCTAAGGAGAACTGAAAAGTACAGACCTCGGCGCGTGTGTGTAGCATGCGGCGCACGTCGGCGCGAACACTTTCCTGTACATCGTGAAAAGCGCTGTGGTGCCACTGCGGGTGTCCCGGATCTCGCCGGAAAGCCTGCCTAGCCGATCGCGCTGGGGGGAATAGGAGAAAAGAAGAGAATAGAAAGAGGAGAAGAGGTGATCGGATCAGGGATTTCATCCAATCTCTCTCTGGCTTTCGTTCACAAATTGTGACGGGGTCGATTGGAGAAAGGTGGGAAAGAACGGAGCGAGAGTTGTCTGATCACAGTCGGGCTAGCACGACTTTCCGGTGACTGGAACATTTTTCTCGCATCCCGCTTTATTAAAAATTTACATATCTCCTTTAGAGTAACATAAATATCTCGAAATTTGTAAACACGGACACAAATACGTGTTTATGTTTAAATGTGTCTGTACCTGACGTGTTCACATGTCATACGTGTTGTATTGTTAAACATGCATGATCAATATATAAACAATTTCGACACGGCTAAATACGTACGTTTAATACGTCTAACACGAACACACACGTCTAACACGTGAACACACACGTCTAACACGTGTACACGTATAGCATATGCAACACGTCTGACACGTCTATTAACATCCTCAATTTTTATTGATATAACCAAAACTGTCACGAGTGGACTCCAGGCACATGGATGATTCAGCTGACGGGACACCACACGACACAATTGAAGAAAAGAAGTAATCTTGAGTGACAATCTTTGTAATATCTTATACAAATTTAAGGGGTTTTAATAAAAGGAAGCAGACCAGAATACATGAATACGTGTCTAAAAGATTTGATGTCACTCTAAAAAAAATTGATCTGATTGACCACTACCAAATTAAATATTAAATATGATATTTAAAATTAAAATCATATTTTAAATGTGATATGCTGATATTTATTCGGTATCAAAACTAATTCAATTTGATAACATTTATACGTGCTACAAGTGTTGACACGTGCCAAATACGTATAAACACGAACACGTCTAACACGACGTGCTAGACGTGTCTTAGATGTGCGTGTTCGGATTTTCAAGTTTTTGATACGTTCAAACACGTGAACACGTATTGACACGACACGTTCCGTGTCAAGCACGTCACGTGCTCGCACATGACACACACGACACGTACGTTTGTCAATACACTAATCTCCTTCAAGAAATTTTGACAACTACAGGTCTCTCTTTTCAAATGCACAAGTCCACGAATTAAACTGAAAAATCGACGTTCAAATCCTCCCATTCTTTTTAAAAATACAAAAACAAAAAAATATTTCACATATTTTAATATGATTATGCCGATTTTTATATGAAGTAGCATGATCTGATTTTTTTTTTCGGATCAGAGATGACTCAAAGAAAACTCGAGCCAAAACTAAGAGGTGACCCAATAAAATATTTTTTTTCTAAAAAAAATTGTATGACGCTTCGGATGAAAAAAATCTAGTCTGAGTTTTTTTGGACCAGCGGGTGATCCAAAAAAAAAATGGACCATACTATATACTAGAGAAAAACCAGTGCAACTATGCTTGTTTTCTATTTTAAAACTATATACAAATCCAGTCTTGCGAAGCTATTTTTAATATTAATAGCAAAATTAAGATTGAAAATTATGAAATTATTTATATGGAGAACGAAATCATGAAAACATTAATTTCAGCCGGAAATTGGAATTATAAGGTTGAGTATAAATCGGACGGACCATATCCATCGGGAATCGGGGAACTCTGTCCATCAGTAGGCGGAGCTTCAGCAAATTAAGTTCAATCAAATATTTTTATTTTTCATACTATAACTCCATGGTTGATGGTAAGTTTGTCAATTCGCGGTTTACCTAACAAAATAGATATATACTCTTAAAAAACAAAACAAAATAGATATCTATTGACTATGATTTAGTGAGCAAAAGAAACAAATAGTTGTATGATTAATTATTTCGTAATTTTTTTTAATTTGATGTGGTGAATGGCTATTGATTTCTATTCGAGTCCTTTGACTTGATGGGCCTCATACTGGTGAAAAATTAAATAGTAAATTTAGTAATATTTTGAACACATAAAATATATTCAACGAACTGAGTTTTTCTATGGTAAATTCTGAACAATCCAGCCTGTATATCTTTTTTTTTAGCACATCCAACTTGAATGTTACATTCAAATAAAACAGTATATATTTCAAAAAATACCATCTGAATTAAAACAATAGTAACGGCACTACCAATGGTGTTAATTAATAAAATTTGAAGCTTGACTATCATTTTTTCATCAAAAAAAATATTATAGGTATATCCTCAATTCTTTGAATAGAGCATATAACAAATTTCATTTAAACATTTAATCTTCTAAAAAGCAATTTTAAATCTTTAATTTTATATATATATATATATATATATATATATATTTTTCAAAAATTAAAAACGGTGACTTAAAAAGCTCAAAACACTCCAAATTTTTGCATCCCACAAGATTTTTATATAAAGAATTTAATGAGAATGATCAATTAAAATTTCGAGATGATTTAATATATTTTCTGATTTAAGATCACGGAAGGCCTCCGTGAGCTTAAGCTCACGGTATCTCCACACACACACTATATATATATATATATATATATATATATATATATAGAGAGAGAGAGAGAGAGAGAGAGAGAGAGAGTAAAGATACCGTGAGCTTAAACTCACGGAGGCATTCCGTGAGCTTAACTCAAAAATTAAATCAAATCATCTCCAAATTTTAATTTATCATGCTCATTAAATTCTTTATATGAAAATCTTGTGGGATGCAAAAATTTGGAGTGTTTTGAGCTTTTTAACCCACCGTTTTTAATTTTCTAAAATGATGTTCAAATATTAAATATTTTATTATTATTTTTAGAGCTGATTTTCAAAAATTAAAAACCACGACTTCAAAAGCTCAAAACGCTCCGATTTTTTGCATCCCATGAGATTTTCATATAAAGAATTTAATGAGAATGATAAATTAAAATTTGGAGATGATTTGATATATTTTTTGAGCTAAGTTCACGGAAGGCCTCCGTGAGCTTAAGCTCACGGTATCTTTACTCTCTCTCTCTCTCTATATATATAGAGTGAAGATACCGTGAGCTTAAGCTCACGGAGGCCTTCCGTGAGCTTAACTCAAAAAATATATCAAATCATTTCGAAATTTTAATTTATCATTCTCATTAAATTCTTTATATGAAAATCTAATGGGATGCAAAAATTTGGAACGTTTTGAGCTTTTTAAGTTGTGGTTTTTAATTTTTGAAAATCAGCTCTAAAAATAATAATAATATATTCAATACTTAAACATCATTTTAAAAAATTAAAAACAAGGACTTAAAAAACTCAAAACACTCCAAATTTTTGCATCCCATAAGATTTTTATATAAAGAATTTAATGAGAATGATAAATTAAAATTTTGAGATGATTTAATATGTTTTTTGAGTTAAGCTCACGGAAGGCCTCCGTGAGCTTAAGCTCACGGTATCTCCACTCTATATATATATATATATATATATATATATAGTAAATCTACGGTGAGCTTAAGCTCACGGAAGACCTCCGTGAGCTTAGCTCAAAAAATATATCAAATGATCTCCAAATTTTAATTTTACAATCTCATTAAATTCTTCATATTGAAATCTTATGGGTTACAGAAATTTGGGATGTTTCAAGTTTTCTAAGTCGCTCTTTTTAATTTTTTAAAATAATGTACAAATATTGAATATTTTATTATTATTTTTGGAGTTGATTTTCAAAAATTGAAAAGAGCGACTTAGAAAACTCGAAACATTCCAAATTTTTGTACCCCATAAGATTTCAATATGAAGAATTTAATGAGATTGAAAAATTAAAATTTGGAGATCATTTGATATATTTTTTGAGGTAAGCTCACGGAGGTATTCCGTGAGCTTAAGCTCACCGTAGATTTACTCTCTCTCTCTCTCTCTCTCTATATATATATCTTTGCTAAATTGTATTGAAACAAAAAGGTTAATTACACTAGGGCTGTAAATTGGACTTCGTCTCGACAATATTGTACTCAAATAAATAATTAATAATATAAAATTTGACATTAAAAAAAATTTAGACACAATATTTTTAAATGCTAAGTAATAATGATAATAATTAATAATATAAGTAAATACATAATAATATAATATAAAAAATGATAAAAATGAATATGTTGATCCTAACAGGATGAACATGACTCTTAGATGCTGATCAAAGTTCATATGTTTCACGTTCTTTCTAATGAAAGCAGAGTGAACAACATTTCAAAAGAATTAAAAGAATTACTATTTCTAGGATATATGGTTTTCATAATTGAGAGTTCAATGAGATGAATCAATATCTTCTGGAAGAATCAAGCTTGGACTAGCTGCCGGACGTTCATGGGGAAAATAAAGTTTGTATCGCCATCTAGGAATTTTTTTGCAATGATAATGTTTGCAGCTTCACTTGGATGGTATGCATCCCAGAATACATATTTGGATCTATCTGGACAAACCTTCGACGGGCCTGGTCCACATGGCGTGATGCCACCATGTTGGCCGATGAGGGAGCAGCACGCACTATCAGCAACCTCAAATCCTTCAAAAAAGCCAATAAGAAATCAGCAAGGAATTGAATTGAGGACCTTAATATAATTGGTTAATAGAATTACTTTTCTGATAGGTCTTTATTGACTGAATTTTTCATGCTTTGAGAAATAGTTATCATAAGAGGTTAATTTTAATATGTATTCTTTTTTCCCCTTCAATTGAACAATCGATGAAATGAGTTTACCATGCCTTGACAATTAATGAATTAACTTTATTATTTCGTTATTATTTATTTTTTTTTGTAATAGGACTTTATGTCAACTTTCTCGTCGTTCTTTTAAAATCTCAGTGTCGTTCAAAGTCAATGTTACCAGTAGTTATTGGCATTATCCAGAAATATATATCAAATAAATGTGTTCGTAAAGTATTGTCAAATCTGAGAAAATTTGAGTAAAATTAATATGAATTATGACGCAAATACTTTCAAACTGAAGAAGAAGCATCTAGTAATATACCATAACTCTTGTAATTGTCAGAAATATCAGACACAACGCGATAGGCATCTGCATATACGAACAGAGAGCCATGCAGATTCGTGCTTAGTTCAGCAATTAGAGCCTTCAGCTTCGTATTGAAACTCTGTGCTAACGTATTTGGTAAAATTGCACAATCGTTGCTTCCTATATTTAAAGTGTCCCTGAGGTAAGGGATGCAACCAATAGGCCCCACATTCACCACAACAATCTTACGCGCGCCCAGTGAGTAAAGTCTCTATTAGAAGGAGCATATTAAAAACATTTTTAAGAACTCGAATTAGATAAATGTGGCATCATAATTTAATCATCTATCAGATCATGATTTGATTAGATCTTTTGCTTTATTTTTGATACTGGTAAATATAACATCTATATGTAAGTGCAATTGATATCAAATATTCTTTTCTTTTCTTTTCTCAAGGGAAGCTTTAATATTCCTCCACAGAGGAAATAGAAGTAAATGTCAACATTAGTAAAAATAAAATCTGCATTTGTTTGCATTGGCCATGCAATTACGATGTCATGTTGTGCTATGAGAAAATATAATTAGACAAAGAAATATACCACAAGCTGAAGCCTGTATTTGGAAATAAGCTGTTGTATAAAAGCATCAGATGATACGATTATTCTCTGACCAATAGAAAGTATAGGAATAAGGTAATTGTTGATAAAATCATTTGATCCCATATTAACCGAGAAAAGAGATTTATTCAACAAATTTGTTGCAGCTTGGTTCCCAAGGCTTGAGATGATATACTGCCTAGTGTTTTCAAAATTGTCTATCTGTGCATCGAAATTAATTCGCCCTCCCTGTAGAAACCAACAACTTGAAGTTATGCTACATACAGGTACAGATAAAAACATTTAGAGATATTGTATCAGTTCAGGACTCGACATCTGCTGCACTAATAATACGGTGCAATGATGTTCCATAATTTGACATTATATATCTTCTGATTAAAATCATTTGAATACAAAAATATATTGTGCTTACAAATAATGCACCAGTGTCATTGAGAATGCCACTTGCTCCTGATGCATAATTGACTCCTTTGAGCACTTTCGGTCCTGAGGTACTCGGTGCATAATAAGGTGGTGTGAATTCTGATAACCCCAGTTCTTTACCTAAAACATCAAAACAGTCAGCTTCTTTGAGGAAGAAACAAACATTACATACAGAGAAACAATAAAACAAGCAAATGAGGTTATATTTTCAAACCTAAAATATCAATGCTCGTTCGTCCGTTTGTGAATCGGCCGGTGGGGACTTTATTAGGGAAATCAATCCCATTTGGAGGATAATTAGCTCTCGATAAAGTGGAGATGTAATCATTGTTTCCCACATCGAGTAAAGAATCTCCAAACACAAAATTAGCTGGTACATCAGATCTAACACATGTAACTAAAGAAAGACTCATAAAAATAAAAAATACCATCATTGGTCTGAAATGGATAATGTCTGTAAAAGAAGCCATAATAAGATACAATATGTCAAAGTTTCTAAGGGTAGAAAAAAGATGCAAGAACAGAGGAATGCAAAGGGGAAACTAATGGTATCTTTAAATTTATTTGCCAAGAAAAAGGATATATAGCAAAAAGAAAGGTTTGCGAGGAGCTATAAATGGAGAGAATCAAATTTAACCAGCAATGCGAAATGATAGTGGCCCCAGGCCTTGTAGTAAATGGAGGAGAAACTATGAAAAAGTATCCGTAGGTTTTCCTTGAATAGATGACACCCAATTGTCGACCAACTGTGTATCTGATTTAGATGAATAACATCCTCACCGTTCAATCTTGATCAATGTTGAGAGTGTTATACAAAGTCCCTGAAAGTGCTTGATAAAAGCGTACTTTTTTTGTATGGATACAGAGCCCTTGATATGAATCATGAGGGTTCCAATGTTCATGGGATCAAATTTGATCTGATGGGCGGTTAAACTGTTGGATCATGAAATTTGAAATTTCATTATGATCATTGAAGTGTCTCATCAAAATTCTTACATAATATATATCTTAACAAAATTGAATGATGTCAATGTTCATCGTACATAAAAGTTAGTCAAAACCCATTGGAAATCCCCATGTTCCCGTGATTGAGAGCTTAATTTTCATTTTTTAATCATAGATCCTTGTGTGTTTTCTTGTTAACTGCTTTTGAGCCTGATTCAGTTCGTAAATTCTGACCACCTCTAACAAAACTTATTTAGTTATTTTAATATATAATAGAAAGATCGTTAAGGTTCACATTTCAAAAAAAGAAAAAGAAGTTAACAGGATTCATTTTAACTTAGATTTATCTAACAAAAATCATATCCGGGCTTTAGTTTAAGCTAAAGTAATTACAACATTTATAGACATAAATTAAGTTAAAAAATAATCTAACAACAACCATAAAATTATATACTATCACTTCACAATTATTTTTTATATGCTATACATTTAATTTGTATAGACTATAGTAATCATGTAGGAACCAGATCATCTGCTCACACGTGGGCAGTAATTCCCTACCCATCTGGAGCTTCAGCTTAGAGATGATCGTCAGGGGGCATGCAAGTCTTTTAAGTTATTAATTGCAGCTTCTCTATTTGATGAGCTTAACGCCTTAAAAGCCAAGATAAAATAAAATACTCTTATTCATTTTATTCGTTGCTTTGATATTGATGATAAAATTATCTACTGTATTCACATAATCTATAGGAAAAAAATATGCTTGAAGTCAATAATATAATAAATAATAAGAAACACGGATTGCATAAGAAAAGGGGTGTAATACTTGACAATTATTAATTTGACATTCTTTGAAGGCGATTTTCAATAACTTTAACATAAGTTTAAAATGATCTTTAAAATAGAAAATAATTAAAACATATTCTTAAACTTATAGATTGATTATATTTCAAATTCTATATAATTTAGGGGGTCATTAATTTCATATTCCAGCAAAGACCAACAAATTTAGGTCATTGCAAATTTTATGTAATTTTGTTATAATGGCAAATAATACTCAAATTGTATGAAATTTAAAATAAAAATAACCTAGAAGTTCAAAAATATGTCAAAAAATAATTTTCTGTTTTCACAAACTTTTGAAACTTATTAGCAAAATTGTTGTCAAGATACTCTAGAAATTAGCAAGAGTAAATAAGGAGCCAAGAATAAAGTTTTCTTAAATTAAATGTATCTAGAAGATGTGATCAATGGCGTAGGCCTGTCCAATGTATTTGTAGTTTCTTTGAAGCAGCTACATTAAATGTTGATAGAAGAGAGAATTAATTTCATGATTTCACACAGAGAGAATGGCGCGCAATTAATATAGTGGAGAGGAAAAAGGAACCGAATCTTCAACGCATGGGTGGGTCGGATTTTTCTGCTCACGAATGAAATAGTCCAATCATTATTTGATACGTGGCTTGATTCTCAATTAAGTTGATGGAATTAAACTTGTTAAATTTATTGGTATTTTATCTCGCTGTTATATTTTCAAGTATTTTGTTATTGAAGTGTTAAATGGTCATCATTTTTGAGAAGGGAATAATATATTTGTTGATGACATACTTGTAATAAAAATTATAAATGTAGATTATTATGATAGTCATCTTGAGCGGAAAGCAAATGAAAAATAAAATGAGTTATTGTGTTTATATAAATAGATTCATCGCTTAAAAGTTTAATCTAAAACACAACTAAGAGTTTAAGCCATGAGTTAAAATATGGATTCATTGGTTAAAGTTTCATAATGTTAACAATCATGAAAAATAAATTTTCATTTCTTAATTAGACAAATAAAATATAGTTTATATCCTAATGCATAACCTATACAATTTTTCATTTATTATTGAAGTTTCATCATTAATTAGTGACACCAACTTTTTACTAGTCATATTTAATAATATTTGATTGAATATCATTAGAATTTGATATGCAATTAACATACACAAGAATAATAAAATATGTTAATTTTTAACTTTTATTTTTTGTATTATTTGAAAATAATAATGTTAGTAATACAAAATAAACGGTTTTAATAAATTTTAACTCTTTTACAATGATATAACCGAAATTTATTTTGGAGCTCTTATTTGATGGAAAAATATCAAAACGCAACAGATGAAGCAATAATTAAACGGAAGTAGAGCAAGTAAGATATACTCGATGTTATAATTAAATTTATATAATCATAAAAAACAATTAATAATGAGCTTTATTATTTTATCAGAAAAAATTACCATACAAGTAATGTCGAAAGAAAATTAATTGCTTTGATTAGTCTCATTAATACACAGGACATTAATTATCAACTAATGATAGGTCCATCTCAAAGGTTGGTTGAAAATTTCTGCCCACATGTGGTTAGCGGATTTGGTTCCGAGAGAAGAGACATTAAAAACGGTATTGAGTGGTTTCTCAAGTAAAATGGTTAAATTTTAGACTAATTGGTCAGAACTGTGATAGATCATTCGGATGGAAGACAAAATCAAACGGTGCATCTGTAGATCAATATTCAGGCATTCGGCTATAGATTACCTCATGAGATGATTTTTTCAGATACTCTTGGTTTGAATAAGTGTTGAGAAGTGAATAATTAGAGAGCAATCACGTAACATAAAAGAAGAAAAAATTGAGAATAAAAACACACATATTTTTACGTGGGAAACCCTCAAAGGGAAGAAAACTCACGGCCGCTGTCAAAACAGTTTTCACTAATACTCAAGATTTGGTTACATCCAAAATTACATTGAAGATTATGTATATATATATATATATATATATATATATATATATATATATATATATATAAACAAACTCATAAATCTTAAATAATTTTGTCAGACACTATATATATCTTATCTCTTTGTGCTGCTTTTTGTCAGGGAATTTGAAATGAGAGGAATAAAATGGTTTTTTAGAGGGTAATGATATTAGTTCAATAATTTTCTATAGATTAATTAATATTGTATTCTTTTGATTTTTGGACATGCTTATCTAATAAGGTGGAGCACCTCTACAGGGAAATGTGATGGTTACTTCAGATGGCTCGAATGAAGAGGAGCATCTAAGGGATTTCTTCGACATACGTTGGTTGTATTTGGAAATTATAAGAGTTTGGGTGTCTTATTGGACAATTCGGAAATCAACTAGTTTTAGTCTATTTCTGTTATATTTGATTGTATTTTTTTTTGTTTATAACCGTAGCTGTTTAAAAATTTAAATTTAGCTTTTATTTTTTTACTCTTGATTGGTGTCCGTTTGTTTATACATATTGTTGCTGTCTAAATTACTTGTATATTTCTTTTTTGTTGTTAGAACTGATCATGTATTATTTTTGAAATGAAATGAATGAGGGGGTGGCATTGTCACATTTCTCAAAAAAAGAAAAAAAAATGAGCTGTTTTTGAAATGAAATGATGAGGTGACATCGTCACTTTTCTAAAAGAAAAAAGAAAAATCAAATGGTGTATCTATAGGGCACCCACTGCAGAACAAAATACCACCATGTAAGTTGTCAGATTTTTTAGTAAATTAAAATAAAAAAAATAGGAAAATGGTATGAGTACTATGTTTTGTTGCGTTAATAGGAGTTTGAAACTCGGTGTTAGGTGTCGGGACAGAATTTCAAACTCGATTTTAGGTAATTTTTTTTTATTTTTTTTTACGTTTGTTTGTTTATTTGTAGTTAAAAATCAGCACGGAGCATGAACCGAGTTTTAAACTCAATCTCAAATATATATTTTTCTTTTTTTAATGTTTAATTATTTATTTGTAATCAAAATGAAACACGAAGTATGGATCAAGAATTTTAATGTGCTACATAAATACTACATCAGATTGTTCTCAAATAGTGTAAAAAAAATTAAAATATTATAATAATAATTAAAATCAAATTATTCTGGCAATTCTAATAATAGAATATAAACATTACATCATTAAATAGAAATCATGTTTTGTTTGAACGTCCACAGCCTCGAGTTGGATGTATGGTAATATATAACAAAATTATCTGGGACTGAATTTAAAACTCGGTCCATACTTCGTACTAGTTTTTAACTACAAATAAATAATTAAACATAAAAAAAAAACTTAGGAATGAGTTTAAAATTTGATCCAGATATTTAAGACTAAGTTTCAAACTCGGTCCAGACTATTAACACAAACGCAGCGCTAACGCAGCAAAATTCAAGAGTCTAATTTTTTTACCCAACTAAAACAGAATAATTTTGGGCCAAATCGGGAGCTATAAAAAGCCCAAGCTAAGATTCGTTTCGTTCATCCCGCTCAAACAACTGCGTGTTTTTCTCCCCCTTTAATCCAAACCAACCAATCACAACAGATCTCTATATTAAGCCTCCTCTATTCTCTCCTCTCCCCTAAAAGAGAAAAATTGGCGAGAATACAAAAAAAAATTGTATACGGTTAGTAATCAAAGAAATGATTTGGCCGTATCGCTACACTGCCGGTTTGGTGTTGTTCTTGTCTCTTCGTTCGATTTTGCTTGTGGATTCCACGACTCCTAAGAAACCTTTAATTAATGCCAAGCTTCTGAATTCTAAGATTGATGTAAAAAGGACCTACAAAGTGGGTCCTGAGGAGAAGTACACCTCAGTTCAGGCAGCCATCGATGCTGTGCCAGAAGGCAATTCTCAGTGGGTTGTTGTTCATGTCAAAGCTGGTACATATAGGTATATTTTTTTATCTGTCATTTGAAAATCGTATAAATAGCTTTGGAGTTCTTCATTTAATTTGAACATATATGTTCTTCGTTATTTAGATGGTTGTGAATGGAATTTGATACAATTTGTAAAATATGACTTGTAATTCATGCATGGTTAAACAGGTGGTTTTCATACCACTTTTTCAAAAAAAAAAAAAAATCATGCATGGTTAAAAATGTTAGCAGTTTTACTTTATGGACATTGAAATGATGAACATTCTTAAATTGCCCTAAAATTCAACATGTGGTCTCTGTGAAATATACAATGTTAAACAAATTTTCAGCATGGCGATTTTGACATTAATTGTCATGGTTCTCAAAATATGTTGATTATCAACATCTCCATTCTCAGTCATCTAAAACTACATTTATTGTTTTTTAACTCTTAGAGAAATTTGTGTTAAGGAACATTTTGTAATACTTATTTTTTTTTATTCTTTTTTTTGTAATAGAAGTGGGATGGGTAAACCCAAGCTAACAATTTTGGGCCGAACTTTTGTAATATTTACTTTTAGTTTGCGATTCTAAATGTGATATACTTTTGATATATCATGATATCATTTTGACTTTAATTTATTCTCTCCACTAAAATAATGTTATTAGGTTAATTTTTTAATTATTTGTTAGTTATATTTTCTATTCCTTAAAGCCATGTATTCACCCAACAATCAGTCTCCAGCGTTTCTACAAATACTATTATATTTGAACCGTAAAAGTATATTGTGATGCCAATTAATGAAAAGAAATGAGCAGGGAGCAGGTTCTTGTGCCAAAGAACAAGCCGTACATATATCTAAGAGGAAATGGAAAAGGAAGAACAACCATTATTTATGATGAGGCCTCTGATGACAACTCCAAATCGGCTACCTTCACTGTGGAAGCCAACAACTTTGTTGCCTTTGGAATCTCATTCAAGGTTACAATTATTTTGTTAGTTTAAAACAAAAATTAAAGAAAAAAAAACTACAAATATACGATATGTCATGTCGAATCTACATTTTAAAATATTTAAACCTGATTACTTAGGAAATTATTAATTTATTTTTCAATGGACACTTGCAACCTCCAAATATTATTATTTAATTTTATTTCAAGAAATTATACCAAATAGACTGTAAAAAAAAATCTAAATTCTAAATATTTGAATACTTCAGAACAATGCTGAAAGAGGACTCCCAAACTTGCCTCGCAACCAATCGGTGGCTGCAAAGGTCGCAGGAGACAAGGTAGCTTTTTACCATTGTGGCTTCTTCAGCCCTCACAACACTCTCTTTGATAACAAAGGTCGTCATTTTTATGAGAGCTGTTATATCCAAGGCAACCTCGACTTTATCTTTGGCCGTGGTCAATCTCTCTTTCAGGCAAGTCTAACAAAACTACACCTTCTCTAGTTTGATTCATACTCAAAAGAAGGAACTTCTTCTTCCTTAATTTGTTCTCTTTTTGAGTTGAAACGCATAAAAGATTGCCTCAGGTGTAGAAAACGAACATAATAGAAGGAAAAAGAGAACAATAGTTAATACTCCAAGTGAAGGATATAATGAAAACATGTAGAATTAAGGATTTATACATGATATCGGTACTGGTATTAAAAGCTTTTTGTCCTTTTATGCCAGCTATGAAGTATTATCTGGTAGGGCTTATTCTGGATTCTGGCATTGTGCCATGTTTTTACTAGTGGCAATTATTGTGACAAGTGTGCAACGTTGTTGAACTAACTAACATTGATAAATGCAGAGTTGTGAGATTTTTGTGATACCAGACGGGCGAAACGAAATCCTGGGCTCCATCACCGCCCACAATAGGAAATCTGCAGATGATAGTAGTGGCTTTGTATTCTTGAATGGAAGGGTGTATGGTGTTGGAGAGGTCTATCTCGGCCGAGCCAATGAAGCCCACTCACGTGTCATTTTCTCGAGTACATATTTCTCCAAAACCATCAGTCCTGCTGGTTGGACTAACTGGAGCTACTCTGGTGACAGCAAGTAATTTTCTCTAATCTGACCTATTAACTTTCTTATTTCTTAGCATCCATATGTTCTGTAAAGTAATGCATATCAATGGGTTCGTTTATAGTACAATGATGCACAACAACATTGCGTTAAAAAATTAACTGAAGCATCCACTTCCCCTAAAATGTTCGATATATATACTATAAATATGCATACACACAAACGTATAAAACTAAGAAGAAATTAAGATAAAAATTAGATATAAATCATTTTTTCTTGGTCTTTAGATTTATTACCATATTTTGTCCTGTAGATACACCATTGCTCAATTTACCAGAAGATCTTCATTGGAAAAATAAGAGAATTTGTGTGTTTTTTTGCAAATACAGTATGATGTGCAATTTGCTAACTTGCAAAATAGCAGAAATAAAAACTAATTGCTATTTTTTTACTTATGAAGGGACCTAATGATAGGGGAGCATAATTGCCATGGGCCAGGAGCAGACTCAAAGGATCGTCCACATTGGACCCGTCAGTTCAGCAAAGAAGAGGTTGAGCCATTCCTCAGCATAGCATTCATCGGTGGCTCTGAGTGGCTTCCTGCTTATTACTGACTCTTAATAAAATGGCAAATGCTATAATTTATATTTCTAATGATTCATTGAATTTTTGTATACCCAAACAGGAGAATATGATAGTAATATTGGAATTAGCGGTATAGTAAAGTTTACACTTGGCTAATAGATATCTCAGTTAATTGGAAGAAACATACGTAAATTACATGAAACATTACATGTGGGGATCACTTGATTATTTTGATAATCTTGACAATAAATTTTGAAATAAATAATAAAAAAATCTTAAAAATAAAAAAACTTCATGAATATGTTATTCTACTTATAGATTTATGGTGATTCAAATTTTATATAATTTCATTATCGTTTGATATTTTATCAAGGACCATCAGAATTTTATATAATTTGCAACAATTATGATTTGACGATCTTTGATGGACTATCAAACGATAATGAAATTTGAATCACGATCAATCTATAAAAAGAAGAACATATCCATAATTTTTTTCTATTTTTAAGATTTTTTTGTATTTATTTAAAAATTCATTGTCAAGATTATCGAGATAACCATTTTCAAGCGATCCCTTCCCTTACATAAAAAGGAGAAAGGAAGCAGAATAATAGGCTGGCCTTATTTGGAATGGAGTTATAAATATTGAAGCCAAAGAATTAAATTTCTCCGAGGAAACGCTCCACGAAAAGAAAAAATTAAGGATAAAAATTTAGATTCAATAAAATTAAAATATATTTGTAGCATGAGATGAAATGTAAGACCAAACTTTATTTTGTTTATGTAATTTGGATAAAGATGTGGTTAGCTATATTGATGAACTATAATTAAATTAATTCTGTCAGTAATTTTGAGAAGGTGCAGCAAATTGGTAATGCATTGAGCCACTGACTTATTTGAGAAAACCTGTATATTCAATTTATGCAATAACAAACATTATGTCTGCATATGAAAAAGAATATAAATTATTACTCACAGCTCACTTCCTCTTTCTGACAAGGATCTAAGAAATTTTCGATCCTTTTTATTCCCAAACATTATAAAGCTCACTAAAACTACATAAGTGCTCTTGTATAGTAATACTATTGAATAGATTGATCTTAGCAAGAAAGAATCTCTATTAAGCATCCTTGCAACAGAAAAAAGTCAAAAAAATTGAGAAAACTGATCACATCAATTTTCATGATTGATGAACTATAATAAGGAAATTCCAAAACTAATCTTTGATCCAGTAGTAAAGATAATGCTTTTTAAGCAAAATGTCATATATTCGAAACTCAAATAAAAATCATTTATGAAACAGTAAAAAATGAATAAATTAAACTCTCATTTTTATTAAAAAAAGAAGAGAGAAAGTCCCGATGACTTTTGTCATTGGCTCTATCAAAGCGCCAAAATGCATGCTATAGTTCGTGCATTATTCACTTTCTAATTCAGAAAAATTTATAGTTTGTGGATAGCTCTGAATTGTTTTGAATTTGATTCGCTCGTTAGATTAGTTAATGAGCTAAGTATGAGTTAGACATGGCATAGCTCGTTAGTCTCGTTAAATTATTTATATTTATTATTTATATTATTTATTATGGGTTTTAGTGTATTATATAAGTTATAATTTAATAAATATAAAATTATTTTATGAAAAATATATAAAACTTTATTATTATTATTAATTTTTTAAATTTTGCGATGTAGTATTTGTATAAAATATTATTAATTATTGAACTGTTAATGAAATAGCTCGGTTGGTTCGTTAATTTAACGAATTTATCTCAAATTAATATTCTCAACTTGTTAAATTAATGAATTGATCTCAAATTTGATCCGATTCGGATCGACTTATATTATTTACAGCCCACACTAATAAAGAAAAGATTCTACGCAGAGGCGCACAATTCTGGACCTCTGGTGCTTTCAATTTTTGCAGCCAGGACCCTACGCTCGTAATAGTAAGCACTTAAGCAGCAGGCATTAAGGAGAACATTTTTTTACTAGCCAATTCCGTAAAAAATGGTAAAAAATAGAACGACCTGATTACAAACATGATGCCAAATTGAACAATAAATTTTCATTTATGAGATACTTTGGTGCGATAAGATCCATCGGTGCAACTTTTTTCCTTTTATTTTTTATTTGTGATAAAAGTGAGTTATAAGGAGCAGAGAGCCAGAAGTTGAGAATGGGGTGGGCAAAAAGTTTTGCCGTCTAGAAGAATGTCTAGGGATTTCAATTTTTGATTTTAACCCGATCTGAAATAATTCAATGTGATCTAAAATAATTTGAGAATAAATGAATTGATGGGTCCCCAATAATTCTCTAGTAACCACAATTTGTAGTTTGCATGTGAGATTCACCTCTGTAAAGAGGGAAAAGCTCGGCAGGACTTTTGGATGATGTACTGACATCTTAATTTGCAACTATATTAGATGAATAATTAGTTGTATAATGTAAAATTCTTTATTTCCATTAGGTATATATTCATGTCCTAAGAGATCCATCACCAATTCTGGCAGTAGATCCAATGATAAGTACTGAAGAAACTAAATCTGATTGGTACATATCTAATACACTCCATCTCTAAATGTGTGTCATAATCCATTATAATGTTCATGTGAAACGAATCTCTCGTTATAGAAGAAAATCTTAATATAGTAGAATATATATTGCCAAAGCATGGAGGTGCTTAGTCCCCTTGAGAAAACCTAGATGCACAATTAAACTTGGTAATTGAGAAATACAAATTGTATATAACACAAATACAGAATGAGTAGCGTTCCAAAACAGATGCATGACAGCACGCAAGACTGACAAGTTTTAACCACCACCACCCACACCGATAGGTCATGACTTCCAACTAGGAAACCGGTACCAGCACCACCGCAGCACAAAATCATCCCACCATTTCCATCTCTCAAATCAGTACTTGCACCGTCCCCAGCATCAATTCCTCCGCCAGCATCCACACGGAACTCATCACCAATACCAACACCTTTTCCAAAACCACCACCTGCACCACTGACTCCACCAAGGTCACCACCTTTGTCTCCTTCAAATCCACCTCCAGCTCTACCACCAAGACCACCGCCTAAAACAATGCCTCCACCAACACCACCATCACCACCGACACCAACCTTGAGGAGGCTATGCTTCTCCAAAAGCCGTCCCTCAGCCAAGTGAACAACCATGAACATTGCCAAAACCATGAGACCCGTGATTTCCGAAGACCTTATATTAACCCTCCACATGATCTCTGGACGTTAGAAGGGATAAGATGCTTAGTTCCTTACATTGCTTCAATGCTCAAACTTGTCTTTACTTTATATATGTACTGAGCCACTGTGGACCGCATGGCGGTAGTTGGCTAGTTATGAGGAATGTTTATAACCAAATATCGATTAATTAATCGTCGCCTGTCGACTTAACAATTTGATTGTCCATTGCAACTTTTACCATTCGATTTAAACCATTAACTACACAATTTTAACCTTTTCAGTTCTCGCTCCTCCTTAATACGGGTAAATTTTTCGAATGGTGGATCAATTTTTATAGGGAATTCATATTTAATTAATGAATTTTAAATTATTTATTTTTAGTCACTGAATTTCAATATATATCTAAATTTATTCACTTGATTAATTTTTTTGATAAAAATCCTAACAACGCTGACATGACATCCTCTGTGAGGAGCTATGATATATTGCCAATAAAGATTAGCACATCAATAAATAACTAAATGAGATAAAAAAAAAAAAAAATATTTATTTCTTATCATTGAGAATACAACTTTATATATCTGATTTAAATAATAAAAATTTATTATAGTCTAACCGAAAAATATAGAGTCTACATAAAATGTAATATCGGTACCGTTAAAATTTACATAAAAATATGATAAGAGAAACTAAACTAAATATGTTAAATTTTAATGACTAAAAATGAATAATTTGAAATTCAGTGATTAAATATGAATTTAATATAAAATCTCAGAAATTTACCCTCTTTAATACATATCTATCTCTCTTCAAATTAAAATGGTAACCATACACAGATATATGGACTTTTTTTTCAGACATCAAATAATTAATTTTATTTATCTCAAAGTGATGATTACATCCATAAGAAAATAAAAAAGAAAATAACTCTTCGATCCAAATCAAATAATATAAACTATTAATGAACTCTAAATTGAATTTTCTACCTTAATGATTTTAAAGATTTTATCTCTAATATACATAAAAAGATAAATTTACAAAGTAAATAAATTCTTTTTAAAATTGTCGGGATCAAATTTTTTATTGAGAACTCCACAAGAATTAAATTTTAAATCATCATTGAGTTTATTAAACTCAAAGCAAAACTCAATCTTCTTTAATAACTTATGGCACAACACATCAAATGAAGAACAAATGAAAAAGTAGATGAAGTCCGGAAAAAAAATTAAATGAAGAGAAATCTTTTAGAAGATGATCAACGGAAAAATATAAAGAAAAAAAAATTAGCAGTCACTGCCGATTTCTCGGAAAAAAATGTAGAAAAAAAAAAGAAGGATGAGGGAGACGCGAATTAGTGCCTTTCCGGCTTTCCTCATGTAAGAGGTTTTCTCCGGAAGCGGCAAGAGTTTTTTTTTGCTGTATGCGGTATCTTACCAATTACCATGCAACAACTCGATATTAGAAAAGATCTTTTATTTATTTATTTATTTAAGTTGCCTTAATATTCCAAAAAAAAAACGAAAGTTTCAATGTAAAATAAACTTCTTTTTAGGTAAGTTGGCAAGTGCCCGTACTTTATTTCTTTTTAAAACAAATAAAAAAAAACACCTATGGGGACATGAACCTCCGCCCTTTAGAAAGCAATCAATATTATCAAGTAGATGAAAATTTTAATTTAAACTGCAGAATCCCTACATAGAATTACCATCGATAGGATCATTAAAATATGTTTAATGAAAAATTTAGCGCATGCGTTCAATTAATTTTCAGGTACCCATATTTCATGTAGATTATTCGAAACAAAAAATGTTTAATTAGTTCGCCATAAAACCATTTAAAGTTTTATTTAGAATTTTATCGACTTCTTGATAAATGACCAATCAAAATTTATACACATTCTATCCAAATAATTGAGAACACATCATGATCTTTAATTTTAAATTAAAATTAAAATTTCAAATATATCTACATTGAAGGAAAATGAACCTTACAATTACATAAAAATTCATTGTTAGAAACTGAAAATGTTTAACAGAATTTATGCATGGAATTTGTTAAAATAATATGACAAATTAAGTTGAAAATGCAGTATTAATAAAATCATAAAAACATTTATTACTAGTAACTAGTTTGAAAACTTTTTTATTTATAACTATAATTTTAGAATTTTGGATTTCTTAATAATACAAATATACTAGTATATTGAAGATAGAATTTAAATAATCTAATGTATACCTATTGCCTAGGCGTGACAATTATTGACCTGACCTGACGGGTTAATCCGATCTGACCTGAACTCGAGCCAACACAACACGATCTGAAGATAAATGGGTCGGGTATGGGTCTAATTTTTTTACCCAAATCGGGTCGCGTCGAGTTCGGGTCAACCTGACCCAACCCGATTAATTATGTTTTTTGAAGTAATTTTATAATTTAATACTAATTAAATCTTAAATATATATTAATTATATACTAATTAGATTAATTATAAATAAATTAATATTTAATTACTTAAAATAATATAAGAATATTTAATAAATATTTAATTATTTTATACGAGTCTGGTCGGATCGACCCGTAACCCGATAGGGTCGGGTATGAGTCGAAATTTTTTAACCCGAATATAAACAAATCGGGTAAAAAAAAATAATGATGATTCGACCTGAACCCGACCCAATCCATTAACACCCTACTATTGCCAATTGGCTAAAATTTTATAATATATATATATATATATAGATATATTTATTACAATGAAATAAGATATATTTTATGTAAATTTCTAATTTATTGGGGGCTCATCCTCTCTGCACTTATCCAAATTAGGGGTGTCAATGGGTTGGGTCGGGATAGATTCAGATCGGGTCATATTATTTTATTATTTTTTTAACATAACTCGAATTTGACCCGTTTAAATTCAGGTCAAAAATCTTGACTCATACTGTGAAACCCCGTAAAAATTTAAATAATAAAATATAAAAATATCTAATTAAACAAAATAGGAGGAAAAACATAGAATAAAATTTTTAAATTTAAGAAAAATAAACATAATGATGATAATTGATTAATTAAATGAACGTTCAATCAACGAAATATAATTTAATTTCATAAAGAAATTTTTAAATATGACGAGGCTTAATGATCAAAATCATAAAAAGATAAGTTGAATGGATACGACGATCTATTGACCAATTTTTCATGAAAATAAATTGATCGAGTGAATTTATAAATAATAAAATATACAAATAGATAATTAAATGAACTACAAAGAAATAACGTAACAAAATTCTAGAATTTATGAAAAAAAAATTAAATACGTGAGAACAAAACACAAAGATCAAATTAAAATTTATTACAATAATAGTAATTTAAAAATCCTAATTAAGTGATTTAATTAAATGATTCAAATTTATGAAATTGAATTCAATTTATAGTTAATTATCACTCATTCATTTATTTTGTACTAAGTGATATCAAATTAACGAATTCAAATATTTAGATTAATAAAGGATTATAAATTCATTTGATAAGATAAATCAAATAATCAAATTAATTTGAGAGTGAACGTGACAATCCATTTAGAATTTCTGAGCCTTCGATTAAATACACGATCGAACTCGAAGTTTCGGCCACAAAGAATCAAGTAAAGTATCGCCTATCTCTTTCCTTTCATTTCATTCCTTTCCTTCCTCTCTTTCTTTTTTTCCCCACTGAACCTTGACTTTCCCTCTACCGTGTATGACACCCTCTGAACCCCAGTCCCCTCTGTCAATTCCGATTCCACTCGCTCTTGCCTTTCTCTTTTCAATGGCAACTTTCTTACCCTGTAATCGCCACTCACAACCGATTTTGCTCTCTCTGTTAACTATCGCTGGGAGAGCCGAAGACCATCCCTTTGCTCGCATCCAGTCCCAGCGCGCAAGAAGGGAATAACCTCTCTCCTATCGAGTTCTCTCACTAAGCTGTGCATCGTTGCTCTAACCCACGCACGACCGCCGACCATCTGCCTCGCCTCTGCAGCACCTCAACGACCACGCGTCGACACTTCTCTCAGTGATAGAATGAGAGAGAAATATTTGATTATCTTAGAGTACATTGATTATAATGTCTAAGTCTTTATTTATAGACTAATGATTTAACAAACTAATCACTTAGTCTAATTAATTAATTTTAATCATTAAACATCTCACATATCATACATCACACACTATCTCTAATTAACATATACAATTATATCCCTATACTCTAACATCTCCTCAAACTCATCGTGCAGTACGCATGGTGAGTTTGCACATCTTACGAGTTATAACATCTCGATTCATAAATTTGATCTCCAATTGCATCACGGGTTGTCTTGAAGAAAGGTAGAAGGAAGAGATCTTTTGACTCAAGAAAAATTATTGATTGTTTCATGCTCGTTAGAGTCATTTTGAAACATCAAATAGAATGATCTTTGTCCTTTTTAACAACAATTTGATACTCGTTTGAGTTCTCTTGAAAGAAAAAAGAAAAAAGAGATGCCCGGTGCATGGTTTGATCATTGAAATTTTAATTAGGAATAAGAGTTAGATTTGAAATTGTAGGAAAGATTTAAAAAATTGAAGATGAAATTAGGTTTGGAGAGTTTATAGCAGCCTTTGGCTTTGGGCTTAGCTGCTGGTATGGATTTGACAAATTCTACAAGCCTCTGCCTGAAAATATTTCGTAAGTGCAGATAAATTGGCATCTATCTTCAGCTTGTGTGATCGAGTACTGACAGATATCTACATGCCCTAGCAGTGCCACACAATAGAAAAGTTTATCTCCATTTTCATCACATAAACCAGAAACAATCTCACCTATCTTCTCTCGTCTGATTTTCGATGCACTACCAGCAATCTTCTTAAGCAGGCGGAGGTCCCTGATCGAACAGCATCGATAATATTTATCGCCGCGTCAGTACTTTGTTGTTACTTCTCTAAATCGGATCGCATTTGATAAACAAGACTGAGCTCTCACTCGAACATATAGGAGAAATTAGCGGAGATGTGAGCACCTTGCGTCAGCTCTTGAGAGTACACTTGACTGATGCAATCGCACAATGGAGATGAGAGTCGCATGCTATTAGCAGCAATTGAGAACTCACAATCCGGAAGAACACGCGACTTGATGCAATGACGATGTCTTATCAAACTTGTAGCGGTGATCGCTGGCTGGTTCAAGCCTTGAGATGTGTGATGCGATGGCCGAACTTGGATCTGGAGCGAGAGAGACTGAGGTAGGTACAGAGGTAGTGAGGTCGGGGTCGAGATTTAGGGTCTGGTCGAGGCATTGGAGGTGTGCGATGCAGCAGTGATGCCTCAACGAGATAGTGAGATCTACCATCAGGAAGGCAATGGACTTTAGAGGTGTGCGATGCGGCGCCTCGACGAGTTGGTGAGACCTAGTGCCGAGGGGGAGCAGCTGGGAATTACGAATTTTGCAATCGCTGATTTGAAAGCGTGATTTCACAAGATCAAGGCTAAAATTCATGAGTTTGCTGGAATTTTTTGAAAGTAATCTCTGTGATTGATCTATTTCTTGATCTTGAATGAAGAAACAAAAAAAAATGCGATCAGATTGTTTCCTGATCAGCGGAGAAGCAAAGAGGAAGAGAGGAAGAGAGGAATAAGAAGAGTAGAAGAGAGTAGAATAGAGAGTTTCTGCTGGGAATAGACTAAGAATAAAAGGGGTTTATACAGAAATAGCTAAGAAATGTAGTAAAATTTCTGGAATAAAGCTGGAATAGAATGAAATAGAGTTGGAATAGAACGAAATAGAGCTGAAATAAGGTGCATAGTGCCTGGAATAGGCGTGAGCCTAATTCCATCGGTTGACCTTCTCTGATACCATGATAGAATGAGAGAATGAGAGATAAATCTTTGATTATCTTGAAGTGTATTGATTACAATGTCTAAGTCTCTATTTATAGACTAATGATCTAACAAACTAACCGCTTAGTCTAACTAACTAATTCCAATCACTAAACATCTCTCATATCATACATCACACAATATTTCCAACTAACTTATACAATTCTATTCCTATACTCTAACACCGCCGACCCCTGTCATTCTCGCTGGTAGTCAAGCCGAGCACAGACTCGACTTCATCCCTTATTCCCCTTTTCTTCCTTGCTCGCCTTAAAGCCTGACGTCATGCCTACTTCAGTCGCCGCGCCATTCAA
This sequence comes from Schoenoplectus tabernaemontani, assembly GCA_037127355.1. Classification (NCBI taxonomy): domain Eukaryota; kingdom Viridiplantae; phylum Streptophyta; class Magnoliopsida; order Poales; family Cyperaceae; genus Schoenoplectus; species Schoenoplectus tabernaemontani. Next base: position 1,346,067 of record CM073754.1, read on the forward strand.
TTGGTGTGGACCCAACCTCCTGGTGTGAAGGCTAACACGCCCCCCATTCCCCCCGATGCGTTGGCCAGCGGTAGTGGCCAGACCTCCCTCTTTGTGTTGCCTTGTCAATTTGGTAACTTTTTCTTTTTTTTTTTTTTTCGGCTGTAGTGTGGGTCGTGTCCTGGGCTGAGCCTCACATCTCTGTTGCTTGTGTTGTTGTTGTTGTCCTTACTCTAAACTGTGCTATCTTGCGCGTGACTACTTGAATTGCTTGCTGTTGATTTATCTGGTCACTGGTATGTTGATTCTATTATCTAGATTCTATTATTCTATACTCATGTTGTTACTGACTATGGATTGTTGACTTACCCGATCTGTGCTGATTCTGGTTTTACTGATATTGACCTTCTGAACGGATACTATGCTGGTCTATTTGAATCTTATTGATGCTGGTTTGTCTGCCCGCCCCCATTTGATCTGTTTACTTTGTTGGTCCCTTTGGTACTGCTATTGGTTTCACTTGTTGGCTCGATTGTTGTACTGTTTCTGTTGTTGGTTTAATTCACCTCTCGCTTGTCTCGTTGGTTGCCTTACTTGACTGTTTGCTTGCTATGTGGTTGTGCCTTGTGCATTTTTGTTGATGTTGTTTGTTTAATTGTTTTGTGCCAATGCTCCTTTTTAATCTGTTGTACGTCTTGGTACACCGGTATCACTCGGTACTGGTGAAGTGAGACTTGAGCCCTACACGATGCCTATTTTGTTTTTCTTTGCCTTGTAGCATCTAGTTTGGCCTTATTGTTGTCTGTGTGAGTGTTGATGTTACTCTTGTGCTTGATTTCTGTACCAACACCTCTGATTGACCCATGTCTTAAGACTGATTTAGGATTCCTTGGATTGAGACTAAATGCAACATCCAATAAAAATAAGGGTCTAAATGAATTTATGGTAATAACTCTTTATAAGGGTTTATAAGGGTTATATGTAGGGGTGTCAATGGGACGGTTCAGGTCGGGTCATATTATTTAATTATTATTTTTGACTCGACCCGAAACCCGACCCGATTAAATTCGGGTTAAAAAATCTTAACCCATACCCGACCCGATCGGGTCACGGGTTGACCCGACCCGACCCATATAAAATAATTAAATATTTATTAATTATTTTTATATAATTATAAATAATTAAATATTAATTAATTTATAATTAATCTTAATTAGTATATAATTAGTATATATTTAAGCTTTAATTAGTACTAAATCATAAAATTACTTTAAAAACATAATTAATCGGGTTGGGTCGGGTTGACCCGAACCTAACCCGACCCAATTCGAGTCAATAAAATTAAACCCATACTTGACTCATTTATCTTCGGGTCATGTCGGATCGGGTCGGGTTCGGTCGATAATTGACACTCCTAGTTATATGTGCAAAATTTAATTTGGATGGACAATTGAAAGAATAAAGTAAGTTAAAGAAAAATAATTGAATCAAAGTTAAATGGGCCGAAAGATAAATGATATAAAAGTGTAATTAATTAATTAGCAGTGCCATAAAATAAAATATGGGCAGCTAATAATTGATTAATACTTAAGTGGAAAATGGGAGATGATTATATGATCTGCCTCGCTATAAACATTAGAACAAATACCGTGGGTTCAGAGTTTCGTTAAAACACTAAAACACCAACACAGTTAATAAAATAAAAATATTAAATTAAATTAAATTAATTTAATCGAGTTTTGTTAATTTCTTTCAGATCTATTTTATTTTCATGTAACATAACCTCTAATTTATAAAAATAATACTAGTATATAAAATAAAACATAATTAAAGAATATGATATAAATAATTAAGATTTACAAAATAATAATTAAAATATAATAAAATTTAATATCATAAGATATATATTAATTAATTTCTCCATTTTAATAATAAGAATAATAATAATAAATATTACAAATATATATTAATCAAAATTTCTATTTTCAAATAATTAATTATCATAATTATAATTAAAACAATTAAGTGATAATGATTAAGTTAACTTAATAAATCTAAATAAAATTAAGTTAATTATATTAATCAAAATAAATATAATTTCATTGCAAACTTTAAATATAATGGGTCGGTTCGGGTCGGGTCATATTATTTTATTATTTTTCTTAACCCGACCCTAACCCGAATTCGATTAAATTCGGGTCAAAAAATCTTGACCCATACCCGACCCGACCGACCCGTGTAAAATAATTAAATATTTATTAATTATTTTTATATAATTTTAAGTAATAAAATATTGATTAATTTATAATTAATCTTAATTAGTGTATAATTAGTGTATATTTAACCTTTAATTAGTACTAAATCACTTCAAAAAATATAATTAATCGGATCGGGTCGGGTTGACCCAACCTGACCCGACCCGATTTGGGTCAAAATAAACCCATACCCAACCCATTTATCTTCGGGTCATGTCGGGTCGGGTCAAGAATTGACACCCCTACCCGTACCTATTATATTATAATATATCAGAGTTATTCATTTTTTGGTTTATCCTTGATTTAAAAATCACCATGGCATTCAAGTAGTGTATTTTTATAAATCCCTTTCGGGTTCTAAGCCTAGAGATTTATAATATCTCGGTGCTGGAACTAAAACCGCATTGAATGATTTGTCACTTATGTTTTCACGGTGGTTGTGGGGTCCAGGTTTGGAGCTAGATGACAAACTGTGAGGACCGACTTTAGGAGATGTTAATTAGTATATAATTAGTATATATTTAACCTTAATTAGTACTAAATCACAAAATTACTTCAAAAAACATAATTAGTCGGGTCGGGTTGACCCGAACCCGATTCGGGTCAAAAAATTAAATTTATATCTGACTCAATTATTTTCAGATCATGTTGGATTGGTTCGGATTAACCCGTGGGGTCGGATCAATAATTGACACCTCTAATCAAAGCGTAGTTGATATCAGTTGTTATATGAGAGCTAATTAGACCATAGAACAAAAATAATCTAAAATCATAAAATTCGTAATCTTACATTTGAACAATAAATCAAACGATGTATGAGAAAAATATCAACATCTTGCAGAAAGCATAATTGATGGAAAATATAACAGCATAAATTACGCCATCAGAGTAAATTCTACTTTGGCTTGCAAATTAACAAATAAGAGGTTAGAAAGAAAAATCCTTAACATCTCGTGAGTTCTGCATTGTGTGAAACTATGCTTGCTTCCATTGAGAGCTTTGTTATTGAACTGCAGCACTAACATGCAATGTACATGGAGTACTTACATGATCAAATACAATATCAAATACTGTATGCAATCTTTTATTTTTTATTTTTTTTTCATTTTTGCCTTGATTGGCTCTTGATCGCACAAATAATAAAAATATAACTGTCAAATATATAAATCGGTATGGTGTAAAAAGCTTAAATAATAAAAATATAACTGTCAAATACCAACTGAAGGTGCCCCATGAACTACTAATGGAGAGGAGCAATTCATCTGGATACTGATTAGGGTTGTTAAATGGGTAGAATATAGTAACGAAAATTCTTTGTCCATATCCATATTTGATAAGTTAATGAAAATTTTTTCTTATTTATATTCATTTCTGATAATTTAATAAAAAAAAACATTATTTATACCCATCTTATCAGGTACAATACGGAACGGATAACTAACCAAATAACTTTCAAAAGGAAAAAAATATAATATAACTGACAATATAAAAGATTATAATATAATTATTAGCAATAAAATAGATTATAATATAATTAGCAATGAAATAAATAATAGATAATAAATAACTCTTATTTGTATCCTTATTGTTCATGTTTCAAGGTATCAAGTAACACCCTTTCTTTCTCTACCGAACTCCTCTACTTCTTTCTTCCCTTCATCTACTACTAAACCTATTATCCTTCTCAACTTACCTATCTCCACCGATTGACCCAAATTGACAATAACATTAACTCAAATTGAAAAGAGGGAGCTAGAAAGAACTGAGATCGAGACAACAAGAAAATTCCCAAACACTAACCACTTGATCGGAATGATAAACAAACAAGAATTAAGTGGATCGTGGAATAGAATATAACAGAATTCATTAGAAATTTCATTACTAGAAACTGAAAATGTTTAACAGAATTTATGCATGGAATTTGTTAAAATAATATGACAAATTAAGTTGAAAATGGAGTAATAAAATCATAAAAACATCAAATTTACCAGTTTTTCCATAAATTAGGGTTTTGCAACACTAAGAGAAAGGCAACAAAATTGAGCGATCATTAAAAGAAAACGAAAAAGATAAGTGGGAGAATTTTTTTTTTTATTTTTTATTATTGTCGGCAGTACTTTCCTTTAGTAGATTGATGAAGAAATCTCAGCAATATACACTTTCCTTTAGTAGATTGATGTGTTATTTGTAAGATTGTTGTGGCAAACTCGATTCTCGTTGAATGCTTCCTTTTTCGTGTGATTTGGCGAGCCCTTTTTTCCCTGTCGAAATCGCGCGCGTCGACTGAATTCTCTCCTCTTCCAGTCGTCTGTTCCGATTACAGGATTCTGTGAAAACAGCAATCCTTTTCTTGTTTCACACCGCGAGAATCGATTCTGGTATAATATGCTAGTCGTGTTTTTTTTTTTAAATCTTGAAGCGTGGGACTCATAAAATTTCTCTCCTTAATTAATAAGACATTTTTAACCAATATCTCAAATCTCTATTATGCTCATCAATCACATGTACCATTAGAGAATTCGAGAATATCAGATCTGAATAGGTCAGCCGTCAGCCACATCACAAATTACAAATAGATATTTCTTATTTTGTCACTTGATTTATTAACTGAAAAATGACTGGTGTGAACTTTAACTAGCTAGGTACACTACGAGAAAAAATTGATTTAGAACCGTCTATTTAGAACCGATTTTTTAAAACCGGTTCTAAAATTTTTGTTTTAGAACCGGTTTTTCTAAAACCGGTTCTACAATTTTTATTTTAAAACCGGTTTTGAACAAAATCGGTTTTAATTGAAAAACAAATTATTCCTGTTTCGAAAAACCTGTTCTAAATTAAGGTTATTTAAAAAATCGGCTCTAATTTAGGGTTATTTATCACACTTCCTCTCACAGCGCCGCTCTTTCATCTTCATTTTCACTATTCACCATTAGAAGCTTTTTGTTCCATCTGTTCCTTCTAATCAGCTGCAACAGCACCCACTTATTGATTAATATTTTTAGATCTCTTAAAGGTAATTCTTCTGTACATAATTTAAATTTAAGTATATTTTCTTAGTTTCTTATTTAAGTGCATCCTTGTTAATTTTAATACCCATTAATTTGCATAATTATTGCATAAATTGATTACATATATATAAATAAAATTATATATGTGTAATTGATAGTATTATCATATAAGACCGAACTACCTGAATTTTTATTAATTTAGGTCCATACTCGTTCGGGATTAATCCAATAGGGATTAATCCCGAATAGTCCCCGATTTGGGACTGCTTTTTGAATATTTTGTCTCATTTATGATAGTGAACATATACTAGCTATAATTTGGTGTTTGAAAAAAAATTGGTTAGTATTTTCCCTAATGTTCCTACGTGTACGTACGTATATGAAAATTTACGTTGACGTACTCGGGGAGCATAGGGGAAATGATGCCGAAATTTTTTTAAACATCAAATTAGCTTGTATATGTTCACTAATGAGACAAAATATTTAAAAAGTGAGTTAAGGTGGTTGACCGGCCCAGAATTAGACCTTAAATCTGAAACCCTAAATTATAAACCCTAATTGTGAGATTGATATTTTTTTACAGATGGATCGCAATACTTGGATGTATAAAATCAAAAGGAATACAATTGAATATTTGAATGAAATGCTATATACGCTATAATGACAGGAATCGATAATTTAAGAAGGATCATTTCAGCCAGACCGCTATAATGACGTCTTGACCAGTTCCATTGGAACGGCTTAGCATTCGGGGAGATTGAGAGGATTTGGTGGCGCCGGTGTGAAACCTGTGTACGGGAAGGGGTCGAAAGGGAAAGCTTCTCACGCTGAATGTATCAAAAAAAGTCGAGTTCAACGAGTTATTGGGACAACAAAGGGCGGAGATGACAGCGCGGTTTAATGATTTATTTCAGAGAATGTTGAGGCAAATGCCGGCTGATTCGGTATACATACCACCTTCCATGGATGAAGTTATTCTCCCGACTCAAGGTAGCTCCAATACCATACATCCGCTTCGGACTATCAAGGTCAATTTATTTGTATATTTATTCTCAATTAATCTAAGTTTTGAATGATTACTGAAGTATAATTCATATACTTAATAATTAATTATTTTTATTTCAGGAATCTACACCCTGTAATATCCTTGTTGAGATAGATGATAAACGATATGAGGCGGCAATCGGGAGGATTATTCCGACTGGACTCGCCGAGTATATGCACGGCTCTCCAGTCTTACTCAATTAGGTCTGTGTTACTCCCGATGAGGTTAAAGATGGATTTCACCACATTTGTGTTCTGTTTCCACCGCCAAATAGACCGGAGTGGCTCGGTGAGCTTGTTGGGTTCTTTATCAAATGACCTATACACCTTATCGAGCTTTGTGAGCTATTTTTTATTTATCTCTATAATTTTAAAATTCATAAATTATTTGTTCACTAATATGTTTAAATGCAGGATAATACACCAAAAAATCTATGTCCAACAAGAAAAAAATATTCGAGCCAGCCCCAATTTTAAAATCTCGTAGAGAGCCGCTTCTTGATGATGACACCTTACAACGTTTTTCTAGACGTTCATTATTTCTATGTAAGGTGATCATGATGCAGTCCGTCAGTACGACTTATTTTCCTATCGCATTCTCGGAGCTATTATTCTACGATGGTAATGTTTATGTATACGTGACGGATATCATCGAGCTTTTTAAGGATGAATGGCTCAATGTCTCGATTCTACAAATTTTCTGCATGTAAGAATAGAATCATAATATTTCTTTTAGCATTTTAATAATTATTTTAAGACTAATTATTGTATATATTGTAGGGTTTCCCACGATACGTCCAAGAGTTTCTTAATTGACAATTGTAAATTTATCGATCCATATTTTTGCACGGAAACATAAATTCAAAGTGATATCGAGCGCACAATCAATTATTTAGGGCAATACTTTGTTAAATGCGAGAATCCAAACTCCTATATGTTTCTTCTGTACATTGAAAAGTTAGAACTTCAAAACTTAATTCATTTGCTTATTTATCTATTGTTTAATTGCTTAATCTCTCCATATTAATACGTATAAATTGTAGGGGGCATTGGATTCTTTTGATTGTGCGGCTCAAACCCTCTGTTATTTATGTCGTAGACTCATTGAATCGTAAAGATGAAACATATATTATCCAACCAGCATTAAATACGTAAGTTTTTTTCTATTATTTTCGACAATTTAGTATGTACTGTAATTGATAACTCATATCATTGTTACATAAGGGTCTTACGCTATTATTGGATTGAAAAACAATTCGCTCAAGAAAAAAAAACTCAGTTCACTTGAAAAACGATTCAGGTGTGTAATTCCAAACTTTAAATGATTTGAGTTTTTCAGATGTGTAATTTCAAACTTTAAATGATTGTTATATAAGGGCCTTACGCTATTATTTGATTTTTTTTCTTGCAACATTTTAGAGTCCAAACCATTCAAGCAGTAAAGAGTGCGGTTATTATGTTATGAAATTGATGCATAATATAATAACTACATATTCTAGCAACAAAAATTTACCACAGGTATAAAAATTAAACTTCATATTAATTTTTAATTCTTTTACATATTTATTTGCTTAATCAAACTAATGAAATTTTATTTTTTTAATAGGCTATCAACCCAGCTCCTCAATCTTATTCACTGGAAGATATCGAAGAAAGGTATTAAAACTTCAAAACTTAGGTATTCAGACTCTTACAGTCGTACCACTACAATTAATATTTTAAATTCAGTGACTGCGAGTTGGACAGTGAAGAAATACACTCCTCCCGTCGCACCCACCACCCACTACCCAACCCACCCTCTATATTTTCACATGCAAATGCGACCTCGGATCCATTCCCCCCCGGGCCTGACGGCTTATCAGTTATTCAGTTATCACATAAATGCTCTTTACTCGACATGGACCGTCAATACAGAGCATTAATGGAGTAATTAACATATAGGAAAAAATATTCACAACACAAAACTATCCAATTGTCAAATTTATTTTTGTTTAATGTCAATTATGTTAGAGTAACTTATTCACTTTCCATTTCAACTTGTTTTACAACGATATTCAACGAGTCCGCCGACGGACACGTACCCATCATTAGAAATATCGATGCAGTGTTAGAGAATATATTCCGTATAACATATCTTGTGTGACGTAGTTACGCATGAATAACAGAAAATAATATCCGAGTGGCTTTGCTTTGGACTAGCAAAACATTTATAGTCCCAAATATATTTTTTTATATATTCATATTTATGAGTTATTTTACAAAAAATCCAACTTTTACGGTACGTATTTTAAAATATATTATTCAAGATTTTTAAAAAAATTAAATGTGAATGTGTTCCTCATTATTTAAATTAAACACACGTGATATTTGAGTCAATTTAGTATTTGATTGATCATTCATATTAAAATCATTAAAACTCAATCGTTAAAATTTTAAAATTAGTTGAGTGGAATACAAAAATATCTTTTAAATTGACTCAAATTTGATACACGTGCTGACTAAATAAGTATAAATAATCTATAATTATTATTTTTTACTTTGAACAATATTTCTCAAAAAATATGTATCTTAAATGTACACTAAAATCATCCTTTATTAATTATTGGTTAATCATAGTGTACTTATAGTCGCCGCTAAAAAGTATTTTCAATAAATAAAATATAATTTCTCAAAAATTTTAAGAATACACCACATCATACCAAATATGAAATTCATAAATATATCAAAATGAAAATATATAAAAATTCTCTTCCTATAGCTTTGATTTAATGGAAAACAAAAACCGCCATGCTGTAAACCTCAAAAATCCAGAAATACATTATAATTTTCATCTTATTTACGACTCTGCAGAAAATTCAATGATAATTTAAAATATAACCGTTAGAACGTTGCGTGTAGCAAAATATACGTTTAAATTAGTAAAACTACAAGATTGTACAAAAGATCTCACGTCCTCAACATTTAAATTTTAGCTTGAAGTTATATCGACAAGTACGGAGTCAAAATTTCGTTAAATGAATCGAACACAGGTTTTGTTTTAAAGGGAGCTGATATACAGATATCAAAATCGAAAATCGATACAGAGTTGATATTAACTTTAATAATCACATTAAATGAGTTAGTATTCAAGTTAATGATTTTAATATTCAATTTATTTTGTACTATACTTATATTTTTTTTAATAGATATTGCTAACTTGAATAATGACAATAAGTTGAATAATAAAGTAGTTAACTTGAATACTAATTCATTTAATGTGGATACTAATATTGATAACGATTTTTTTGAGTTAAAATAAGGGCCAACCCCTTATATTAACAAATTTTATTAATGAAAATGATTATTATAAAAGTTCTCTAAGAATTTTGGAGATGTAGAATAAAATCAAATTTGAAATTAAAATTGAAATTTTGAAAAAAATATGGTAATACATCAAATCAGACTAAAATTCTGAAGATATCTCCATAATATTTTCCTATTTTGAAATGAAGAACATCAACGAGATAAAAAGGAGAGTAAGTGAAAGACATGATGACAGTTTCATGATGGCATTCTTTGTGACCAATCTTGGTAAAAATTAAAATGAACACAAGCCGTGAGGAATTAAATCAGATGCTCGTCTTCTCAGAATGTATCTAAGTTCATTATAAATAAAAAGCCTTAGTTGGATACGTAGTTTTGCTCTTTTATCATTAATGATAAAAGACTGAAATTCATATCCGCTGCCATACATTTTCCTACGACACGATGCCATATAAAAAAAAAATCTCATGTGATGTGGGATCCATGAGTACTATAGCACCCATGGGCGGATGCAGAATTTTAGTCGGGGGAGGGGGCAAATATCGAATTATAATAACTTATCGGGTTTAAATCCATTAATTAATCGGGTACTTAAATCCAATTAATTAATCTAAAATAAAGCTCAAAGTAATAGATAATCAAGTTGATGAAGAAAATTTTCTGTTGAAAGCAAAATCACATCAAAACTATTATCCACGCCGAAGAAAGATTCATCCACGTTACTTATGTAACATCGTTGCTGTTAATCCAATCCCGTCGTGGAAGGCCCCGTCTCTCCACTGCCAGATTTTTTTTTTTATAAATAAAATAATATAAAATAGACAAATGGTATGATTGTGTTGAAGTTTTGCGGGTTCAGATTTTTTTTTATTTCTGTTAAAATAAAGTAGTTAATTGATTGTATATAAAATAACTTAATTGATTGTATATTAAAATAAAATGAAATAGTTTAGTTATGTTATTTCATTGTATATTTTTATTTATTTGATGATTTAAGAAAATATTATGTTTTCTTATTTGAAAGTTTTGTACAAAGTTAATGTCAAAACATAAATAAGAAAAACTAATTTTAAATCATAAATAAAGAAAATAAAGTACAGTCTCTCAAATAAAATAAATATATAAATTACAGTCTTTAAAACAAAGAAATACATCAACGTCTTACGAAGCATCCTCCAAATGAAAGATGGGTTGTATGTGTTTTTTGGTTGGATTTCACGGCTAGAGCGCTCGTGTCTTGCGTCGGCCGGTGCTTGAATAGGTGAGAGCGGGTAACAAATAAGAGTGAGACAGGTTTGACGGTTTAATTTTTAATTTTTTTATATCGGCTTTTACTAGGATCAGACCATTAGTGAGTTCGGGTTTACCTACGGGTCTATCCCGGGACGATCCGGAACGGATGAGAAACGCAAATTTGCACAGGATAAATCTACCCGTTCTAATTTTTTCAAAAATCTACCACAAAAGGAAAAATAACTCACTATTAGAGATTCACGCCACGCTGTTGACAATAACGTGGAGTACGCCACGAATCTGAGAACAACGTAGAGTCGGGTTACTTCACATGACTATCAATAATATGAAGTGTAGATCCCGCAGTTCTTTTCAACTTTATTTAAATATTTAATTCAGATTTAGTTTTTAATTAAATATAAAAATTTCAGCGTTAATTTTATGGTGAACAGTTTTTTTCACATAAATAGTATTAAAGTAAAAAATAATATTATGAGTAATATTTAAATTCGAAGAGATTATTTACCGTTTAAATTGAATAATTATAATTTTTATAATACTATAAAGAATATAAACTCACAGTTCAATTTAGATTTAGAAAAGATATTTACCGTTCAAATTTTAATAGCTATAAAATTTATAATAATATAATAATACAGAGAATGTGAACTCGCAATGGATGGGACTAGGACGTACTGGATAGAGATTTGAAAATGAGACGGGGCGGGACGGTTCGGGTGAAACCCCTCCTGATCACGGGTGAGCACAGGTCACGGGTGGGGCGGGACGGGCTTGAGCGGTTCAAAATTAGAAAATTCTGACCCGATCCGTGTTGGACCCTGCGGATACGACCCTCACGGGTCGGGACGGGTAGGTCAAGAGCCGGTCCGGGTGGGTCATGACGGGTGGGGCAGGTCGGTTTTTTTTTTTAATTTCATAAAAAAAATAAACCGTCAAAAACTCAAAAAATCCAAAAAATCCAGAAAATTACAGAAAAAATCAAATAAAAAAACAGAAAATAAAAAAATAATAATAGAAGTGAAAAAAATTTAATCATAATGTTTTATATAAATTTTTTAACTAAATCGGTTTTATTAATTCTAATTATTTAAAATTAGAATAAAATTTTAAAAGTTCCAAATAATTCTAAAAACATAAAAAAAATAATCAAAACTGAAAAAATTATATCATAATTTTTAAAATAATTAATTTAAACTAATTCGTTTTTATATATTTAATTATTAAAAAAATTGAATATTATTAAAAAAATCATAAAAATATTAAAATTTCTAAAAATTCTAAGTTATAAAATATATTTTTTATAATTATTTTGAACATGAATATTTATAAAAATTATAAGTTACCCTCCTCCTTAATTATGAGTTTGGGACCAGTTATGCAAAAAGAACATAGACGGAGTTCTAACTTTTTTTATTAGTAATATTCTTAAAAAAAATAACTTAACAAATAATCAAAAAGTTAAAAAATTGATGATAAGATTAAAAAAGTTTAGAAAAACATACCGAACATCTAGTAATCGTCATTCAAGTACTATAAATCACTATTTTTAACATTAATATCACATGCACCATTAAAATCATTATCTGGGCTTATAATCATATTAGTGTCACTTTTTTTAGTTGAAATTGCACGGTCGTTGCCTCAAGTATGATATCATGTAGCATGCATTTTCGGCATCTATCTAGTCTTTCAAGCACACAAGTCTCTCACCCGCCCAAACTTGTTACCCGAACCTGTGAAACCGGGACGGGAGACCCGGACCCGATACCCGTGCTACTCGGACCTATACCTATGCTACGCGTCCACGAGGCTGTGGAGAGATTCACTGAATCGGTTTCTTTCGAGGCCGGAGAGCTGTGGATGCATGACAGGGGAAGTATAGCTCATGCAAAAATGCTGGCTGTTCAGGTATTTATTTCATTTCATTTTATTTTATTTTATGTGGCTGATTATTGGACTTCTAGAGCAACAGAAACGGTAATATGAATAGTGAAAATAGGAGAACGTGGTGAGTACGAAGGGGACTAATTCTGGACTGATTGATTGTTGTGGTTGCTGGATTTTGATGTTAAAGTTGTTGGGTTCTTTCTGTTAGTTCTTAACTTCTTATTATCTTATTGCAGTTACTGCATTTTTAATCTGAAGAAGGGTGTAAGTAACAATCTAATTTGTGAAAATTGCAATCTAAATATTTAAAATTTCTGTGTATTTTGCCAGCTTGTTATGGCAAAAGCGCTTGATGTGTATTACTAAATAATAATTCAACTTGCAATGCCCTTTTATGTTATTCTAACGGTTCATTGCAACTTTTAAACAACTGATCTCTTTTGTACTGCCATTGTTTATTCTTATAATGCTATATTCTTGATCTAAGTTTTATTAACAGGGGTTGATTACAGAAGGGGAGAGAGACCAGATCATAGAATGCCTCGGTAAGATAAAGAAAATGATTGAATCTGGCGAATTTGTCTGGAGAAAAGATAGAGAGGATGTACACATGAATATCGAGGCGACACTGACTGATATGATTGGCGAGCCTGCTATGAAGCTGCACACTGCTAGAAGCCGAAATGACCAAGTTGTGACTGATGTCAAGCTATGGTGCTGTGATGCTATTGATCTAATCCTGACTCGAATTAAGCAACTCCAGGTGTGTTTTTGGAATGATAAGTTGTGTTACTGATGGAATAGTTTGAAAATATAAAAGTCGCTCTATATTATGTGTACTCGATTTCATGTGCCGCTTGCATTTCTGCTCAGAACATTAGAAAAATTCACAAATGGAGTTACTCTATTACCTGTAAATGTTATGTATACTTTTGGTTCTCGAACAATGACTGAATAATTGGTTATAGGTTCAACTATGAAATCAATTGGTAAATTCAGTAAGGCATGTCTTTCTTACCATATTATTAATAGGATGATATTTTTTTTATTCTGAACTGTTCTCACAAAGGTTAATGATTTTTATTAGGTGCAATTAGTGTTGCTGGCTCTGAGAAATGATGGATTAATTGTTCCAGGCTACACAAATTTGCAAAGAGCTCAGCCCATTCTTGTGCAGCATCTTCTTCTCTCCTATGTTGAACAGGTTAAAAAGTTTCTTTTGTACCTTTTTTGTCTTATTTTCTTTTGGCAGTACAAAAAAACTTCAGAACTGAGAATTTGCAAAGCTTCTTCTTTATATTAGCTAGAGCGAGATTCTGGTAGGTTAACAAATTGCAAGGACAGATTAAAATTTTCTCCATTGGGTGCTTGTGCTTTGGCTGGTACAGGGCTTCCTATTGACCGTTTTATGAGTTCCGAAGAGTTGGGCTTCACTGCTCCTCTCAGAAATAGGTACCAAATAGAAGTACTGTAAAGAAATATTTTAGTTATTTACTTTTGACTCTGCCAAAATGATCTGGAATGCTCTAAAATATATGGGTGGGTGGTAATTATTTCTCTCTTCTTCTTTTTTTGTGCCTTGGTTTTGTGGTTTTGGTGGTTGGGGGGGATTTGCAAGAAAGGTTCGCTTTTCATCGTGAATTAGATTCTGGCTTAAAGTATATTTTTAATAATTCTTGGAGTCATTTCTAGACATGAAATTCTGAAATGAAACTTTGTTGCAGTCTCAGACTGTGATTTTGTCCTGGAACTCCTCTCATCCAACTCTATTGCAGCTATCCATCTGTCACGGCTTGGTGAAGAGTGGGTTCTGTGGGCATCAGAGGAATTCAGTTTTATAGTACCAAGTGACTCTGTTTCAACTGGTAGTAGTATAATGGCCCAGAAGAAAAACCCAGACCCAATGGAGCTAGTTAGAGGCAAGTCAGCTAGGATTGTAGGTGACCTTACTAGCCTTTTGGTTCTCTGAAAAGGGGCTTCCTAGTGCCTATAATCGTGATCTTCAGGTAATATTCTCCAGGGCGGTTGAAAAAGAAGTTAGAAATCTAAATCTAACTTGATGCTTGAGCTTTAAAAAACAATGTTAGAATGTCTAGTAAATATCCCGATGATAGAGGCAAAAGGTAAATAAAGCATTTTTAGTTATAGTGTTTTTACACAGTGCCATCAAGCTATTGCCCTGTTGGAGCCAGTATTTATGGAACTGCTCTTACAATTAGAGAACTGAATGGTAAGCTTATGGCCAGTTTTCAAACTTCAGAATGCTATAAAATCAGGGCCCTGGGTTTGGATATATTTTGTCAACTGTTTGTTTATTCATTAAAAGTATTTATTTTATTTTGTCAACAGGAAGATAAGGAGCCATTATTTGACAGTGTTAAGACAATAATAGGAATGCTTGAGGTGGCAACTGTGTTTGCTGCTAATATTACTTTTAATCATGAGAGAATTCGGTCTTCTCTACCTGCTGGTTATCTGGATGCAACTACTCTTGCCGATTATTATCTTGTAAAGAAGGTAAATCTCTTGCCTTCATTGTAACATGGATTCATTTGTAGTCCGGTGCATAGCTTCAATTAAGTTAGGCTCTTTGTCAATTGTTCCCAGTAGTTTGGCATATATATATGCAGCTAGCGATCCAACAATTTTGTGCATTGGTATTTTGCAAACCAATAAGAAAGAAATGAGCAAGCTTACTTGGCTTTCTTGAACTATACTTGCCGAAAAATTGTTCTTATAAAACATAAACTCGAGTTCTGATGTTTTCCAATAGCAGCAGGAGAGCTGTTAACTTTCAGAAGGTTGTATCACATCTAACAAGTCTATTTGCATGTTTCTTTATGTTGTTTAAAAGTACTCGGTTTTTTATTTTGCAAAATTCCTTCTTTTAGTGATGAAAAGTGGCTGACATTTTTAATTCAATTGAGGATTGTTTTTTCCACTTTTACTGTCGTTTCTCCCTAATAATTTTTCTTGAGTTTTTTCATTCATCAGGGAATAATAAGGTGAGAAGAAGAGAAGAAGAATAGAGAAGAGAGATGGAATCAGTAAAGAATTAGGGAGAGTGAAAAGAAGAAACGTAAATTAAGAGAAATATTTGTTTCATTCATTTTTTTTTATTTTCCTTTTCTGTTTACAAAATATATAGAGAGAGGGGTGTGACCAGCTAGGCTTCTTCTATAAACTTCTTCTACACGTGGTAGCTCAAAACTATGCATCACCAACTAATTGGGCTTCTTCTATACAAAATTGATTCAAGCTCAGATACTAACAACAAAACTATTCTAAAGCCCAGCACAGAACCTAATCTACGTACTTGACATCCCTCACACCTTCAAAAGTCACCTTGACCTCAAGGTGTTTGATCAGCCATGAGCTTTGAATAAAGCTTATGCACTGTCCAGTTGTCTCCTGACTAACATCAAGTTTTGATAACCTAAGCCACTGATTTTTTTCAAGAGTGCATCAATAGGATAAGTTTTTAATGTTGATAACTCTGGGGTTTGGAATTGGTTATCTTGACAATGAAATGGCATGACACCTGAGCATTATTAGTTTCCTCTCCATTCTGCACATTGTCTTTGATTTCTCTCCTAACTCCTATTTTTACCTTTACAGGCCCTCTATCAAATGAGAGTATAAAAGAATTTAAATCTCATAAGAAGTGTCCATAACTACCCAACTAGTTTGCTTTCAGCACCATGTGATACACGCCCATCTTGATAACCCTCAGATTAGGGGTAAACTGATAGCCTTGTGTTTTCTAATTATCCCTTTGGTAATTTGTATTATTGTACATGTTCTCTCCATTGGTTACAGTAACCATTTAGGGCAGTGTTTTTGTTACTGGTGGTTTGTAAAATTGAACTATCTTTTTGTTTATGAAATTGGTGTTGATGCTAGAATTTAATAGAAGGCTAGTTGGATGGTTTTGTGTTATTCCTTCTTACCATTTCTCTGATTAGCTCCTTATCCTCGTCCTCTTCTCCTACTTCTTCAATGGTATAATCTCGTCCCTCTGGTCTTCTTTCCATGGTATTTGTAGAAGTAAACTCAAGATCTGGTATTGATACAGTTGATATTGAAAAGTAGCATACTTGAGATGATACATGCTCTATTGGTTGAACACCCTCTATTATGCCCTTCCCTTTTATCATCTCCTCTATCATAATCTTTTTTATTTTGCCACCATCAGGTCTGTATGTTTGATAAACTTTTCATCCATTTCGGCAACATATTTGTATTGATCATCGTTTATCTTCTTTAAGGTCTCCAAGATAAAGTCAAGCTTGTCATTGAACCCTCTTTGTCCCTCTTTCAATTGGTTGATTAGATTGTGTGCTAGTTGTGGTGTTCTCGTTCATTTTCACCTCTAATTTCAGGTTGCAGGATGATGTTCTGATACTAATTTGTCACATATCAATTCAGCTAGTACAAAAATTTAGAGAAAAACTAGATACTAAAAAAAATAACAGGGGTATTTAGAGAAAAAAGAAGAGAATTTACTGGTAAAAGAATAATAAGGTGAGAGGAAGAGAAGAAGAATAGAGAAGAGAGATGGAATCAGTAAAGAATTAGGGAGAGTGAAAAGAAGAAACGTAAATTAAGAGAAATATTTATTTCATTCATTTCTTAATTTTCCTTTTCTTTACAAAAATATATAGAAAGAGAAAAGGGTGTGACCAGCTAGGCTTCTTCTATAAACTTCTTCTACACATGGCAGCTCAAAATCATGCACCACTAATTAGTTGGGTTTCTTCTATACAAAATTGATTCAAGCTCAGATACTAACAACAAAACTATTCTAAAGCCCAGCACAAAACCTAATCTACATACTTGACAAGGAACTTGTATGCTTTGATAGTATGGGATCCGCATGTCATGTCAGTGGGATGAAGAGTCAAATCCTGATGCACTCTAGATTATTAGCCAAATGTCGCTCCGTTTTTATGGCAATTGGCAAGGATATAGGAATATTCAATTTCACCCTTCATTCGTAAAAATTACAAAGTTCACTAAAATTACATCAAGTGTAATTTCCTGTTTGAAAAACCAACCAAATCAGTTAACTTGATTCATAATAAATGCTGTGTAATTGCGTTGATTAATATTAGTTTCAGATGACTATTTTCTTTGAATGTGATAAAAGCACTATCGTCTATCCTAATAGTTTTTATGCATATTGTTCCGTTGATTATTTTACTTGCTACTCCAGAGGCGTAAATTTTTGTGCTTTCAATTTTTGCAACCTGGACCGCACGTAATAACAAACAGGCAGGCACCAATAGTTATAGAACATATTTTACTGGCCAATGCCTTGTAAAATTGGTAAAAATCGAGTACTAACATGATGCCAGGTTTAACAATAAATTCTCATTTATGAGATCGGTACTATATAGCCCAGAGAGAGAGATACTACGATTTGCAACATGCTTTCTGGACTATATATAATCTAGAGAAGCTTTGCCTTCAGCGAAGCACAAATGCCTAATAAAACGAGTGCAGAAATCAGAGGGATGAAACTCTAAATACAATTAGTAATATTATACCACATAATATATCAGCTGGATGCTCCAATAATTACGAAATCACACAAAAACGTACTCTTATGCTGCTCATTACATTGTTAATTATATATGGACTGCTTCAACAAATTAATCAAAATTTCATATATAACTATATATTTTATGTTAATTATATCATGGAAATAATTTTATAGTGTATTTTTTAATTTTTATTTTAGTTGGCCCATTCTTATTTGAGCCTCAAGCTCGCCACTGTATGGACTAGATATTGAAAAATAACGAACAACACAATATTACAAGTTACAACATAGATGCGGGATTATTAGTCTTAGACTCTTAGTAAATGGGGAAATACAAATTTCATATAAAACAAGTACACAGAAAATAAGGTTCCAAACTAAATTTGTATGACAATAGACAACTGATAAATTATTTTAAACACCACCACCCACGCTGCCGCCAAATGCTCCACCATTTTCACCTCCCAAACCGGAACCAGCACCGCTCCCGGCGCCAAACCCCCCACCACTCTCGCCTACTATACCAGTACCAGCACCGCCCCCAGCACCAAATCCCCCACCGCCACCCCCTCCTGCCCCACTACCAACACCCAATCCGCCGCCACCCCCACCACCTAGCCCACCTCCTCCACCAAATCCACCACCTTTTCCAAAACCACCACCAAGACCATTGCCACCACCGCCTCCACCTAGGCCACCACCTTTGCCTCCTCCAAATCCACCTCCAGCACCACCTCCAAGACCACCACCTCCACCAAGACCACCACCACCACCTCCACCGAGACCACCGCCAGCTCCACCTCCAAGACCGCCTCCTCCACCGAGCCCACCACCTCCTCCGAGACCACCACCTCCTCCGAGCCCACCACCAGCGCCACCTCCAAGACCACCACCTTCTCCGAGCCCACCACCAGTGCCACCTCCAAGACCACCTCCTCCACCAAGCCCACCACCTAAACCGCCACGTAACCCACCTCCATGTCCAATCCCACCCCCAAGACCTCCGCCATTTCCAAAACCTCCTCCTAGGCCACCACCATTTCCAAAACCACCACCAAGACCACCACCATGACCGATACCTCCTCCAAGCCCACCACCCAAACCAATGCCATGACCGATCCCTCCAAGCCCAATGCCATGACCGAGGCCTCCACCCAGTCCAATGCCATGACCGAGACCCCCACCAAGGCCCCCACCTAGACCACCTCCATGACCGAGTCCTCCCCCAAACCCACCACCCAACCCACCACCAAGACCACCCCCGAAGAGGCCGTTCTTCTCCATAAGCCGTCCCTCAGCTAACCAAACAACCATAAACATAGCCAAAACCATGAGACCCATGACTTGCAAAGAGCTTATGTTAACCCACCACATATCAGAAAGTGAGAAAAGAAGCAGAATCTCAGCTCCTTATATATGAACTGCGGATCAAACCAGAGGCGGATTGAAGTGCAGCCAATGGGGGTCAATTGACCCCCATTTATTATTTAAAATTTGCTAATTTACATATAATTTTATTATAGTTTTGATGAAAATTAGTAAATTCATTCATTATTGACTCTTATATATTTATAATATGTTTACATTATTGGCCTCCATATATCAAAAAATTATACAATTTAAGTGACGATTATTTTGTGTAATATAAAAATCCAAAAAATTGACTCCCATATAAAAATTTTCTGTCTCCGCCCCTGGATTAAACCGCGGTAGTTGGCTAGTTATGAGGGATATTCAACCAAGATTGGCGCCACTCCATAGCTTACATGAACGGATAGACGTTCATATAGATGATAGATCTCATACATGCATATATATATATATATATATTCACATGCTAATACGACCCAAATACCAGTTGCTGTGCCTGACCTTATTACATGAGTCAAGAGAATTAAATTGCTCTTTACTCGACGTGTACCATCAGTACAGAGCTTTAATGGAGTAATTTATATATGCAGCAACGCCACATAATCAGTGTGAAGTGGCACTAGGGTTAACTGTTTAACCACTGCTACCAGAGTACGACCAGTGGACATGTACTGGCGCTTCGTTTATTAATACAATTGGACTCTCTCTCTCTCTCTCTCTCTGTCCAAAGGTAAATTGGATATTGGTAATTGCGTAATTGGAAACAGCCAACAGGAGCGCAGATTCAAATTTGAAAGTGTTGCTATTGCTGTCTGCCTAATACATTTTATTTGTGTTTGGGCCTAATCATTTGGTTCTGTGGGCTTCTATATAAGGTCTATTATAAATCATAACGGCCTTTTAAATTTAGTGTTCGCATTTTGAAATTCGATCAAGAACTGTACTGAACATACCTGTATGGAGTAGATTTTCCAACGGGCTTATTTTAAACCCCATAACTAAACTATTTGGCCCAAATTCAAATGAAACCGAGTGGCTGAAGTAAAGATTAACATAAGTATTAGGCCCAAACACGGACAATTGCATATTCTGTATGTTCACTAAAGATTTTGTATGTATCAACTTAAAGATTGACATATATTTCCACAGCATAAGGGGCAAAAATCTAGTATCTGATATGACAAGCTTTATTATTTCTATGTATATCGTGCAAAAGTTTCTCATCCTTGCTCCCATCTACAAAATTAATTCTATAAAAAAAGAGCACTAAAAATTGAAGTGTATAGTAAAATTCTCTTATATTTTATAGAACGGAATTGGGGCCCTTTTCGCACTGAACGCAATAAAAATGAGATGGAATAGAGAATCGTAATAGATTCACTCTTTTCTGTTTCCTCAATTTCAGGGGGAGCTGGAATTGAGAATTGGACCCAAAAAAAAAGAGTGAGAAATCGACCATTTCAATCTTTATTTTGCTGAGGTGGCAGCCTTATCCCACTTAAAATGAACAAGAATTAAATTTGTTGCTGTGCTTTGAAGTTTTTGAGGTTGAACCAGATCAATCACGTTTTGAAAGACGTTCCGGTATGAGTATAAAAATATTTTGTTAAAAAAAACCCACTGCGGTGCTTGTTTTTCGTACCAGATATTAGTACCACGATGTGAAAGAGATTCTGATATGTACACATGTTCTAAGTTTTTTTCCTTAAATATCTTTTTCTACAAAGGTCAAGTTAATTGTTACATGCATCAAACTTAGAACAAGATGCGCTGGTATTAGTTACACGCATCAGATTTGGCATGGATTCACACTGAACTTAATTTAGATATATAAATGCTTGAATAATAAATTTATTTGAGTGTTATATATTTGGATGTTTACCTGTTCAGTGTAGGGAATTCCTTCTAATTTATATATAATTGAAATAAATTACCAATTAGATTCCACGCAAATAAGTGTTACCACTAATCAATCACTAAGTTTGTTATTTCTTAGATAAATTTGTTTAAATGTTTCTATCTACTTACAAAAGATAGAGTGAGGATAATTGTAGTGAGGTACTTATTTTAAAAGAGAAATGAGAAGATGACATAATTAGTATATATGAAGTAGAGCTCTTTTACTCTAACTGTAATTAATAATTATTATATCATTACATATGAAAAGTAATATATATATATATATATATATATATATATATATATATATATATATATAATATACTGGAGTTTAATGGGAGTTCTATTTAATTTCAAAAAAAATATATTATACCATACGAGTCGGTTTGTATATTTGCTTTAGTTATGATCTTATTTTATTTAACGAAATATTTTTGTTTCAACAATTTAAATTGCTATTCTTGTCTAACGTGAGTGGAATTAAGACTCGGAAGAGTTCAATTCGCAATTCCATTCTCCCGCTAGGGCCGCTATTCAGCCATTATTCCTCCCTTCGCCGAATAAGTAAGTCCTTAGAGGGCAAGTTACCACTAGTGTGTTCTGTTGAGTGTAGAAACAGTTGAAACATGATATCATATCACTTTTTCTATGTTTGAAATTGAAAGGAAAATGATTGAAGAAGGGGAGCAGCTAGCGAGCAGGGACGACAAACAAACACATAAAATGACGACAATCTTTATAATGCCTGAGTTATTGAATAAATTATATTGAATGCTTAATTACTTAAAACTTATCTTTTACATATTCAATAAAGACGTGTGCATTTTCATTTTACATAAGACAAAACGACACAGCGTAAATCATTACACATGCATTGCATATCCGCTTAGGCTGGCTGCTCATTTTTTTGACTAATTAAGAATGCATGAAATTAGAACCCGCCACCGGCGCCACCTCCAAACCCTCCTCCACCACCACCGCCAGCTCCGAATCCGCCCCCGGCACCACCACCGCCGCCAGCTCCAAATCCGCCACCGGAACCACCACCGAATCCCCCACCTCCACCAGCACCGCCCCCTACACCACCACCGAACCCTCCACCTTTACCTCCTCCAAAGCCTCCACCAAGACCGCCACCTTTACCGCCACCAAATCCACCACCCATGCCCCCACCGGAACCTCCACCAAGACCGCCACCAGCACCTCCTCCAAAACCACCGCCGGCTCCTCCACCGGCGCCTCCGCCAAGACCGCCACCAAGACCGCCACCAGCACCTCCTCCAAGACCCCCGCCAGCTCCTCCACCGGCACCTCCACCAAGACCGCCACCAGCTCCTCCGCCAAGACCGCCACCAGCTCCACCACCAGCACCTCCTCCAAGTCCACCTCCGGCTCCCCCACCAAGACCACCACCAGCACCACCTCCTAAACCACCCCCACCACCAAGACCGCCACCAGCTCCCCCGCCTAGACCACCACCGCCACCAGCTCCGCCACCTAAGCCAATGCCATGACCAAGACCTCCTCCAAGACCACCACCACCACCGGCTCCACCACCAAATCCACCTCCTAATCCTGCCCCGAGACCACCTCCTCCACCGGCACCTCCTCCAAAACCACCACCACCTCCCAAGTTCTCCTTCTCCAACAGCCTACCTTCAGCCAACCCGAGAACCATCATCACGGCCAATGCCATGATCCCTAACCCGTGAAATCTGTTCGCAACCTTCCCCATCGATCTCTGCAAAGAAAAAAGAAACAAGTGGTACTTTGAGTTGCATGTCTAAGCTGGAGCGATGCGCAGTGTACTTATAGAGTGAGGATTAAATGCGGGTAGTTGGCTACTTGGCTTCTTTCTTTTCTGAGAGCAGTCCGCTTTTATGAGGGCCGCCGGGGTACAAGGCTTGTGTTCTCTCCAGTGTCACCTACACCGGCGTTAATTTTTCACCGGTTCCGTTCAGTTTTTCAGTGGCAGTTTTCACTTTTCACAAGAAATATGCGCTTTAAGGATGGCTCCTGTTTTCGTAAGTAATGGAGATAATGCAAGACAGTGCAGCATTGCAACGAGCCAACGAGAGAGGCGCGCCGGTGTCAGTCAACCCCAGAGTTAATGCACACGTAAACTCTCAACCAATTAATCTCTAAGCTGTGTTTCTATAACCAATATCTACACCCACTGGCACTGGCACTGGCACTGACCCACATTATCACGGATCCTTATCGTCTACAGCGCTGCATAAGCTGCAGCGAACGTTGAATTCACTAATTCAGGAGGTTTTTTTTAGATTAAATTAAAGTAGCATGAATCTCAAAATAAATCGAACGACCAGCAGTATGCGCTGCGCTGCGCTGACGATAGCAATTCCAGTATCACTAGAGTTGTTTCACCAGTTTTTAATAATAATTATTATTATTCAATTGATATTATTAAAAATAAGACTGAGAAACATGGAATTTCAAATATACGAATGGTAGCGCGCCACTGACAGTGACGTTTTGACCAAACGCGTCACTGACAGTGGCGCGTTTGGTTGCTATAAATACCACATCCCGCTCACTCAGTTCTCACAAACACAAATACATCAAACACCCAACTTCTTTAAAATGTTACCAGATTTAAATTATTATCCCAATGAAGAAAAATTATACTGCAGAACAACCGAACGGCGGTAATTTTTTGACGGAAATTTTTTTAAACCACAATCAAACCTATTATCAAACTAATTCCTATCAAACTTATGATCAAACTAATTTCTATCAAACCTATGATCAAACTAATTCTTATCCAACCTACGATCGAACAAATTCCTATCAAACCTACGATCAAACTAATTCCTATCCAACCTACGATCGAACCAATTTATATCTGTATCCAGCTATTTATAGTAGCAATATAATTTATCAACAACCGAACCCAGCGGGGCCACTATATATTTTTTTTGGCGATAGTAGTAGTACTACGTCTGACTGTAATTTAGCTGATAATATTGGTAGGACCGAAAAACAAAATAATATTGATGGCAGAAGTAGTGTTGATCCAACAATAATGGAATTAAGTGATGATCATGATGATCAGGATGAGCAAGATGATGGTGGTCCGTATTATTCAAATGAAGAAGAAATAAAAGAGGATTACACTTAGCAGTCGGATATTTCGATTGATGAATCTGAAGATGAGGAAATTCAGAGATACGATACCACATTGTTAGTTACTGGACGAACTGAAAGACACTATCCCGTAGAAGCGTTAAATAATTTTGAGATGTTTGACCGTTTAGGTGCGAATGAATCTCTCTTAGGACTCGATTATGAGTTAGCTGAAAATAAAATATTTACTTCTAAATCGGCTTTAAATTGGGTAATTTGTGATTAGAGTGTTAGAAAAAACGTTCAATGTTGGGTACAAAAAGTTGTAAAACACGACTTATTATGAAATGCAAAGAAGGGAGTTGTCCTTGGAGATTATACGCTAGACCTGAAGAGGGCTCGACCACATGGAGGATCATCACAAATAAAAACCCCCACAACTGTAGAAGACCACCAGGAGACCGCAAACACTTAGAACTCATATCTAGTTTGATTGCAGGATGTGTTCAATAATATTTAAAAATGATATCTCTCTAATAGTTCAACAAATCAGTATGATTATAGAAACAAAATATCCCGGTGTAGCACCTAAACGAGAAAGAGCAATTGAACAATTAGTATGGTCGAGAAAGAGCAATTGAACAATTATTTGGCACCTGAGAAGGATCATATATATTGCTTCCATAAATATTGGATGCGATTGCTCGGACTACTCCAAGTATAAAATTTAAAATATCGACGTGTGATAATTCAGATAATAATGTAAAAATGTTTAAATCCATAGTTTGGGCTTATGGACTGTGTATTGCAGCGTTTAAACATTTAAGACCCGTTATAACCATTGACGCTAGATTCTTATCAGACCGTTATAAAAATAGATTATTGATGGCGTGTGGATACGATGCAGAGAATAAAGTCAATCCTCTAGCATTTGGAATCGTGAATGCAAAGAATGTGGACAATTGGGGTTAGTTCATGCGATGGGTCCGTAATGAAGTGATCCAATATAATATGAAAATATGTGTTATATCTGACCGTCATAGGGAAATAAAGGGAGTTTTTGAGCGACCACATTTAGGATGGTCTGTGCAACATGAAGAGGCGATACACCAATATTGCATGCAACACGTCGCGGAGAATTTATATAAGGAAGTCGGAAAATCAGGAAAAGAAAGAAGATAATCTCAGAGATGATTTCTGAAAAAGACTAGCGAACAAAAAAAACGCGTCGTTTCGTAAAGAGATGGCGAATTTTGAGGAAATCAAATAAAAAAGCTTATGATTTTTTTAAAAAGTCGGCAGAAGATTAGAAAATGATGATAAAGAACCTCCTAATTTTGCTTCGTGAGCACAAACTTATGAGGAAGGACATCGATGGGGTATAATGACCAGCAATGGTTCGGAAGCTCTGAATAGTGTCTTCAGAGTTGAACGAACTTTACCGGTTGCGGCAATTGTGGAGGGAACATGGTATAAATATGCTAAATGGTTCGATAAGAGGGAAATGGAAGCATTGAACATGCATAGAGCATGCAAGCAATGGCCGAAAAAAATTGATGACATATTGGCAAAACGTGACAACAAAACAAGTTCGTGTATGATTTTATATATTTTACTAAATTTTGAACATAATGTGATACCTTTTTTATTTTTTTCAATAATTACAGCTTGTATGAACGTAATTCCGCTCGAAACTGCTTGAGGAGAATATGAGGTTCATGTGCTTGGTGAGAGGATCGAGAGTGGAGGGTATGAACTGCTCGCCTGCCATTATCTAGTACAAAAATAATTTCATAATTAATTTGTAATTATTTTATAATTATTTTGTAATTAATTTATAATTATTTTCTAAATATTTTATAATTGTTTCATATTTAATTTAAAATTAATTTATAGTTAATTTATACTTCATTTTTAATCTATCTATTCTATAATTAAATAATAAATGAATTCTACAATTAAAAACTAATCTACAATTAAAAGCCTAATTAAATATATATTATTCTACAATTATTCTATAATTAAAATCTAATTAAAAGTTTTTATTCTATAATTAAAGCCTAATTAAATATATATTATTCTACAATTAAATCAATAATTAATCTACAATTAAATAATAAATTAAATCTATATTATTCTACGTAAATAATTAATAAATAATCTAAAATTATAATTACACAATTCTACAATTCTATAATTTAATCTATAATTAAATAATTTTATAATTGAAATGATAATTAATCTACAATTAAATAATTTTATATATAAACCTACAATTAATCGATAATTAAATAATTTTATAATTAAATCTATAATTAATCTATAATTAAATTATAATTAAATACATTAAAAATTAAATTTACATTTAATCTACAATTAAATCATTTTATAATTAAATCTATAATTAATCTATAATTAAATTATAATTAATAAATTTTATAATTAAATCTATAATTAAATTACAATTAAATTATAATTAAATAATTATAATTTAATCTACACAATTAATTATTTTATAATTAATATATTATTTATATTTCAATGCTAATTATTTTGATAAATAAAATTTACCTTTAATAGCAATATTCAATAATATACCGCACTCGTACGTTCTTTTTTTCTCTTCTCTTCTCTTCCTCTCTCTCTTCTCTTTCTCTCTCTTCTCTTCCTCTCTCTTCCTCTCACTTCTCTTTCTTTCTCTTTTTTTCCCTCTCTTCTCTTTCTTTTTTTTCTTTTTTTTTCTCTCTTCCACAACGCACAGATGCGAGACGAAGAGCTGCGCGTTTTTTTATATATAAGAGGCAAACACGTCACTACCAGTGGAGCATTTGTCTATTTTGGCAGTGGCGTACTACTATTCGTATATTTGAAATTTTACGGTTATCACTCTTATTTTTAATAATATTAATTTAATAATAATTATTATTATTAAAAACTGGTTGTTTCACCTTTTCCGTT
This sequence comes from Schoenoplectus tabernaemontani, assembly GCA_037127355.1. Classification (NCBI taxonomy): domain Eukaryota; kingdom Viridiplantae; phylum Streptophyta; class Magnoliopsida; order Poales; family Cyperaceae; genus Schoenoplectus; species Schoenoplectus tabernaemontani. The sequence continues at coordinate 1,373,657 of CM073754.1, forward strand.
AAATGCTCTAGAATCGTCAATAAACAGAAATTATTGTTTTTGTAATTATGTTGCATAAAAATGTTAATATTATATAGTCACTGCTGCAGACAGCTCTATAGAAATCTGATGTCATAACAATCAATTCCAGCGAAGCAAGGCATGGCATGTGCAACGAGAAAGCAATTAGAGAGAACAAAAGAAAAAGATGTGGCATTTAATGGAGTTAGCTCAGGCTGGTCCTCAATTATTTATTTCTAATTAGTTTGTCCGAACAAACCACATCCTCGTTCACATTTTTGTGCAATAAAGTCCTGATATAATCTTTGCTTCAGCTATGATTGCAATATTATTTATTCATGACGAATATTTTTTTTAGATAAACACTGTGTCTTCTTCTTCTTATTATTATTTTTTTTACATTTTAACTTTCTCTTGTTTAATTAAAAGGCATTTAGTGTTGTATCTTCTAACACATTGCGCTACTTCGGCCTAACATTCTCAAAGCCCAAAAAATAAATTTAAGAGTGGATATTACAGATGTGGACTTCTATTAGCGCTCTAAAGTGATATAGATTGAATCTAATTATTTTATTTTGATAAATTGAGTTATTTTTACAGATGTGGAGGAATCTGAACCTTCTCTAAAAGAAAATATTTTTCTAGCTTTATAGAGTCCAAATTATTAACAGCATATAAATAAACATAAGAAACTTTTTTATGATTATAAATTACTTCTAGTTTATAATTAAGATGAAGGAAAGAGAAGGATATAAACACAAGAAATTAAGATCAGTTTCATAATTATAAATTACTGTGCAATTCTTACTTTTTTTCTTTTTAAAATTTTTATTGCTCAGCGATAGATTCTCCAAAAGCGATATAACTTTAGACAACCGCTGAGATTCTATTGGAAAAAAGCCCTTGTCAATATTAGATTCAATTAGAGTTTAGAAGAGTTCGACAGACTTGATATGAAAACTTACATACATAACTTTGGAAAAGATATTAATAGTTGAACAAATACATAAGCTAAATTAAGAATAAACTAAAATTAACTCAGCACAATAGTTGATTTTTCACAGTTGGTATAGACTTCGTCATCATAAAAGCAATGTTATGAGCTATAACAATCTTCTTAATCTCTACTATGTGCTTTGAAGTCACCGCCAAATAAAATGAAGCTTGACATTAATGTTCTTATTTCTGTTATTATACATCTAAACATTTGCCAAGTGAATAGCACTCTTTCTACCACAAAAAACAAAAATAAAATTAGCTTCTTCACAAATTTCTCCAAACAAGCCTTTATGCCAAAATTATCTCCTTAATGCCTTCAATAACTATTATGTACTCAGTTTCTATTGTTGATAATACAATAGTGGCTTGTAAAATAACCTTCCAACTAATTGCACATTCACACAAAGTGAAAACATAAGCTATCAATGACAGTCTTTTATTGGAATCACCCATATCAAAATCGACATAACATGTCAGTTTTGCATCACTTCTTTCAAACTCCAATTAAACATTTATGGTGTCTTTTAAGTAGCGAAGAATCCACTTAATTACATCCCAATATAATTTCCCCTAGACATAACAAGTAGGACTCACCATATTTATAGCATGTGCAATAATTCGTCTTAGACCCATCAAAGTATGGATAATACCATCATGTATTCTGATCTTTGTTGTGCCAACACCAGCCACATTGCACAAATGATCATTTCTCAAAAGAACTCTTTCACTGGATGTCTCATAAGTTACAAACCACTCTCAATTCAGGATCATGTGCTAAGAAGTCTCTGTATCCATCACTCAATTCTTCTCAAACTTGTATTTTTATCTGACATAATGAGTACATCACTTGAATCAAATTCATCTACATTAGCCTCTTCATTGGGACTTTTCTAATTTGCTTTCTGTTTATCTTTCAACTTAAAATAATTAGCCTTAATGTATCTTTGTTCTTGCAATAGTTGCATATCGAATTTTTTTGTTTGAATTTCAAATGGCTTCTATAAGAATTATGATTTCTCTTCTTTTCTCTGCCTCTTTCTATAAACAACCCAACAATCTCATGATCGATAACTTTGCTATAGTCCAAGTCAATGTCAAATTTAATCAATTTTTTTTTTTTTTTTTTGCATCCTCAGAAATGAAAGGACCTTTATTGTGGAGATTGGAGAATGATCTCCTAAACCCCCTTATACTAATTAGAGAATGGATACAAGAAAATCATGGTCTTATGTTCATTATCCACCTTAATATCAGTTCTCTCCATATTATTTAGAAGGGCATTGTAATCAGAAATATTGGTTTTAAGAGAAATAACTTATTTCTCAATGAATGAAATCATTATGTCAATCTCAATCGGTTTTATAACTGTCATTTGCATATAGGTCTGCTCTAGGTTTTTTTTTTCAAGCTCCAATTTTTGCGGCTTCGGTAGATATTTTACTAATATATAACTGAATAGTGGACAAAGTATACTCAAATTTGATAGGATAGCCTTCATTTACACTTATCAAAGTGTAAAAATTTAATTGTGTCATCAACTTCTCAATATCAAATTTGGACCAATTCAAACTCAGCTTGATAGACATAAATCAAAGTTATCGAAATATAGTACCACCCGAGCACAAAAATCTTGTCAAATTTCTGAGTCACTAACTGATACACCAAATAGGTAGCTTCACCAAACTTCAAAATCTAATCAGAAACTTTAGAGCAGTAAATTAGATGTTGCTAAGTTAATGATTCAATCACCAGAATTGCTGAAGCGCTAAAACTACAGACCCAAATGCGCCAGCACAAATTTTAAAGCAGCTGGTTGAATAACTTATTCTGGGTATATATACGGCTCAGCACAAGCACCACAAAAAGTTGGAGATGGTCTAATCGCGATTAGACCATCGTGCGACTCACAAATTTGGTTGGAGTCATCGATCTTCACGTGATTTTCACAAATTCCTCACGAACTAGAACTGATGCACTGACGCGGCTTACAACCACTGATCGCTTCCTAGTTTTGTCTGAGCATATCGACCAACCTGAACGATGCCAAACTCTTTTACTAATTTGTAATTCTTATCTTACTCTCCTTATAAAAGGAGTTTGAGAACACTATCTCAAACATCTATCTGTCATTTTAGATTTTCAATCTCAAATCTTTACTCAAACTATGTGCCTTTTATAATGAATTTAGACGGTTGATTAAATGACAAATTGATCTCAACCGTCCATTATAACATCAATTACACAGTTTCCGATACAACTTTTTACTTTTCTCAGTTCCTCCACTCTTCCTCCCACCATTCCGATAAGATTATCTTCGTCTCTCTTCTCCAAGAATTGTTGGAGAGAACCCTGCAAAAGCCCTCTCCTATTCTCCTCAGTGCACTCTCGGAAGGAATAATACCCCAAATTCCTCCTCCTATTCTCCTCTTTCAATAGGATCGGAGCAGAGATTGAGATTGAGATTGAGATTGAGATTGAGAGAGAGAGAGAGAGAGAGAGAGAGAGAGAGAGAGAGAGAGAGAGAGAGAGAGGGATGGGAGGTATGAAGAGAAAGCAGATGCTGGCTGTCGCAGTTTTGATTTAGCCCGACGGAAGAGGAGTTGGTTCTTTACTACCTCAAGCGCAAGGTTTGTGGTCGCCGCATTCCTCCCCCTCCCCCCCTGATCGCCGATGTCGACGTGTACAAATCTGAACCGTGAGATTTCCCTGGTATCTCCTTCCCTTTTTGTCATTTTTTCCATGGTTTAGTTGCTTGTACAGTCTTCTCAGCTTCTGTTTAAGTATAATCCCCTCGGTGCCTCGAGAAGTTGAGTACATTTTACCCTGTTTATTTGAATAACTTGTATTATTTATGGTTTGAACTTAATTAATGAACTTTTGAGATGGTTTTTCTATAGTTTTTGATTTGCCTTTGCAGTTATACTCTCAGTCATTGATAGACGAACACAATATTTCACACAGATGTAGGTAGATATCTTTATGTTGCTAGCTTTTATAACTTTATTAATTTGTATGGCATGCATTAACATCTGATTTGTGGGAAAGATTTACTGTTACTGAGATAAAAATGCTATAATTTACATAAACACAATTTGCCAAGTAGTACGGATCACAGCAGATGGTGTTTCCTACACACCCAAGGACCAGAGAAAGGTCAATGAATTTTTTTTCCTGACAAAATTTTTCATTATTGGATTTATCATATTCACTCAAGGAAACTAAAATTAATTTTGTCACCATGATTTGGATTCAGGACTATGTATAACACTTGAAATGAGTGGCCTACTGTCAATGGGATAACTTGAAGGAAGCTGATGAATTTGATAAGATCTCCATGGTATCATTCTGATCTGTTTCCAAAGGTAAAGACATCTAATCTCTCTCTCAATTACAGAATTAATTGATGAACTTTAATTTTACATTTGACCTTGTAAAACCTCAGAATGATCATTGGGGATGGTTTAGAAATTTTAGAATTGACAAAAGTAGATGACAGAGATAGATAATTTTACATTCTTTTTTGGTTGGGCTGAAGAGATGTCGGTGGATTTTATTTTATTTCTTCCTTTGTGGATAAAGAATCCGATAATGGGGCATATGATATTTTGATTTGTTTCACTGATTGTTGGTCCTATGGTTATCAGATAATGCTTGATTTCAAATCATTCTTATTATTATTGTTTATCTGGTACTGTATGTGTTTCCAAAATTATGATATTACTTTTGTGCCCAACTAGATGTATTTTTCTCATGCAATACTGAAGGGTATCATGGAGAATGTGAAAAAAGAGGGGGGTATATGGAGTTATGTGGTTTTAGTGAGGATGTATTTTGCTTCTGTAAATCTCTGCTCCACAACATCTGAACAGATTCTAGCAAGCCTGGTTATGAACCCACCAAAGGTTTGTTTATTTGTTCTACTTCAATGGTACGAAACTGCACTTTGTCAAGGAAATTAATTAATTAACCTGTAAGTTCAAGTACCATTGATCCTATGCTGTGAATTAAAAGGTACAATGTAACAATTGGGAAGGAAAAAAAGATCAACAAAATTGAAGCAATAACATGAAACTGTTCATTAGGATGCCAATTTAAATATGTGTATTAGTTGACCATACAAATAATGATTCATGCATTTTTTGAGTATATAATTAGTTCTGGATATCACAGTCATTGGAGACTCAAGATGGTCACATGCAGTCAACAAGATACAAGAACTATTGGAGTTGGCGGCACTTTAGAAGTCAAAGCTGAGGAGAAGAAGAAGGATCATGCTGATGACTAGGCCCGTGCCATAATCGTTAGGAGTAGAAAAGTTTTAGAAATGCAGAGCACTTTACTTGAACAGATTTGTTAACTTTATTAAAGATGAACTAAATATTTTAACTAATTGCTTCAGCCAGACGCATTCAAGGTTATCAAGCAAATTGGTGTGATTGGATGGAGCTCTCAGGTTTGTTTACGCTTTTTTTTATTATTCAATCATGTCTTTTTTGTTAGTTTTCATTGTTGTGTTAGTTTACAAGTTAATTTTGTGTTCTCTCCGATGAAGGCACACTTGCCATTTTTATTGAGTGCTCTCCGATGGCCAATCCTTCCTTTGAGCCTGGTCGCCTGGTGAGGCGGCCATCGAGCTTGGTCGTGTAATTGATCATGGTCTGAGGTGTGTTTTCTCTCTTCTTTTCTTCAGATTTTGTTTATATAATGTACCAGTTGCAGGGATGCAAACAAAAGTGTGGATGGATGCCTTAATCACACCATAAGGACATGCACATACCTTGATTTGTAATTTTTTTCTTTTTTCATAAACTTCTCTTTTTTTTTGGTATGAGTCCCATAAAATTCTTTTGATAAGTTTGATAGTAGAAGTATATTCTGATTATTTTATTAATGTTGCCAGTAATTTTTTTTTTGTACAAACAAAATTGAATAAAGGATGATTCATATGATGGATGTTTGATTTTGAACTTGTTCCGGATTTACCCCACACTCAAGATGAAGTCAGGGGCAGTATCAAGACTAAAGTTAAATAGTAACGTTCCTCTTTGTGAATTTCATTTTATCACTTTTTTCATTCAATGCCATATATGTTTCAGATCTCATCAGTCATCACACTTTTATAGAAATCTTTGTGCATCTCTGCAAATTTGGAAAGCATCATGGACGGCCCTGCATAACCTCAATGAGCATGAATGTCTTGCCAAAGACACCAGATTACTTTTTGCAAGAATAATATACTTTAGTTTTAATTTTTTTTCCATTGACCAATATATATTAAACTCAAGGAATAGGACACTCTGGAATGGAAATATTTATGATGATAGTCCATTAGTTTGTAGTGGTATCTTTGCAAATATCGCATGTCTTGTTTTGTTATTCATGTTTGAACAATAATTAGTTTGTAGTGGCATCTTTGAAATGCAAACCGTATATCACATGTTTTTGTTTTTATTATTTATTTGTTATCATTTTTACTAAATTATCATCAGTGGTACTGAACTAGTAACCAATAAAGAGACAAGTAAAGAAGAGACTCAAGATAAAATAACAATGACAATAAAATTCTTTAATTTCAAGATAAAATAACAATGACAATAAAATTCTTTAATGCCAAATAAATTAAGGTAAGTTATAAATGAAACCCACAAAATGATAAAGATTTGTGATCTCAGATGACAAAACTTAATGATAAAGATAGTGATAATGATAATGATATTGATAATGATGATAATAATACGATAATATAATAATAATAATGTAGGGCTACAAAGGAGCCGAGTTTGAATGAGTTGGGTTTAGTTCAATCTCGGCTCATGAAAATATGAGTTGAGCCGAGCTGAGCTTGTGAGCACTTTGAACCGAAAAACCTAGCTCAAGCTCAGTTCATCACTATTCGTGTTGGCTCATAAGCCAATGCATGTGCATTGATTAGATTTGACATTTAAATTTGATACATCTAAAAACTGCAAGGTTGATACATCTATAAAATCGATACAAAATTATTATATCAATAAATTATATTTTTAATGACATCTTTGTTGAATTAATTTGAACGGATGGGCTGTCAAAGAACTATCGAGCGAGTAAGAGGCGTTGACAAGCCGCTGAGATGATGAGAGAGGGGTTATCGGGTTAGAGCATATAAACTATTGTCATTCGAGCCGAGTCAAGTCACGAGTCGACCCAACCCCAACTCAAATTCAGTTCATTTAATTACCAAGTCAGATTAACACGAGCCTGAGTTTTTTCATGCAACCCTAAGCAATAGTAACAAATATTATAGAAGAATATTACAAACTTAATACTAATAATAGTAATACCAATAATACTATATTAAATTAAATTATGGTTCAGAAAAATATTATAGACTTAATATAGTATAATATAATATAGATATTTATAAGGGAAGGGATCCGGTACCACTAACTTTAGTGGCTTCTAATGCCACCAACTTATATTTTAATATATATTTCACACTTTAATACTTAAATTTTGAATCTAAATAGTTGATCTTGTTCTTTTTTATAATACATGTATGTTCATAAAATTTTATGATTTTTAGAGATCATTTTATACTAGATCAAATGATAAAAAAATGAATGCATAAAAATAAATCAATCATAGTTAATTAGATTTACCTATTTTGTTATCATTTGATTTAACATAAAATGATTTCTACAAATTATAAAATTTTATGAATATACTTCTATCATAAAAATGAACAAGATCAATGATTTGATTTCAAAATTTAATTATCAAATTTTAAAATATAAATTAAAACATAAATTGATGATATCACCACTAAAACTAGTAGCTATGGATCTCCTCTACTTATAAATATAAGTTTAGAAAAGATGCCGATAAAAGCATTTCTAATAGCATGTCTACCTAGAAGCAGGGTCTGATTTAGGCCCCGTTCGGTGGAATGGATGGAATGAAAATGGGAATGGAATTCGAACTAAAAACTTACTATACGGATGGGAAAAAAAAATTACTCTGAGTAAATTTGTTTTTTCTCACGGAGATGGGAATGCTCCGAACACGCCCTTACTGTATTACTCTATGGTAGAATAATTACTTAGATCAATTTAGATCGTCATATTTAGAAAACGGTCAGAAAATAAGTACGACGGCTATAATTTAGATTGACGGAGGAGTATTTTACGATCAGTAAATACCACGGAATGTGAATTCTCTAGAAGCATGGGCCACATAAGAAATGCTGTATGGCTAGAAGTCTAGAACTGATAAATCTCGGACAACTGTCCATTCCAGTACCCGTATACCACGTGGGTGATTGTACTAGATTTCGATCCGTGAAGGAATCGCTCGCTTTCTCATGGTCCCTGTTAAGGTTCCAGTTCCATCATGCCTTTTGTTGCAGCATTACAGAAAGTTGAATTAAAAAAAAAGTCATTACAGAAAATGTTACTTTGCGATAGAGAAATGGAAGTAACTTTTTACATAGTCAAAACCATCAACAGATTGAGAACAGATTAATTAGCTTCTTGTTGAATGCTCGTCTGTTTTTTTTTTTTTTTTGAAAGTAGTGGTTATACCACATGTTTCATTGAGAAACAAATTGTTCATGATACCACAGCCTGGTATCATGGGTAATTAAGCAAACTACTGATATTAAAATATTCATAAAAATATACCTACAGCTTAATATTATAAGGATCATATTATCACAACACAGATTCATCAAAAACAAAAAAAGATTCAGCTGTTACTTTTCTTTTCAGTTCAATTAGCCTTTAAAATTGTCAATCTTCTTTTTAATCCCTTCCGGCATCTTCTCTTAGTGATGATTTTGTCAATACCAACTGAAAAGTATGTATAATTCCAACAAAAAATGAAAAGCAACAACTAAATTTCCATGTCATGATCTATCTATTGAAATACTTTTTTTTAAAAGACCTAAATGTTCATTAGTACTAATATTAATAAGATGGGGTAATGTTGACAATTCAATTCCTTCTCCAAACAACCCCTTCCTCTAAGGGGGGCATGCTGATTAAATTGTGCTTTGTGATTTGCACTCGTAATAAATTAATGTTAGGTGATAAAATTAGTTGTAAGTTGTCAAAATAATGTTCTTCTTTTAGATTACACCGGTGTTTACATAATATGATTATTGAATTACCTAATGTTCTAATAGATCTACATATATTGTGTTGAAATATTATTTTATTTCTTTCATTCCAAATTGTCCATAACACTGCTTCTCTAACAATTTCACATAAATTACTGTCCTTATAGTATGTGTATTTTGAACTGACAAGTTACAGTAGCATGTCTCAAAACTATCAGGCATATGCCAGAAATCAATTTGTTAGCGATACTCGAGATGCAAGCCAAACCCACGAAAGCTAAATTCAGTTAAAATGCTCTTAAAACATTACGATCGCCCATGCTTGGAATCTGTAAGAAAACAAGCTGAAACCAATGAAATATTCAATTTACACTTTAGGGCTTGCTTTCCAGTTGCATTAAATTAAATATACAACAACAGAGAAACGGGTAAAGCCCTGGTTTATCATGCCCTCGCTACATAACATAGAACAAAATTATTTCATCTTATCCACTCGAGATTCTGTCATGCAAACTACCACAGAGATGCTTTTACAACCCGAAACAAACCCAGTCCCCCAACCAAGCGCCCCTCTTCCTTTTTCGTCAATGTGTTAATCACTCAAAAAGATTAGTGTAACTTCAAAATTTGGTACATCAAAAATAAGTTGCCCAAATCAATCTTCCATGTTTCAGTCATCTTGTGATGTTGGCAGCTCAATAGCAATCAGGAAGAAACATCTTTCAGATTCCCTTATGTATTGGACTTCACCACTCATCAATTTTAGCAGCTTGCGGCCAATGCTCAGTGCAAGGCCCTCTTGAGTGCTCCAGCGGCTGTTGTGAAACATATCTTGAACCATCTCAGGAGGAAGCCCTTCTCCTGGGCATGAAAATCTGGACAACACAACAAATCATTTTTGACTGAGTTTCATTTCCATAAAGATTGATTGTTTTAGTGCAGGGCTCGCCACACCCACCGCAACCCTCCTCCTTTATTCTGACTTGGGACAGACTGTGCAGAAACTAGTCCAAGCAATTACAGTATACTTCTAAGTACCTAAAAAAATAATTAAAATGGGAACATAATGACAAACCTAAACAGATAAAGAATGGTCTGAGTCCCATCAGTACTCTTTGGAGTTAATTTGACTTGGATCTCTACCCAGCCGTTATCCGATGGTGCACAGCGCACCATACTCACCAAAAAATCTGCTAGCACTTGCTGGATCCTGTACTGATCCCCATACGCAGAGATCACCTTTATTTCTTCAGGTATGTCACGTATTATTTGCAACCCCCTTTCTCTGAGCAAAATCATGACTTGGCTTACTACTGAATTTATTACGCTCCCTACTTGAAATTCACTCCTTTCAAGCGTCAATGACCTGTGTATGTTTACCAAAATAAAACTAATAATATATATTACCTGTAAAAGTAAGATTTTAGTGTAAATCCCTGACTGGTACCTGGTGTGTTGCAGCTCTGACTTTGTTTCGTAATGAAACTGTAGATAATCCACTTTTTTCAAAATAAATAAATAAATCACCTGACCAATGTTGCATATCTAGTATAACCAAAATAGGGTAGCAATTTATTAACTAAAGCAATAAATAAATTAGATGCGCTCTTAGCACTAACCCGTCATCTATATACTGTAAATTGGCATCCTTTATGATGTTGTACATCTGACGTTCACATGAGACGCTCGTCTCAAGAAACTGCTTCTGATCCTCATTCAAATCGGTCCTCTCCAAAAGTGAATTTGTAAACTGAATACCACTCAAAGGATTCTTTATCTCCTGACAAAGATAAGCCAATTCCTTCATCCTAGAATAGCATTTCTTCTCCTGCTGCCTCTGAATCTCAAGTGCCTGTTGCAGCTCTGGGCTTGCAATTTGCAGAAAACAAAATGCACCAGTAGGCTGTCCGTCCATGTCTCTCCTCGGATTTGCAGTCAACAATGCCTACAAAAGTAGCAGGAGCAGTAGTGGTTAGAAATTTATTACCTGAGATATAAATGAAATATCACATTGATGTTTAGCCAAAAAAGTCAATATAGAAAACATCATTGACATGTTTTGTAGATAAGTACACCCTACAGGAATAAACCTCCATTTATCATTTGCACAGGAATGCATGTGCACGTTTTCATTAACAAACATGCAGTACTCAATTGTACATCAGCAAAGGAAAGAACCAAATCTAACCTCCAAGATGAACTAATACGAGAAGAGAAAATGCAATTGACAAAGAACAAGAAAGAAAGGGGAAGGACCAAAATCATTTGGCCATGGTAATTCATACCTGCACGTATTTCTTATCTTTATCGTAGAATGAAAATGGAAACTTGTCAGTATCCTTCCCTCCAATCGCATTATGAACCACGACCATGAATTTTGTCAGTGCATCCGGTCCCCTCAGCCGGCACAAGCTGCCAAAAACCTCACCCATCAACAACTTCCCCATCATCTCCCCTCTTGACCACCCTGTCAGTTTCTCCATTGCCGTGTTCCACTCAGAACAGCATGTATTTTCATCAGATGCAAATATGGGAGGAATCAAAGGGTTCGGGTTGTGCACTATGGCCTTGTAGTCTCCTTGTATGTTTTTGAATTTGTCCATGACCACCTTCTGGCCTGTTATGTCCTGGCCCATGAAGCACACACCGACTATATTGCTCATGTAGTCCCTGCTCGTGCAGGCATTCACTACTACAAATATGGCTTTCTGTTGTTCTTGCAAACCAAATGTTTTCAATTTTATCTCAACATTTCTATCTTCTTCTCCTGCAAGGGTGTCAGATCAATTTTTTTTAACCATAGTGGAAGTGTTTCACATGCATTAGACAAAAGAAAAGGGTTCCTAAATAGGCATACATGCAAATAATAGCTAATTTAATACTTAAAATTAGAAGCAAGAGGTCCCACATACCTCTCAGTGCCCGGTAGAGAAGCCTATCCGCAACCTCCTCAGACTCCTTAAACACCAAATCATGTACCAATGACTTTCCCATTGCATCCCCTGCTGAAAGTCCTGTTAACTCAGCAACCTTGGCATTCCATCCATTAATCCTCCCATCAGAATCAACCGCAAAAACTGGCACAGTGGCTGTTTCAATCAACCTAACCATCTCTTTTGTGACTGAGCTCAGCTCATCTATTCCTTGCAGCTCCAAATCCCCCAGCTGACCACTGATGATAGCCCTGGAGTTGCTCATTCCCTCACCTGTGTCCCTGAAAGAATCTCGTAAGATAAGTTGCAGCGAGTGAATTGCATCCATCTCGGCACTTTCCCAAGGCAAGCTACGGCTTTTCACCACCTCTAGAAAGGCTTTGAAAGAGGAACGAGGGTGCATTCTCTGGCCATCATCTTTATCCTCTGGGTGGTGTTTTGCACCTCCCCATTTGATCTCTTTGGCTGTGTGGGATCTGAACCAGAAAAGGTAATCTCTTGTAGTGATGTATGCAACAGCCATGCCGCAGACTGCATCACCTAGAGCAGCAGCACCTGGGCACCCTGCATCTGCCAGGCTGTCTGTGCTTAGCCCAGTTGAGTCACCATGGCAAGTTGAGAGCCATTCAATTATGTCCTTGATCTGAGCCTCCGTAGGCGTGACGCCAAGTGGGTAGTATCTAAAAGCAGGAAGGACAAAATTAGAAGTAGATTGCAAATGGAAACACACAGTTAGTAAGCTACCTTTTGGCTTGATCTGATTACCCAACTTCAATTCATTTCAAGTCATTAATGTGACAGTGTCCAACAAGCATACAGCCTGAACATTTCAAAATAAATTTCTCCATGGATCTCCTGCTCTCACATGGTCCACTTCTTCTAGTAACTCTTACAACTAGTAGCAGAGAAGTTAGGATGGGAAAGAGTGACAGAAAAAGAAACTTCTGATTGGGTGGTAATTGAAGGTGGTAAATAAGAAAGGTACCACACATAATACAGGGACCTGGAAAGAGAGGAACATCATCCCATTTGTTTGTTTGAAAGGAGACAGACTTCATTGATAAGGAACCAAAAAGTAGTTTAATGAACTAAGGTCAACAAAAGAAACTTTTGCAACTGATTCAGAAAACTGGGTACAATTTCGAACCTCCTTTAAAATTTACCCAAATATATAAAAATGATGATAGAGCATTTTTTTTTCTCTGCACTATCACCATTGCGGCACTACTACAACAGATGTTTTCATAACCCGAAAATGGCCTACTCAAAACTGTAACATACAAATTTGAGCAGAATGAATGGTTTGAAAAATGGAACAGCTTTCTAAGGAAAAATAAAGAAGATCTCACCAACTGCATTCTTTCTAAAGCATAAACCAGGATCAGTAGGTGCATAAAATCTCTCACACATTCACACTAATGGAAAGAAGATCCATGAACCTGATAGTTTTCAGGGGTATGGGAAGGCTAAAGATTGCATGATGGCAAACTTTTGTAATGCTCACGTGTTAGCCATCAAAATATGCCATGGTAAAAAAGGTATATGATACCTGCCATGGTAGAACATAGCCGCACCATCACACTTCACCAAGTCCATGATACTTGGGCTCTGAGTAACTATACCTGTAGGCGATTCCCGCAAAAGCATATCACACAGTAAAGTCTGGGTCTTTAGAATATGCTTCTCAGACATCTGATGTGCCAGCTGGAGCTCCATATTTAATTGCAAGGCAAATGCCTGCATCAAAAACTCACATGCATATCGAAGTGGAAATGGAATGCATCTTGGCGACGTGTGGTGACAGACAACCAAGCCCCACAACTTCATCTGCGTGGTACTACGAGATGAAGAAGGTGATCGCAAGGGCTCATCGTCTGGTGAGTTGATTATCACGGCCATGGCAAGTGATGCAGTAGAGCCCATGTTAGCCATGTATTGTGCGTGGCAACCATGGGGAGCCCGCAAGGTTGATCCAACAAGACAAAGTGGCTGGCCGAGTGACTTATCTTGAATAATGCGGACTGGGGCTGCATGACAGTCAGCTATCATTCGAACCCTATTTTGCCTGAAGAGAAATCGTGATGCCTGCGGGATGTCTGTAGCTGGATAGTGTAATCCTAGATAGGGTTCCAAATCAGGTCGACGTGATTCTGCAACCACTTCACCATGTTCATCTTCATGGAATTTGTAAACCATCACACGATCATACCCTGTGAGTTCACGCACAAGATCCACAACAGTATCACATAAGAGCTTAACATCCCCACCAGGAAGAGATTGAAGACGGGAAATGGCACGGACCGCAAGTTTTTGCGACTGCACTGCACCAGCAATGGAGAGTGCGGGATCCTCCGACCGTGCTGGCTCAAGATCTATTACTATGCCTACATCAATTCGGTGTAAAATGGCGTAGAAAGGTCGACCTGAAGTTCGAGAGTGGATCCATAATGGATTGAGTATAGTTATTTCACGAGCTGAGGCAGCCCGCTCTAAGTTGGAAGTTGAAGGAGGAGTAAAAAGAGAGCGCACATCTGTGCCTGTCAAATTCAGTATAGCACAATAGTTGAGATGTATATAAAAGAAAAGAATAGTATTGTAATGCTCCAGCTGAAGGTTATTTACAAATAAGGGATATCTGTTGACAATCTTCAAAACCAATTCTTCTAAATCCAACAATATGATCTACATATCATGTTAGCAATAAAGTTAATACATTTGATGTATGTTTCACTGTGCATCAAGTTACATGATATTCCAATAGTCCAATATCAGCGGTCTTTGATGCATCATAAAAAATTACAGATAGTGCATACGGATTCATTGTCAAGCTATCTATAAGTCCAATAACGTATTTATAAATTAAAATTGTCAATTTATTTGAATTTTTTTTTGAACCATCATCAAGATTGTCAACATAACCATTATTAGTTATCCATTTTCACTAATTGTACCAGACTTGCAAAAAAAAAAATCTTAAATTTTAGAACTTGGTGCAGCTAGCATGACAGTTTAGCAACAAAGCAACTGTCAAATTTCAAAAGGAAAGATATCAGGCCTGGAATGGAAGGACCGAATATGGATCCTATTGATTGCGTTACTATATTTTGCTAATTATTTCCAACGGCTAGCTTTTACTTTCTTTTATAAATAAGCCCAAATGTTAAAGGGACAACAGATTAGAGTTTAGTTTATTTGCCTTAGTTTAATGCTAGGCTTATGGGTGAGTGAGTCCCCAATAGTACCCTGTTTCGTAGCTGCTATTTGAATAATAGAAGTTCCACTTTTCCTTTTTCCTATGAATTTCCACTTGCTTGTAAATTTTGATATTAGAAATAATAATTTGGGGCTTTTGAAGCTACCAATGATAATTCTGATACACTTTGAAGAAAGAAAAATTTTGATGAATCAGTTTTCTGTTATCTTATCAGAAAGAAACATTAGGAGCACCTTTCCTGCTTTGTGTTTTGAAGAACTTAAGGTTTATATCATCATAGCTTAGCTGGGAGTATCTCTCCCTCCAGTTCCTACCTCAGGAAGTCACATTTTAGGATTTCTTTTCCCTTCCGTGGGAGGAGAAAATGTCACCAAATAGGCTTGAAGAATAAAAACACTTCTTTTAATGACAAAGCGGCCCTTTTAATAGTTTATTTAGTTAGTTTAATAGATTCTAACTTGGTAACTGTCAGTGCCGTTGCTTTTACGTTCTTCTGGACATTATAATTTTAGTATCATGACCTCCCAACTTGGTCCTTTTGTATTAAGTTAAACGGTTAAAAAAATTTAATACTCAAAACAGCAAGAACCAGTTGGATTTAAAGAATTACAAACCCCAAAATACTAAAAGCAGAGAGATAGAACTCTCACCAATTGTCAAGGGATCCGTCCGCCTGTCAAGCGTCGGGACAGAGTGGTGTGGCGACAAATCAAGCAACTCTGACGCGTTCTCGCTATAAGCAATTACCTTTAACGAGCTCTCATCAACAGCCAGGGTGCATCCAAATGGTTGTATGTGGCTTCCACGCTGAATTTTCGTCAAATAGGCTGTGATCTGTTGCTCAGCCGAGACTGACAGAGAAGGAGGCGCTCTGACAGACTGGGAGTAGTTGAATGATCGGCCCGACTCGCCGGATTGTTCAAAAACTGCGTGGAGGCGAGCATCTATACTGTACTGAGCTATAGCCTTGCTCACTGAGTTGGTTGCAGTTGCAGTGGCGGTGGCGGTGGCGGTGGCGGGATTAGTGTTGGTGGGATTTTCTGTGGCGGTTGCAGTGGCAGTGGCCGTGGCCGTGGCGCTGGCGGTTGCGGTGTTTGTATTGGTTGCTGTCAAGCGAGCGGTGCTGCCTCCGGAGCTGCGGGAGTGGGTTGTGCGGGCTCCACGGCCGCCCGATGCCATTTGACTTTGGTTTTGTGGTTAAATTGTGAGGAGGTTTAGTTTGGGGCTCTGTGATTTAGCTCGTTTGAGCTGGTTTAGTTACCAGTGACATAGAAAGAGAGAGAGAGAGAGAGAGAGAGGCGGAAGGAATGATTCTTGCAGAGAAGGGACTAGGGAGTAGGGAGCGGGGGATTAAGAAGAGGAAGATAAAAGGTGGGAGAGCGATGCCTGCCTGGCTAATTTTTGTACTTTGGTTTTTTGCTCTTTTGTATAATTAAATTCTGGATGCGATTTTGCATGTGTAACCGCCTATAAAATACGTATTTGCATTCGTACTTTTGATCATTGCTCCGTGCCTCCGTCCGTACACGGTCAGATGCTTCATGCTTGGGTTAAATTCGTCTCTCCTCACAGTCACGAGTAGTCGAGGTCGAGAAAGAGAAAAATCTACGGGTCGCATTTCAGTTTCTAAAAGCCTCCTCTGAATCAGCGATGCATAATTTATAGGCTAAATTAGGTGTATTCCCATCGAATTTGAGCTTTTGAAATAGTTCTTTATGAAAATTAAAATTTAGATAT
The DNA here is from genome assembly GCA_037127355.1 of Schoenoplectus tabernaemontani. Lineage (NCBI taxonomy): Eukaryota > Viridiplantae > Streptophyta > Magnoliopsida > Poales > Cyperaceae > Schoenoplectus > Schoenoplectus tabernaemontani. The sequence goes on from CM073754.1 coordinate 1,390,635, forward strand.
TTATCAATTTAAAATTTAATATAGGGATAATGTCGTGATAGCTACCGACCTATTCATTTCTGACAAGTTACTAAGTTAGCATTGAACTTCTAATTTGATCAAATACCCTTCAGCTATGTCATTTATGAATCTAGAGGTAGCAAAATCCGAACCAATCTGAGAAATTCATTCAATATGTTCGGATCTGAATCTAATTTGATTTAATTTTTTTTAAATGTCAAACTGACCTGAACCTGAACAACTTGAAACCCGAGATGACCCAAGATCAGACAACTTGAAACCCGAGATGATCCGAAATTAGACAATCCGGAACCCGACCCGATCTGAACCCGAACGATCCAAAATCCAAGATGATCCGAGATCAAACGACCCGAAACTCGAGATCAAACAATCCAAAACTCGACCCGATCTAAACCCGAACAACCTAACACCTGAGATTACTTTAGATTAGACAACCCGAAACCCGACCCGACCCGACCCGGCTCATGTTGCATATATGTATCTAATTATTTTAAAATTGTACCATACAAATATTAAACTTCTCTTTAAAATTAAAATTGTACTTGGCTGCCTGTTTATTTTGAGGGGAGTCAGATTAAGCATGAATTTAGAGGGGACAAGTTAAAAATGAGTTTCATAAACAACGATGAACTGTCAATTTATTTTGACACAAATTAATAAATATTTTTTATCAATATACATACAAACATCTGCACACATAATTTTGACAATTTTAATTAAAAAATTACCTACATGCATATATATTTATAGTTTATACCGAAATAATAATATCTATTAAATAAAATTTAAATGTCATAAATTAAAATTATCATATAAAAACTAATGTCTATTAATCAGAATTATATATGTTTTTAGTTTGTTAATAAAATGAATGAAGTATGTCGACCTAAAACTGATCTGGCTATATTCAAATTAATTAATCATATCCAAAATCCAAAAAAAAAACCCGACAGTGTTCCACCTAAAATCTAACCCGACTCGTATTAGATCGACCCGAACCCGACAATTTTTTTGATCAAACTTACCCGGCCCGACTCGCCCGAACCCGACCAGACCCACCCGATTGCCGCCTCTATTTGTGATAAATAACTCCGAACTGTTAATTTGTTAATTAATATTCAATTATGACTTACGAATGATCAAAATACCTTATGTTCATATAGTATAACATTCATAATATTTATGTTCTATAAGTTGTAATTTTTATAAATATATTAACTATATTTAAAATATATTTGCACTTAATTAAATTATCACAATAAATATAAGTACGCTATTTTTTTATTTTGATTCTATAAGTTTTATTTCTATAAAAAAATGTAGTTACATGAATAATAAAAATTGATTCAACAAATTTGTGTTTTACTATTTGTATAATGCTTTGCAATTTTCAAAATCAAATTTAAATTGTTAAATGACATTTTAGTTCATCGCGTTAGTCGCTTTTCATTTTTATGTAACGGAATTTATCAATTTAAATTATGTACTACTATATCTTTCTTATAAATATAATATAAAGTATGTAAAATTAAAATAACAATTAAATAAAAATATTTCTTATTATCAATTTAAGAACCTATTATTTATAAAATTGTTAATAAATTTCGCGAATTGATTCTTCATAGAACATAAATATTTTAAATATTATTTTATTATCTATAAATTATAATTAAATATTAACTAACGAATTAACAGTTGAGGGATTATTTGTAGTTGAGGGGTGTTTGGGCAAATTAGAAATTCGGGCTATTGAGATATTATCCTTTTAAGATATTTAATAATTTTCCAACGTAGCAAAGTTCAACATCGGCAGCAATTTGTTTTTTTCTTTGCTGGCTTGCTGCTAGAGACTTGACAGATTCTGATTTTTTGTTGTGCCGCAATGTATCATATAGCACGTTGTTCATGAAAATATTTTGAAATTTATGCCGTCTTAAATCATGAGAAGACCTCACGGTCCATATGTTATACGTTAAATTGGAATATGATAAAAATACGGATATAATTTAGAAATAGTTCGTTTTATATAATATAAATAAAATATATATTATATAATAAAATATTAAAAACTATAAGATTTTATATAAAATAATATATAATATATTTTTTACTGGATAATTCGCGAATAAAATATTTTTTGATCAAAAAAACGTGATGTATATTAAACTGACTAATTATTCATGAAATATCTAGTTATGAATAAAAAATAAATTATTCACAAATAAATTATAAATCTTATTACAATACTGCACATCAAACAATAAGAATTTGTAGGCAACTGAGATGCATCTAATCAAAGAGACGAAGTCTGATATTACATGATTACAGTCAATAAAACGGAGGGAAGCGAAACCCACGCAGTTGAATTTTATTTACTCGGTGAAATTCTATGAATTGTATCGGTTCGCTCCTTTCCTTTTTCATTGGCACGCAAAGAACCGAACCTTGGTCTGAAGGTAAAATATCCAGCTGCAATAACATCATGATCAGGGGCGAATCTTAGAAGGGACCGGGCCTCGGCCCTCCAAAATTTATAAAAATTAATATATTTGTCAAAAATTTATAATATTTTATAGCGTATATATATGATAATTTTGTTATTTTAGTCTTTTTAAAATTTAAGATACAGTAGTATTTAAAGAGTGTATAAATTATTTTAACCACTCGGATTTTGGGTTCATGCTCTGTCACTGGGTATGACCTTCAAATTTATGCCTCCTAGAGTGTGTGAGAAAAAACAGTTGCAGAACTAGGATCTACTCATAATTATAATATATTTTTATTTTTATAAGATCAAAGAACATTTATGTTTTTAAAATGTATAAAATTTGAAGGATTTTAAATGCACATTTCTAATTTATAGTGGGCCTAACCCTCTTTGTTATCTTTGATTCCGCCACTGAAAAAAAAAAAGCTAATCTGATTCTTTAGATACAAGATGATTGGAGCACATAACTCTTATTTTGAAACAGTTCTTCCACGAAAATATGTATAGGTGATCTCAATGTATATGTTTTTTGAAAGGAAAGATAATTTTGTCTAAAATGTTAATTCGAAATTTTAATATTTATTTGTAGTTTTTGTGCCTGACATGAGAAATATCCAATAAAAAAAGTATAAATATCTCAATTTTAGTTTTTGATTGGAACATATCTAAAGCTCAAATTTTATGGGTATATACTCAATTTCACATAATTTATAAGGAAGGGACGATCACTTAGCAATGTCACCATAGTTACTGATAACAATCTTAACTACGGAATTTAAAATAAATTCGAATTTTTAAATAAAAATATAATCATATTATTGAACTTCAATATTAATTATGTTTCAACGTCTAAAATAAAATTTATATCTATAAACCTTTTTATATTTTTTATTTAAAATCTCATTATCAAGATAGCTAAAATAACCATCATCACATATTTCAAATTACATGCAATTTAAGTGTTCAGTAATTCATTAAAAACTCATTAAATTATAACCATTATAAATTATATAAAATTTTGATGGTCTTTGATGAACTATGAAATGATATTTATATTATATGAAATTTCAAACATCACAAATATAAAATATATATATATATATATATATATATATATATATATATATATATATATATATATAGAGAGAGAGAGAGAGAGAGACCTTACGGTGCTTCACGAAGCAAAGAGGGGTTTTGCTTCAGTTTCAAATCTCATATATCGAAAGCTCAAAATATCAATCTAATTAATCCATAATAATCTAGATATTGAAAACTTATTGAATACCAAATTTTACTATTTTTTTAGCATTGTAACTATTTTTTTTTTGAAAGATTAGAATTTTATAGGTGCACCTATTATTATTTTTTTATTATTTTTAGGGCATTTTTTTTAAAATCTGAAAAAAATAGTTAGAAAACTTCAAATATAATCAAATTTGGTATTCAATAATATTTGAATATATAGTTTATGTTGGGTGAATTAGATTTATAATTTAAATTTTGATTTTGTGAGATTTCTTAGGCCGAAATAAAATGTCTTTTTGATTCGCGAAGCACCGTAAGATATCTCTCTCTCTCTCTCTCTATATATATATATATAGAGAGAGAGAGAGAGAAAGAGTTTGTCTAGTATACTTCCGTTAGCATTTCAACTTGAAATGCTAACGAGTCAAATTTTAATTTTTCATTCTCAAAAAAATCTTTATATGATAATCTTATGGTATACTAATTTTCATCGTGTTTGAAGTTAGTTTACTATACTTAATGATTTTTAGAAAGTAAATTTTTTTAACACAATTTTTATTATTTTCTATTATTTCAAGGCTATCTTTCAAAAATCATTAAGTATAATAAACTAACTTCAAACACGATGAAAATTAATATTCTATAAGATTATGATATAAAAATTTTACTGAGATACGTAAATTAAAATTATGAACATAAAAAATTAAAATTTGACTCGTTAGCATTTTGGTTGAAATGCTAACGGAAGCAAGCTAGACAAACTCTCTCTCTCTCTCTCTCTCTCTCTCTCTATATATATATATATATATATATATATATATATATATATATGGAGATCTTACGGTACTTCACGAAGCAAAGAGATGTTTTTCATCGGCCTAAAAAATCCCATAAAATCAACGCTCAAATTGCCAATCTAATTCATCCAACATAAACTACATATTCAAATATTATTGAATATCAAATTTGATTACATTTGGAGCTTTCAAACTATTTTTTTTATTTTTAAAAAATATTTCAAAAATAATAATAAAATAATGATAGGTGCACCTACAAAATTATAATCTTTCAAAAATCTAAAAAAAATTATTACAAAGCTCTAAAAATAATAAAATTCGGCATTCAATAAGTTTTCAATATCTATACTATTGTGGACTAATTAGTTAGATATTTTGAGTTTTGGATATATAAGATTTGAAACTGAAGCAACACTCCCTCTTTTGCATCGCGAAGCACCGTAGGTCTCCCTATATATATATATATATAATTAGGCTCCCGAACTCATTTTCGACGGTACCGAGGGCGTCGGGTCCTGATTTCATATTTTTCGCGCCCGGAGTCTTTTTCGGTGGTGCGCACTCGAGGGCGTCGTCTTTTTCGGCGGTATCGAGGAATGCGCGGTCCCGTTTTCATATTTTGGTCCGATTTCATATTTTTCGCGCCCGGAGTCTTTTTCGGTGGTACCGAGGGCGTCGGGTCCCGTTATCATGTTTTTCGCTCCCGGACTCGTTTTCGACGGTCATATTTTGAGGGGCGTCGGCTCTCTCGTTTTCATGTTTTACGCTCTCCGGGAGTTTTTCGGCGGTGCAGGAGGCGTCGGGTCTCGTTTTCATGTTTTACGTGCCCGTACTCATTTTCGCGACGGAGGGCGTCCGGTCCCGTTTTCATGTTTTGCTCTCGGTGTCATATTTTTGGCGGTGCGGCGCGACGGATCCCGTTTTCATGTTTCGCGCGAGGGCGTAGCCTCCTATTTTCATGTTTTACGCTCCCGGACTCGTGCTCCGAGACTTGTTTTCGCTCGGCGGTGAGGGCGTTTTCGTTTTACGCTCCCATTTTCATATTTTGCGCTTCTCGACTCGTTTTCATGTTTTGTGCTCGACGGCACCGAGGGCGTCGCTCCCGTTTTCATATTTTGCGCTTCGACTCGTTTTCGACGTCGAGTCCCGTTTTCACGTTTTGCGCTCCCGGACTCATTTTCGACGATGCACGACGGCGTCGGTCCCGTTTTCATATTTTGCGCGCCCGGACTCGTTTTCGGCAGTACCTAGGGCGTCGGGTCTCGTTTTCATGTTTTGCAGTCCCGGATTCATTTTCGGCGGTACGGAGGGCGACAGGTCTCGTTTTCTTATTTTGCGCTCCCTGACTCATTTTCGGCGATACCGAGGGTGTCCGGTCCCGTTTTCATGTTTTGCGCTCCCGGACCATGTTTTCGACGGTGCCGAGTGCGTCGGTTCCCGTTTTCATATTTTGTGAGCCCGGACTTGTTTTTGGACGGTCCCGAGGGTGACGTGTCCCGTTTTCATATTTTGCGCGCCCGGACTCGTTTTCGGTGGAAACGAGGGTGTCGGGTCCCGTTTTCATGTTTTGCGCTCCCTGAATCATTTCTCGCGGTATCAAGCGTGTCGGGTCCCATTTTCATGTTTTGCGCTCCTGGACATTTTTTCAGCGGTGTCGAGTGCGTCGGGTCCCGTTTTCATGTTTTATAAGCCCTGACTCGTTTTCGACGGTCCTGTTTTCATTTTTTGCGCGCCAGGACTAGTTTTTGGCGGTACCGAGGGCGTCGGGTCCCGTTTTCATGTTTTGCGCTCCCGGACACGATTTCTACAGAACGGATGGTGTCGGGTCCCGTTTTCTTTTTTTGCGTGCCCGGACTCATTTTCGGCGTTACCGAGGGTGCTGGGTCCTGTTTTCATGTTTTGCGCTCCCGGAGACGTTTCCCTCGGTACCGAGGGCGTCGGGTCCCGTTTTCATGTTTTGCGCTCCCTAACTTGTTTTCGGCGGTAGCGCGGGCATCAAGTCCTTTTTTCATATTTTGCGCTCCTGGACTCATTTTCGACGGTACCGAGGGCGTCGGGTCCCGTTGTCCTGTTTTGCGTGCCCGACTCATTTTTGGCGGTCGAGAGCGTCGGCTCCCGTTTTCATGTTTTGTGCACTCCCGACTCGTTTTCGATGGTACCGAGGGTGTCGGCTCCCGATTTCATGTTTTGCTCGCCCGGACTCATTTTCTGCGGTACAACGGGAATCGGGTCCCGTTTTCATTTTTTGCACTACCTGACACGTTTTCGACGGGACCGAGGGTGTTGGGTCCTGTTTTCATGTTTTGCGTGCCCGCACTCATTTCGACGTTATTGAGGGCGTCGGGTCCCGTTTTCTTATTTTGCGCTCCCTCACACGATTTCGGGAGTACGGAGAGCGTCGGGTCCCGTTTTCATGTTTTGCGCTCCCGAGTCGTTTCCCTCGTTACCGAGGACGTCGGGTCTAGTTTTCATGTTTTGCTCTCCCGGACTCATTTTCGGCGGTACCGCGGGCATCGGGTCCCGTTTCCATGTTTTGCGCTCCCGGACTCGTTTTCGGCGGTACCGAGGGCGTCAGGTCCCGTTTTCATGTTTTGCGCGCCCGAACTCGTTTTCGACGGTACCGAGGTTTTCGGCAGTACAGTTTTCATGTTTTGCCCTCGCTACCGGACATGTTTTTGGCGGTCCGACGGCGTCATCTCCCGATTTCGTGTTTTACGCTCCCGGATTCGTTTTCGACGGTACCGAGGGCGTCAGCTCCCGTCGTCATGTGTTGCGCTCCATGACTCGTTTTCGGCAGTATCGAGAGCGTCGGGTCTCGTTTTTCATGTTTTGCTTTCCAGACATGTTTTTGGTGGTGCGGAGGGCGTAGCCTCCTGTTTTTATGTTTTGCGATCCCGGACTCGTTTTCGGCGGTACCCTCGGAATCGGGTCACATTTTCATGTTTTGCGCTCCCGGACTCATTTTCGACGGTACCGAGGGCGTCGGTTCCCGTTTTCATGTTTTGCGCGTCCAGACTCTTTTTCGGCGGTACCGAGGGCGTCGGCAACTGTTTCATATTTTGCGTTCTCGAACTCGTTTTCGGCGGTATCGAGGGCGTCGGGTCCCGTTTTCAAGTTTCCCGCTCTCGGACACGTTTTCGGCGGAATAGATGGTGTCGGGTCCTATTTCATGTTTTGCGAGTCCGGACTCATTTTCGGCGGTACCGAGGGTATCGCGTTCCGTTTTCATGTTTTGTGCTCAAGGAATCATTTTCGGCGGTACCGAGGGCGTCGGGTCCCGTTTTCATGTTTTGCGCGGCCAGACTCGCTTTCGGCGGTACTGAGGGCGTCGGGTCCCGTTTTCTTGGTTTGCGCTCCCGGACATGTTTTTGACGGTGCCAAGTGTGTCGGGTCCCATTTTCATATTATGTCCGTCGGACTTATTTTTTGGCGTCCCGAGGGCGACGAGTCCCGTTTTCATGTTTTGCGCGCCCGGACTCGTTTTCTACGGAACGGAAGGGGGCAGGATCGTTTTCTTTTTTTTTGCGTGCCCGGACTCCTTTTTGATGGTACCGAGGGTGCCGAGTCCCGTTTTCATATTATGCGCTCCCGGAGTCGTTTCCGCGGTACCGCGGGCGTCAGGTCTCGTTTTTATGTTTTGCGCTCCCGAACTCTTTTTCGGCGGTTTAACCGAGCGCGTCGGGTCCCGTTTTCATGTTTTGCCCTCCCGGATTCGTTTTCGGCGGAAATGAGGGTGCCGGGTCTCGTTTTCATGTTTTGCGCTCCCGGAGTCGTTTCCCTCGGTATCGAGGGCGTCGGTCCCGTCTTCAAGTTTTTGCTCTCCCGAACTCATTTTCGGGTCCCGTTTTCATGTTTTGCGCGCCCCGGGCGATGCGAAGCGACGCTCCCCGGACTCATTTTCGGCGGTATCGAGGGCGTCAGCTCCCGTTTTTATGTTTTGCGCACCCAGACTCATTTTCGGCGGTATCGAGGGCGTCGGGTCCTGTTTTCATGTTTTGCGCGCCCGACTCTTTTTTCGGCGGTATCGAGGGCGTTCGGTCCCGTTTTCATGTTTTACGCTCCATGACATATTTTCGGCGGTGCCGAGTGTGTCGGGTCATGTTTTCATATTTTGCGCTCCCAGACATGTTTTCAGCGGTCCCGAGGGCGTCGTCTCCCGTTTTCATGTTTTGCTCTCCCGGATTCGTTTTCGACGGAAATGAGGGTGTCGGGTCTCGTTTTCATGTTTTGCGCTCCCGGAGTCGTTTCCCTCGGTACCGAGGGCGTCGGGTCCCATCTTCAAGTTTTTGCTATCCCGAACTCGTTTTGGGCGGTACCGAGGGCGTTGGGTCCCGTTTTCATGTTTTGCGCGTCGGACTCATTTTCGGCGGTACCGAGGGCGACGGCTCCCGGACTCATTTTCGGCGGTATCGAGGGCGTCAGCTCCCGTTTTCATGGTTTGCGCTCCCAGACTCATTTTCGGCGGTACCGAGGGCGTCGGGTCCTGTTTTCATGTTTTGCGCGCCCGGACTCATTTTTCGGCGGTATCGAGGGCGTTCGGTCCCGTCTTCATGTTTTACGCTCCATGACATGTTTTCGGCGGTGCCGAGTGTGTCGGGTCACGTTTTCATGTTTTGCGCTCCCAGACATGTTTTCGGCGGTCCCGAGGGCGTCGTCTCCCGTTTTCATGTTTTGCCCTCCCGGATTCATTTTCGACGGAAATGAGGGTGTCGGGTCTCGTTTTCATGTTTTGCGCTCCCGGAGTCGTTTCCCTCAGTACCGAGGGCATCGGGTCCCGTCTTCAAGTTTTTGCTCTCCCGAACTCATTTTGGGCGGTACCGAGGGCGTTGGGTCCCGTTTTCATGTTTTGCGCGCCCGGACTCATTTTCGACGATACCGAGGGCGACGGCTCCCGAACTCATTTTCGGCGGTATCGAGGGTGTCAGCTCACGTTTTCATGTTTTGCACGCCCGGACTCATTTTTCGGCGGTATCGAGGGCGTTTGGTCCCGTTTTCATGTTTTACGCTCCATGACATGTTTTCGGCGGTGCTGAGTGTGTCGGATCACGTTTTCATGTTTTGCGCTCCCAGACATGTTTTCGGCGGTCCCGAGGGCGTCGTCTCCCGTTTTCATGTTTTACGCTCCCGGACTCGTTTTCGGCGGTACCGAGGGCGTCAGCTCTCTTTTTCATGATTTGCGCTTAAGGACTCATTTTCGGCGGTACCGGGGTGTCGGGTCTCGTTTTCATGTTTTGCGCGCCCGTACTCTTACTCTTGTATTAATTTTCACTAAATTATGTGTAGTTATGGTGCCAAAAATGTTGAAATATTCAAATAACTTTTTTAAATAGCGGATTCTAATGCATCTTGCTTGTGTTTTGGGAATAAATAGTATCACAGAATATTCTTCTCGAAGTGTTAATTGAACAACCTTATAATAGACATAATTAGGAGTAATTATATTAATTTGTACGAAATTATGTGTATTAATGGGGCCAAATTTTTAAAAAAGTCAAACAACTTTGTCTAAACAAATGTTTATAATGCATCTAGCTTATGTTTTGTGGCAAATTAGCGTCATAGAATATTCATATCGACGTTTTAATTAGATAATCTTAAATAGACATAATCAGGAGTAATTATATTAACTTACACGAAATTATATGTAGTTATGCGGCAAAAAAAAATGAAAAAATCAATAAACTAGTTTAAACTGCTATTTTTTAATGCATCTCACTTATGTTTTGTGCAAACTTAGTGTCGTAGAATATTCATATCGAAGTATTAATTGGATAATCTTCTAATAGGCACAATTAAGAGTAATTATATTAATTTTTAGGAAATTATATGTAGTTATGAGACAATAGATTTTGAAAATCTTAAACAACTTGTTTAAACAAAGAATTTCAAATGTATCTTATTTATGTTTTATGAAAAATTACTTGTTATAGGATATTCATATTGTAGTGTTAATTGGACAATCTTATAATAGGCATAATTAGGAGTAATTATATTAATTTGCGCGAAATTATGTGTAGTTAGGCAAATCAAAAATAAAAATAAAACTCAAACAACTTGTTTAAACAAATTTTTTAATGCATCTTACTTATTTTTTATGCAAAATTCATGTCGTAGAATGTTCACATCGAAGTGTTATTTGGATAATATTCTAATAAGCATAAGTAGGAGTAATTATATTATTTTTTACCAAATTATGTGTCGTTATGAGGCTAAATGTTATTATTATCTAAAACAACCTTTTTAAACAAGAATTTCTAATGTATCTCTCTTATATCTTATGAGAAATTAGTGTCCTACGATATTCATATCGAAGTATTAATTTGATAATCTTATAATAGACATAGTTAGGAGTAATTATATTAATTCGCACGAAATTATTTGTTGTTTTGATGCAAAAAATATTGAAAATCTTAGACAATTTGTTTAAACAACAGTTTCTAATGCATCTTACTTATATTTTGTGCAAAAATAGCATCATAGAATATTCACATCTAAGTTTCAATTGGACAATCATATAATAGGCCTAATTAGGAGTAATTATATTAATGTTTACGAAATTACATGTAGTTATGCGGCCAACAATTTATAAAAACTCAAACAACTTGTTCGAACAATCTGTTTTTAATGCATCTTAATTATGTTTTGTGCAAAAATTGTGTCGTACAATGTTCATATCGAAGCGTTAATTGGATAATCTTCTAATAAGTATAATTAGGAGTAACTATATTAATTTTCACGAAATTTATGTGTAATTATGAGTCAAAAAATGTTAAAAATCTTAAACTACTTGTTCAAACAAGTTTCTAATATATGTTACTTATGTTTTATGAAAAATTAGTGTCGTAGGATATTCATATTGATGTGTTAATTGGACAATCTTATAATAGCCATAATTAGGAGTAATTATATCAATTTGCATGAAATTATGTGTACTTATGCGGCCAAAATTCTTGAAAAACACAAACAACTTGTTTAAGTAGTCGTTTTTAATGCACGCTACATGTCTTGTGCAAAATTAGTATCGTAGAATGTTCATATCCGAAGTGTTAATTGGCTAATATTTTAATAGGCATAATTAGGAGTAATTATATTAATTTTCACGAAATTATATGTAGTTATGAGGCCAAAACTGTTGAAAAACTTAACTTTTTTAAGTAGCAGCTTTCTAATGCATCTTACTTATGTTTTGATAAAAAAATAGTGCCCTAAAATATTCATTTTGAAGTGTTAATTGAACAATCTTATAATAGGCATAATTGGAAGTAATTATATTAATTTGCAACAAATTATGTGTAGTTATGCTTTACAAAAATTTTTATAAAGCCAAACAACTTGATTAAACAATAGCTTTTAACGCATCTTACATATGTTTTGTGCAATATCGGCGTTATAGAATATTCATATCGAAGTTTTAATTGGAAAATTTTATAATAGGCGTAACTAGGAGTAATTGTATTAATTTGTACGAAATTATATGTAGTTATGCGGCCAAAAATTATGATAAACTCAAACAACTTGCTTAAATAGCAGCTTTTTAATGCATTTTACTTATGTTTCGCGCGAAATTAGCGTAGTGGGATTTTCTTATAGAGGTTTTAATAGGACAATCTTATAATAGGCATAATCGTGGAGTAATTATTTTAATTTGCACGAAATTATGTGTAGTTGTGCGGCCAAAATTTTTCATAAAGCCAAACAACTTATTTGAACATCGCTTTTAAAGCATCTTCCTTATGTTTTCTAAAATTAGCGTTATAGAATATTCATATCCAAGTTTTAATTGGGAAACTTTATAATAGGCGTAATTAGAGTCGTTATATTAATTTTCATGAAATTATGTGTAGTTATGAGGGCAAAAATATTGAAAACTCAAACAACTTTTTAAATAGCAGCTTTCTAATGCATCTTACTTATGTTTTGTGAAAATTAGTATCGTAGAATATTCATATCAAAGTGTTAATTGAAAAATCATATAAAAGACATAATTAGAAGTAATTATATAAATTTATACGAAAATATTTACAGTTATGCGGCCAAAAAAATTGAAAAGATCAAACAACTTGTTTAAACAAGAAACTTTTAATGCATCTTACTTGTTTTGTGCAAAATTAGTGTTGTAGAATATTCGTATACAAGTTTTAATTGGAAAATCTTACAATAGGCTTATTTAGGATTAATTATATTAATTTATAAGAAATTATGTGTAGTTATGCGGCCAAAAATTTCAAAAAACTCAAATAACTTGTTTAAACATACATGCTTTTAATGCATCTTACTTATGTTTTGTGCAAAATTAGTGTCGTATAATATTCATATCGAAGTTTTAATTAGAAGATCTTATAATAGGCATGCTAAGGAGTAACTATATTAATTCATAATAAATTATGTGTAATTATGCGGCCAAAATTTTTAAAAAACTCAAACAACTTGTTTAAACAAATTTGTGTTTAAAGCCTCATGCTTATGTTTTGTGCGAATTAGTATTGTAGAATGTTCATATTGAGGTGTTTATTAGATAATCTTTTAATAGCCATAATTAGGAGCGATTGTATTAATTTTCACTAAATTATGTGTAGTTATGGTGCCAAAAATGTTGAAATACTCAAATAACTTTTTTAAATAGCGGATTCTAATGCATCTTGCTTGTGTTTTGGGAATAAATAGTATCACGAATATTCTTCAAGTGTTAATTGAACAACCTTATAATAGGCATAATTAGGAGTAATTATATTAATTTGTACGAAATTATGTGTATTAATGGGGCCAAATTTTTTAAAAAAGTCAAACAACTTTGTCTAAACAAATTGCTTATAATGCATCTAGCTTATGTTTTGTGGCAAATTAGCGTCATAGAATATTCATATCGACGTTTTAATTAGATAATCTTATAATAGGCATAATCGGGAGTAATTATATTAACTTACACGAAATTATATGTAGTTATGCGGCAAAAAAAATGAAAAAATCAATAAACTAGTTTAAACTCTGCTATTTTTTAATGCATCTCACTTATGTTTTGTGCAAACTTAGTGTCGTAGAATATTCATATCGAAGTATTAATTGGATAATCTTCTAATAGGCACAATTAAGAGTAATTATATTAATTTTTAGGAAATTATATGTAGTTATGAGACAATAGATTTTGAAAATCTTAAACAACTTGTTTAAACAAAGAATTTCAAGTGTATCTTATTTATGTTTTATGAAAAATTACTCATTATAGGATATTCATATTGTAGTGTTAATTGGACAATCTTATAATAGGCATAATTAGGAGTAATTATATTAATTTGCGCGAAATTATGTGTAGTTAGGCAAATCAAAAATAAAAATAAAACTCAAACAACTTGTTTAAACAAATGTTTTTAATGCATCTTACTTATTTTTTATGCAAAATTCATGTCGTAGAATGTTCACATCGAAGTGTTATTTGGATAATATTCTAATAAGCATAAGTAGGAGTAATTATATTATTTTTACCAAATTATGTGTCGTTATGAGGCTAAATGTTATTATTATCTAAAACAACCTTTTTAAACAATAATTTCTAATGTATCTCTCTTATATCTTATGAGAAATTAGTGTCCTACGATATTCATATCGAAGTATTAATTTGATAATCTTATAATAGACATAGTTAGGAGTAATTATATTAATTCGCACGAAATTATTTGTTGTTTTGATGCAAAAAATATTGAAAATCTTAGACAATTTGTTTAAACAACGCTTTCTAATGCATCTTACTTATATTTTGTGCAAAAATAGCATCATAGAATATTCACATCTAAGTTTCAATTGGACAATCATATAATAGGCCTAATTAGGAGTAATTATATTAATGTTTACGAAATTACATGTAGTTATGCGGCCAACAATTTATAAAAACTCAAACAACTTGTTCGAACAACTGTTTTTAATGCATCTTAATTATGTTTTGTGCAAAAATTGTGTCGTACAATGTTCATATCGAAGCGTTAATTGGATAATCTTCTAATAGGTATAATTAGGAGTAACTATATTAATTTTCACGAAATTTATGTGTAATTATGAGTCAAAAAATGTTAAAAATCTTAAACTACTTGTTCAAACAGAAGTTTCTAATATATGTTACTTATGTTTTATGAAAAATTAGTGTCGTAGGATATTCATATTGATGTGTTAATTGGACAATCTTATAATAGCCATAATTAGGAGTAATTATATCAATTTGCATGAAATTATGTGTGTTTACCCTTGAAAAGTTTCAAGGATGAATAAATGAATAAATAAAATAAATTGATGATTAATGATAAGTCATAAGAAAGGGGGAAGGAGAGAAAGCAATGAAAAGATGGCCCACTGATCAGAAGAGGTCGCTGCTTAACCCCGGAATGAATTCATTAGTCCCACAATGGAATGCTGTGGGCATGAAGTGAAGAGTATAAATACCCCACCACCTCCTACTCATTCGAGGTGGGTGACCCTCGGGAGATTTGGGAGAGAGAAAATCTCCGATGGGTCACCATTTGATTACATTTTCTCTGACAAGTGGGACCCACCTGGCAGTCCCTTGTAGATGAATCTAACAACATAGCTTGTTTGATGAGTCACCATGTGACCATTTTCACCGACAGCGGGCCCCACACCTCGGTGATCGATTGGGGGTCGAGAATTGAACCCTAAAAATCGCCTTTGGAGCTAACCCTAGAAAGGAGCCAAGCGAGTATAATCCCTATGCTACATGAAATGATGTCAATGCCAAGCTAGCATTTTGATGCAACTAGTCATGAGAAATTCCAAATGTGATTTTGCTTTCAAGGTGACCGGTGCCAAAGTCACGAGCAACCACCTAACCATGCTTTGATTTGTGTCAATTATTGATAAGTAGTCGTTCTTTGACCAAGTCACCCTCATGTTAAGGGATTGAAAGTCAATTTCACAAGACTGATCAGGTGCCAAAGCTGGGAGCAACCACCTGATCAAGTCTAGATTTGTATTAATTGCTGATAAGTAGTCAGCATTTGATCAAATCAAGCCCTAATGAATATCAATATAAGTCTAATTGGTATTTAGTTAGGGTGGTTTCTGCAAGAGAGAGATAATTGGCGAGAGACACGAGCTACAATTGAGATCGGGGATTAATTCATAAGGAATAACAGGGTTTATTTGACAAAAGAATTTTTAATTCAGAGAAGGAAGGGTAAAAATGGAATTAAAAATTACAGGGATGATCATCATGAATTTAGGGATTTTTGGTGAAATTTTCATGATTTTTGGATAAGTGGAGCTATTAAAATAAATTCGGGAAGATAAAAGCGAGAATAAATGGATCGATCAAAGGTCGAGATTCGATCAGGGTTCATCCAGGTGCAACTGGGGACAGAGACACATCTGGGTGCAAACTGGGGATCCTAAGCACACCTACACCGAATCAGAGAAGAGAGAGGTTATGACACGTGGCAGCATCTCATTGGGCCACCTCATGCCACGTGTCAGCACCCCATTGGTCCACCTCGGCCCGGTGTGGGCCCCACCACCACACCGACGACATGTGGGCCCCACGGCGATGCCACGTGGCGGCTATGACAGTCCACCTCACCCCAAAGCGCATGCCACGCGGCACAACCGGGAAGCCCACCTCACCACCCTAGTGCCACGTGGCACCACACCAGTGGTCCACTATACTCTCTCACTGTGCCACACTAAGCCTGACGAGAGGAGGCCACCTCATTCGACCTATGCCACATGGCATAATACCACAGCGGCCATCTCACTCTGTTAATGCCACATGGCATGATACTACAAGGCCACCTCGGCGGTTGTTAAGCGAGCCATTAATGCTAAAGGGGAGTGATTAATCTAGCGACCCCAATCGAACATGCCAACTCGAGCAATTAGCCCTAATACGTGTACTAATCAATTGCTATAAGCCTAGACTCTCGTAATCTTACGGGTGGGACCCCGTTGTCGGGATTATGAGTCGAGGCGCATAAGTCGTCATGTGAACCAAACTCATTCGAGATAAAGCCACAATTCAAATAAAAAGGAAAGAAAGGAGGTATGCACCGCCGCTTGCGTATTATCTCTATTTGTGGGCCCCACTCTGCTTGCGGCTCACATGCGCCGAGACCGCCCCCGGAAGCGCTTTCTTCTTCCTTCCTCCTCTTCTTCTTTTTCTTCCGCGCGACTGGCCGAGAGGCGCCATGGTTGAGTGAGTTAGAGATAGCGGAATTCTTCAAATTCATTCGATGGGAAGGTGCATATCATTGATTAGAACATGTATCAAGCATGAATTTTAAGGAATATGAAAAGAATAAAGAGAATTGCGCTGAGGCAGTCAACGAGATCAAAATTGGGATTGACCTTTGCAAGCTTGAAAAAGTGAGATTAATTGAACAAGTAGCTTTCTTCCACTAAGGCGATGCTCTCTGGATGCAAAGATAGTCCCTTTGAAGCCTTACGCAATAGCATTCCACTAGATCACCAATCGGGTAAAAGCGCGCAAGCTCAAATTCAATAGTAGGGAGTAGAGATAATGCAAAGAACAAGGTGGATCAACTACTGAGTCTAATAGGAGGCTAAGAGAGCTTGCAATTGGATGAATTGATGAAGAAGGTGATGGCAATGGTAATTGAGTAAAAATCGGGCTCAAATGGAGAAATGGAGATCTCTCACTATACAGAGGCTTTTATAGTGCTTCAGAGAGCTCTCTGGTGATTGCCAAGTGTGGAGAAGGTTCTAGAACAGTCCAGAAGTGAGTGATGGTTAGTTATTATGGAGAGTGGCAAAAGAGTGAATAAAAGACCTTTGTAACTAACTCAAACGGCTTAACCACTGACAGCCAACTCAATTGAGTAATTAGAAAGCACAAATACATCCTAACCATTGATCTAAACTTGAACCAAAGGTGGAGATTGAATCCAAGCCGTGATCCAAGTGCTAATTACCCAACCAATCACCATTTAGCAAATTACACACTCTTAGCTTATATAAACCGAATTGGAGAACACAGAGGCAAGTTTGGAAGGTTAGGCAATCAAGAGCAGTGAAGGATAGAAGCAATTAACAGAAGAAGAGAGAGATAGCAAAGAAGAGTTGAAGGAGAAGCAATTAGATCAATTGATAGTAGACTTAGTCTCTCAATTCGATCTATTCATAGCTTTCACAAGATCCAGTCATCATCTGCAAAGCTTGATTAGGTATGCTATATCGAATTTAGAGTGTAATTGAGAATGACTTTTGTGAATTATGCAATAAGCTTAATTCTTGCATTAAGCAATCGTGAATCATGTGATTTTTCATTCAATTTCATTTCTTCATATTTGCTTCCTATCTCTTTTCACATTTGTTGCTTTTAAAACGCAGCTTTTAGATTAACTTCAAGAATTGCCGTATGGCATATGAAATCATTCATGAAGATTGAATAATCAAAGACCCGAGCTTCTAGCTTGAGTTTCATGTCATTGTTATATCTCATTTCTATTGTGCAGTTACACAATTGAGATTGGTAGTAGAGTCAAGCAACTCTCCCATTCATCGCCGGAAATTCGACCACGTGTCACATTGAATCAATAGTAGGATTCGTGTTATCCTCTTGATTCCATTGCTTGAATGATTAATAAAGCACTTGCAAGTAACTCAAGATGCAAGAAAAGCGACTCAACCGAAGGCAACTCGGTGTGTATCTTTTGAACGAACACGGCGGCGATCGCACCGAGTAACACCGAGGTGGATAGGGCTATACACAACGAATTTAGAAAGAATCAAACTTGCAAACATGATCGAAAGCATAGGCGATCAACAATAGAAGGTTAATTGCAAGGATCATTGATTAACCGAGTCGAATTCGTGGTTAGAAACTCGATCGATGCTCGAATCGGGGTACTCGCACGAACATGGCACTCTTACACACGATGATGCACCGTACCGATCGTTAATCGATGTGGCAGAGAGGTTTTTAGCAACGAGGCGACGCTATTGCTAGGATTACTCGATCGGAGGGCGAGGGCTCCGGTCATCGGGAGTGGCTCCCAACACGGATCTTGGCACAACGGTCAACGGACAAGCCGAGAGACGAGTGCGCACGACTCTCAGCGCACAAACACGAGATTTGATGCATGAAAACAAATCTCAAAGGAAATCTGACGTCGGCCATAAATCATGATTCAAAAGAAGGAAAAAGAGAACGATCTGGGCCTTTCATCTTGGATGAACGAATCTTAAGATAAATCCAACGGCCCAACTTATTGAGCCCATTAAGTTAAATAACAGAATACTGCAAATAAAGAATAAATAAATTAATTAAAAATGTTCTTGAACTCCAAATTGACTCAAATTTGTTTCTAAAATTTTCTTATTTTTCATACTGTTTTTCTATACAATAATATTCCAGTTTTAGAAATATAATCATGATAAAACAATTTAAAAGCAAAATACATCACATATATTGATATGTTTGACTTAGCTTTGACTTGTCATTTTAAATACTATAAAAATTCCAAAAATACAAATAAAAATCATAAATAATAGCTAGATATATTTTACTAATTTTCAAGTGATTTTCCATGAAATAATAATGATGATAGTAATATGCTATACTAAATGATGAGATTAGCTATATTCTTAAATAAATATAATAATAGATATTATATTGATATTTTCTGTAAAAAAGAATAATAAAAATAAATAGCACAAAATATATAAAAATATAACACCATAGTAATAAATAGAAAAATGCATTTTCTTTTATAATAAAGAATGATAATATAGCTTTATAATATGAATTGTATTCCTTTTGTTATTTCTATACAAATATACAATAAAAATACTTTTTGATGAATAAAATGCAATAAAAATAATAGTTGTAATAAAAACATAATGAATTTCATCTCTTATGGCTATTTTCAACTAATAATAAAAATCTTATACTTTTCTATAGATAATAAATAGAAATAATAAAAATAGATATAATGAATAGTATAATAAATAGAATGGAATATTAATAATGATTTCTTTTTAGCTATTATGGGTTTTAAAAAAATAAAAAAATAAAGAAATAATAATAATAAAAATAATATAGCTAACCCTCTTTTGATTTTGTAAATAATTTCTACATAATGAATAGTGTTTCAACATAATGGAATATAATAATAAAATCCTATTACTTTGGCTATTATAAACATTTAAAAAAAAATATAAATAAAAATCATAGCCATTTTATTTTCTATTATTTTTGTAAGTGATTTTCTACAGAATAAATAGAGTTTAGAAATAATAAAAATAAAATTTTACTACTTTAGCTATTATAAAAAAACCCCAAAAATATAAATGAAACTCTAATTAATAGCTACCCCTTTTCCTATTATTTTTGTAAATAATTTTCTACATAGATAAATAGAGTTTAAGAAATAAAAATAATAATAATAAAAAAAATAATAATAGTAATAAGAATATAATAATAATAATAATAATAATAATAATAATAATAAATAAATGCATCTTTATAATAAAATAATGGAAGATATTATATAATAGATTTTGTGCATTTTTGAAATGAATAAACATGCTCACATAAGGAGTGTAGAGCCACGTAAGAATATTTGCACACATGATATAACATTTAGAATGATTAGTCAAGACGAGAACATCTTGACGTAGGATGATTAAGGCTTCGATAGCAATATAAAGAAGATACGTTGAGACAAGAACATCTTGACGTGAGATGATTAAGGCTTTAATAGCAATACAAAAAGATATGTCGAGACAAGAACATCTTGACACTTGATGAAAAATAATAAGATACGTCGAGACAGGGAACATCTTGACGTGAGATGAATAAGGCTTTGATAGCAACATGAAGGAACATGTCGAGACAAGAACATCTTGACACTTGATGAAGAATAACCGAGCTACGATACTAACATGGAGATATATGTCGACTCGAAGAAGAAGAACATTACGATGTCCTAGATAGGTGACATCTTAATGACTCGCGCCATGAGCAAGTAACTCATGATTGAATACGCTCACACAAGGGTGTAGGGCAACATAGTAATTTTGCACAAGTAATGCAACACATAGAATGATTAGTTGAGACAAGAACATCTCGACGCTCGGCGAAGAATGACCAAAGCTACGACATCATCATGGAGAGATATGTCGACTTTGAAGAGGAAGAACATTAAGATGTCCGAGCGAAGCGACATCTTGATGACTCGGTGTCATGAACAAGTAATTCATGACCATTTGAGTGGCAAGACGAACTCGTCCGCCGAGATGAGTTTGTCTCCGGCTCATTTCCCGAGATCTGTGAGATTGAATCGGTCGTAGGTAGATTCATCCACAAAACAGTGAATGTGAACCGTTACGTAGGTAGGTTCCTTCACTAACACATGCCTCAATGTTGAATCGGCCCGGCGCTTCGGGTTTGACATTGTGTGCAATTGTGTTTCCTAGGTTTATGAATCGGCTTAGTGCTTCGAATTCATGATCTAGAAGATCGGTGAGAAGAAACACGTGGGCCATATCCACCCTTCTCTGATTCACCAACCTCAAGATCAACCGCTCGGCGCTTCGAGTTGTATTTTGTGTGATTGGTTGTTGACTAGTTAAGATTGAACCGATCTGTTTGTAGGTTTATCTTCTAGATCAACGGAGGTCGAGTCGATACGTATGTAGACTCACCTCAAGCCCTCTAAAGAGATTAACACAGTCGTAGGTAAGGTTACATCTCGAGGTGGCATAGGCTGAAACCGATCTGTTTGTAGGTTCGTCTTCCATAGGACAAAACCGTCTGTTTGTAGGTTTGTCTTCCATAGATTGAACCGTCTGTTTGTAGGTTCATCTTCCGTAGACCCTTTTTTTATGAAATTAGACGACCACTTGACCATCTTTTAACTATACTATTTGCTTCTCTCTTTCAAAGATCCGAGGTGCCTCGAGGTTCGTAGCCCGGGGTAATTAACGGTGGGGGCTTGCGCCCACCGGAATCTACAAGAACTCACAATCACTAAAAACCCCACGAATGTGCATCCAAATAATCTCTAAACGGCGAGAATCGGCGCGACACCCGTGATGCACGCTCGGGAGGGATCTCCGTGTCCTTCTTCCGCAACCCGCGCCCGGCGGCGGTGCGGAGCGCGCGAAAAGGGTCGCACGGGGATGCGCACGCCGGTGGGACCTAGATTCTCCTCTTATCTACGAAAGAGAGAGCAAATAGAATAGTTAAGAGATACAAGTGGTCTTCTATGTGCTAAAATGACTAATAATTTTCAAGTGTTTTTGTTTTTGCGGGAAATGGCATACTTTGGAAACTTCACCTCGCTCCTACACCGTCACTCCTGCACGAGAGCCCGGAGGGCAAGCCGTTCATGTTCTTCGGGACCATCCCGCAAGAACTCACCATCTATGGCCCGGCTCCGGTGGCCACGATCACTCCCGCAACCGTCCTGGATCTCCATCCCGGACGAGGAGGAGGACTCGATTACACCGACTCCCGAGGGGATCTCCAACAACGTAATGGCCTCTCCTACTACCTCCCCAAAGAGGAGAAGGCGCCGTCCAAGAGGACGACCCCAAAGGCGGCGGCCGAACGCCGCGACTCTCAAGCATCCGGGAAGAGGGCCACGGATGCATACGAACCACCGGTGGTGGCTAGGCCGGCTATCCCGATCTCTAACAAATTCACGGCTCTCGAATAGTGGCTAAGAACTCGGCCACGGGCGCGCTCCGCCAGCATGGGAGGTGCCTAAGCCCACACCTCGCCTAACTCAAAGGCCTCGGCGCGCGGGACAAGTCTCAAGCCCCTGCGAAGCCATCTACAAGGCTCGCGGGGCCCTCAAACGAGAGGAAGAGCGTCAAGAACGCTAGGTTGAGACAACATGTCTCCCGTCCCGATCACTCTCAAGATATGGCTCAGCCGCAAGCCATTGTCTCCACTCCGAACCCTAGGAGGTTTACATCAAAGGCAACACCTAGCACCCGGCGGTGTGGGTCCCAAAGGGTTCCCGGCCAATAAAACCCCGATCTCAAACCCGGCCAGCAAGGCGGCGGGTCCAACGCTCCGCCCGAGAGCGTGTTCGGCCGCTTGGGCCGAAGAGTGTATTCGGCCGATTAGGCTCAAGAATACCACTCAACGATCCCGAAAAATCGCTTCGACCAAGCAAAGAAGAAGAGAAGAACCGCTCGTTATGAAGAGCACTTCTCGATCAACACCATCGGCATAAGCTACGATGCGATCCGGACAACGTGCGAGGTGAATATGACCCAGGATGACCGGTCCCTTTAATCAAGCTCACGTCACCAACACCAACAAAAATAATGGTAGAAAAGGGAGACCTCCTAAGAGAGTCAACCCCGAAGGCAACAACGAGGGGAAGGGGAAGACCACAACGAAAACCCTGACTTCTTCGATAATGAAGATGACGTTGAAACACGTCCCGAAGTGCCTATCGATGAAATTGAAATACTAAAAGGCCACATCGAGGCACGGGACGAAGAACTGATTAGGCAACGGGAGCTAATCGCTACCATGCTAAAGCAGAATGAAGAATTGATTAAGGCGGTCAAATCCTTACAAGAATCACAAGACGCCAATTTCAAAGCTGGTAGCTCCCGTCGAAGAAGGGGTCCACAAGTACCAAAAGCAATCATAAGGGAAAACAACTGTCGATTCTAAACCCCATCCACACGAACAATAGATGTGGAGGGTGAACCAACGGGAATATCCCGAAAAAGAGATTCAAGCCATGATTGCCCAAGAAATGCAAATAGGCTGGAGGTGGATACGCTATCCCTCCCAAAAAGCGTGGACATCCATACCACTGCCATATACGATTTAGAAGAATATCCTAAAGGGTATGTGATCCCCCGCTTCAGGACCTTCTCCGGGAAGGCAACAAAGACACAACCCCGAACAACACCGGCCCACTTTGTAGCCTCATGCGCGCAACACGGGCGGCAATGATGCAGCGTGTTGTTAAGACAATTCCCTCGAGCTTAGTGGGAACCGCCTTCCAATGGTATTATTCATTGGAAAACAACGACATCGGGACTGGGACGAGATGGCGGACTCGTTCGGGGCACGTTTTGTTATGGTGTCGACAAAATAAACATAGCCGTCCGGCAAGCACTAAACCCAAGAAAGGGGAGTCAATGACGATTTTATCAATAGATGGCGGAACCTCGCATCAAATGCGACCGCACATTAACCGAAGATGAGGCGTCGTCAACCTAATCATGAAGAACATTGACGGGTGGATGGGCATGCTTCTTGGTGTGATAAAGGTCAACACATTCAAAGACTTGCTTAGATCGGTATCCAATATGGAAAGAATGTCACCGCACACCGTGCCGAACTTCATGAATAATAGGCGCAACGAGGAGCCGTGCGAGACCAAGGTGGCATTCACCTCGCTAAAAGATAAGATGGTTGCCAACACGAGACACCCAAAGCGGCGACGATGGCACAAATGGCAATAATTACAACAAGGGACTCGAGCCCAATCCGGGAGGGAGTTCACGGAGTTTTGAGTCCCTCGGACAAAAGAAGACTAAACCGTACTCCTTCGGGAAAGATAAAGTTGCTCGGATCTTCGGGGGCACTAAAGAATGGTCTAACCCTACCGCCGATGAACGCCGGAAGATGCCGATAAATCGGACGAACCCAACTTCGCCCATACCACGAGAATAATAGGGCACTCGATTGAAGATTCTTTGGGTCTTCAAAGATTGGGTCGAAAAGGCATACAAAAACGGTGAAATTACTTTACCTAAAGGGTTCTTGCAAAGCCCATCGGCCCATGAACAGACCAATATGATCTCTCACGAGGAAGAGAAGATCCGGACCAATTAAGTGAAGACCGGGAAGAGCAATGGACTACGCACTTATCGAAGAAATCGATTAAAATGCTTAAAGCTCTTAAGAAAGAACCCGGTATGAGATGGAAAGACGACATCACGCCGGTGGTCCCACCAAAACCCGGGGTATATTATAAGGTAGACCGAGCCAAGACCGGGTTCTTAAGAAGAGAAAGAAGCATAGAAGCAACAAGTCCGGAAAGAATAAAATTGAAGAATGCGAGCGGGGCGATCCCGAGCGATCACCCTTCAACACTTCATCTCCAAAGAAGGCGGGAGAAGTTAACCCTAGGCCAAAAGAAAGAAGATGTAAATGAAGAAATAAATAAAGAAGAAAGCGAAGAGATGCGGGGTGCTTCGTGCAACATGGTATATTCTTCTCACGATGAAGATATGCCAACTTTAGAAGAGATGTTCTTCCCAAATGACGAAGGGGAAGCAAGCACCTCTACGGGACCAAAAATGAAGAATGCAAAGGCGTGCTCCGGTCCGGGACTTATATACCCGAGAGACGAGGCTCCCAAGGATTAGATAAGGGAAAAGATAAGGCCACGAATAAAGGCAAAGAGGTCGAGAACCTAAGCAAGAACCCGAAAAGACCGGTCGACGGGCGAAGAATATAACGTGTTGGCACATCTCGCGTAAGATTCCGGCGCTATTAAGCATATTTGACGCGTTGATGATGTCACAAGACCTAAGGGAGGTGCTAATCCGAGGCCTTGCAAGATCCCGAGAAGTACAAGTCATATTTCATCGAGCAAAATATGCGGGAAGCCCTATTCACCGCCAAGCGGGCCGCTGCATAAATTTTACGGACGATGACCTCTTAATAGGCACTTGTCGACCATAACCGCCCGCTATACATCACCACCGAAGCTGCGGAGGGCAAAGGTTGGTCGCATCCTGGTTGACGCGGGTCTTGATCAATATCATGCGCTTAAAACTCGAAGACCATCACCTTAGACGTGAAGAACCTATCGACGAAAAGGTGATCATTCATGGCTTCAATCAAAACTCCCAAAAGGCCACGGGAGCTATAACTCGAACACCGCAATGCGGAAGCCTAAGAGCGCCTACTAAATTCTATGTCATCGACGCCGAAACTTCTTATCGGGCGTTCTTTGGGTCGCCCGTGGCTTCATAGTAATCGGGTCATACCCTACTACTCGCACCAATGCCCGAAATACATTGAGAATGGTAAGCAAAAGAGAATTGACGGAGATGTCAAACCATTCGGGGTGCATGAGATTAAATTCAATGACGCCCAATACTTTCGCCTAAGTCCGCCGTGGCACCGAGCCGCCATGACAAAAGCGGTCGAAACCCTTCAACAAAGGCCCTAAATTTGATACCTCATCCGGAGAAGAAGAAGAGGTCAAATTTAATATTAAACCCCGAGATGCTCGAGCCCAAAGACCCGAAGAAAGTCGGGTGAAGAAGCAACCTTCCGCTTCAAACGGTGGTCGCGTATAAAGCCCAAATAAAACCGAGCGAAATCAATGCAAGTGATTCGAAGAGGAGGTCATTTTCAACTTTAAACCTACCAACACCCCTCAAATTCGGATCACGGGAACAACTTCGGAGAAGACTCGAAGATTCGATAACTCGGCGACATCATCTCGGGAGAAGAATCGGCCATGATCGTCGACCACAGGAAGAAGAATCGACGAAGAGATCATCTATCACATCCTCAAGAAGCCATATAAAGGGCCCGAGACAGACAATGAAAGTGAGGAATCATATATGATCAACACGGGACCCGTAGCGGAAGGGACAACCCGGTTAGGCCGAGGCCTATGAATGAAGAACGCTCATGGCGGGAAAATTTCGAAGGCCGCGTCTGGAATGCGATCGATGAAATAAGGCACCAAGTTGAAAATAATAGAAGAGAGGTGTCGAACAATGGGAAGTGATGCGAGGATATTAAAGTGCAACACAATGAAATCATGATAATGATTGAAAACCTCGCAAATCGCGATCTATAACTCCGAGCTACTCAAAGAAGTGACGAGCGAACCCCGTTCCGGACCCCCAAAAGGCAAGCACCCGATAGCGCAAGCGGGTAATTGTAATAGTAGATGAATCAAAAGGGGAAGAAACGAGAGTTAAGCAAATCGGCGACCGTCATGCAAACCCTCAAAGTCAAGAAGAGTAAACCATACTCTTTCCCGAAAAATAAAACAAATTTCGGATATTTGAAAGCGGGCCTTAAAGAGCGGATTGACACTTCCCGTCCGTAAAAGACCCGCAGACATAGAGAGAGCCGGCGAAGGCGAATTCGCCCTTATCATCGCATACTTGGGCCATACAATTGAAGAATGCTTGGGTATTCAAGGACCTCATAGAAGAAGGGCACGAGAACGGACGATCCAACTCCCGAAGAGCTTTCAACAAGACCCACTCTCCGCACAACTTGAATAACAAGGGCAAAGGGGTGGCTTATACGATCTCGCATACTCCCGTACCTAGCAAACCTAAGGTTGCGAGACGAAAGCCGATCAAAGAAATCTACCGCTCCAACTCGGTCATGAACATTGAGATAGAAGAAGAGATGGCGGCGCTAGAGATTACCGTGGTTCCCGAAAGGCATTTTAAAGACCTCATACCAAGGAGGTGAATCACATTCAAACCCTAAAGACCTTTGTTGTGCTTAGGCAAAGGTAGAGCGCATTAAAGGGAAAACTATCATCCACAAGGCTATAATTTTCTATCGAGCGATTCAACCCGAGTCTCTGAAGAACCCTGATCACAACACTTGGAAGAAGTGGGTGATAGAACAAGAATCGGAGAATGCAACGAGCGATGACGCTGCATCTCATCCCTTTGGAAAGGAATTATATAAACTAGCAAAGAGGGCAAAATGTCGAGAGACATATCCAAGGCGAGGCCAAGCGCTTCAATGAACTGCGGAATGGCGGCGAGAATAAGGTCCTGGGCCTGGATGGCAAAATAAAATACACCGGGGCTAGGGTATAATCTGCGATGACGCAAACATGTTTTGAGGGGTCTCTCAACGAGTGCACCGTATGGAAGAAAGCATTGCATGACTTCGTTGAAATGCCGGATAATGAAACGAGAGAGGACAATACCCCGGTCCTGAAAAATGCTCAAAACGACTAGAAAAGGAGCCTAATACGGTCGATGAGTTAGCTGAAATTAATTTGGGGACGGAAGAAGATCCACGACCAACTTTCATAAGCGCGTCGTTACCAAAGGAGGTGGCTGACAGGTTGAAGACGTTCCTTAAAAACTACATGGACTGCTTCGCTTGGAGTTATAAAGAAATGCCTGGATTAGATCCCAACGTGGCGGTCCATTACTTAAAAATTGATCCAACCTTCAAGCCGATTAAACAAGCGCCGAGGCGGATGAGAATAGAACTCGAAGAAAAGGTCGTGGAGGAAACGAAGAAACTCATCGACGCAGGCTTCATACGAGAAGAAGAGACACCAGAATGGGTGGCTAGCATTGTCCCGGTTAAGAAGAAAAATGGGCAGATCCGCATTTGCGTGGACTTTCGAGACCTAAACAAGGCGTGCCCTAAAGATGATTTCCGCTCCCAGTGACCGAAATCATAATTGATCATACATCCTCCTATGAAGTCTTCTCCTTCATGGACGGTTATGCGGGCTATAATCAAATTAAAATGGCGCGAGAAGATGAGAGACACACGGCCTTCCGCACGCCGATTGGCATATATTGTTACAAAGTCATGCGTTTGGGCTTTTGAAAAATGCGAGTGCCACCTACCAACGGGCGATGACGAAAATATTTGACGATCGATCCACAAGATAGTCGAGTGCTATGTGGACGACCTAGTCATCAAGGCCATGTCATATGAAGAACACTTCCAATATCTTGAGGTCGTTTTCAACCGCTTTGAGAGAACATGCGCTCAAATTAAACCCGTTGAAATGCGCATTCATGGTATCATCCGGTAAATTTCGGGATTTGTAGTACGCCATAGGGGAATTGAGATAGACCCGGGCAAGATCAAAGCAATAGCTGAACTATCCCCGCCAAAGAATTTAAAACAATTACGATCTTTGCAAGGACAATTGGCGTACATCAGGCGGTTCATAGCCAACCTATCGGGGAAAATCCAACCCTTCACCCGGCTAACTAAGAAGAATATCCCGTTTAAGTGGGATGGCGAGTGCCAGCGAGCCTTTGAAGAAATCAAGGCATATCTACTCGACCCTCCGGTGTTGGCGGCGCCATACCGGAAGGAACTTATCCTATACACGACCGCCTAGATGGATCCTTGGGAGCCCTATTGGCCCAAGAAAATCAGGATGGTAATCAAAATGCGCTATATTACTTAAGTCGCATGATGGTAGGGGCGGAACACGGGTATTCACCGATTGAGAAGCATTGTTTAGCCCTAATCTTCGCGGTGAAGAAATTGAGGCATTACATGCTAGCCCACAAAATCATATTAATATCCAAGGTGGACCCTCTCAAATATCTGATGACTCGGCCAATGTTGACGGGGAGGCTGGCCAAGTGGGCTATCATTCTTACCGAGTTCGACATCACCTATACACCGCAAAAGGCGATAAAGGGGCAGGCGCTAGCAGATTTCCTGGCTGCACACCCGATCCAAGATGACTCCCAATTAAAATGTGACTTTCCCGATGAGGAAACTCTACATGTTGAAGAAGGAAGTCCTATATGGGAGATGTACTTTGATGGCGCCTCGTCGATCAAGCCGATCGCGGGCCGGGAGTCCCAATCGTGCGGCCGGCGCGAGACTAGTCTTCGTAACCCGGAAGGCGGGATAATACGACATTCTCGGCTTTAACCGAACCATGCACAAATAATGAAGCGAGTATGAAGCGCTTATCGCCGGATTAGAGTCACATCCTTGGAGCTAAAGATCAAGGCCGTGCGTATCTTTGGGGATTCACGGTGATAATAAATCAAATAATTGGCAAATACAAGGTCTTGAAGCGGAACTAATACAATATCACCAAAAGCCATAGGATTAATGAAGAAAATCCCGTATGTGTCCATCGAGAAGGTCACGAGGGCCGTGAACGGTGAAGCGGATGCGTTGGCCAAACTCGCCAAGGAGTTTGGGTGAACCAACGGGCGAAATCCACATCACCGTCCGCAATCGGAGGCCATTATCATTGTGTCAAACAACGGATGAGGCGAATAATGAAAATGTTTGGACTAGAAAAGATAGAATGCCAAGAAACAATGATAACCGAAGAAGACGATGATTGGAGACAACCGTTCATCGAATATTTCCGGCATGGCACCCTCCCCAAGGATAAAAGGATAGCGATCAACTAAGAAAGAGGGTACTACGGTATGCATATGTGGGCAATACGCTATACTGAGGTCTTATGATCGGTTATGGTTAAGATGCGTATCGGGGCACGAAGCGGGCGATTATGAAAGAAGTTCATTCCGGACTATGCGGAGCGCATCAGTCTGGGCCAAAAATGAAGCTAAAGATCAAGCGAATGGGGTATTATTGGCCCACGATGGTGGGCGATTGTGAAGAGCACGCGAAGAAATGCGCATGTGCCGGATACATGGCCCTTTTATACATCAAGCGCCAAACCCATTGCACCCCACGGTAGCATCCTGGCCATTTAATATGTGGGGCACAGACATAGTGGGGCCCATAGACCCTCCGACGTCGAGAGGTCACCGGTTCATCCTTGGCGGCGACAGATTACTTTACAAAATGGGCTGAAGCCATCCCACTCAAAGAAGTTAAAGCGTCCGATGTGGTTAAGTTCTTCAAGACGCACATCCTCTACCGATTCGGTACACCACAACGAATAATATCTGATAATGGAACGGCCTTCAAGAACTCCAAAGTTTATGCCCTGGCGGAGCAGTTTAACATTGATTGGAGATTCTCGTCCATTTATAACCCGAGAGCCAATGGCCTGGCCGAAGCCTTTAACAAAACTCTAATAAATATCATGAAGAAGACCGTGGACGGCAACCAACGAGACTGGAACAATCGTCTACAGGAGGCATTATGGGCTTATCGAACCACATACCGAACGCCTACGCAAGCTACCCCGTATTCTTTGGCTTTTGGGGTTGAAGTTGTTCTCCCTCTTGAGGTGGAATTACCGTCATTACGGGTGGCTATGCAAAATGACATGACCATGGATGAATGCCAACAACTCAGATTAGACGAGTTGGATGCCATGGACGAGAAGAGGCGATAGCCCAGTGAGAACCTTGAAATATATCGAGGCAAAAATGGCAAGGGCATATGATAAAATGGCGCGAGTCGGGGCATTTCAACAAGGGAGCTTGTTCTTGTCCTCAAGAGGCCGATCATTGGCGCAC
Organism: Schoenoplectus tabernaemontani; assembly: GCA_037127355.1. Taxonomy (NCBI): domain Eukaryota; kingdom Viridiplantae; phylum Streptophyta; class Magnoliopsida; order Poales; family Cyperaceae; genus Schoenoplectus; species Schoenoplectus tabernaemontani. The sequence continues at coordinate 1,421,346 of CM073754.1, forward strand.
ATCGGCCCGAAATTCTCTCCGAACCAGGAAGGGCCATATGTAATCGAGAAGGTATACGGGGGCGGCGCATACCAACTCATAGACCATGAAGGTGAAAGACCCATGCCACCGATTAATGGGCGATATCTGAAGAAGTACTACACCTAGCCCAGAGCGGGGCCAACCGAGTAGTATCTATTGTAAATAAATAAGGAGGGAATAAGTGTTCGTTTACACACACGTGCACGAAACACAAACCCATGTCTAACCTCCACTTTTGCATAAAAATCCCAAAACCCTACTTGTGCATCGTAAATAGAATGCATCCAAAAATCCAAAACCACACAAACACATTTAGCCCTACAACAAAAATAAAAAATATAGAATAAGAGAATTCAACGCCAAAACCACGCGAGAATGTAAGGCGAGAGCTTTGGTGTTTGGGCTCATAATACAAATACCACTGGGTTTGTCCATTTGATACAGAATAAACACAAAAATGGGCGGGGTTTGCGGTTTGTCCCTCAAACTATCATTTGCCCAGATGACGAAAGTTGCTCATATTGGTCGCCGCGGCGGAAGCCAAGGGATAGGTCGAGCAAATTGGTGGCTAGTAAATAGTCGCTTAGAGGGCATATAAATAAATAACTCTCGTACTATTAGTAACATGTATCATTAATAACCAAAAATCGCCTTCTTCTAATAAAATAAAAGGATATATATGTAAAACAATAAAACCTATTTTCCTACTCATAATAAAAATAAATAATAATAAAAAATAATAATAATAATAAAACCTTTTCAATAAGGGGTTGCCACCTTTGTCCCAGACACCATGAGTGTTATACAAAGCCGGGTTGGGTGCATTCATCCGTAAAAAGCACCACACGCCCGAAGAAATGGTGTGTCATAATCCCACGACATATCATGGAGGGGTCGGATCAAGGGTTTACGCTTGTACTCGACATTCCATGTTAAACAAAGCGGCTCGCTTAAAGAAGTGACTCGGGTCATGGAGAGCGGACCTACCCGATGAAAGCTTTGTCTCGCGAGGGATGCGTGATGGATGTTTGAGGGTAGCTAAAATATAAAAAACTAGGTTGGGTACATTCATCCGCAAAAGTACCACACGCCCAAGGAGGTGATCTGTTTCTAATCCCAAAATAGATCATGGAGGGGTCGGACTAAGGGTTTACGCTTTTGCCCGACATTCGGTGTCAAATAAAGTAATTCGCTTAAAGAAGTGACTCGAGTCATGGAGAGCGAACCTACCCGATGAAAGCTTTGTCTCGCGGGGGATGCGTGATGGATGTTTGAGGGTAGTACCCCCACAAAACAAATTGAGTGGAGATGAGTGAAGGTGAGTTTCCACTTACGCACTATGCAACGGTGCACAAATGAGGGAGAGTGGGTGAGCTTCCACAAATAAACGTCAACTAAATATACAAGGAGCATCCACAAAATGGTGTTATCAATTGCATCCATAATCCAATTGATACGGTAAGTTTATCCATCGGTAATAAAGGGATAAACGGGTTTATTACATGCCGACCTAGAGGTCAATACGAGACGGGTTCGGTATCAAGTAAAATACCACGGTTACTTGAGTTTGTATTGCAATAAATAAAGATGAACATACATAGAATGAATGTAATAGGATGTTGTAAGATTTTTCTTTATTATGTTTAGACGGCTGAAAGAATGAAGCGATTGTAATAGGCGCTTTTGCAAATAAGATTGGAGGTGCATAGCATGAAATCAATGAAATATTTCCTCGCGGCTGGAAGGAAGCGATGAAAGGATAATAATAGAAGTAAGCATCATCCACAACAAGAGATCAAAATGATAAATGTCAATGCATCCTATATCAAGTATAGCAAAAGAAAAGGAGAAAAGGAAAAAATGAAAGTGCGATCTATGGGCCCAAAAAGCGGGACTCCAACTCTAATAGCACGGTACTAATAGTCTCTAAATGAGTATGGAGGGAGTGCCTATCCTCCTCCGAAGCGCCTCGAAGTCCAGAACGAGCGAAGGCACTATCCGGGCGCTCGAATGAATCTGCGCAACTCGGGAGACGTCCCGCCAAATGTCGAGAGAAGCCCTCTGCGATAATCTGTGGTCCTCTAGCTCTGCGCACGAGCGATCGAGCGGGCCCGCCCCCGACTCCCATGGAGCGGAGAGTGGCACAAGAAGAGAGCCGCGAAGATAGCGGAGTCGAGCGACCTCCAAATGCTGCGTAGCTCATGAATCTCTAACTCGTCTTTGATATACAAGAGAGCTCGCATCCTGGTAAGCCCTGAGCGACTCCTCACACCTCCCTGGAAATGAAAGTGCTCTCGAGACGAGGTGCAATGAGTAGAGGCGGCGCGATGGTATCCCGCATCGGCCTATACCAATCGAAAGAGAAGCCGGCCGGGCGAGAGAGTCCGGGATCTCGAAATCTAGCGGATAGCCTCCGAAGAAGGTATCCGGAGTGCATCCGCCAACGCGGCCAAGGCGAGCGCACATCCTCGATGAAACATCTGCAAGTAAAATAAATGGGTTAGACAAATTGTTATAACCAAAGAAGAAATAGAAGGAAGAGAAGATCTAACTATCGCCTCGTCGCTTTGAGACGAGGCGGGAGCGAGTCAGGGATAGGGATGTCGGTCGCCTCAGGAGGACCCATAGGTGTACCAGACCCGGCTACAAAATAAAATGAAGAAGCATAAGTACATGAAAAGTAAAAATACGGGCAAATGACAGAAGGAAATGTAAGGTACCGGGAGAAGCATGAGGCTCGGTGAGACCCTCGCTAGCCGAAACCCCGTCTCGGGAGCGTGGAATAGGCGCTCCACCGACCAACTCTCATCCAACTCCGAGTCATAATCGGCGCAACCCGCTCGGTCGAGACTCTGCGCTATCTGTGCCATGAGAGGCGCCGCGTAGGAGATGAAGAAGCATGAGATGGCCCTCCCTCGATCGATAATGGCTCGTTGCTGCGGCTCGACGACCAATGGACTCCCCTGCTCTAAAGAAGCCTCCTCCGGTCGTGCAAGAGTGAGCACGGCCCCGAAACCACATCAAAGGAGTCGCCATCCCCGGTAGGCACCAATAAGATCGACGGTGAGCGGGGCCGTCGTAAAGAAAGACTCGAGCGATGAGGAGATGCCATGTCATCGGCCTCGGGTGCAGAAAATATACATGTAAGAATGAAAATACTAGTGCATGCGCAACTAGGTATTAAATGAAGCACACGAACTGCGACGGCAAGGTCGGTGCAAAACCCTGGAATAGTAGTGCTCGCGAGCGCCGATAAATCTACTATGATGTCATCTCGAGCGGCCTCCACAGGAGACGTCCCACGAGCTGAAAAATAAACCCTAATCGAGAAATATAAATGAAGTGCGCCGAATAAGGATAGGCGAGCCGGTAAAGAAAATCACCGGAGTGGGAGAAGGAAAAGAAGATGGAGAAGACGGTGAGAGGCGCCGTCTCGATCCCTCCCCATGGTAGGCTGGAGCCGGTGGCTCGACATGTGGCGAGAATGAACGCCAACTACTCGTGGGCGAGGACCGAGAACCCAGGCTCCGCGTGATCATACTCGTAAGCCAACTCTGAATCAAAAGAGAATTGGTCGAAATGAGATAAGGCTTATCAAAAGAAAATAACCTAAAGGGATAATGAAGTGTACCTGTAAGAATGGTCCTAACGGGAACACAAGAAAATCGAGTATCTAAACCACGAAAGTCGACGGGCTGCGCAAGGCGGGCGGGAAAGGGGCTGCGATCACGCGAAACGGTGCCATCTAATAGAGGCGGCCATCTCGCGGACATGTACTCGGACGACCACGCGGAGGAGTATACGGCGAGTAGAGCGAATGGTCTCATAATACCACTTTGCGATAACGCCTCGTGAAGGTGGAAGTCCTAGAGGTGGATACCATCGATAGCGAGTGCCGTGCCCGGTCGGAAGAGGTGAGTGTAGCACCATCCGATACCCTCCAAATCGGCCGCCAATGATGTAGGGCGGAGAAGAGGCGCCGAATATCTGATCCAAGCCAAACTGATATGCGCATCGATGTGGCGAATAGGGCTCGATGAACATATGATCACCCGATCTAAAAGGAAGGAAACCCTGGCGGATGCTAACAAGGTACTCCAAGTCAGCCAGTCTATCCCGAATGCTGGAAGGGTCAGAAGAGGGAACCCAGCTATCAATCACTGACCTCTCCACGGTCCTGGCTATCCTGCGAGTCATCAGTCTATCTCGAGCGAACCTCGGATGATCACGACTCCTATAAAATCGTATGTCGGCATCTGTGGGAGTCGAAAAGTGGGGCTGCACTCGGCTAAATCGCCCAACAGAGGTAAATGGTCTCTCGATGAAGCGACCATACCAGGATCATAAGAACACGACCAATGCATATGAAACCGGTAGCTAACCAAATGCCATGGAATCAACTCCACTGCATCTCGAAGGACTACGAGATGATACTAGACAACGAAGACCCACCGTAAATGTTGGCGATACGAGCCTTGCTAAGGAAATCCTGGCTGCCGCGTGCAATCAAACTCGCCATGACAAATACGGAAGGTCGGATGGTGTATCTTTGGGGCTGGGGTAGTAGAAAGTAACGAGATCCACCAGGAAATGAATGCGGTCGGATAAGTCTCCCGATCTATATCGTGAGAGCATAATGCATCTGAGAAGGGGTAGGGCGTCATAGTGAATCTCGGGCGACTGTACCAAAAGGATCCCGAATAGAGGCTAAGCCCTCGGGACGAGTATGAACTCGATCCGTGAAATAGGCAATCCAATGTACGAAGGGGACTCGGAGTGACCCCTCTCAAATGGTGGTATATATCATACACCCTCTGTAAAGATGACGGGAATCGAGATGAATCTCTCAAGTCAGCAGGTGAGACTATGAACTCGTCGTAAAACCGGCCAAAGATCGGCAACCACAATCGTCAACCTGTCTTTGTATCTCCAGGAGGGTCGGAGTCAGCTCCCGGTCATCAATGAACAAAGTATTGATGGAATAGTTCCACCTCTCGCAAAAGGCCCACAACCAGGGTGTGTCGATATGATAGCGAAACATCGACAGAAAGATCGGGTCGTATATCCCAGTACGCTCAAGTATAGCCCTCTCCCGCATGAGTATATATCGAGTCCACTCCAGCTGGTAACCGTGGCACTCTAAAGGAGCCACGAAAGAAGCGGAAGACCACCGAGAGGCCTCCCCGTCAATAACCTCCTTGCCCAGGAGATGTGTCAAAGGAGCTGTAGAGGCAATGCCTAGAGGCTGAAGGGGCATGATGTCATGAGGCTGATCATCCCTAAAAAATAAACCGCGCCTCGCGGGTAGACGGGAGTCGCTCGGATGGGCGAGACGAGAGGAGTCCAATCGCTAGGGTCCTCGTAAAAAGAATGATAATGACTCGAGGGCGACGCGGAATGGCGTCATGAGATGAAACTACAATACCCGAAGAAGAGAAGACGTCATGAGAAATGAAATGATGAATAATAAGGAATAATGCACCAAGACAAGCCTTTCGAGCATTCAAGACTCGTCTTGGTGGGTGGCTCTTTGTTTACCCTTGAAAAGTTTCAAGGATGAATAAATGAATAAATAAAATAAATTGATGATTAATGATAAGTCATAAGAAAGGGGGAAGGAGAGAAAGCAATGAAAAGATGGCCCACTGATCAGAAGAGGTCGCTGCTTAACCCCGGAATGAATTCATTAGTCCCACGATGGAATGCGGGCATGAAGTGAAGAGTATAAATACCCCACCACCTCCTACTCGTTCGAGGTGGTGACCTCGGGAGATTTGGGAGAGAAAATCTCCGATGGGTCGACCATTTGATTACATTTTCTCGACAAGTGGGACCCACTTTGGCAGTCCCTTGTAGATGAATCTAACAACATAGCTTTGTTTGATGAGTCACCATGTGACCATTTTCAGCGACAATGGGCCCAGCGCCTCGGTGATCTATTGAGGGGTCGAGAATTGAACCACAAAAATCGCCTTTGGGCTAACCACTAGAAAGGAGCTGACGATATAATCCCTATGCTACATGAAATGATGTCAATGCCAAGCTAGCATTTTGATGCACTAGTCATGAGAAATTCCAAATGTGATTTTGCTTTCAAGGTGACACAGGTGCCAAAGTGCGACAACCACCTAACCATGCTTTGATTTGTGTCAATTCTTGATAAGTAGTCAGTTCTTTGACCAAGTCACCCTCATGTTAAGGGATTGAAAGTCAATTTCACAAGACTGATCGGTGCGAAAGTTTGGGAGCAACCACTTTGATCAAGTCTAGATTTGTATTAATTCTTGATAAGTAGTCGGCATTTGATCAAATCAAGCCCTAATGAATATCAATATAAGTCTAATTGGTATTTAGTTAGGGTGGTTTCTGCAAGAGAGAGATAATTGGCGAGAGACACGGAGAGCTACAATTGAGATCGGGGATTAATTCATAAGGAATAACGGGTTTATTTGACAAAAGAATTTTTAATTCAGAGAAGGAAGGGTAAAAATGGAATTAAAAATTACAGGGATGATCATCATGAATTTAGGGATTTTTGGTGAAATTTTCATGATTTTTGGATAAGTGGAGCTATTAAAATAAATTCGGGGAAGATAAAAGCGAGAATAAATGGGTGATCAAAGGCGAGATTCGATCAAGGGTTCATCTCGGGTGCAATCGGGGACGAGAGACACATCCGGGTGCAAACGGGGATCCTAAGCACACCTACACCGAATCGAGAGAGAGAGAGGTTATGACACGTGGCGGCGTCTCATTGGGCCACCTCGTACCACGTGTCGGCGCCCCATGGTCCACCCGGCCCGGGTGGGCCCCACCACCACACCGACGACATGTGGGCCCCACCAACATGCCACGTGGCGAGGCTATGAGCAGTCCACCTCACCCCAAGCACATGCCACGCGGCACGACCGGGGAAGCCCTCGCCGCCACCCTAGTGCCACATGGCGCCACACCACACCGTGGTCCACTATACTCTCTCTGTGCACACGCACAACCGAGGAGGCCACCTCATTCGACCTATGCCACATGGCATAATACCACGGGCCATCTCACTCTGTTAATGCCACATGGCATGATACTACAAGGCCACCTCGGCGGTTGTTAAGCGGGCCATTAATGCTAAAGGGGAGTGATTAATCTAGCGACCCGATCGAACATGCCAACTCGGCTTAATTAGCCACTAATACGTGTACTAATCAATTGCTATAAGCCTAGACTCGTAATCTTACGGGTGGGACCACTGTTGTCGGGATTATGAGTCGAGAGCGCATAAGGCTGTCATGTGAACCAAACTCATTCGGATAAAGCCACATTCAAATAAAAAGGAAAGAAAGGAGGTATGCACCTGGCCCTTGCGTATTATCTCTATGACTGTGGGCCCCACTCTGCTGCGGCTCACATGCGCCGAGACCGGCCCCCCCGGAAGCGCTTTCTTCTTCCCTTCCTCCTCTTCTTCTTTTTCTTCCGCGCGACTGGCCGAGAGGCGCCATGGTTGAGTGAGTTAGAGATAGCGGAATTCTTCAAATTCATTCGATGGGAATGTGCATATCATTGATTAGAACATGTATCAAGCATGAATTTTAAGGAATATGAAAAGAATAAAGAGAATTGCGGCTTTTTGAGGCGATCAACGAGATCAAAATTGGGATTGACCTTTGCAAGCTTGAAAAAGTGAGATTAATTGAACAAGTAGCTTTCTTCCACTAAGGCGATGCTCTCTGGATGCAAAGATAGTCCCTTTGAAGCCTTGCGATAGCATTCCACTAGATCACCAATCGGGTAAAAGGCGACAAGCTCAAATTCAATAGTAGGGAGTAGAGATAATGCAAAGAACAAGGTGGATCAACTACGAGTCTAATAGGAGGCTAAGAGAGCTTGCAATTGGATGAATTGATGAAGAAGGTGATGACGATGGTAATTGAGTAAAAATCGGGCTCAAATGGAGAAATGGAGATCTCTCACTATACTGAGGCTTTTATAGTGCTTGAGAGAGAACTCTGGTGATTGCCAAGTGTGGAGAAGGTTCTAGAACAGTCAAGTGAGTGATGGTTAGTTATTATGGAGAGTGGCAAAAGAGTGAATAAAAGACCTTTGTAACTAACTCAAGCGGCTTAACCATGACGACCCGACTCAATTGAGTAATTAGAAAGCACAAATACATCCTAACCATTGATCTAAAGCTGAACCAAAGGTGGAGATTGAATCAAGCCGTGATCCAAGTGCTAATTACCCAACCAATCACCATTTAGCAAATTACACACTCTTAGCTTATATAAACCGAATTGGAGAACACGAGAGGCAAGTTTGGAAGGTTAGGCAATCAAGAGCGATGAAGGATAGAAGCAATTAACGAGAAGAAGAGAGATAGCAAAGAAGAGTTGAAGGAGAAGCAATTAGATCAATTGATAGTAGACTTAGTCTCTCGATTCGATCTATTCATAGCTTTCACAAGATCCGGTCATCATCTGCAAAGCTTGATTAGATGCTATTGCTATCGAATTTAGAGTGTAATTGAGAATGACTTTTGTGAATTATGCAATAAGCTTAATTCTTGCATTAAGCAATCAGTGAATCTGTGATTTTTCATTCAATTTCATTTCTTCATATTTGCTTCCTATCTCTTTTCACATTTGTTGCTTTTAAAACGCAGTTTTAGATTAACTTCAAGAATTGCCAGTATGGCATATGAAATCATTCATGAAGATTGAATAATCAAAGACACGAGCTTCTAGCTTGAGTTTCATGTCATTGTTATATCTCATTTCTATTATGCGGTTACACAATTGAGATTGGTAGTAGAGTCAAGCAACTCTCCCATTCATCATTTGGAAATTCGACCCCGTGTCACGTTGAATCAATAGTAGGATTCGTGTTATCCTCTTGATTCCATTGCTTGAATGATTAATAAAGCACTTGCAAGTAACTCAAGATGCAAGAAAAGCGACTCAACTGAAGGCAACTCGGTGTGTATCTTTTGAACGAACACGGCCGATCTGCACTGCAGAGTAACAACGAGGTGGATAGGGCTATACACAACGAATTTAGAAAGAATCAAACTTGCAAACATGATCGAAAAGCATAGGCGATCAACAATAGAAGGTTAATTGCAAGGATCATTGATTAAGCGAGTCGAATTCGTGGTTAGAAACTCGATCGATCTTGAATGAGGGCCCATCTTACGGAACATGGCACTCTTACACACGATGATGCACGTCTGCGATCGTTAATCGGATGTGGCGAGAGAGGTTTTTAGCAACGAGGCGACGTATTTCTAGGATTACGATCGGAGGGCGGGGCTCGGTCATCGGGAGTGGCTCCCGGCGCGGATCTTGGCACAACGGTCAACGGGACGATCGGAGAGACGAGTGCGCGCGACTCTCGGCGCACAAACACGAGATTTGATGCATGAAAACAAATCTCAAAGGAAATCGACGTCGGCCATAAATCATGATTCAAAAGAAGGAAAAAGAGAACGATCTGGGCCTTTCATCTTGGATGAACGAATCTTAAGATAAATCCAACGGCCCACTTATTGAGCCCATTAAGTTAAATAACGAGAATCTTGCAAATAAAGAATAAATAAATTAATTAAAAATGTTCTTGAACTCCAAATTGACTCAAATTTGTTTCTAAAATTTTCTTATTTTTCATACTGTTTTTCTATACAATAATATTCCAGTTTTAGAAATATAATCATGATAAAACAATTTAAAAGCAAAATACATCACATATATTGATATGTTTGACTTAGCTTTGACTTGTCATTTTAAATACTATAAAAATTCCAAAAATACAAATAAAAATCATAAATAATAGCTAGATATATTTTACTGATTTTTCAAGTGATTTTCCATGAAATAATAATGATGATAGTAATATGCTATACTAAATGATGAGATTAGCTATATTCTTAAATAAATATAATAATAGATATTATATTGATATTTTCTGTAAAAAAGAATAATAAAAATAAATAGCACAAAATATATAAAAATATAACACCATAGTAATAAATAGAAAAATGCATTTTCTTTTATAATAAAGAATGATAATATAGCTTTATAATATGAATTGTATTCCTTTTGTTATTTCTATACAAATATACAATAAAAATACTTTTTGATGAATAAAATGCAATAAAAATAATAGTTGTAATAAAAACATAATGAATTTCATCTCTTATGGCTATTTTCAACTAATAATAAAAATCTTATACTTTTCTATAGATAATAAATAGAAATAATAAAAATAGATATAATGAATAGTATAATAAATAGAATGGAATATTAATAATGATTTCTTTTTAGCTATTATGGGTTTTAAAAAAATAAAAAAATAAAGAAATAATAATAATAAAAATAATATAGCTAACCCTCTTTTGATTTTGTAAATAATTTCTACATAATGAATAGTGTTTCAACATAATGGAATATAATAATAAAATCCTATTACTTTGGCTATTATAAACATTTAAAAAAAAATATAAATAAAAATCATAGCCATTTTATTTTCTATTATTTTTGTAAGTGATTTTCTACAGAATAAATAGAGTTTAGAAATAATAAAAATAAAATTTTACTACTTTAGCTATTATAAAAAAACCCCAAAAATATAAATGAAACTCTAATTAATAGCTACCCCTTTTCCTATTATTTTTGTAAATAATTTTCTACATAGATAAATAGAGTTTAAGAAATAAAAATAATAATAATAAAAAAAATAATAATAGTAATAAGAATATAATAATAATAATAATAATAATAATAATAATAAATAAATGCATCTTTATAATAAAATAATGGAAGATATTATATAATAGATTTTGTGCATTTTTGAAATGAATAAACATGCTCACATAAGGAGTGTAGAGCCACGTAAGAATATTTGCACACATGATATAACATTTAGAATGATTAGTCAAGACGAGAACATCTTGACGTAGGATGATTAAGGCTTCGATAGCAATATAAAGAAGATACGTTGAGACAAGAACATCTTGACGTGAGATGATTAAGGCTTTAATAGCAATACAAAAAGATATGTCGAGACAAGAACATCTTGACACTTGATGAAAAATAATAAGATACGTCGAGACAGGAACATCTTGACGTGAGATGAATAAGGCTTTGATAGCAACATGAAGGAACATGTCGAGACAAGAACATCTTGACACTTGATGAAGAATAACCAGAGCTACGATACTAACATGGAGATATATGTCGACTCTGAAGAAGAAGAACATTACGATGTCCTAGATAGGTGACATCTTAATGACTCGCTGCCATGAGCAAGTAACTCATGATTGAATACGCTCACACAAGGGGTGTAGGGCAACATAGTAATTTTGCACAAGTAATGCAACACATAGAATGATTAGTTGAGACAAGAACATCTCGACGCTCGCTGAAGAATGACCAAAGCTACGACATCATCATGGAGAGATATGTCGACTTTGAAGAGGAAGAACATTAAGATGTCCGAGCGAAGCGACATCTTGATGACTCGGTGTCATGAACAAGTAATTCATGACCATTTGAGTGGCAAGACGAACTCGTCCGCCGATATGAGTTTGTCTCCGGCTCATTTCCCGAGACCGTGAGATTGAATCGGTCCGTAGGTAGATTCATCCACAAAACAGATGAATGTGAACCGTTACGTAGGTAGGTTCCTTCACTAACACATGCCTCAATGTTGAACGGCCCGCGCTTCGGGTTTGACATTGTGTGCAATTGTGTTTCCTAGGTTTATGAATCGGCTTAGTGCTTCGAATTCATGATCTAGAAGATCGGTGAGAAGAAACACGTGAGCCATATCCACCCTTCTCCCGATTCACCAACCTCAAGATCAACCGCTCGGCGCTTCGAGTTGTATTTTGTGTGATTGGTTGTTGACTAGTTAAGATTGAACCGATCTGTTTGTAGGTTTATCTTCTAGATCAACGGAGGTCGAGTCGATCCGTATGTAGACTCACCTCAAGCCCTCTAAAGAGATTAACTCCGGTCTCAGGTAAGGTTACATCTCGAGGTGGCATAGATCGAACCGATCTGTTTGTAGGTTCGTCTTCCATAGGACAAAACCGATCTGTTTGTAGGTTTGTCTTCCATAGATTGAACCGATCTGTTTGTAGGTTCATCTTCCGTAGACCCTTTTTTTATGAAATTAGACGACCACTTGACCATCTTTTAACTATACTATTTGCTTCTCTCTTTCAAAGATCCAGAGGTGCCTCGAGGTTCGTAGCCCGGGGTAATTAACGGTGGGGCTTGCGCCACCGAATCTACAAGAACTCACAATCACTAAAAACCCCCGAATGTGCATCCAAATAATCTCTAAACGGCGAGAATCGGCCGACACCCAAACGTTAGATGCACGCTCGGGAGGGATCTCCGTGTCCTTCTTCCGCAACCCATCGCCCGGCGGCGGCGGTGCGGAGCGCGCGAAAAAAAGGGTCGCACAATGTGTACTTATGCGGCCAAAATTCTTGAAAAACACAAACAACTTGTTTAAGTAGCTGTTTTTAATGCACGCTACATGTCTTGTGCAAAATTAGTATCGTAGAATGTTCATATCCGAAGTGTTAATTGGCTAATATTTTAATAGGCATAATTAGGAGTAATTATATTAATTTTCACGAAATTATATGTAGTTATGAGGCCAAAACTGTTGAAAAACTTAACTTTTTTAAGTAGCAGTTTCTAATGCATCTTACTTATGTTTTGATAAAAAAATAGTGCCCTAAAATATTCATTTTGAAGTGTTAATTGAACAATCTTATAATAGGCATAATTAGAAGTAATTATATTAATTTGCAACAAATTATGTGTAGTTATGCAGCCAAAATTTTTTATAAAGCCAAACAACTTGATTAAACAAGTTTTAACGCATCTTACATATGTTTTGTGCAATATCAGCGTTATAGAATATTCATATCGAAGTTTTAATTGGAAAATTTTATAATAGGCGTAACTAGGAGTAATTGTATTAATTTGTACGAAATTATATGTAGTTATGCGGCCAAAAATTATGATAAACTCAAACAACTTGCTTAAACAGCAGTTTTTAATGCATTTTACTTATGTTTCGCGCGAAATTAGCGTAGTGGGATTTTCTTATAGAGGTTTTAATAGGACAATCTTATAATAGGCATAATCAGGAGTAATTATTTTAATTTGCACGAAATTATGTGTAGTTGTGCGGCCAAAATTTTTCATAAAGCCAAACAACTTATTTGAACATCAGTTTTTAAAGCATCTTCCTTATGTTTTCTGCAAAATTAGCGTTATAGAATATTCATATCCAAGTTTTAATTGGGAAACTTTATAATAGGCGTAATTAGGAGTCGTTATATTAATTTTCATGAAATTATGTGTAGTTATGAGGGCAAAAATATTGAAAACTCAAACAACTTTTTAAATAGCAGTTTCTAATGCATCTTACTTATGTTTTGTGAAAATTAGTATCGTAGAATATTCATATCAAAGTGTTAATTGAAAAATCATATAAAAGACATAATTAGAAGTAATTATATAAATTTATACGAAAATATTTACAGTTATGCGGCCAAAAAAATTGAAAAGATCAAACAACTTGTTTAAACAGAGCTTTTAATGCATCTTACTTCTGTTTTGTGCAAAATTAGTGTTGTAGAATATTCGTATACAAGTTTTAATTGGAAAATCTTACAATAGGCTTATTTAGGATTAATTATATTAATTTATAAGAAATTATGTGTAGTTATGCTGCCAAAAATTTCAAAAAACTCAAATAACTTGTTTAAACAAATTGTTTTTTTAATGCATCTTACTTATGTTTTGTGCAAAATTAGTGTCGTATAATATTCATATCGAAGTTTTAATTAGAAGATCTTATAATAGGCATGCTAAGGAGTAACTATATTAATTCATAATAAATTATGTGTAATTATGCGGCCAAAATTTTTAAAAAACTCAAACAACTTGTTTAAACAAATTGTGTTTAAAGCCCCATGCTTATGTTTTGTGCAGAATTAGTATTGTAGAATGTTCATATTGAGGTGTTTATTAGATAATCTTTTAATAGGCATAATTAGGAGCGATTGTATTAATTTTCACTAAATTATGTGTAGTTATGGTGCCAAAAATGTTGAAATACTCAAATAACTTTTTTAAATAGCGGATTCTAATGCATCTTGCTTGTGTTTTGGGAATAAATAGTATCACGAATATTCTTCTCGAAGTGTTAATTGAACAACCTTATAATAGGCATAATTAGGAGTAATTATATTAATTTGTACGAAATTATGTGTATTAATGGGGCCAAATTTTTAAAAAAGTCAAACAACTTTGTCTAAACAAATTGTTTATAATGCATCTAGCTTATGTTTTGTGGCAAATTAGCGTTATAGAATATTCATATCGACGTTTTAATTAGATAATCTTATAATAGGCATAATCAGGAGTAATTATATTAACTTACACGAAATTATATGTAGTTATGCGGCAAAAAAAATGAAAAAATCAATAAACTAGTTTAAACTGCTATTTTTTAATGCATCTCACTTATGTTTTGTGCAAACTTAGTGTCGTAGAATATTCATATCGAAGTATTAATTGGATAATCTTCTAATAGGCACAATTAAGAGTAATTATATTAATTTTTAGGAAATTATATGTAGTTATGAGACAATAGATTTTGAAAATCTTAAACAACTTGTTTAAACAGCAATTTCAAATGTATCTTATTTATGTTTTATGAAAAATTACTGTTATAGGATATTCATATTGTAGTGTTAATTGGACAATCTTATAATAGGCATAATTAGGAGTAATTATATTAATTTGCGCGAAATTATGTGTAGTTAGGCAGTCAAAAATAAAAATAAAACTCAAACAACTTGTTTAAACAAATTGTTTTTAATGCATCTTACTTATTTTTTATGCAAAATTCATGTCGTAGAATGTTCATATCGAAGTGTTATTTGGATAATATTCTAATAAGCATAAGTAGGAGTAATTATATTATTTTTTACCAAATTATGTGTCGTTATGAGGCTAAATGTTATTATTATCTAAAACAACCTTTTTAAACAGCAATTTCTAATGTATCTCTCTTATATCTTATGAGAAATTAGTGTCCTACGATATTCATATCGAAGTATTAATTTGACAATCTTATAATAGACATAGTTAGGAGTAATTATATTAATTCGCACGAAATTATTTGTTGTTTTGATGCAAAAAATATTGAAAATCTTAGACAATTTGTTTAAACAACAGTTTCTAATGCATCTTACTTATATTTTGTGCAAAAATAGCATCATAGAATATTCACATCTAAGTTTCAATTGGACAATCATATAATAGGCCTAATTAGGAGTAATTATATTAATTTTTACGAAATTACATGTAGTTATGCGGCCAACAATTTATAAAAACTCAAACAACTTGTTCGAACAACTGTTTTTAATGCATCTTAATTATGTTTTGTGCAAAAATTGTGTCGTACAATGTTCATATCGAAGCGTTAATTGGATAATCTTCTAATAGGTATAATTAGGAGTAACTATATTAATTTTCACGAAATTTATGTGTAATTATGAGTCAAAAAATGTTAAAAATCTTAAACTACTTGTTCAAACAGAAGTTTCTAATATATGTTACTTATGTTTTATGAAAAATTAGTGTCGTAGGATATTCATATTGATGTGTTAATTGGACAATCTTATAATAGCCATAATTAGGAGTAATTATATCAATTTGCATGAAATTATGTGTACTTATGCGGCCAAAATTCTTGAAAAACACAAACAACTTGTTTAAGTAGCTGTTTTTAATGCACGCTACATGTCTTGTGCAAAATTAGTATCGTAGAATGTTCATATCCGAAGTGTTAATTGGCTAATATTTTAATAGGCATAATTAGGAGTAATTATATTAATTTTCACGAAATTATATGTAGTTATGAGGCCAAAACTGTTGAAAAACTTAACTTTTTTAAGTAGCAGTTTCTAATGCATCTTACTTATGTTTTGATAAAAAAATAGTGCCCTAAAATATTCATTTTGAAGTGTTAATTGAACAATCTTATAATAGGCATAATTGGAAGTAATTATATTAATTTGCAACAAATTATGTGTAGTTATGCGGCCAAAATTTTTTATAAAGCCAAACAACTTGATTAAACAGCAGTTTTTAACGCATCTTACATATGTTTTGTGCAATATCAGCGTTATAGAATATTCATATCGAAGTTTTAATTGGAAAATTTTATAATAGGCGTAACTAGGAGTAATTGTATTAATTTGTACGAAATTATATGTAGTTATGCGGCCAAAAATTATGATAAACTCAAACAACTTGCTTAAACAGCAGTTTTTAATGCATTTTACTTATGTTTCGCGCGAAATTAGCGTAGTGGAATTTTCTTATAGAAGTTTTAATAGGACAATCTTATAATAGGCATAATCAGGAGTAATTATTTTAATTTGCACGAAATTATGTGTAGTTGTGCGGCCAAAAAATTTCATAAAGCCAAACAACTTATTTGAACATCAGTTTTTAAAGCATCTTCCTTATGTTTTCTGCAAAATTAGCGTTATAGAATATTCATATCCAAGTTTTAATTGGGAAACTTTATAATAGGCGTAATTAGGAGTCGTTATATTAATTTTCATGAAATTATGTGTAGTTATGAGGGCAAAAATATTGAAAACTCAAACAACTTTTTAAATAGCAGTTTCTAATGCATCTTACTTATGTTTTGTGAAAAATTAGTATCGTAGAATATTCATATCA
Organism: Schoenoplectus tabernaemontani; assembly: GCA_037127355.1. Classification (NCBI taxonomy): domain Eukaryota; kingdom Viridiplantae; phylum Streptophyta; class Magnoliopsida; order Poales; family Cyperaceae; genus Schoenoplectus; species Schoenoplectus tabernaemontani. The sequence continues at coordinate 1,438,139 of CM073754.1, forward strand.
AAGTGTTAATTGAAAAATCATATAAAAGACATAATTAGAAGTAATTATATAAATTTATACGAAAATATTTGCAGTTATGCGGCCAAAAAAATTGAAAAGATCAAACAACTTGTTTAAACAGCAGCTTTTAATGCATCTTACTTGTGTTTTGTGCAAAATTAGTGTTGTAGAATATTCGTATACAAGTTTTAATTGGAAAATCTTACAATAGGCTTATTTAGGATTAATTATATTAATTTATAAGAAATTATGTGTAGTTATGCTGCCAAAAATTTCAAAAAACTCAAATAACTTGTTTAAACAGCTGTTTTTAATGCATCTTACTTATGTTTTGTGCAAAATTAGTGTCGTATAATATTCATATCGAAGTTTTAATTAGAAGATCTTATAATAGGCATGCTAAGGAGTAACTATATTAATTCATAATAAATTATGTGTAATTATGCGGCCAAAATTTTTAAAAAACTCAAACAACTTGTTTAAACAGCTGTGTTTAAAGCCTCATGCTTATGTTTTGTGCAGAATTAGTATTGTAGAATGTTCATATTGAGGTGTTTATTAGATAATCTTTTAATAGGCATAATTAGGAGCGATTGTATTAATTTTCACTAAATTATGTGTAGTTATGGTGCCAAAAATGTTGAAATACTCAAATAACTTTTTTAAATAGCGGATTCTAATGCATCTTGCTTGTGTTTTGGGAATAAATAGTATCACAGAATATTCTTCTCGAAGTGTTAATTGAACAACCTTATAATAGGCATAATTAGGAGTAATTATATTAATTTGTACGAAATTATGTGTATTAATGGGGCCAAATTTTTAAAAAAGTCAAACAACTTTGTCTAAACAGCTGTTTATAATGCATCTAGCTTATGTTTTGTGGCAAATTAGCGTCATAGAATATTCATATCGACGTTTTAATTAGATAATCTTATAATAGGCATAATCAGGAGTAATTATATTAACTTACACGAAATTATATGTAGTTATGCGGCAAAAAAAATGAAAAAATCAATAAACTAGTTTAAACTGCTATTTTTTAATGCATCTCACTTATGTTTTGTGCAAACTTAGTGTCGTAGAATATTCATATCGAAGTATTAATTGGATAATCTTCTAATAGGCACAATTAAGAGTAATTATATTAATTTTTAGGAAATTATATGTAGTTATGAGACAATAGATTTTGAAAATCTTAAACAACTTGTTTAAACAGCAATTTCAAATGTATCTTATTTATGTTTTATGAAAAATTACTGTTATAGGATATTCATATTGTAGTGTTAATTGAACAATCTTATAATAGGCGTAATTAGGAATAATTATATTAATTTGCGTGAAATTATGTGTAGTTAGGCAGTCAAAAATAAAAATAAAACTCAAACAACTTGTTTAAACATATATTTTTTATGCATCTTACTTATTTTTTATGCCAAATTCATGTCGTAGAATGTTCATATCGAAGTGTTATTTGGATAATATTCTAATAAGCATAAGTAGGAGTAATTATATTATTTTTTACCAAATTATGTGTCGTTATGAGGCTAAATGTTATTATTATCTAAAACAACCTTTTTAAACAGCAATTTCTAATGTATCTCTCTTATATCTTATGAGAAATTAGTGTCCTACGATATTCATATCGAAGTATTAATTTGACAATCTTATAATAGACATAGTTAGGAGTAATTATATTAATTCGCACGAAATTATTTGTTGTTTTGATGCAAAAAATATTGAAAATCTTAGACAATTTGTTTAAACAACAGTTTCTAATGCATCTTACTTATATTTTGTGCAAAAATAGCATCATAGAATATTCACATCTAAGTTTCAATTGGACAATCATATAATAGGCCTAATTAGGAGTAATTATATTAATTTTTACGAAATTACATGTAGTTATGCGGCCAACAATTTATAAAAACTCAAACAACTTGTTCGAACAACTGTTTTTAATGCATCTTAATTATGTTTTGTGCAAAAATTGTGTCGTACAATGTTCATATCGAAGCGTTAATTGGATAATCTTCTAATAGGTATAATTAGGAGTAACTATATTAATTTTCACGAAATTTATGTGTAATTATGAGTCAAAAAATGTTAAAAATCTTAAACTACTTGTTCAAACAGAAGTTTCTAATATATGTTACTTATGTTTTATGAAAAATTAGTGTCGTAGGATATTCATATTGATGTGTTAATTGGACAATCTTATAATAGCCATAATTAGGAGTAATTATATCAATTTGCATGAAATTATGTGTACTTATGCGGCCAAAATTCTTGAAAAACACAAACAACTTGTTTAAGTAGCTGTTTTTAATGCACGCTACATGTCTTGTGCAAAATTAGTATCGTAGAATGTTCATATCCGAAGTGTTAATTGGCTAATATTTTAATAGGCATAATTAGGAGTAATTATATTAATTTTCACGAAATTATATGTAGTTATGAGGCCAAAACTGTTGAAAAACTTAACTTTTTTAAGTAGCAGTTTCTAATGCATCTTACTTATGTTTTGATAAAAAAATAGTGCCCTAAAATATTCATTTTGAAGTGTTAATTGAACAATCTTATAATAGGCATAATTGGAAGTAATTATATTAATTTGCAACAAATTATGTGTAGTTATGCGGCCAAAAAATTTTATAAAGCCAAACAACTTGATTAAACAGCAGTTTTTAACGCATCTTACATATGTTTTGTGCAATATCAGCGTTATAGAATATTCATATCGAAGTTTTAATTGGAAAATTTTATAATAGGCGTAACTAGGAGTAATTGTATTAATTTGTACGAAATTATATGTAGTTATGCGGCCAAAAATTATGATAAACTCAAACAACTTGCTTAAACAGCAGTTTTTAATGCATTTTACTTATGTTTCGCGCGAAATTAGCGTAGTGGAATTTTCTTATAGAAGTTTTAATAGGACAATCTTATAATAGGCATAATCAGGAGTAATTATTTTAATTTGCACGAAATTATGTGTAGTTGTGCGGCCAAAAATTTCATAAAGCCAAACAACTTATTTGAACATCAGTTTTTAAAGCATCTTCCTTATGTTTTCTGCAAAATTAGCGTTATAGAATATTCATATCCAAGTTTTAATTGGGAAACTTTATAATAGGCGTAATTAGGAGTCGTTATATTAATTTTCATGAAATTATGTGTAGTTATGAGGGCAAAAATATTGAAAACTCAAACAACTTTTTAAATAGCAGTTTCTAATGCATCTTACTTATGTTTTGTGAGAAATTAGTATCGTAGAATATTCATATCAAAGTGTTAATTGAAAAATCAAATAAAAGACATAATTAGAAGTAATTATATAAATTTATACGAAAATATTTGCAGTTATGCGGCCAAAAAAATTGAAAAGGTGAAACAACTTGTTTAAACAGCAGCTTTTAATGCATCTTACTTATGTTTTGTGCAAAATTAGTGTTGTAGAATATTCGTATACAAGTTTTAATTGGAAAATCTTACAATAGGCTTATTTAGGATTAATTATATTAATTTATAAGAAATTATGTGTAGTTATGCTGCCAAAAATTTCAAAAAACTCAAATAACTTGTTTAAACAGCTGTTTTTAATGCATCTTATTTATGTTTTGTGCAAAATTAGTGTCGTATAATATTCATATCGAAGTTTTAATTAGATGATCTTATAATAGGCATGCTTAGGAGTAACTATATTAATTCATTAGAAATTATGTGTAATTATGCGGCCAAAATTTTTAAAAAACTGAAACAACTTGTTTAAACAGCTGTGTTTAAAGCCTCATGCTTATGTTTTGTGCAGAATTAGTATTTTAGAATGTTCATATTGAGGTGTTTATTAGATAATCTTTTAATAGGCATAATTAGGAGCGATTGTATTAATTTTCACTAAATTATGTGTAGTTATGGTGCCAAAAATGTTGAAATGCTCAAATAACTTTTTTAAATAGCGGATTCTAATGCATCTTGCTTGTGTTTTGGGAATAAATAGTATCACAGAATATTCTTCTCGAAGTGTTAATTGAACAACCTTATAATAGGCATAATTAGGAGTAATTATATTAATTTGTACGAAATTATGTGTATTAATGGGGCCAAATTTTTTAAAAAAGTCAAACAACTTTGTCTACACAGCTGTTTATAATGCATCTAGCTTATGTTTTGTGGCAAATTAGCGTCATAGAATATTCATATCGACGTTTTAATTAGATAATCTTATAATAGGCATAATCAGAAGTAATTATATTAACTTACAAGAAATTATATGTAGTTATGCGGCAAAAAAATTGAAAAACTCAATAAACTAGTTTAAACTGCTATTTTTTATTGCATCTCACTTATGTTTTGTGCAAACTTAGTGTCGTAGAATATTCATATCGAAGTATTAATTGGATAATCTTCTAATAGGCACAATTAAGAGTAATTATATTAATTTTTAGGAAATTATATGTAGTTATGAGACAATAGATTTTGAAAATCTTAAACAACTTGTTTAAACAGCAATTTCAAATGTATCTTGTTTATGTTTTATGAAAAATTACTGTTATAGGATATTCATATTGTAGTGTTAATTGGACAATCTTATAATAGGCATAATTAGGAGTAATTATATTAATTTGCGCGAAATTATGTCTAGTTAGGCAGTCAAAAATAAAAATAAAACTCAAACAACTTGTTTAAACATCTGTTTTTAATTTATCTTACTTATTTTTTATGCAAAATTCATGTCGTAGAATGTTCATATCGAAGTGTTATTTGGATAATATTCTAATAAGCATGAGTAGGAGTAATTATATTAATTTTTACCAAATTATGTGTCGTTATGAGGCTAAATGTTATTATTATCTAAAACAACCTTTTTAAACAGCAATTTCTAATGTATCTCTCTTATATCTTATGAGAAATTAGTGTCCTACGATATTCATATCGAAGTATTAATTTGACAATCTTATAATAGGCATAGTTAGGAGTAATTATATTAATTCGCTCGAAATTATTTGTTGTTTTGATGGAAAAAATATTAAAAATCTTAGACAATTTGTTTAAACAACAGTTTCTAATGTATCTTACTTATATTTTGTGCAAAAATAGCATCATAGAATATTCACATCTAAGTTTCAATTGGACAATCATATAATAGGCCTAATTAGGAGTAATTATATTAATTTTTATGAAATTACATGTAGTTATGCGGCCAACAATTTATAAAAACTCAAACAACTTGTTCGAACAACTGTTTTTAATGCATCTTAATTATGTTTTGTGCAAAAATTGTGTCGTACAATGTTCATATCGAAGCGTTAATTTCATAATCTTCTAATAGGTATAATTAGGAGTAACTATGTTAATTTTCACGAAATTTATGTGTAATTATGAGTCAAAAAATGTTAAAAATCTTAAACTACTTGTTCAAACAGAAGTTTCTAATATATGTTACTTATGTTTTATGAAAAATTAGCGTCGTAGGGTATTCATATTGATGTGTTAATTGGACAAGCTTATAATAGGCATAATTAGGAGTAATTATATCAATTTGCATGAAATTATGTGTACTTATGCGGCCAAAATTCTTGAAAAACACAAACAACTTGTTTAAGTAGCTGTTTTTAATGCACGCTACTTGTCTTGTGCAAAATTAGTATCGTAGAATGTTCATATCCGAAGTGTTAATTGGCTAATATTTTAATAGGCATAATTAGGAGTAATTATATTAATTTTCACGAAATTATATGTAGTTATGAGGCCAAAACTGTTGAAAAACTTAACTTTTTTATGTAGCAGTTTCTAATGCATCTTACTTAAGTTTTGATAAAAAAATAGTGCCCTAAAATATTCATTTTGAAGTGTTAATTGAACAATCTTATAATAGGCATAATTGGAAGTAATTATATTAATTTGCAACAAATTATGTGTAGTTATGCGGCCAAAAAATTTTATAAAGCCAAACAACTTGATTAAACAGCAGTTTTTAACGCATCTTACATGTGTTTTGTGCAATATCAGCGTTATAGAATATTCATATCGAAGTTTTAATTGGAAAATTTTATAATAGGCGTAACTAGGAGTAATTGTATTAATTTGTACGAAATTATATGTAGTTATGCGGCCAAAAATTATGATAAACTCAAACAACTTGCTTAAACAGCAGTTTTTAATGCATTTTACTTATGTTTCGCGCGAAATTAGCGTAGTGGAATTTTCTTATAGAAGTTTTAATAGGACAATCTTATAATAGGCATAATCAGGAGTAATTATTTTAATTTGCACGAAATTATGTGTAGTTGTGCGGCCAAAAAATTTCATAAAGCCAAACAACTTATTTGAACATCAGTTTTTAAAGCATCTTCCTTATGTTTTCTGCAAAATTAGCGTTATAGAATATTCATATCCAAGTTTTAATTGGGAAACTTTATAATAGGCGTAATTAGGAGTCGTTATATTAATTTTCATGAAATTATGTGTAGTTATGAGGGCAAAAATATTGAAAACTCAAACAACTTTTTAAATAGCAGTTTCTAATGCATCTTACTTATGTTTTGTGAAAAATTAGTATCGTAGAATATTCATATCAAAGTGTTAATTGAAAAATCATATAAAAGACATAATTAGAAGTAATTATATAAATTTATACGAAAATATTTGCAGTTATGCGGCCAAAAAAATTGAAAAGATGAAACAACTTGTTTAAACAGCAGCTTTTAATGCATCTTACTTATGTTTTGTGCAAAATTAGTGTTGTAGAATATTCGTATACAAGTTTTAATTGGAAAATCTTACAATAGGCTTATTTAGGATTAATTATATTAATTTATAAGAAATTATGTGTAGTTATGCTGCCAAAAATTTCAAAAAACTCAAATAACTTGTTTAAACAGCTGTTTTTAATGCATCTTACTTATGTTTTGTGCAAAATTAGTGTCGTATAATATTCATATCGAAGTTTTAATTAGAAGATCTTATAATAGGCATGCTAAGGAGTAACTATATTAATTCATAATAAATTATGTGTAATTATGCGGCCAAAATTTTTAAAAAACTCAAACAACTTGTTTAAACAGCTGTGTTTAAAGCCTCATGCTTATGTTTTGTGCAGAATTAGTATTGTAGAATGTTCATATTGAGGTGTTTATTAGATAATCTTTTAATAGGCATAATTAGGAGCGATTGTATTAATTTTCACTAAATTATGTGTAGTTATGGTGCCAAAAATGTTGAAATACTCAAATAACTTTTTTAAATAGCGGATTCTAATGCATCTTGCTTGTGTTTTGGGAATAAATAGTATCACAGAATATTCTTCTCGAAGTGTTAATTGAACAACCTTATAATAGGCATAATTAGGAGTAATTATATTAATTTGTACGAAATTATGTGTATTAATGGGGCCAAATTTTTTAAAAAAGTCAAACAACTTTGTCTAAACAGCTGTTTATAATGCATCTAGCTTATGTTTTGTGGCAAATTAGCGTCATAGAATATTCATATCGACGTTTTAATTAGATAATCTTATAATAGGCATAATCAGGAGTAATTATATTAACTTACACGAAATTATATGTAGTTATGCGGCAAAAAAAAATGAAAATATCAATAAACTAGTTTAAACTGCTATTTTTTAATGCATCTCACTTATGTTTTGTGCAAACTTAGTGTCGTAGAATATTCATATCGAAGTATTAATTGGATAATCTTCTAATAGGCACAATTAAGAGTAATTATATTAATTTTTAGGAAATTATATGTAGTTATGAGACAATAGATTTTGAAAATCTTAAACAACTTGTTTAAACAGCAATTTCAAATGTATCTTATTTATGTTTTATGAAAAATTACTGTTATAGGATATTCATATTGTAGTGTTAATTGGACAATCTTATAATAGGCATAATTAGGAGTAATTATATTAATTTGCGCGAAATTATGTGTAGTTAGGCAGTCAAAAATAAAAATAAAACTCAAACAACTTGTTTAAACAGCTGTTTTTAATGCATCTTACTTATTTTTTATGCAAAATTCATGTCGTAGAATGTTCATATCGAAGTGTTATTTGGATAATATTCTAATAAGCATAAGTAGGAGTAATTATATTATTTTTTACCAAATTATGTGTCGTTATGAGGCTAAATGTTATTATTATCTAAAACAACCTTTTTAAACAGCAATTTCTAATGTATCTCTCTTATATCTTATGAGAAATTAGTGTCCTACGATATTCATATCGAAGTATTAATTTGACAATCTTATAATAGACATAGTTAGGAGTAATTATATTAATTCGCACGAAATTATTTGTTGTTTTGATGCAAAAAATATTGAAAATCTTAGACAATTTGTTTAAACAACAGTTTCTAATGCATCTTACTTATATTTTGTGCAAAAATAGCATCATAGAATATTCACATCTAAGTTTCAATTGGACAATCATATAATAGGCCTAATTAGGAGTAATTATATTAATTTTTACGAAATTACATGTAGTTATGCGGCCAACAATTTATAAAAACTCAAACAACTTGTTCGAACAACTGTTTTTAATGCATCTTAATTATGTTTTGTGCAAAAATTGTGTCGTACAATGTTCATATCGAAGCGTTAATTGGATAATCTTCTAATAGGTATAATTAGGAGTAACTATATTAATTTTCACGAAATTTATGTGTAATTATGAGTCAAAAAATGTTAAAAATCTTAAACTACTTGTTCAAACAGAAGTTTCTAATATATGTTACTTATGTTTTATGAAAAATTAGTGTCGTAGGATATTCATATTGATGTGTTAATTGGACAATCTTATAATAGCCATAATTAGGAGTAATTATATCAATTTGCATGAAATTATGTGTACTTATGCGGCCAAAATTCTTGAAAAACACAAACAACTTGTTTAAGTAGCTGTTTTTAATGCACGCTACATGTCTTGTGCAAAATTAGTATCGTAGAATGTTCATATCCGAAGTGTTAATTGGCTAATATTTTAATAGGCATAATTAGGAGTAATTATATTAATTTTCACGAAATTATATGTAGTTATGAGGCCAAAACTGTTGAAAAACTTAACTTTTTTAAGTAGCAGTTTCTAATGCATCTTACTTATGTTTTGATAAAAAAATAGTGCCCTAAAATATTCATTTTGAAGTGTTAATTGAACAATCTTATAATAGGCATAATTGGAAGTAATTATATTAATTTGCAACAAATTATGTGTAGTTATGCGGCCAAAAAATTTTATAAAGCCAAACAACTTGATTAAACAGCAGTTTTTAACGCATCTTACATATGTTTTGTGCAATATCAGCGTTATAGAATATTCATATCGAAGTTTTAATTGGAAAATTTTATAATAGGCGTAACTAGGAGTAATTGTATTAATTTGTACGAAATTATATGTAGTTATGCGGCCAAAAATTATGATAAACTCAAACAACTTGCTTAAACAGCAGTTTTTAATGCATTTTACTTATGTTTCGCGCGAAATTAGCGTAGTGGAATTTTCTTATAGAAGTTTTAATAGGACAATCTTATAATAGGCATAATCAGGAGTAATTATTTTAATTTGCACGAAATTATGTGTAGTTGTGCGGCCAAAAAATTTCATAAAGCCAAACAACTTATTTGAACATCAGTTTTTAAAGCATCTTCCTTATGTTTTCTGCAAAATTAGCGTTATAGAATATTCATATCCAAGTTTTAATTGGGAAACTTTATAATAGGCGTAATTAGGAGTCGTTATATTAATTTTCATGAAATTATGTGTAGTTATGAGGGCAAAAATATTGAAAACTCAAACAACTTTTTAAATAGCAGTTTCTAATGCATCTTACTTATGTTTTGTGAAAAATTAGTATCGTAGAATATTCATATCAAAGTGTTAATTGAAAAATCATATAAAAGACATAATTAGAAGTAATTATATAAATTTATACGAAAATATTTGCAGTTATGCGGCCAAAAAAATTGAAAAGATCAAACAACTTGTTTAAACAGCAGCTTTTAATGCATCTTACTTATGTTTTGTGCAAAATTAGTGTTGTAGAATATTCGTATACAAGTTTTAATTGGAAAATCTTACAATAGGCTTATTTAGGATTAATTATATTAATTTATAAGAAATTATGTGTAGTTATGCTGCCAAAAATTTCAAAAAACTCAAATAACTTGTTTAAACAGCTGTTTTTAATGCATCTTACTTATGTTTTGTGCAAAATTAGTGTCGTATAATATTCATATCGAAGTTTTAATTAGAAGATCTTATAATAGGCATGCTAAGGAGTAACTATATTAATTCATAATAAATTATGTGTAATTATGCGGCCAAAATTTTTAAAAAACTCAAACAACTTGTTTAAACAGCTGTGTTTAAAGCCTCATGCTTATGTTTTGTGCAGAATTAGTATTGTAGAATGTTCATATTGAGGTGTTTATTAGATAATCTTTTAATAGGCATAATTAGGAGCGATTGTATTAATTTTCACTAAATTATGTGTAGTTATGGTGCCAAAAATGTTGAAATACTCAAATAACTTTTTTAAATAGCGGATTCTAATGCATCTTGCTTGTGTTTTGGGAATAAATAGTATCACAGAATATTCTTCTCGAAGTGTTAATTGAACAACCTTATAATAGGCATAATTAGGAGTAATTATATTAATTTGTACGAAATTATGTGTATTAATGGGGCCAAATTTTTAAAAAAGTCAAACAACTTTGTCTAAACAGCTGTTTATAATGCATCTAGCTTATGTTTTGTGGCAAATTAGCGTCATAGAATATTCATATCGACGTTTTAATTAGATAATCTTATAATAGGCATAATCAGGAGTAATTATATTAACTTACACGAAATTATATGTAGTTATGCGGCAAAAAAAATGAAAAAATCAATAAACTAGTTTAAACTGCTATTTTTTAATGCATCTCACTTATGTTTTGTGCAAACTTAGTGTCGTAGAATATTCATATCGAAGTATTAATTGGATAATCTTCTAATAGGCACAATTAAGAGTAATTATATTAGTTTTTAGGAAATTATATGTAGTTATGAGACAATAGATTTTGAAAATCTTAAACAACTTGTTTAAACAGCAATTTCAAATGTATCTTATTTATGTTTTATGAAAAATTACTGTTATAGGATATTCATATTGTAGTGTTAATTGGACAATCTTATAATAGGCATAATTAGGAGTAATTATATTAATTTGCGCGAAATTATGTGTAGTTAGGCAGTCAAAAATAAAAATAAAACTCAAACAACTTGTTTAAACAGCTTTTTTTAATGCATCTTACTTATTTTTTATGCAAAATTCATGTCGTAGAATGTTCATATCGAAGTGTTATTTGGATAATATTCTAATAAGCATAAGTAGGAGTAATTATATTATTTTTTACCAAATTATGTGTCGTTATGAGGCTAAATGTTATTATTATCTAAAACAACCTTTTTAAACAGCAATTTCTAATGTATCTCTCTTATATCTTATGAGAAATTAGTGTCCTACGATATTCATATCGAAGTATTAATTTGACAATCTTATAATAGACATAGTTAGGAGTAATTATATTAATTCGCACGAAATTATTTGTTGTTTTGATGCAAAAAATATTGAAAATCTTAGACAATTTGTTTAAACAACAGTTTCTAATGCATCTTACTTATATTTTGTGCAAAAATAGCATCATAGAATATTCACATCTAAGTTTCAATTGGACAATCATATAATAGGCCTAATTAGGAGTAATTATATTAATTTTATTAAATTACATATAGTTATGCGGCCAACAATTTATAAAAACTCAAACAACTTGTTCGAACAACTGTTTTTAATGCATCTTAATTATGTTTTGTGCAAAAATTGTGTCGTACAATGTTCATATCGAAGCGTTAATTGGATAATCTTCTAATAGGTATAATTAGGAGTAACTATATTAATTTTCACGAAATTTATGTGTAATTATGAGTCAAAAAATGTTAAAAATCTTAAACTACTTGTTCAAACAGAAGTTTCTAATATATGTTACTTATGTTTTATGAAAAATTAGTGTCGTAGGATATTCATATTGATGTGTTAATTGGACAATCTTATAATAGCCATAATTAGGAGTAATTATATCAATTTGCATGAAATTATGTGTACTTATGCGGCCAAAATTCTTGAAAAACACAAACAACTTGTTTAAGTAGCTGTTTTTAATGCACGCTACATGTCTTGTGCAAAATTAGTATCGTAGAATGTTCATATCCGAAGTGTTAATTGGCTAATATTTTAATAGGCATAATTAGGAGTAATTATATTAATTTTCACGAAATTATATGTAGTTATGAGGCCAAAACTGTTGAAAAACTTAACTTTTTTAAGTAGCAGTTTCTAATGCATCTTACTTATGTTTTGATAAAAAAATAGTGCCCTAAAATATTCATTTTGAAGTGTTAATTGAACAATCTTATAATAGGCATAATTGGAAGTAATTATATTAATTTGCAACAAATTATGTGTAGTTATGCGGCCAAAAATTTTTTATAAAGCCAAACAACTTGATTAAACAGCAGTTTTTAACGCATCTTACATATGTTTTGTGCAATATCAGCGTTATAGAATATTCATATCGAAGTTTTAATTGGAAAATTTTATAATAGGCGTAACTAGGAGTAATTGTATTAATTTGTACGAAATTATATGTAGTTATGCGGCCAAAAATTATGATAAACTCAAACAACTTGCTTAAACAGCAGTTTTTAATGCATTTTACTTATGTTTCGCGCGAAATTAGCGTAGTGGGATTTTCTTATAGAAGTTTTAATAGGACAATCTTATAATAGGCATAATCAGGAGTAATTATTTTAATTTGCACGAAATTATGTGTAGTTGTGCGGCCAAAAAATTTCATAAAGCCAAACAACTTATTTGAACATCAGTTTTTAAAGCATCTTCCTTATGTTTTCTGCAAAATTAGCGTTATAGAATATTCATATCCAAGTTTTAATTGGGAAACTTTATAATAGGCGTAATTAGGAGTCGTTATATTAATTTTCATGAAATTATGTGTAGTTATGAGGGCAAAAATATTGAAAACTCAAACAACTTTTTAAATAGCAGTTTCTAATGCATCTTACTTATGTTTTGTGAAAAATTAGTATCGTAGAATATTCATATCAAAGTGTTAATTGAAAAATCATATAAAAGACATAATTAGAAGTAATTATATAAATTTATACGAAAATATTTGCAGTTATGCGGCCAAAAAAATTGAAAAGATCAAACAACTTGTTTAAACAGCAGCTTTTAATGCATCTTACTTGTGTTTTGTGCAAAATTAGTGTTGTAGAATATTCGTATACAAGTTTTAATTGGAAAATCTTACAATAGGCTTATTTAGGATTAATTATATTAATTTATAAGAAATTATGTGTAGTTATGCTGCCAAAAATTTCAAAAAACTCAAATAACTTGTTTAAACAGCTGTTTTTAATGCATCTTACTTATGTTTTGTGCAAAATTAGTGTCGTATAATATTCATATCGAAGTTTTAATTAGAAGATCTTATAATAGGCATGCTAAGGAGTAACTATATTAATTCATAATAAATTATGTGTAATTATGCGGCCAAAATTTTTAAAAAACTCAAACAACTTGTTTAAACAGCTGTGTTTAAAGCCTCATGCTTATGTTTTGTGCAGAATTAGTATTGTAGAATGTTCATATTGAGGTGTTTATTAGATAATCTTTTAATAGGCATAATTAGGAGCGATTGTATTAATTTTCACTAAATTATGTGTAGTTATGGTGCCAAAAATGTTGAAATACTCAAATAACTTTTTTAAATAGCGGATTCTAATGCATCTTGCTTGTGTTTTGGGAATAAATAGTATCACAGAATATTCTTCTCGAAGTGTTAATTGAACAACCTTATAATAGGCATAATTAGGAGTAATTATATTAATTTGTACGAAATTATGTGTATTAATGGGGCCAAATTTTTTAAAAAAGTCAAACAACTTTGTCTAAACAGCTGTTTATAATGCATCTAGCTTATGTTTTGTGGCAAATTAGCGTCATAGAATATTCATATCGACGTTTTAATTAGATAATCTTATAATAGGCATAATCAGGAGTAATTATATTAACTTACACGAAATTATATGTAGTTATGCGGCAAAAAAAATGAAAAAATCAATAAACTAGTTTAAACTGCTATTTTTTAATGCATCTCACTTATGTTTTGTGCAAACTTAGTGTCGTAGAATATTCATATCGAAGTATTAATTGGATAATCTTCTAATAGGCACAATTAAGAGTAATTATATTAATTTTTAGGAAATTATATGTAGTTATGAGACAATAGATTTTGAAAATCTTAAACAACTTGTTTAAACAGCAATTTCAAATGTATCTTATTTATGTTTTATGAAAAATTACTGTTATAGGATATTCATATTGTAGTGTTAATTGGACAATCTTATAATAGGCATAATTAGGAGTAATTATATTAATTTGCGCGAAATTATGTGTAGTTAGGCAGTCAAAAATAAAAATAAAACTCAAACAACTTGTTTAAACAGCTGTTTTTAATGCATCTTACTTATTTTTTATGCAAAATTCATGTCGTAGAATGTTCATATCGAAGTGTTATTTGGATAATATTCTAATAAGCATAAGTAGGAGTAATTATATTATTTTTTACCAAATTATGTGTCGTTATGAGGCTAAATGTTATTATTATCTAAAACAACCTTTTTAAACAGCAATTTCTAATGTATCTCTCTTATATCTTATGAGAAATTAGTGTCCTACGATATTCATATCGAAGTATTAATTTGACAATCTTATAATAGACATAGTTAGGAGTAATTATATTAATTCGCACGAAATTATTTGTTGTTTTGATGCAAAAAATATTGAAAATCTTAGACAATTTGTTTAAACAACAGTTTCTAATGCATCTTACTTATATTTTGTGCAAAAATAGCATCATAGAATATTCACATCTAAGTTTCAATTGGACAATCATATAATAGGCCTAATTAGGAGTAATTATATTAATTTTATTAAATTACATATAGTTATGCGGCCAACAATTTATAAAAACTCAAACAACTTGTTCGAACAACTGTTTTTAATGCATCTTAATTATGTTTTGTGCAAAAATTGTGTCGTACAATGTTCATATCGAAGCGTTAATTGGATAATCTTCTAATAGGTATAATTAGGAGTAACTATATTAATTTTCACGAAATTTATGTGTAATTATGAGTCAAAAAATGTTAAAAATCTTAAACTACTTGTTCAAACAGAAGTTTCTAATATATGTTACTTATGTTTTATGAAAAATTAGTGTCGTAGGATATTCATATTGATGTGTTAATTGGACAATCTTATAATAGCCATAATTAGGAGTAATTATATCAATTTGCATGAAATTATGTGTACTTATGCGGCCAAAATTCTTGAAAAACACAAACAACTTGTTTAAGTAGCTGTTTTTAATGCACGCTACATGTCTTGTGCAAAATTAGTATCGTAGAATGTTCATATCCGAAGTGTTAATTGGCTAATATTTTAATAGGCATAATTAGGAGTAATTATATTAATTTTCACGAAATTATATGTAGTTATGAGGCCAAAACTGTTGAAAAACTTAACTTTTTTAAGTAGCAGTTTCTAATGCATCTTACTTATGTTTTGATAAAAAAATAGTGCCCTAAAATATTCATTTTGAAGTGTTAATTGAACAATCTTATAATAGGCATAATTGGAAGTAATTATATTAATTTGCAACAAATTATGTGTAGTTATGCGGCCAAAATTTTTTATAAAGCCAAACAACTTGATTAAACAGCAGTTTTTAACGCATCTTACATATGTTTTGTGCAATATCAGCGTTATAGAATATTCATATCGAAGTTTTAATTGGAAAATTTTATAATAGGCGTAACTAGGAGTAATTGTATTAATTTGTACGAAATTATATGTAGTTATGCGGCCAAAAATTATGATAAACTCAAACAACTTGCTTAAACAGCAGTTTTTAATGCATTTTACTTATGTTTCGCGCGAAATTAGCGTAGTGGGATTTTCTTATAGAAGTTTTAATAGGACAATCTTATAATAGGCATAATCAGGAGTAATTATTTTAATTTGCACGAAATTATGTGTAGTTGTGCGGCCAAAAAATTTCATAAAGCCAAACAACTTATTTGAACATCAGTTTTTAAAGCATCTTCCTTATGTTTTCTGCAAAATTAGCGTTATAGAATATTCATATCCAAGTTTTAATTGGGAAACTTTATAATAGGCGTAATTAGGAGTCGTTATATTAATTTTCATGAAATTATGTGTAGTTATGAGGGCAAAAATATTGAAAACTCAAACAACTTTTTAAATAGCAGTTTCTAATGCATCTTACTTATGTTTTGTGAAAAATTAGTATCGTAGAATATTCATATCAAAGTGTTAATTGAAAAATCATATAAAAGACATAATTAGAAGTAATTATATAAATTTATACGAAAATATTTGCAGTTATGCGGCCAAAAAAATTGAAAAGATCAAACAACTTGTTTAAACAGCAGCTTTTAATGCATCTTACTTGTGTTTTGTGCAAAATTAGTGTTGTAGAATATTCGTATACAAGTTTTAATTGGAAAATCTTACAATAGGCTTATTTAGGATTAATTATATTAATTTATAAGAAATTATGTGTAGTTATGCTGCCAAAAATTTCAAAAAACTCAAATAACTTGTTTAAACAGCTGTTTTTAATGCATCTTACTTATGTTTTGTGCAAATTAGTGTCGTATAATATTCATATCGAAGTTTTAATTAGAAGATCTTATAATAGGCATGCTAAGGAGTAACTATATTAATTCATAATAAATTATGTGTAATTATGCGGCCAAAATTTTTAAAAAACTCAAACAACTTGTTTAAACAGCTGTGTTTAAAGCCTCATGCTTATGTTTTGTGCAGAATTAGTATTGTAGAATGTTCATATTGAGGTGTTTATTAGATAATCTTTTAATAGGCATAATTAGGAGCGATTGTATTAATTTTCACTAAATTATGTGTAGTTATGGTGCCAAAAATGTTGAAATACTCAAATAACTTTTTTAAATAGCGGATTCTAATGCATCTTGCTTGTGTTTTGGGAATAAATAGTATCACAGAATATTCTTCTCGAAGTGTTAATTGAACAACCTTATAATAGGCATAATTAGGAGTAATTATATTAATTTGTACGAAATTATGTGTATTAATGGGGCCAAATTTTTAAAAAAGTCAAACAACTTTGTCTAAACAGCTGTTTATAATGCATCTAGCTTATGTTTTGTGGCAAATTAGCGTCATAGAATATTCATATCGACGTTTTAATTAGATAATCTTATAATAGGCATAATCAGGAGTAATTATATTAACTTACACGAAATTATATGTAGTTATGCGGCAAAAAAAATGAAAAAATCAATAAACTAGTTTAAACTGCTATTTTTTAATGCATCTCACTTATGTTTTGTGCAAACTTAGTGTCGTAGAATATTCATATCGAAGTATTAATTGGATAATCTTCTAATAGGCACAATTAAGAGTAATTATATTAATTTTTAGGAAATTATATGTAGTTATGAGACAATAGATTTTGAAAATCTTAAACAACTTGTTTAAACAGCAATTTCAAATGTATCTTATTTATGTTTTATGAAAAATTACTGTTATAGGATATTCATATTGTAGTGTTAATTGGACAATCTTATAATAGGCATAATTAGGAGTAATTATATTAATTTGCGCGAAATTATGTGTAGTTAGGCAGTCAAAAATAAAAATAAAACTCAAACAACTTGTTTAAACAGCTGTTTTTAATGCATATTACTTATTTTTTATGCAAAATTCATGTCGTAGAATGTTCACATCGAAGTGTTATTTGGATAATATTCTAATAAGCATAAGTAGGAGTAATTATATTATTTTTTACCAAATTATGTGTCGTTATGAGGCTAAATGTTATTATTATCTAAAACAACCTTTTTAAACAGCAATTTCTAATGTATCTCTCTTATATCTTATGAGAAATTAGTGTCCTACGATATTCATATCGAAGTATTAATTTGACAATCTTATAATAGACATAGTTAGGAGTAATTATATTAATTCGCACGAAATTATTTGTTGTTTTGATGCAAAAAAATATTGAAAATCTTAGACAATTTGTTTAAACAACAGTTTCTAATGCATCTTACTTATATTTTGTGCAAAAATAGCATCATAGAATATTCACATCTAAGTTTCAATTGGACAATCATATAATAGGCCTAATTAGGAGTAATTATATTAATGTTTACGAAATTACATGTAGTTATGCGGCCAACAATTTATAAAAACTCAAACAACTTGTTCGAACAACTGTTTTTAATGCATCTTAATTATGTTTTGTGCAAAAATTGTGTCGTACAATGTTCATATCGAAGCGTTAATTGGATAATCTTCTAATAGGTATAATTAGGAGTAACTATATTAATTTTCACGAAATTTATGTGTAATTATGAGTCAAAAAATGTTAAAAATCTTAAACTACTTGTTCAAACAGAAGTTTCTAATATATGTTACTTATGTTTTATGAAAAATTAGTGTCGTAGGATATTCATATTGATGTGTTAATTGGACAATCTTATAATAGCCATAATTAGGAGTAATTATATCAATTTGCATGAAATTATGTGTACTTATGCGGCCAAAATTCTTGAAAAACACAAACAACTTGTTTAAGTAGCTGTTTTTAATGCACGCTACATGTCTTGTGCAAAATTAGTATCGTAGAATGTTCATATCCGAAGTGTTAATTGGCTAATATTTTAATAGGCATAATTAGGAGTAATTATATTAATTTTCACGAAATTATATGTAGTTATGAGGCCAAAACTGTTGAAAAACTTAACTTTTTTAAGTAGCAGTTTCTAATGCATCTTACTTATGTTTTGATAAAAAAATAGTGCCCTAAAATATTCATTTTGAAGTGTTAATTGAACAATCTTATAATAGGCATAATTGGAAGTAATTATATTAATTTGCAACAAATTATGTGTAGTTATGCGGCCAAAATTTTTTATAAAGCCAAACAACTTGATTAAACAGCAGTTTTTAACGCATCTTACATATGTTTTGTGCAATATCAGCGTTATAGAATATTCATATCGAAGTTTTAATTGGAAAATTTTATAATAGGCGTAACTAGGAGTAATTGTATTAATTTGTACGAAATTATATGTAGTTATGCGGCCAAAAATTATGATAAACTCAAACAACTTGCTTAAACAGCAGTTTTTAATGCATTTTACTTATGTTTCGCGCGAAATTAGCGTAGTGGGATTTTCTTATAGAAGTTTTAATAGGACAATCTTATAATAGGCATAATCAGGAGTAATTATTTTAATTTGCACGAAATTATGTGTAGTTGTGCGGCCAAAAATTTCATAAAGCCAAACAACTTATTTGAACATCAGTTTTTAAAGCATCTTCCTTATGTTTTCTGCAAAATTAGCGTTATAGAATATTCATATCCAAGTTTTAATTGGGAAACTTTATAATAGGCGTAATTAGGAGTCGTTATATTAATTTTCATGAAATTATGTGTAGTTATGAGGGCAAAAATATTGAAAACTCAAACAACTTTTTAAATAGCAGTTTCTAATGCATCTTACTTATGTTTTGTGAAAAATTAGTATCGTAGAATATTCATATCAAAGTGTTAATTGAAAAATCATATAAAAGACATAATTAGAAGTAATTATATAAATTTATACGAAAATATTTGCAGTTATGCGGCCAAAAAAATTGAAAAGATCAAACAACTTGTTTAAACAGCAGCTTTTAATGCATCTTACTTGTGTTTTGTGCAAAATTAGTGTTGTAGAATATTCGTATACAAGTTTTAATTGGAAAATCTTACAATAGGCTTATTTAGGATTAATTATATTAATTTATAAGAAATTATGTGTAGTTATGCTGCCAAAAATTTCAAAAAACTCAAATAACTTGTTTAAACAGCTGGTTTTAATGCATCTTACTTATGTTTTGTGCAAAATTAGTGTCGTATAATATTCATATCGAAGTTTTAATTAGAAGATCTTATAATAGGCATGCTAAGGAGTAACTATATTAATTCATAATAAATTATGTGTAATTATGCGGCCAAAATTTTTAAAAAACTCAAACAACTTGTTTAAACAGCTGTGTTTAAAGCCTCATGCTTATGTTTTGTGCAGAATTAATATTGTAGAATGTTCATATTGAGGTGTTTATTAGATAATCTTTTAATAGGCATAATTAGGAGCGATTGTATTAATTTTCACTAAATTATGTGTAGTTATGGTGCCAAAAATGTTGAAATACTCAAATAACTTTTTTAAATAGCGGATTCTAATGCATCTTGCTTGTGTTTTGGGAATAAATAGTATCACAGAATATTCTTCTCGAAGTGTTAATTGAACAACCTTATAATAGGCATAATTAGGAGTAATTATATTAATTTGTACGAAATTATGTGTATTAATGGGGCCAAATTTTTTAAAAAAGTCAAACAACTTTGTCTAAACAGCTGTTTATAATGCATCTAGCTTATGTTTTGTGGCAAATTAGCGTCATAGAATATTCATATCGACGTTTTAATTAGATAATCTTATAATAGGCATAATCAGGAGTAATTATATTAACTTATACGAAATTATATGTAGTTATGCGGCAAAAAAATTGAAAAACTCAATAAACTAGTTTAAACTGCTATTTTTTAATGTATCTCACTTATGTTTTGTGCAAACTTAGTGTCGTAGAATATTCATATCGAAGTATTAATTGGATAATCTTCTAATAGGCACAATTAAGAGTAATTATATTAATTTTTAGGAAATTATATGTAGTTATGAGACAATAGATTTTGAAAATCTTAAACAACTTGTTTAAACAGCAATTTCAAATGTATCTTATTTATGTTTTATGAAAAAATACTGTTATAGGATATTCATATAATAGGCCTAATTAGGAGTAATTATATTAATTTTATTAAATTACATGTAGTTATGCGGCCAACAATTTATAAAAACTCAAACAACTTGTTCGAACAACTGTTTTTAATGCATCTTAATTATATTTTGTGCAAAAATTGTGTCGTACAATGTTCATATCGAAGCGTTAATTGGATAATCTTCTAATAGGTATAATTAGGAGTAACTATATTAATTTTCATGAAATTTATGTGTAATTATGAGTCAAAAAATGTTAAAAATCTTAAACTACTTGTTCAAACAGAAGTTTCTAATATATGTTACTTATGTTTTATGAAAAATTAGTGTCGTAGGGTATTCATATTGATGTGTTAATTGGACAAGCTTATAATAGGCATAATTAGGAGTAATTATATCAATTTGCATGAAATTATGTGTACTTATGCGGCCAAAATTCTTGAAAAACACAAACAACTTGTTTAAGTAGCTGTTTTTAATGCACGCTACTTGTCTTGTGCAAAATTAGTATCGTAGAATGTTCATATCCGAAGTGTTAATTGGCTAATATTTTAATAGACATAATTAGGAGTAATTATATTAATTTTCATGAAATTATATGTAGTTATGAGGCCAAACCTATCGGTAACAAGACTGACAACACACTCAAAAAGTTGAGTGATAACACACTCAAGAAAGGTGAGTGACAACACACTCAAAATGTGAGTGACAACACATTTAAGAAAAGGTGAGCACAACAGTTCAAAAAAATATTTTCAAGAAGATCACGAAGGATCAAGTTGGGAGAATAGAGAGAAGCAAGATTGAGCTTGAACAAAGATTTGGCTAATTGAGTGTATCAATCTTTTGAATTATCTCTCTCACTTTGTATATGGCTAGTAAGCTCTCTGTAGTAATGATTTTGCTAGATAGATCAAATTCCAACACCTCAATGAATTTCAGTGAGAGAGGTGATTGTTTTAAAATAGATTTTCTAAAGAAACTATTTTTCTTTCTGAACCGTTATAACGATTTACGTATCGTTATAACGGTTTATCAAATCGTTATACGTTTCATGAATCATTGCAACGATTACAGAATCGTTATACGTTTAACAAATCGTTATTGTCACACCCCAGAAATAAATTGAACGGATTAGGGGTGTTAATCCCGCCACGTACGCACGACGAGACGTGCGTACGAAAGGCTAAATGAATAAAATAAGATAAATCTCGAAATAAACAAAACAATAATAAATATAAATACATGACCATACAAATCCGAATGAACAAAGAGTATACAACGCCTACATAGGCGGGGCTAGCTCCATCGGAATGGGCGAAATCTCTCAAATAAAAACCCAAAAGAAAGAAATAAAACGCAAAACCCGATGGATCCTATCCAACTACCCGCTCACATGCAAATGCGGCGAAGCATCTCTCGTCATCGCGCAGACGTCCCTAGCACTCGCTCTAAGAAAATCCCGAACCTGAAATACCTGGATCCCACAATCACCGTGGAAACGTGAGTAATTTAAAAATTACTCAGTACGGATTTAGATCCAGCCTTAAGATTTATCTTCTTTCCTAGACTGGACCCAAATACCGATACTGTATTTTAACTGCATTATAATAATTATATATAGTATAACAACACTTTATGCACGTTTGAGAAAAACTCCTATATGAATGAGATGAAATGGTAAATAAACCCGAAATGGAAAAAATCTGTGGAATTACGGATATAATATATGATAAATATGTATAAGGTACGAGATTTAAAACACCCGTATAAATATAACCCTTGCGGATCATCGGTCCATCCACAAGCGGGCACGTGATCGGCCCTGGACTTGTGACTTACCTAAGCGGGCACGTATTCGGGCCCAACTTACAAACTTAGGATTTTCGAGTAAGCGGGCGCCAATGCCCTGAATACCCTGGGAAAATTCGGCCTCCCGGAGCGATAACGCCCTAGGAGAGTGACGGCTAAAAGCACGTACTCGGTATTCTGAATCTGATGATCCACCTCACATAATAATAATAATAATAATAATAATATGAGCAAAGGGAGTTTAAAATAATTATGCTTTCAGTTGCCATATCGCCAAAGGATATAACTACCCGTGAATTGACAAATCGGAAACAAATGGGAGCCTACACTGTACCAACCAAGGGTCAGAGGACCGCATCCCGTAAAGTAACAAAACGGAGTATATACAAATGGGAGCCTACACTGTACCCACTAGGGCCAGAGGACCGCATCCCGACTTTCTCTGTACCAACTAAGGGCCAAAGGAGAAAGCCCTTCGGACAATACTAGGATCCTAAATAAGCCTGGATAAATAAAATAATATAATATCTCGAAGTAGATTCCAATCTTGAATATGGCCGCCCACACTAAAAACGAAAGACACGGTATCCGATCGCTCAAATTTGGATAAACATTCTTATTTATATTAGGAATAATGATAATATAATATTGATCAAAAATTAAACACTCGACACGTAGAACCCGCCAATCGACGGGGTCGGTGGATAACCCGACAGTAGCAAAGATGCGCAGGTATATACGACCGGTGGGTCCCACGGCCTATGGGTCACCGTACGTAACCGCAATGCGGTCAGTTATGCAAGGCAACCTCGGACCGAGAATTACCCGTCCGCCTCTCAACACTCCCATGCATTTAATGCATGATTAATTACGACTTAATTAATAATTAGTGATAATAATAATATTTTCCTAATAATTATAATCTACAACTTGAATTATTTAATTCTATCTAATCCTATCTCGGGACTATTTCCGGATCCTACTCCTACCCTATCTACATGAAATATGATATGATATGACATGCGAATGCGGGTATGTCTCGAATATCTTTGGTCAATTTACCTGGATGCGTATGACAAATCGATTTTGGTCTCTAATCAAAATTTGGTCAAAAGTACCGCATATCGATTTATTTTAAAAACATTTTATTTTCGGTTTGGGTTCCTAATTCGAAGAAAGAAGATTAAATCTCAGAAACCGTACTGAGAGTCTTGGTGAGAGGATCGCGAGTCGCTCTACTCCGGAGGTAGAACACCGCCTCGGGGTCGGTGTCCGCGTACGTCGGTCGGGAATGACCTCGTACTCCGCGAGGGGATCCGAGTCGATCGTATCACCTAATTTAATTTAGATTAGATGTTTATTAGTTTTAACTTGATTTACTTCACAATTAATAATTAACTTAGTTTGATAATTAAATTAAGCGTTTGTTCGGGTTTGTAGTATTTTCTTGAAATTTCCTAAGAATTTTCTACATTGCATTTACGCAAATCGGAAATTCTAGTCGTTCGCATATGGATTTTGTTAACTTATGATTATCGTTCCGGATCGTTTTTATACGTTCATTCTTTATCTTAGTTTCGAGTCTATGGATTTAATTTCTAAACCCTTTTAATTTAAAAATAGAGAAATTGATTAATATATATAATTTAAAAAAAATCTAAATCATTATTATAATTTAAGTTATTATTTTATAACTCTTAATTATTTATAATCTATTATTTAATTATGTGTTATTTTAGTTATACTAGTATTATTCTTATAATTTAGAGATTATATTTATTTGAGTAACGTAATTTATTTAATTTACTTAAATTAAATAAGTTAACTTAATGTTATCCCTTAATTGACTTAATTATAATTAGGATAATTAATTTGTTAAAAATAGAGAAATTGATTAATATATAATATTATATAGTTAATATTGTTCTTATTTATAATCGAGAAATTGATTAATAGGTTTTATAAGTTAGAAAAATAATTTCAAAAGTAAATGTAAAATAAAAAGGATTAAAAAGAAATAAATAAAATAAATTAAAGAAAAATGAATAAGACAATAACAAAATAAAGAAAAGTATTTATATTAATATGTGTTGGTGTTTTAATGTTCGGGATCATACGCTGACTACCAAATCGTTGGTGCCAATGCACCGATATCCCGAAATCGGGGGCAGTCAGGGAATATAATCATTTCCCGATCTTTAAGTTTACGTTATTAATAATGGGTACCGCCAAACCTTTCGGGGCGGCTTCCAATTCATTAGTCACGTTTAATTTTAATCACTTTATTGTTTTGGGCCTTTTAACTTATCGGGCCTTGTTTAATTTTTTTCTCCTAATCTTAATTAAGTTATAAGTTCATTTATATTTTCTTTCTCGGCCCAATAATGATTTTCTTCTAAGTCCAAGATTTTTGGTTCGGGCCAGATCTTTCTTGTTAATATTTCATTCCTGCCCATTTAACTTAGGCCCAACTAAATTTAAATATTTCCAAGTTAGCCACAACATAAGTGAATCCGATTAACGAACACCACTACCAAAGAAATAGACCGACACGAGAGAAACCAATCCAAATCGAGTAAACAAGTCACGAAACCAACCACAACCATCACGAACACGGGACGGGCAACAAGTCAACAAAAGTGCCACAAGTCGAGGGTAGTAAGGTACTCGGATGGTACCAGATTTGCAACAACTGGCACAGAGGTGGCATAACCAAGACAACCCGGAAAATCCCAATTCAAGCCAAACAACAACACAGAAAATCAAACAACCCAGTAAGTCACTCTTACAGTAAGGGTTAATACAGCCAACACTAGCAGTACAAGGGGGGTAAAAATCGGCACAACCATAATTACAGCGGCAACATCAAGACAGTGATCAAGTGCAGCCCCAAATAAAAATCCCAGATACCAAACGACAGCACAAGACCAGAACTCAGGCAGTAAGCAACAGAGGGAAATCAAAGCAAATGCATTTGTGGCCTCGCTTCACTGGTACCAAATTGGTACTAGTGTACCAAAGCTCACAATTAGACACGGTATGAATCAATGACATACCCAGCAACAAGGGTAATACAAGCAAGTCCAGAATCAGTGCCAAACGACCCAGCATATCAGTGGTTTAACAGATCAAATCACAGTAAGGAAATCAAACAATCATCGCAGGCACTACTAGGCACAAAGCAACAATATGGTATGAGCCCAAACCCGGACCACACCAGAGTGCTGGCGGATCACAGCATTGGGTGGATACCCACAGAATTTTGATCAGAGTGAAAACAGCATTAGAACGACAGGGACAAGATCTTAGGGTTTACCAGTAAACAAGCACGGCGCCAATCGGGGTTTAGAGGGACCGATCAGTGAGCAACAAGGGTGAAATCAAGCAAGGCCAGACCCTTCCCTTCCGGAGCTCCGACCTCTACTCCCCTTTTTCCCTTCTTAAATCGAATTTCTCAACCAAAGTCTAGAGTTTGTTCTTATCAGTGTATTCTCAGCACATGAGAGCAACCAACGAAAGTAAAGGAAAAAAGGGAGGGGCCAGGAGGCTCCTTTAAAGGAGAAGAGGCAGCTCAAATTCAAGGCACAAGTCAGAAAAGGCGGATTTGGTACAACAACACAATCATAACTCAACAGTCAAACCAGGGGGTATACGACGAAGTCGGTGAGCTAAAGTCCGGTCAGAGGGGACGGGCAAGTGGCCTTCTGACAAGGATGTGATCGGGGGCGCGGGAGAGGGCAGAAGGAGAAATCACCCCTCCATGGCGTAGCGAAAAGGGGAAAAGACAGAGAGTGGGTCGGCGGAAGTCAGAGGGTCAGAGAGAAAGCCAGTCGAGAGTAAGAGAGAGGCGGGGAGTGATAACGGGGGAAAGGATTGAGGGCATTAATTGCCGCAATAAATGGGGGAGAGAGAAACTCCAGAGAGAGTTTAATGCAGAGAGAGAAAAATTTGGGCAAATACGGGATCCTCGTGGTCCGGGATCTATAATCATTGGTATAGCCAGGTTGCATTGCAAATTAAATTCCTGAACAAATTATCATATCTATTGTTATTGTTGTGCATTTATTATCTCCCTTATTACACATCCAAGCCGAGTTAACTCCAGAGAGTATTTAGAAAATCTCCGATTTTATTAAATTAAATGAGTTAACCTTTTTGATTTAATTTATTTTAGGTGATTATTCATTTTATATCGACTGATCATTAGATAAGATCGTAACCCCGCTTATCTTCATTTAATGATTTACATACTTAAGTAAATTGAATATCGAATTATTTGATTAAATTAATTAAATGGATTAACTTAGCTATTTGTTCGTCTGTATTTGTATAGTTATATTTATGTTTTCTTTAAGTGTTATTTTAATTTATTTACAATTTTATTTGTTATAATAATTTTCATTATTTCTTAATTAAATTTCACGGTTTGACAGTTATAACGATTACTGAATCGTTACATAACGATACACTCTGGTTTCTTTGAGAATGTTTCTGCCTTAGAATATTTTTGAGTATTGAGATGAACCGTTATAACGATTACACTGAACCGTTACAACGATTCACTAGGCAGAAGCACTTTTCTTGTTGTTTAAACTCAATTTATCTTGACCAATTCAACCCAGTTTGAGTCTAACTAAACCAAAGTCTAATGTAGTCTTGATTTAAGCTCTTGTATCCCAGCACTAGTCTTGGTTCTTGTGCACTAATCCATTTGCATGTTAATCCCTGCACAAAACTCAAATAAGATAAATTGTAAAATTCAAGATTATTTTGCAAATCGACAAATCAAAGAATATGTTAAGTGTAACAGGCAAAAATATTGAAAACTCAAACAACTTTTTAAATAGCAGTTTCTAATGCATCTTACTTATGTTTTGTGAAAAATTAGTATCGTAGAATATTCATATCAAAGTGTTAATTAAAAAATCATATAAAAGACATAATTAGAAGTAATTATATAAATTTATACGAAAATATTTGCAGTTATGCGGCCAAAAATTATGATAAACTCAAACAACTTGCTTAAATAGCAGTTTTTAATGCATTTTACTTATGTTTCGCGCGAAATTAGTGTAGTGGATTATTCTTATAGAAGTTTTAATAAGACAATCTTATAATAAGCATAATCAGGAGTAATTATTTTAATTTGCACGAAATTATGTGTAGTTATGCAGCCAAAAAATTTCATAAAGGCAAACAACTTGATTAAATCGTAATTTTTAACGCATATTACATATGTTTTGTGCAATATCGGCGTTATAGAATATTCATATCGAAGTTTTAATTGAATTATTTTATAATAGGCGTAACTAGGAGTAATTATATTAATTTGTACGAAATTATATGTAGTTATGCGGCCAAAAATTATGATAAAGTCAAACAACTTACTTAAACAGCAGTTTTTAATGCATTTTACTTATGTTTCGCGCGAAATTAGCGTAGTGAAATATTCTTATAGAAGTTTTAATAGGACAATCTTAATTTTTAGGAAATTATATGTAGTTATGAGACAATAGATTTGGAAAATCTTAAACAACTTGTTTAAACAACAATTTCAAATGTATCTTATTTATGATTTATGAAAAATTACTGTTATAGGATATTCATATTGTAGTGTTAATTGGACAATCTTATATTAGGCATAATTAAGAGTAATTATATTAATTTGCGCGAAATTATGTGTAATTAGGCAGTAAAAAAAACTCAACAGTTTCTAATGCATCTTAATTATATTTTCTGCAAAATTAGCGTCATAGAATAGGGCTAATTAGGAGCAATTTTAGGGCTAATTAAGGACAATCAAATAATAGGGCTAATTAGGAGTAATTATATTAATTTTCACGAAATTACATCCGGGCGTGCAAAACATGAAAACGGGACCCGACGCCCTCGGTACCGTCGAAAACGATTCCGGGAGCGCAAAACATGAAAAAGGGACCTGACGCCCTCGCTACCGCCGAAAACTAGTCCTACCGCGCAAAACATGAAAACGGGACCCGACGCCCTCGGGACCGCCGAAAATGAGTCCGGACGCACAAAACATGAAAATGGGACCCGACGCCCTTCGTACCGTCGAAAACGTGTCGAGGAGTGCAAAACATGAAAACATGACCCGACGCCCTAGGTACCGTCAAAAACTAGTCCCGGCGCGCAAAACATGAAAACGGGACACGTTGACCTCGGGACCGCCGAAAAATAGTCCGTGCGCACAAAACATGAAACAGGACCCGACGCACTCGTTATAGCCGAAAACATGCCCGGAAGCGCAAAACATGAAAGCGGGACTGGACGCCCTCGGTACCGCCGAAAATGAGTCCGGGCGCGTAGTACATGAAAACGGGACCCGACGCCCTCAGCACCTTCAAAAATGAGTCCGAACGCGCAAAACATGAAAACTAGAACCGACGCCCTCGCTACCGCCGAAAATGAGTTTGGCGCGTAAAACTTGAAAACGAGACCCGACGCCCTCGAAACCGCCGAAAACGAGGTAGGGGCGCAAAACAAGTCCGGGATCGCAAAACATGAAAACGGATCCGACGCCCTTGGTACCGATGAAAACGAGTCCGGGCACACAAAACATGAAAACGGGACCCGACGCACACGCTACCGCCCGAATACGATTTCGGTAGCGCAAAATATGAAAACGGGACCCGACACCATCGGTACCGTCGAAAATGAGTCCGGGCGAGCAAAACATGAAAACAGGACCCGACGCCCTCGGTACCGCCGAAAACGAGTCCGGAGCGCAAAATATGAAAATGGGACCCGACGCCCTCGGTATCGCCGAAAATGAGTCCGGACGCGCAAAACATGAAAACGGGAATTGAAGCCCTCGGTACCGCCGAAAATGAATCCGGGAGCGCAAAACATGAAATCAAGACCCGACGCCTTCCGTACCGCCGAAAACGTGCTCGGGAGCCCAAAACATGAAGACGGGACCCGACACCCTCCGTATCGCCGAAAGCGAGTTCAGGAGATCAAAGCATGTAAACGTGACCCGACACACTCAGTACAACGAGAAACGAGTCCGAGAACGCAAAATATTAAAACAGTAGCCGACGCCCTCGGTTCCGTCGAAAATAAGTCCAAGCGTGCAAAATATGAAAACCGGTCCCGACGCCCTCGGTATCGCCGAAAACGTGTCCGGGAACGCAAAACATGAAAATGAGACCCGACGCCCTCGAAACTGCCGAAAACATGTTCGGGAGCGGAAAACATGAAAACAAGATTGGACGCCCTTCGGTAACGCCGAAAATGAGTCCAGTCGCGCAAAACATGAAAACAGGACCCGACGCACTCGGCACGGCCGAAAACGAGTCACGAGAGCAAAACATGAAAATGAGACCTGACGCCCTCGTTACCGCCAAAAACTAGTCCCGGCGTGCAAAAGATGAAAACGAGACCCGCCGCCCTCGGGACCGCCGAAAACATGTCTAGGAGCGGATAATATGAAAACGGGACCCGACGCACACGGTACCGCCGAATACGAGTCCAGTAGCGCAAGATATGAAAACAGGACCCGACGCACTCAGCACCGCCGAAAATGAGTCCGGGAGCGCAAAACATGAAAACGGATCCCGACGCCCTCGGTACCGCCGAAAATGACTCTGGGGTGCGCAAAACATGAAAACGGGACCCGACACCCTTTGTACTGCCGAAAACGAGTCCGGGAGCGCAAAATATAAAAATGGGACCCGACGCCTCGATACCGCTGAAAATGAATCTGGGTATGCAAAACAAGAAAACGGGACCCGACACCCACGGTACCGCCGAAATCGTGTTCGGGAGCGCAAAATAAGAAAACGGGACCCGACGTCCTCAGTACCGCCAAAAAATAGTCCCGACGCGCAAAACATGAAAACGAGACCCGTCGCGCTCAAGACCGCCGAAAATGAGTCCGGGCGCCCAAAACATGAAAACAAGACCCGACACACTCATCACCGTCGAAAACATGTCCGGAGAGCAAAACTATGAAAACGAAACCACACGCTCTCGGTACCGCCGAAAATGAGTCCGGGAGCGTAAAACTTTAAAACGGGACCCGACGCCCTCGGAACCTCCGAAAATGAGTTAGGGAGCGCAAAATAAGAAAACGGGATCCGACGCCCTCGGACCGTCGAAAATGAGTCCGGGCGCGAAAAATATGAAAACGGAACTCGACGCCCTCGATACCGCCGAAAACGTGTCCGGGAGCTCAAAATATCAAACGGGACCCGACGCCCTCGGTACCGCGAGAAACGACTCTGAGAGCAAAATATGAAAAAGGATACCGACACCCTAGGTACCGCCGAAAATGAGTCCGGGCACGCAAATAAAAAACGTACTCGATGCCATCCGTTCCGCCGAAAATATGTCCGGGAGCGCAAAATATGAAAACGGGACTCGACGACCTCAGTATCGCCGAAACCTAGTCCCGGCGCGCAAAACATGAAAATGAGAAACGTCGCCCCGTGACCGCCAAAAACGAGTCCGGGCGAGCAAAATATGAAAACGTGACTCGATGCACTCGGCATCGCCGTAAACATGTCCGAGAGCGCAAAACATGAAAATGGGACCGGACGCCCTTGGTACCGCAGAAAATGAGTCCGGGCGCGCAAAACATGAAAACAGGACTCGGCGCCCTCGGTACCAACGAAAACGAGTCCGTGCACGTAAAAAAAGGGACTCGACGACATCCGATCCGTCGAAAACGTGTCCGTGAGCGCAAAACATGAAAACGGGACTCGACGCCCTCGATACCGCCGAAAACTAGTCCCGACGCGCAATACATGAAAACGTGACCCGTCGTCCTCGGTACCGCCGATAACGAGTCCAGGAGCGCAAAACATGAAATCGGGACCCGACACACTCGGCACCGTCGAAAACGTGTCCAGGAGCGCAAAACATGAAAACGGGAGTAGACGCCGTCGGTACTGCAAAAAACGTGTCCGGGATTGTAAAAAATGAAAACGGTACTCGACGCCTTCCGCACCGCCAAAAACATGTCCGAGAGCGGAAAACATGAAAACGGGATCGGACGCCCTCGGTACCGTCGAAAACGAGTCCGGGCGCGCAAAACATGAAAATGGGACCTGACGCACTCGGCACCGCCAAAAACGAGTTTGGGAGCGCAAAACATGAAAACGAGACCCGACGCCCTCGGTATCGCCGAAAATCAGTCCGGGACCAAACGCCCTCGGTACCGCCGAAAATGAGTCCGGGCATGCAAAATAAGAAAACGGGACCCGACACCCTCGGTAACGGGGAAACGACTCCGGGAGCACAAAACATGAAAACGGGAGCCGGCACCCTCGGTACTGCCGAAAACGATTCAGGGAGCACAAAATATGAAAACGGGACCCGACGCCCTCGCTACCGCCGAAAATGAGTCCGACCGTGCAAAACAAGAAAACGACACTCAACGCCCTCGGTAACGCAGAAAACGAGTCCGGAAGCGTAAAATATGAAAACGGGATCCGACGCCCTTGGTACCGTTGAAAACGAGTCCGGGAGCACAAAATATGAAAACGGGACCCGACGCCTCTGCGGTAGTCATCGCCAAAAACGAGTCCGGGAGCGCAAAATATGAAAACGGGACCCGACACCCTCGATAACCGAAATGAAAACTAGTCCGGGCGCGGAAAACGGGAACCGTCGCCCTCGGTACAGACGAAAATGAGTCCAGGATCGCAAAGCATGAAATCGAGACCCAACGCCATTCGTACCGCAGAAAACGTGCCCGGGAGTGCAAAACA
Source organism: Schoenoplectus tabernaemontani (assembly GCA_037127355.1). Classification (NCBI taxonomy): domain Eukaryota; kingdom Viridiplantae; phylum Streptophyta; class Magnoliopsida; order Poales; family Cyperaceae; genus Schoenoplectus; species Schoenoplectus tabernaemontani. Next base: position 1,470,701 of record CM073754.1, read on the forward strand.
TGAAAACTGGACCCGATGCCCTCAGTAACGCCGAAAATGAGTCTTGGCTCGCAAAACATGAAAACAAGACCCGGCACCCTCCGTACCGTCGAAAATGAGTCCGGGGGTTCAAAACATGAAAACGTGATCCGGCGCCCTCGGTACCACGAGAAACGAGTCTGAGAACGCAAAACATGAAAATGGTACCGCCGACGCCCTCGGTTCCGTCGAAAACAAGTCCGGGTGTGCAAAACATGAAAACGGGACCCGACGCCCTCGATATTGCCGAAAACGTGTCCGGGAGCACAAAAAAAAGAAAACGAGACCCGACACCCTCGGGACCGCCGAAAACATGTCCGGAAGCGGAAAACATGAAAACGGGATTGGACGCCCTTAGTACAATCGAAAATGAGTCCGGGCGCGCAAGACATGAAAACGGGACCTGACGCCCTCGATATCGCCAAAAATGAGTCCGGGAGCGCAAAACATGAAAAAGGGACCCGACGCCCTCGGTACCGCCGAAAATGAGTCCGAGAGCGCAAAATATGAAAACGGGTCCCGACGCCCTCGGTACCGTCGAAAATGAGTCTGGGAGCGCAAAATATGAAAACGGGATCCGACGCCCTCGGTACCACCAAAAATGAGTCTGGGCACCCAAAAATAAAGGGACTCGACGCCATCCGTTCCGCCGAAAGCGTGTCCGGGAGCGCCAAACATGAAAACGGGACCCGGCACATTCTGAACCGCTGAAAACGAGTCCGGGCGCACAAAACATGAAAACGGGACCCGACGCACTCGCACCGCCGAAAATATGTCCGGGAGCGCAAAACATGAAAAAGGGACCGCACGCCCTCGTTACCGCCGAAAATGAGTCATGGCGCGCAAAACTTTGAAACGGGACTCGACGCCCTCGAAACCGCCGAAAACAAGTCAGTGAGCGCAAAATAAGAAAACAGGATCTGATGCCCTCAGTATCGCCGAAAATGAGTTCGAGCACGCAAAACATGAAAACGGGACCCGACGCCCTCGGTAACCCCGAAAACGTGTCCGGGAGCGCAAAACATGAAAACGGGACCTGACGCCCTCGGTACCGCGGGAAACGACTCCGAGAGCGCAAAACATGAAAAAGGGATCCGACACCCTCGATACCGCCAAAAATGAGTCCGGATACGCAAAAAAAGGGGCTTGATGCCATCCGTTCAGCCGAAAACGTGTTCGGGAGCGCAAAACATGAAAACGAGTCCCGTTGCCCTCGGGATCGTCGAAAACGAGTCCGGGCGCACAAAATAGAAAACGTGACCCGACGCAATCGACATAACCGGAAACATGTCCATGAGTGCAAAACATGAAAATGGGACCGGACGCTCTCGCTTCCGCCAAAATGAGTCAAGGCGCGCAAAACATTAAAACGGAAGCCGATGCCCTCTGTACCGCCGAAATTGAGTCTGGGAGCGCAAAACATGAGAACGAGACCTGACGCTCGCGGTATCGCTGAAAACGAGTCCGGGAGCGCAAAACTTGAAAATGGGACCCGACGCCCTCGGTACCGTGGGAAACGACTCCGGGAACGCAAAACAAGAAAACGGGACCCGACACTCTCCGTACCGCCGAAATCGTGCCGGAGCACAAAACATGAAAACGAGACTGGATGCTCTCGGTACCGCCATAAATGAGTCCGGGTGCACAAAACTTGAAAACGGGACCCGACGCCATTGGAACCGCCGAAAACGAGTTAAGGGGGCGCTAGGGCTGCACAAAAAAGCTCGGGCTCGTGGCTCAGCTCGGGCTCGAGCTAAAATGACTCGAGCTAATTTGGCTCGAGCTAATATGGCTCGGTAGTTAAATGAGCCGAGTTTGAGTTGGGGTCGGCTCGGCTCGTGGCTCGACTCAGCTCGAATAAAAAATAGTTTTTATAATTTTTTTTGCCAAACTCTAATCCGATAACTCCTCTCTCATCATCTCTCCCCATCTCACCATGTCAGCGGCTTAAAGACGTCTCTTGCTCGCTCGTAATTAGATTCGTATATCTGACTCGATAGTTTTTTGTTGGTCCATCCATTCAAATTAATGCAGCGAAGATGTCATTGAAAAAATAGTTTGTTGATATACCAATTTTGTACCAATTCTCATACCAATCTTCTAGATATACCAACTTTATAGTTTGTAGATGTATTAAATCTAAATATCAAATTGAGTCAACGCACATGCATTGGCTCGTGAGCCAGCTCGCGAGCTAGCTCGAATAGTAACGAGTCGAGTTTGAACTAGGTTTTTCGGCTCGAACCGTTTCACGAGCTCGGCTCGACTCGACTCGAATTTTCATGAGCCGAGCTTGAGTTCAGCCCAACTCGGCTCGACTCGACTCGTTTGCAGCCCTAGGGGCGCAAAACAAGAAAATTGGAACCGACGCCCTTCGTACGCCGAAAATGAGTCCAGGAGTGCAAAACATGAAAACGGGACCCGACACCCTCGCTACCGCGGGAAATGACTCCGGGAGCGTAAAACATGAAAACTGAACCCGGCACCCTCGGTACCGCCGAAAATGAGTCCGGGCACGCAAAACATGAAAACAGGACCAGACACCCTCGGTACCGCCGAAAACTAGTCCCAGCGCGCAAAACATGAAAATGATACCCGTCGCCCTCGGGACCGCCGAAAACGAGTTCGGGCGCACAAAACTTGAAAATGTGACCCGACGTACTCGGCATTGCCGAAAATGAGTCCGGGAGGGCAAAACATGAAAACGGGACCCGACGCCCTCCGTGCCGTCGAAAACGTGCTCGGGGCGTAAGATGAAAATGGGACCCAACTCCCTCATTACCGCGGAAACGACTCCGGGCGCGTAAAACATGAAAACGGGACCCGGCACCCTCCGTACCACCAAAAATGAATCCGAAAACGCAAAACATGAAAACGAGAGCTGATGCACTCGGTTACGAGTCCAGGCGCGCAAAACATGAAAACAGGACCCGACACCCTCAGTACTGCCGAAAACGTGTCCGGAACACAAACCATGAAAACGAGACCCGACACCCTCCGCACCGCCAAAAACATGTCCGGGAGCGAAAAATATGAAAACAAGATCGGACACCCTTTGTACCGTCGAAAATGAGTTCGGGAGCGCAGAACATGAAAACGGGCCCCGACGCACTCGGCACCGCCGAAAACGAGTCCGGGAGCGCAAAACATGAAAACGGGACCCGACGCCCTCGGTATCGCCGAAAATGAGTCCGGGCACGCAAAACTTGAAAACGAGACCCGTCGCCCTCGGTACCGCTATGAAAACGAGTCCGGGAACGCAAAAAAAAGGGACTCAACGCCATCCGTTCCGCCGAAAACGTGTTCGAGAGCGCGAGCGTTGTGTTTTGCACTCTATTATTAATTTTAAGTCAGAAATGATCGATCTAAACCACTTAATTTAATCTTCATATTAAAATCTATTAGTAAACTAAATTTATATTTTTTTAGAATTCATTTGCTTTTTTTTGAATAGGGGGAAAACCGTCATTTTTGGATGAACTAGAATTTTCAGATCAAGTTATTTTCTCCTCATCAGAAAAAATAGCAAAAAAATTATAAAAAATATAAAATTTGGTTTACTAATATATTTTGATATGAAGATTAGATTGAACAGTTCGGATCGATTATTTCTGACTTGAAATTAAAAATAGAGAGCAAAACACATAACGCCTCTGTGTTTTACAAAGCACCATAGTCGGACTATATATATATGAGATAGACTATTGTAAAAACGTTTACATTTCAGCTGATATGCAAACAGATCAAAAACTATATTTTAAAATCTCAAAAATTTTAATTTATGGTTTCCATTAAATTCTTCATATGAAAATCTTGTGGAATGTTAAAATTTGAAGTGTTTTGAATTTTTTAAGTCACTATTTTGAATCCTTAGAGATCAAATTTTATATTTTTTTAAATTTTTTATTATTTTTTATATGGATACAAAATCACTAGTTTTGAATGATACAGAAATCGTTACATCAACAAATTTTCTCACATCTCCCCTCTCCCCTCCTAACTTATTAATTATAATACTTTAGTAACATAACTTATCATTGACACTTTCATTCTTTCAATATTTACTATTAATAATCTGTGCTAGACACTTATGCCTGGAAGTCGAAATTTCAAACAATTAGGATGTGAAGTTAAAAAAAAAATGCAATTTAATCGTTGGTCAAATTAAGTAGTCTTCCCCAACGGGGGACAGTGTGGGGGGTTTGATCCAGGGGACAAATATCCTATCCCGATCTTATTTTTTGTTGTCGAAAATAAAATTTTCTTTTATTGAAATTTACTTGCTTTTATTTTACGGTACAAAGAAAACTACACATCACCAGCTTATACCTTCAATTTCCACCACCAGTTTCGTCTATCAAAGGAAAAAACCCAGAGGTTGGATGGATGTGAATGTGGGGAAGAAATTGAGGTATCTAAAGGTGAAGTTGATGAAGGACTGGGTGGTACTGGTACCTCAAATAAGCGACCCCTTTTTTCATGGTTGCTTTTTGCTTGCTTAATTTATGGATGATCAGATAATCTCAGCGCACAGTATGTTTGTATCCAATTCTTACATCAATCTTATGCAAGTCAATCATGCAAGTGGCAAGTCATGTGTGGAATCAACATTTTTTTTCCTTTTTCTTTTTAGGAGAACCCGTAGTCAATCGCCATGGTTTTTCACTTCACGTTCACGTGATGAATGTGACACTTCTATTATTCCATGTCGGCCCACATGATAGAAAAGATGATCGAATTACTAAATTTGAAACAAATTTCATTTTTCATCAATCACTGAACTTTTAATCATCGAACTTCGATGTTTTTTTTTTCAAGTTCCATCATTTCATCATTTCGCCATTCAAATTTTCTATAGTAGATCATGTGATGTTTGTTTGAAATATTCTACCTTAATTGTTATATTTATGTACCGTTAAAAGTGATTCTATTGATGATCGCCTCGGAGGGGGGGGGGCAGAAAGCGAGAAATAACACCGTGAAAAGAAAAAAAAATCCAAAAATCAAAATCCTAAACGGAAGAGGTGCGCTAGTTTCCCCGTCTTTCTCCTTTCCTCCTTTACCTCCTCTCTCTTTCTTTCTCTGTAAATCCTAACAGATTGATGTACGACGCCCGCCTCCGCCTCCGTCTCCGTCTGCCTCCGGATCTGATGTACAAGGACAACCACCTCACCGACGACTGCATATAATGACCCCGTCTCCGAATCTATTGTATAGCGACTACCACGACGACAACCCCACCTCTTAATAAGTCAATGCTTGTATTTCAAATTTCTGATTCTATTGTCTAATAAAACATAGATATGAAAAATAAATGCTACAGATCGATTCTGATATAAAACTCTACTCACTATTCTCTTTTGAGTTTTCTCCCTTAGTCCCTTTTATCTTTTCGCAATTGGAGAGACGTGCACTCTTTACTGTACTTTATGATCATAAGCTGCTAATTAATTAAATAAATGTTTAATTGTAGTTGTGAAGAGAATTATCTTTTTCGTATCTTTCTGCACCAAGGGGAGAAAATACAGTGTTCGGACTTGAATTATGATGCCCATATAATTTTTAATATATTTGATAAAAATTGTAAAATATAAATTTATTTTAATATTATAAAAATTAGCAGCATGCTAACTATTTCCTGTAAAAAATCCTCAAAAATGTCCCATTTTTTTAACACAGACAAAGTAAATACTAGATATGAATATATTTCATTTTCAAAAATTTGTTTTTACGCATCCTGCATCCTATGAGCAGATAAAAATTTATCAATAATGAAAAGTTGGAAAAGCAAATAGTTAGGAGACTGATTTGGGGATAAAGAGCTGACTGAAGCATAAGTCGAACTATCCATGTAGTCCATATTTATCATATGAATATTTATATTTACTTATAAAAATATTCATATCTAGTTACTAGAGTGTTCATATCTAATCATGAAATATAAACACTTATCCAAAATTAAAATGTTGCTAAAAATAAAAAAGTTGAAAGAGAAAACAGTTGAGAGATATATTTGACGGAAACATAAATCGAAGCATTCATATTTGTCCATACTTATATATATGAACATTCATATTTACTCATAAATATATTTATACTTACTGGATTATTCATATATGATCATGAAACATAAAAAATATAAAAATAAAAATATTGCTAAAAATAAAAAAATAAAAAAATGTAATTGAGTAATATTTGAGAGATAAAGTCGTAAGAATTATAAAATTTTCTCTATATTATATATACTTGTTTTATCCGCACTAGCAGGAAACTCTAAGGCCATCTGTATATGTTCCTCAGGAAGCTGTTTACCAAAATTTGGGGTTTTAACAATGCATATCTTCGGTTGCTCGAGTCGCTTAACTTTTGATGAAGTTGCAAAATTTTATTATGTTCTCCAATTTTGACTGAATATATAGTGTAGTTTACTTTGACTGCGTGCTCTAAGTTAATTTGAAGTTAATTTGAAATTGGATTGTATAATAAGTAGTCAATAACAATAACAAAGTTTTTAATTATTTAAGGTAGACTTAAAAATGAAACAAAATTTAAAATTATAGAGATCGGATATCTCAAATTTCAAAAAATAATGATAGTAATAGTAATAATGATATTTATAATAATAATGATGAGAATAATAATAATAATAATAATAATAATAATAATAATAATAATAATGATGATGATGATATGACAATGATGGTATAATTCTAATAATAAAATAATAATAAACCTTTACTCAAAAAAATAATCATAATAAACCTATACTATATAATTCTAAATTCTAAATTCTAAAAATCTAAAACTTAAGAATCTGAAATCTATAATTTTATTGCTAGATTTTAACTCCTAAATTATGGTTCATATATGTAGCATTGTATTATATAAGGGAAGGGATTCCGTGATAATAGCTTATCTTGACAATCTTGACATTGAATCTTCAAATAAATACGAAAAAAAATCTTAAAAATAGAAAAAACCTTATAGATATGTCTTTCTACTTATAGATTGATGGTGATTTAAATTTCATTCATCAAAGACCATCAAAATATTATATAATTTACAACGGTTCAAGTTTAATGATTTTTAATGGACTATTAAATGATAATGAAATTATATGAAATTTGAATCACCATCAATCTATAAGTAAAAGAACATATCTATAAGATTTTTTGTGCCTATTTAAAGATTCATTGGCAAAATTGTTAAGATAGCCATTGTCATCGCTTATCGTCGTTGCGCGCGCAACTCCGACACGAGCGACGCAATGACACGACCGACAAATTGGATTCACGGGGTCCTTTAAGATTGGTGAAGACGAATCTCCACGCGTATCAAACGACGCTAAAACCGCGCACGCAGACGCAGTGCGGCGCAGCGAGAAAATTAAGCCATTGTCATGTGATGCCTTCCCATTATATAAAGGCTAAAGATAGTGAGTGAAACGGAGATAACTCCGAGGAGCGCTGTATCATTGTCTTTTTAAATGACATAATTTAATAGTTGAAGTTTCTCTAATAAAATCCACTTTTATGAAAATGATTTGAATGTGACAAATATATATTATCGACAGGCAGGGCCACGTGACGCTGATAATGATCCGTGGGACCGTGGAGGTTGCAAATTGCAATGGACCCACAGGCCACAACAACATACAAGACATTTCAATTTTACTCCAAAAAAATCTGAAAATAATAAAGACAATTAGAGATACTCCGTTATTATGACTTTCTGCCTTTCTGAAGCTGCTGCTAGCCCGCTAATGAGTTGAAGAGGAAAGGTAAAAAAAAAAAATAATGTAAATGGCACCACCCATAGTCCCATACGCATGTGGGAAGGAAATGGCAGTGGCACGGCAGCAATTTATATGAAATATGCTTGCTATTTATTTTAAATATGAGATACTGACAGGGTTAAATCTTACAAAATATAACTAAACCTCGTATTAAATCTACTTTTTGAATGGTTTCAAGGTTCAGGACATGACAGTATGACTGTAAATAATTTTCTTCAGGCCCTATAATCATTTTTTTTTCCAAATTGACTGTAAATAATTTTGCTTTTATGGTTTATTACTGGAATCGACTTTGTTTCTAGATAAATTAAACTTTCTGCGATCACTTGACTTCATAATAACATTCATTTAATCCTTCTGTGAAATAACACTTTCATTGTCAAAGTCCGAAAATCTGTGAGATTGAACTAGTTGAATAATGCTGGTACAATAAGCAAGTAGTGAAGAAAATTCCATGTACGGATAATTGCTGCAAAATTATGAAGAATTTCATTATATTTTGAACGACAGAAATTGTGTGCAGCAATGTGAGCCAGGAGGTATAGTTGGAGGTATTACAATACCTCATTGCACCAATGAAACCATAAAAGGTGTATGGTACACAAAAGAGCCACTTTACACACAATGGAGGCAGCTAAACTGTACGGCTGACTTTGCAAATGTGAGCCGGTATCACTGCATGATGCAAAGGGAGCAGGAGAGGCGGTTACAAGGACTCGAACGTCCAACCTGTCAAGTATCATGGCAAATGCCCCTTCTGGCGTCTTATTTTGTTTATTTGTGTTCAAGTGTTCATGTTTCTTCTCATGAGGTTTGTACCGAATTAGATCCTCGTGTCGATTTTTTAGCTAAGAATGTATGTTTAATTATTGATTTTTTTATTTAGTTATTCAATCAATTAATGAATTTGAATTCGATAAAATATTACAATTCGATTACTGTCCCCAGGTCAAAATCCTACATCCACCAATTGTGATCTGATTGATGATCATCATGATGGCAATCAATAGTTAGATTAATCATATATTCTCAAAGTCAACTGTTAAATGGCGACATTCTATTAAGAAGCTACTAATAGTTATTAAATTTATTATAGTTTTTTATAGATGTGAAATTTCATGTAGTTGGAGAATAAATTTCATTCTACAAACTACAGAGGCTATAATAGTGTGATTAATTAATTTCATCTTACGTCATAATCAACTTCTGTAATCGTAAATTAATCACTACTCCCCAAAGGTAGTTCTAATTTGAAACACGTCGTCCTTTTTTTAACAACGTTTCTGAAATACAAAAGGTAAAATCAATCCCTGAGGCACAAGTGCAAATGTGAAGTTTCTATTGAACACAAAAGTAAGTGCCAAATAATTCTACAGTTTCCAAATTGCAAAACTATGAAAAAGCTATTTTCCAAATATTACAAGCTTCTTTAAAATTACAGTAAATACAACCATCACAAGTCTGCACCAAATAGATCCATGTATATGACAGATAAGGCCTCCAAAACAGAAAGAAGCATATTAAGCAAAAGAATCAAATGCTTACGTTTCAGAGAATTATAAACAAACATCCTCAAGCTTAGTAAACCAAAGAAGCAGGTCCTCTCACCTTCCTGCTGGGTGAATAATCTGAGAGAAAACTGCAGTGGTGCTGACCAGAGCAGGGTCATCAGTACCTTGACTATCCTGGCTTATGCCCGACTCGTCAGATGTCAGCGACAAAGAGTCGCTAGAACTAGCAAACGATCCTGAAGCATCAGCACCATCAGCACTTGGAGAACCACCGTTTTCAAAAGTCTCTTGCAATTGTAGTGCGAATTCTAGGTTCCATAAAACATCTCCCATAGATGGGCGGTCGACACCGTGTTCAAGGAGGCATTTCTCAGCTGTATAAACGAATTTCTTCAAGCACTCAGGAGCAATTTGATCCTTCACAATGGGATCTATAATGTCGTTGAGTGCTCCCTTCCTCAGGCTATTCATGGCCCACTCACTAAGATTCATTTGGTCCCTTGGAAGGCTCGGGTTCAGGGCTGGCCTTGCACATAGGACCTCAAATAGTACAACCCCAAATGAGTAGACATCAGATTTCTCGGTCAATTGTTGTCTCTTGAAGTACTCTGGATCTAGGTAGCCAAAACTGCCCTTGACCATGGTGCTCACATGCCCCTGATTCATCGTGGGCCCAGTCTTGGAGAGCCCGAAGTCAGAGACCTTCGCAACCCATTTCTCATCTAATAGGATGTTGGTGGTCTTGACATCACGGTGGATAATGGTGTATTTTGCACCTGTGTGTAGATAATGCAGACCCCTTGCGGAGCCTATGCAAATCTCAAGGCGTTGCTTCCATTGGAGCGGTGGGTTGCTGCTCTTGTAGAGGTGTTCTCTCAGCGTCCCATGTGACATATAGTCATACACGAGACACATTTCTTCATTTTCTTCACAGAAACCTATCAAGGAGACAAGATGCTTGTGGCGGAGCTTTGAAAGCATCTCAATCTCAGTATTAAACTCATTCACACCTTGCTCTGATTGTGGGTTTGATCGCTTGATCGCAACTTTGACCCCATCAACAACACCCCTGTATTATGTAAGTCATTATTTCATTGGCATGATAATGAATATAATTGAAAGTAAAAAAATAATGAAATATAATTTGATACTAATATTTGAAAGTTGATTGGTAAAAAAATAACAATAGTGATTTTATTTGCTAAATTGTACCAACAAATTCCCATCTTGAACTAACTATTGCAAGTAATCTAAATGATATGAAAAAAAAAAGATGATTTACTCTTTGTTTTCATGAAACAGAGAAACAATTCTCTCTTTTTTTATATGATATATGTACAAGTATTTGAAACAAGTTTCTTTAAAATATAAATTGTTTTTGGAACATCACTCTTACTTGTAAACTTTGCCGAAGCCACCAACACCAATCACAAGTGACTCATCAAAGCTCTTTGTTGCATGCTTAATTTCTGCAAAAGAAAAATGACGGCAGATCGCTGACACATTTGCAAAATTACTTCCTGCAGAGCTCTTGCCGGAGATTGAAGACTTGCTAGTGGATGAGGTATGAGAGTTTCCATATAGAGGTAACCACATGCCATTTGATTCATTACCTGGCCTTCTAGCCTTCTTATTGTACAACACTGCCACAACAGCAACTACAGCAGCAGCAGCTACAATACCACCAACTGGAGCAAGAATTATTACTGAATTACTACTAGATTCAGACTTAAATGAACCAGCAGTCAAGTTTGCCTCTGCATTTAACAACATTTGGGATGGCTGGGGATTGGGTCCAGCTAGATTACCAGTTGAGCCGTTCAATTTAAAGATCTCCAACCCATTCAGGAGCGAATCATAAAACTGGGGCTTAGCATCTACAGAAGGGTGCAATGCAACCCACAGTTGGTCATCTCCAGGCCCATCAGTCACTGTAATAGCAAAATCCTTGTACATCGGCACAGCTTTTGAGGAGGTCCATGCAACAACATCAGCATCAGCATAAGCGGTCTTATTGTTGACATATATGTCGAATACCCGTTGGTTGATCTTTGTGAATATTAGTTCGCAGAAGTGGAAACGGACCATGTAAGTGTAGTTGCCGTCGACTGAAAACACCCATGTGAGGTTGTAGTTACGGTTAATATTTGGATCGGGCCCCATAGTCCTTGTTGTACTATATACATCTGTTGGTGCAAGATACTCCGCTTCATCATCCGGATAATCGATCCTAACTTTGTCAGTTGCTTCATTAGTGACCCCAAATGCTGCTCCATACAAATAAGCAGAATCATCATACCATGTTCGGCTCATGCCACTGTCATTGCTAGGTGCGACATATTGACCACCAACATTTAACCTGTACATTGTTTGCAAGCTGACCCCACTGACTTCCAAGGATTGATCAGAAAACCCTACCAAAGATGCCGGCTGGCTAAACAGATCTGGCATCGAGACTATCTCAATGCCATTGATAAATGCATATGAACCATTGTACTTGTCTGAAGGAGTGAATGTCAGAGAAATCATTCCATCTTCAGATGTTGGCAATGAATACTCCTTCACGATATATGCTAGGCTGAGTGCTTTTGCGGTCACATGTGCGCTGAAGTTACTAAGAAGAGTTAACCCCCCAGAAGCCAACACTGAGAAATATGCGCTATCAGGAGAAAATCCAGTGTAGGTTGCCGGATAGAAATGGAGACGCAGCCAATGTTGGTCCTTTTTATTTACCGAAATATTGTATGAGGCTGAGGCAGTAAAGACCCTAGCTGACATGTAAGGGATCGGTGAAGGGAGCGCTGGATCCTGATAATCAGCATTCACCATAGTTGATTTCACTGAAGCAGCAAGAAATTTTGAGTTTGTATCACTCACCCATTTTCGACTATCTGCATCTGTGCCACCTGAACTCCCTCCGCAATTCAACAAAATTGAATCAGATGGTTTGTATCCTCCCTTGCTATTGACAATTTGTATAGAAGATAGAACCAAGGAAAGGGAGATTAGGATACAAACCAAACGATTGGCAGAATTCATGGCCAAGGTAGATTTGGAGGAGGAAGAGCCTTCTGTTTCCAATAATTTCTTCTTAATTTGTGTTTCGATCTGTTAAGCTTCTCCCCCTCTCTCCTTGGAAATTGTCATTGGAGGCAATAACTTGAGAAATCTGTTTGAAAGGGGAGGAGGAGAATAAAACTCCAAATATAACAGGTTGTTACACTTATCTGGCAGGAAACAGTTAACAAATGAACTAGCCATTAATAGAAAACGCAATAAACAGTAGTTGTTTTCTTATTTATAGCATTTTCTCAACTTCATTAACTCTCAACGAGATCATGAGAAAAATATTTTACTTTTCCAAGCTTTCAACCAATCGACTGTTATCTTCCCACTCCTTCCTCCCCCTTTTTCTTTTGCGTATATATGTTGATATCTAATTTTACTGTACTGGTAGAAAGAACTATAAAAGTTTGATGAATATGGGCAGCATGCTATGATATTAACACCGTAGGTTGCCAGATATATGTTCTTTCAGCGCAAGAATGCTCTAAAGAACAAAATGAGTTTCCAGAGGAAGCACATCACATGCTCTTCCATTCTTTTACTGCAACTTGTTTAATTTTTATCGAAAAAGCAAGAATAAACTGCCATTTCTTGGTTGGGTTGTGCAATATTAATTGCAATTTGACTGCTATATTCCCAACCTAATCTTTTTCTTTTCTTTTCCTTCCAACGTCTCAGGTAAATTAGAGACATTAGAGAAGACACGACCTGTGATTGTGGCAATGAATGATCACTATAAATTTGAAATCATGAGCTGTAGCTGTAATATATTTAAAACTTTAAGATATACTATACTGAAGGTTTATGATATATAGCGATTGCAATGCTGATTAAATCCTTTTGCAATAAGTAAAGAAATTGTTTTTTTTTTCCTTTGTAATCTCTTCTGATCACGGAAAGGACAAAAATGAGAATTCTTTATACTCATTTCAGTGAAAAGCAGGTGTCTAAGACCTAGTATAAGTTTGAATTCATTTCAATTCAGTAAGCAAAAAAAAATACTGAAGAACAACAAAACTTTCATTTTATAATTCAATAGCAAAAACTTTGGAAAAGCCAAACAGTTCGGTTAGTTTGTTACTCTTACTAATTTTGAATTGATTGGAAATGATCAAACTTAAGCCCAAGACTATAAAAAGAATAAACGAAACGACTAAAAGAAGAAAAAAAAATGACCTGATACGAGTAACTAGATGCGTCGCAACAAGGTTATCCAATTACCTCTTACTCCGCTATGAAAAGGGAGGAGAGATTGATTTCCATCCAGCAACCCAGCAACAGTAATTTCTACACTTTCGACTATATTTATCTGCGCAACTTCGCCTGTAAATCGTGCCAAGTGAAGCCATTTTTTTTTCTCTCTTTTGTCTCTCTCCCGAAGACCGATCAGGTTTGGTTGCGAAATTCGTTTTCATTTCGCGTTTTAGAATTTTTAGGAGATTTCCGATTAGAGCCGAAATGCTCCTTTGTAGGATATTGGTAAATGACTAAATGGTTATTTTAGCATTCATTGAATCACAGAAGCAGCTTCAATTAAGTAAAGAATAACAAAACGGGAAAAAATATTTGTTTCCAATGTTTGATATCTTTTTCAATATCTTTCTCTTATATTGAGATTTTTGTTCTGTTAGATTCACGGCCGTTCAGTCAAAAGTATCAGCGCCCAGCGGAAATATATCAACTGTGATACTTTTTTACTCATTTTTATCATTGTCGTATTTTTTTTGTGTGTTGGGATTCATTAAATAATAATAGCTTCTCTCATTTAATTATGGTCATTTAAACAAATTTATGGTAGAGATTTACTGCTATATTTTCTCTGTCATAATTTGTATGACAGCGGATACAGATCCGCGTCTAATGGGAGTACACATCCTTGGATCAATATTTTCTAGAGCGAGCGCCTACTTTAGGGAGTAAAGTGACAGATTTTTTTCATTTTTAGTAAATAAAACAAATAAATATAACAAATTGAGATCTCTCCTCTAGCCTAGTAAATTATAGGGCGAGTTTGAAACTTCAGTCCGGGTAAATTTTTTTTTTCTTTTTTTTTTACGTTGTGTGTTATATTAAAAATAAAACACAACAAATCGAGATTGATCTAAAATATCACAACAAAATTTAAAATAAAATTTTATAAAGCCAAATATAAGCACGATTAATATATTGTTCTAAAATAGCGTCAAACAAATTGAAATATTACAACAATAATTAAAATTCAATTGTTCTCGGTAAATATAACAACAAAAAACATAAACACACCGGTAATCTAAATCATGCTCATTGGAATGAGCTCGACCTCGAGTTGGCGTACTGTTAATACGACCCTCCATTTCATCCATAACCATTGGAATGCGTATCTTCCTTCTTCTTCCTTTGTTGATTTTTTTCCGGATCCTGGCACGATGACCGACCATTATAAATTGGCCAATCTCGTTTATTGCCATAACTACGCCAATGACCGACTGACCATGTGTTAATGTAGTACTTGTATGGTATAATATGGACTAACGTACTTGAGTGTAATCCAAATTTACGAATGAACATGAAAATCGGCGATTTTCACTTTCAACTCGATTTCGTATCGAATCGTGACCGACACCAAATTGTTCATCAATTCTAGGTGGTTTGCGAAAATAAGGCTCGTCATGCATATGACATTGCGTATTATCGCCAAATTGTGCACACGGCAAGGTGCTTCATTCCCCGATTGATAAAAGGAACAGATATTTGCCACTCTCTAACTATTTCTTCGACATCTACCGCATCATCGCTTTCATCAATATTTATATCTCGTTGCATCCTGGATGTCATCCTCCTCGACATCCAGTGTGCCACTCTTCCTCTTCGTCATCCTCATCCACATCCACATTTTGTACCGAAACACGGATGATCGCGCTCTCGAGCTCGGGAGTGGGTTCTTTCCTCACCATTACCGAATTACTACTTCCGTGAATACTAGTTGGATCATAGTTATCGAATCGGATATTGGTTCGGATTCAACTACTAGCTCCGTGTTTTATACCCGGTAAGTGGTACGAGTCGTTGTTTTAATCATTCCCCAAATTTCATCGTAAATAACTCCAAATAAGCTATAAAAAAAACCACTCGAACTCTTTAGGCGTGTTGATCTGATCCGCACTAATGCGATATTGAATTGCTGGGGAGCAAACTCAAACCAAGATGAATCTCGCCTCTTCAAGTCATGAAAATTGATTGCCTCGTCGGCGAGAAAATGTGCACGCGGCTTGAATATCGTAATCTCCATGAGAAGTTTTCAAAATTTGACCTCCGTGATACACATTGATCGGCAACATTTTCGTCTCTACAAGATGAACGATTTTCTCTATTGTTAGTGTATTTTAATTTTACAAAGAAAAATTAATAGTCCAAATAGAAAAAAATATACAACGTTGATGACACGAGAGTGGTGAATACGGATCGAACCTTGATCTCGTCGAAAAATAAATTTCCGCTTTGAAGCTCTTGCAACAAGAATAATGGCGATTTTAAAGAAATGGTTAGTTTGAAGGAAGATGAAGAAGAAATGTACTTGGGTTATAATAGCATGATGTCGGGACCGAGTTTAAAACTCTGCTCAGTGTATCTTGGCCGAGTTTAAAACTCGATCCGGATACCTGTAATTTTCAAATGTACTCGTGTGTTTATTTTAAATTTTGTTGTGATATTTTAGATCAATCTCTCGATCACTGTTTTATTTTTAATATAACACACAAACGTAAAAAAATAAAAAAATAAAAATCCCGGACCCGAGTTTCAAACTCGGGTCTGGCTATTTGTGCAAAACCGAGGAGAGAGATGGCTAGTTTGCTATATTTATTTGTTTTATTTACTAAATAAAAAAAATCTGGTAAAGTGAGCATATTTATTTCACTTGTTATAATAACGGACAACATTGAGATTCACGCCTAGTAAATTATAGGGCGAGATATGAATTCAGTCAACATTTTATTCTTTGTGGCACTACAGAGAATGTGAATTCGTCTCTAGCGAACAAAAAAGGAGAAGTTATGTACAGTGAGATCGTTAGAGTAAAAAGGTTAAAGTAGTTATATACCGTGAGATCCTTTGAGAATGACTATTTTGATGATTTTGATAATTAAATTTTAACTATATTTTAAAAATAAATTTTTTTATAGGAGTTCTTTTATTTATAAATTGATAAAATTGATAGTGTTTTAAATTTTATAATTTCATTATCATTTAGTGGTCCAGCAAACACTATTAAATTAAGATTGTTGTAAATTGTATAAAATTTTAATAATTTTTAATGGACTATCAAATTATAATTAAATTACATAAAATTTAAACACTATTAATCTATAAATTAAAACTATATATATCTATAATTTTTTATTTTTTATTTTTTATATTTATTTAAAAATTCATTATCAAAATTTTCATGTCGATCCCTCCTCCTCCAGAGTAACATACAAAAATTTAAGCTAGATGGTTTCGCATGTCTTACATGTAAATGGGAATACATCTTTAAACATAATTCACGCATCCTAATAAACACATTTAATCCTAATAATTTACGCATCATGTCGAAACATTTTTAATAAGGGTAGGGATGAGTTGACAATGATTATTTTGACAATGTTGACAAGTAAAATAAATTCAAAAAAAAAAAATTTATACATATTTTCTTTACTTATAAATTAATGTATGAAATTTTATATAATTTTATTAGTATTTGATACTCTATAAAAGAATGTTAAATTGAAACCGCTGCTATGAAACCCAGTAACTTTTAAAATAATAAAATATAAAAATATATATTTAAGGAAATATATGAGGAAAATACTATAATAAATTTTATAGAAAGAGAAAAAATTTAAAATTTAAAATAAATCAAAAAGAAAAAAAAAAATAAAAAAAAAAATATTCAAAGTAAATAAACAAAATAAAATTCTCAGTCAAATGAAAAGTGATGGAGTTATTGATGATGACAATGATACTTAATTAGTCGAAGAAACCCGTATTTATGAAATCTAAATTATGGATTTAATTAAATAACATGAACTTAACAAATATAATAAGTTTTAACGATCAATTTTAATGGAAGAAAATAATTATATATATAGGTGATGATCAATTGAATTCCTGATAATTTCGAAGTCGCACGATTGACTGCATAATATGTCGCATAAAATCTAATTGATTCAAATTCAATTTTTTTCTCTCTCTCTCCTTTCTTTCTTTTCATTCCTTTCAGTTTATTTCTTTTATCTGACTCCAAATCTCTTATTATTTTTGGAGAAAAACATGATCCTGTTATCAATTTCCAAAAAATAGTAAAAAAAATTCTAAAAATAGAATTTTTTTTATAGATATATTATTTTACTTATAGATTGATAGCCTATCAAATTTCATATAATTTCATTAATGTTTGATAGTTCATTAAAGATCGTTAATTTGAAACCATTACAAATATTAGTGAAAACCGTTAAATTTGATTATCTTTGATGGACTATCAAACGTTAATAAAATTATATGAAATTTGATATGCTATAAATCTATAAGTAAAATAACATATTTATAAACTTTTTTTTTAAATTTTTTTTTATTCTTTTGGAATTAATAATAGAGTCCTATTATTTTCCAAAAATAACAGCAGATTTGATCACCTTTTATCCCTCCTACTAGAGGTGGCAATCGTGCGGGTCGGGTCGGATCCACTGTCGCGCGGGTCGGGTCGGTTTGACTTTCCGGAAGAAATCGCGGGGGTCGGGTCGGTCCGTTCGATCGGGTCAATCGAATTTACGTTGCGTTTTTTCGCATCGTTGATAGATTTCGATTGGATTGAAGGTCATTTGATCTCGGATCGGGTCGGGTCAGGTCGGGTTCGGGTCGGGTCGGGTCAGTTTGACTTTCTTAAAAATCGGCCGGGTCGGCGGGTCGGGTCCCGGACGGATCGGGCAGGTTTGTCGGGTCGGGTCGGGTTCTGCCACCTCTACCTCCTACCCAGCGACATCTCCTCTCACTCTCACTGAACCCCTCTTTTAATTTTCCCTAACCCTCTCTTTTTGCTCTGGGACTCGATAACTGCCTCTCACTCACCTCTCTCCTTTTCTCTCACCGATCTCCTTTCTTCCTTTTCTACCGAAGGCAGGCATCTTCTTGGCCCTCTCTTTTTGTTTCTTCTGATCCACTCAGCACAATCAGGGAGGGCCCATCCTCCCTCCGCCGGCCTCGCCCACGCGTCGCCTGGTCGTCGCTAGAGGGGATGATGCCCCGGTCTGTGCCCTCTTCGCACCTCCATGAGCTCCAACCACCTCCACCTCACACCCATCCCTGCCGCCGCCACCTTGAGCCAGAGCAGCACGACCCTCCTCTCATGACTGACCTATGAGCGGCGTAGTGCACGGCAGTGCGAGTCTGTGGTGAGAGGAAACACTCTGACGACCCTAAGCAACTCTGGAATTCGTGCAGCCTCTACCGGCTTTGCTCCCCCTTCTTTTTTGCTGGCTGTTCTTGGGCAATCCCCTGGTTCTTTGTGCTGCCTTGAGTTAAAATGGGTATAATTGCTCCTTTCTCTCCTCTGGCTGTGTGGGCCTTGTGCCGGGCTGAGCCCGTGCCTTTGCTTATTCTATTGTTGTCTTGCTGATTCTGGTTTGGATTATTTGTCTTGCCTTGATACACTGATACCGATTGGTACCAGTGAAGTGAGGCTTATACCTTGTGCGCTGGTTTGTTGTTATCCTTATTTGACTCATGACTGTTACACCTCTTTGCGTGGTTAGCATCAAGGTTTGTTGATTGTGTGACTCGGTTCCTGATTTGGATTTGATTGCCGATTACTTACTGATTTTCTTATCGGTACCATTTGGCTACTTGACCATTGGGAGTTTTGTACCAACCATGTACTGACTTTAGGCCTATTTGTTCCTTACTAGTTATGCTTGAGTTGATACTTATAGTGGGAGATGATTCAATTCTCTATTTGCCTCATTATGAAATTCATTGAACAAATACAATGCAATACTGCAGACAACGTATGATCCGAAAATATTAAAACACCAACAAAGTTAATAAAATAAAAATATTAAATTAAATTAAATTAAATTGAGTTTTCTTAATTGCTTTCACTTCTATTATCATAATCTCTAAATTATAAAAATAATCCTAATATATAAAATAAAACATAATTAAAGAATATATTATAAATAATTAAGATTTATAAACTGATAACTAAAATATAATAATAATTATATTATAAAATATATATTAATTAATTTTTCTATTTTAAATAATAAGGATAATAGTAATAAATATTATAAAATATATATATTAATCAAATTCTCATTTTTTATAATATAAATAAAAACAATAATGACAATAAAAATAATACAAATATATTAATTAATTTTCCTATTTTAATAAGAATAATATTAATTATATATATTATATATTAATTAATTTCTCTATTTCTAAATAATTGATTATCCTAATTTTAATTAAAATAATTAAGTGATAATGTTAAATTAACTTAATAAATCTAAATAAAAGTAAGTTAATTACATTAATCAAAATAAGTATAATTTAATTATAATTTTTAAATAATAATATTTCCGTCTCCGAGTTCGGGTATATACCCTAACCTAATCAGATCCAACGTGAATAGGATATTCGTCAAATTTAATTTATTTTGACTTCAAAGGTTCTCGAAAATATCTTAACGAGCTGACAATCAAATACACTCAGGATGAAACGGATGACGGGATCATGGGCCCCACCGAAGACCGAGCAGTCGGACGCTACCAGACTTGTCGAAATATATAGATGTAGATTGTACTAAGATTTATGATTTCTTTATAATAGACTTTAAATTATATTTTATTTTCTTTTAAATTAATTTTATTCATCATTTAGATTAATGATTTAATATAAATAGTTATTAGATAGATTATCCTAGATAGAGTAATTAGTGTTTAATAATTTATGATAGTATTAATTAAGTATCTAGAAATTATATTATATAAAAAACTTGATTTTTATAATTTTGATGCATTTTATGGTTATTAGCGTTTGGTGTGTTTATTTATTTTTTTTTTTCTGTAAATTAATAAATGTAAAACATTAGATATATTCTAAATCATCTTGAATATGTATATTATGAAAATTTAAAATTATTTTGATGGCCATCAAGAGAGAAGGTTAAAATATAAATTTAATCTTTTATTTCTTTAATGCTTCATGCATATATAAATAAAGTTGAAATTATATTTTTTTGTGTACATATATAATATGATATATACAAAATATCTTATCAATTAATCTTATTATTTAGGAGCCTAAATAATAGTTATTTGAGATTTAATTTTATTATTCATGATGTGGCACCAAAGATCATGAACATATGATTTCTTCTCTTTTAACTAATAATAATGATTAGTTTTATAATTATTATGATTATAATTAATGGTTAAATCACTAATATTAATGATAATTAATGATTAATTTCTATAATAATATGACATTAGTGATTTATCATAAAAAATATTATGCAATTGTTTTTAATTATATTGGTAATATTTTAACTTAGTATCTAAAATATATATGTATTTATATTCGTATTCATTTATTGTATCTATTTAATTTCCGATTCATATTTATATCCGGAACTATCTATATCTGTATTTATATTTAAAAAATTAAAATAAATATTATCTTGATCACCATCCGACCTGTCCGCACCCCTAGATATACCCAACCCGACTTTGTTTTGGTGATGTATATTGAAAAGTCAGACCGTCTGATATATCACTGTGATAAATTCTTCATGATATAATTGGAAATTTGTTTCTCAAAAAAAAAAATGAACATTAGATCGTATTTATTATGACCATTTTATGCACTGATTACTAATCAGCGACTTTAAAGTCTTTAACGCATGCATACATGGATAAACCCCACTATACTACCATTCTTTATATGAATTAATTGATAAGGTGCAAAACAATTTGTTATGCAGTTTTTTCATTCAGAGTTGATTCATTACTCATCCTGTCGTGTCTATTCTATTTCGTGTATAAAAATAGGGATAAAAATATATAAGATTTCAATTTTCCGATTAATAGAACAGTATTTAGAGTTTTACACTTATCGCACTCTAAAACTCAGAGAGGGAATACTTCAGACGGGTCACGGGATCATTTGAATTTTGTCGTTTGTAATCTTTTTAACTAAGATAGATTGAAATTGAAATTTCTTAAGCTGGAGTAATTAGGGGTTGTGAATCCGTCCAAGGAAATTCACGGGCACGGGGCATCTTTCACTCCGCACAAAGTGAACTAACAGACAGATCGATCCAGCAAAACTGCGTCAGGAAATCAACAACTTTTAAGTCTCTCTCAGGGCTCTGCTTTGCAAGTTTTAAAATGCGTATCTTAATATACGTGTGATTAGAGGTGACAATAGGTGGGTGGGGTGGGTTTGATTTTCTAAAAGAAATTGAACGGATCGAATAGGGTCAGAATGAGGTTAATTTATATGTTGTATTTTTTTTAGATATTTGATTGATTTTGATTGAATTGCAAGTGATTTAATTTCGGATCGTATCGTATCAGGTTAATTTGACTTTTTTAAAATTTAAGTCGGATCAAATTCAGATCCGAACAGAAACAAACTAATTTCTCAGATCGGATCAGATTCTACCACCTTCACTGTGATTGATTATCCTCATAGTGCACATAGAATTCAATATATAAATTATATATGTTAATATGTATTTTAAAAAAATTTAAAATATTTAAATTGATCATTTATTTTTTAAAATATATAAATTAAAAACATAATAAAGTATAAATATAATTATAATTTTTTATATAAAATATATAAAGTATATGATATATTTAATTTTATAAACTTAAAATTTTAAAAAAATATATGCGCTTCTTACAGAGATGAGAGATCCTTCCCATCTATGACCAATCGTCGTCCGGTCAACTTTAGGAGTTTCATTCAATTGACAAAATTGACCTTCTTATCTCCTCTAATTCCCGAACTCGTTCAGTCGTTCCTCTGTAATCAGAGTCAGGTCAACTTGAACTAGGGACAAAATCGTCATTGAACAGATACCCGACACAAGATTCCGCCCACCTGGACTCTAGTCTGGACTCTGGAGCCAGTTTTCTTCATGTCAGCTGCGGCGAGGCGGCCCTACACCTTCGCTGCTCAATTTCTTCCCTATTCTCAAGTGAATCTCTCCTCGATTTTCAAGTATGATACGGTCAGTCGCGTCGTCTCTCGCCTCTATAGCACTACTATTCTCTGCGATTTTATCCGTACGAGCGCACGAGCACCATGGCGATTCGAGCTGTGAGATGGACCCGAACGTGCGAGTGCACGCCGAGTATCGCGAGGGATTTGTGACCGTCGATGGACAGTTGGACGATTGGGATGACGTTGACGGCTCGGAGTTTGAGCTGCGTCCTGCACTCGATCCGGATGAGGATAAGAAGTACCAAGGTGGCAAGATCACTGTGAAGGTTTGACCATATACGATCCATTTCTTCAAATTTTTCTTATCTCATTATGTAAGGGACTTTATAAGCTTGTAGTTGCTTATACTCAGTATTATTAGTAGACGTTCAAATTTGAAATTTTCTTGTGAAATTGATATTGATTTGAAATAATTTGAGATTGCTTAATTAAAAGTACCCAGAAATCTGCTCTATCACTGATTTTTATCTATTAGGTGATGGATTAAGCTTGTAAGAGTTATGCTCGATTTAATCATTCATCCACATACATTATTCAAATCTCACCAATTTATAGTTGTTACTTGTTACTACATCTGTGATTTACCACTTGCCATCTTCAGTTATAAAGACAACTTCTGTTAGCAATGTAGCATTCAGACAAAATGGCACAAAATTATGTATATTTGATAGTATCACTAGTGATAATTTTCTCTGAACTCTGATGGTTCAATGTTCATTTCTGGTGAGTTTTCTTTTGTAAGTGTTTAAATTTGATGAAACTCTTACCAATAACACATTTCTTAGTTGTTAGATATTGGGAATCAAAAGACTAAAAGGTCAGCATTCTTCCATTGCCATAATTCATAATCATGGACAGGCTTTCATGTATTTTTGATGTTTTGGTTCACTCCGGATACAATTTATTAATTTATATTGGGCTGCAGTCAATTCATGATGGTAGCAATATTTACTTCGCACTTCAAGTTCACGGGGAGTATGCGTATGCCAAAGGGTAATCTTGTCCTTTTTCTGTACTGCTATATTTTGTCAAGTAGTGGATTTATATTTTACCAGGCTTCACAGTTCAAATCAACTGGTTTCAGCCTATTGAATTTTCATTGGTATCTTGTCCAAAATGTGAAATTCGTACTTCATGCTTTTTGTTGATTTTTTTGGACAGAATTTCTAGGATGATACAATTAAAGTGAAAAGAAAGAGTAGTTGAAGTGATAACTTAAGATTTTGAGAGTTGATTCTGACCATGTTGTTTTATCTTGTTGATGGATATTTTCTTCATTTCTGAAAATTCAGTGAAAGTAATAAATGCCCATCGGTGGCTCTCATGTTTCAAGTTGGTGAAAATGCCTCTTATGACAGTGTAAATCTTTGCTCCCATTGTATAGAACAATCTACATAAATTATTATTTTTTTCACAAAGTTTGTCCGTGCTATAACTTAAATTATCTAGGAATATCATTTTCCCCTTTTAGATGGGTGGGTGTCCAAATTTGCCTGGAAGCTGCACAAGCCAATCCTGTCAAGGTCATGAAGTTGATATAATGCATTTCTCTATTGGCACTGCCATACCAGGCCGCTTATATGGTGGGAACATAATCGATAACACAGCTGGAAATGGTGGTGATAGGTACTATTCCATTTCCTCGTAGGAAAGCTCTGATTTGGATATGCAAAAATATTTTATTGATAGTTCTCAGTTTCTTTTCTATTTTTGTCATTGTTTTATGTGGTAGGTTTGGTCATCTTGTTGACACATATGCATGGAATCCGCATTGTCGGTACCTTGACGGAAAAGGCTCTGATGGTAAGCTTCTCCCATTAAATTTACAAACTGATTTTTGATCAAGCACTAACTCTTGAATTTGGCTTTTCTATTGTTATGCTCCTGCAGTGAATTACACAAATGCGCTGAATGATTGGCATGGAGCATGGCGGCACAGTTCATTATTGCTGCAATCAGGTATAAATAGATTCCTGTCTTTTTCTTCTCCTGTCATAAAATTGGAGACATGAGCTCCAACTGAAAGCTTGATTAATAGTTATTGTTGATGTGTGAAAGATTAAAAAAAATAGCATTTCACTATAGGATATATTGAAGAGAATAGTCCATATGCAACACAAGGTCAGAAGGGAACATACTATTTTGAATTCTCAAGGCCGCTAAGGACAATGGACCGTTTCCAACAGGTACTGCTGTCTACATTCTAATTCTTCCTGGTCGTCTGCAATGTGGTTATGAACTGCTTTTGCATATTTGGTTTTATGTGCTTAGACTTTTCTGCATGAGCAACATGAAAGGACTAATTGCTGGAAAAGTCCATCCCATCTTCATCCTTATAGTTATGCATCTCAATTTTTTTGAGGTTATATGAACCTTTTACCCTGTCATTTAAGGTGCGCATGATGTATGTTGCTATATTATATACCGAGGTCTTTCAGGGAAACTTTCATTACTGTACCTGAACCAGCTGGAAAAAATATGAACTGGTACTGGCTGCTACACACTCATTGTCTTCTCGTACAGATCATAACTGAATGGTCATATTTGACTGCAGGATGTACAATTCACCATCGGCCATGTTAGTAAAGTTGCAGTTGCTTTCTGGTATCCTACTGGAGGCCAGCCATGGGGCAAGTCGCAGCACTACTCTGGCAGTTGCAACTGGATTCCTCTTGATATTGCATCACAATCTCAGACCTCTTTTTCACATTCCGATAATAGTTCTTGGGATGCCATGACAGCTTTCTCGCTGCTTCTTTCTGTAGTTGCCTTCTGCATTTCAATTTTTGTGGGGTATTGGGTATCAAAGAAAAGGATGTGCCATTCATGCCGATTGAGATGGCTGCAATGAGGTGAAATTTAGGATCCTTATTTTCTGTTGTAGATTATTATTTTTTATTTTTTTTTTTTTTTTGGTACAAGGGGTAGTTGGGGTTTTCTCAATGTTTGGAGATTATTTTGTACAAGATTTTGCTTCCGTGAACTTTAGAGATAACAAAATCATTCATTTCAGCTTCATTCAGATTTAGTAAGAGCGCCCAAGACATTTTGATACTAATAATTTATGAAAATTTAGTTCATAATTAATTATCCAGTACCTTCAAACTCAGGCTGTTAGGCACCAGGTCACAACCAAAAACAAGAAAAATGCTGATGTATTTCGTCAAAGAAAAAAAAAAGAGTTCTTTACCGTTCATACCTTTTGAAGATCATTGCACTAATTAACAGATGAAACAATTTCACTAAGAATTAATGGCAGTGATTAGAAATACCGATTTGGAGGGATGTTTCGAAGTTTGAATCAGTGTTTGATCGATGTGTGTTAGGACATATGAGGAGACCACATACCATGATTTCAACGAGATTTTTGAATATCGAAAACTCTCATAAAACAGTTCTCTTGATTGTTATTCAAAGGTGGAAATAGCGTCGCTGGGAGATAGTCTTTGGCAATAAAAACGTGAGGATTACAATGTATTGTGTTTTTAGGTTCAAGTGTTTAACAAAACTAAAAAAAAAAGCTCTAACTGGTACTGTAACTCCCAAGTTTAGTATTTTTGCACTTAGATTCGCGAAGGGAAGCTCATCTGCCTGCCTACACGGTTCTTGTCCGATCGGTAGGGGTGTCAATAAACTTTTCTTCTCTTTTTTTTTCAAGTTAAAAAGACGGGATTCTAACCTTTTTCAACTTTAAATTCCATCAAGTATTTATAAAGAACTTCATCAGAATCACATGAAGGATATTTGTCTTTATCAATAAATCAAAATTTGATTTGAGTTCTCAATAAGCTTCATTTATCAAACGGGCAAGTATATATAAGATGGAGCAAATCCAAACATGTCCGCAAAATTCATTTTTGTTAGCTTCTCACGTGACGTAAGGATAGTAAGAAAAAGGTCGTTAGTTTTCTTAAATAAAGATATGGATAAAAATTACTTTTGTGTTCGTCAAATTATTTCATTTTTTGTTAACCATCATACCTTCACTTTCTAAATTCTTAATAACTAAAAAATAAAACTAAAACATGAAAATAAAATCGTTAGATTTGATCTATATCATTTATTTTATGTAGGGATATCAACGGGTCGAGTCAGGTCATATTATTTTATTATTTTTTTTGTCCCGATCTGAACCCGACTTATTTAAATTTTGATAAAAAAATCATGACCATACCCGACCCGACCCAACCCGCGTAAAATAATTAATTATTTTTTATAATTTTTAGTAATTAAATATTAATTAATTTATAATTAATCTTAATTAGTGTATATTTAAAGTTTAATTAGTACTAAATCATAAAATTACTTTTAAAAATATAATTAATCGGATCGGATCGAGTTGACCTGAACTCAACCCGACCGACCCGATTCGGATAAAAGGATAAAAAATATTAAACCCATACTCGACCCATTTATCTTCGGGTCGGGTCGGGTCGGGTCGGGTCAATAATTGACACCCCTAATTTTATGTATAGAAAAACAAAAATTAATATTTAAACATTATTTTACATGACATCAATAGCTTTACGAGAAATGCACTAATATGAATAATTTTATATATGTTGATTTTTCAACTTATTGATTCATATAAAATAAATAAAAGTGAAAAATGAATATTTTTTATGTGAAAGAAGATAATATCATATAGATAAAATCTAATTATTTTATTTTTGATAATTTAATTATTATTTTGAGTTATTAAAAATTTAAAAAATAGAGGCATTAATTAAGATACAAAAAATGATGGTATTTAAACCCTACTTTATTAAGATAAATAAATACTAATTCATATATAATAATTGAGGGCGTCAGATGCCTTCGATTTGACATCTTAATTATGCCTCCAATTTTTTTTTCTAATTACAATTTTTTTAAAACTCAAATCAAAATAAAATCATTAGATTTGATCTGTATATAATTTTCTTATACATAAAAAATATATATATTCACTTTTTCACTTTCATTTTATAGATAAGTTAAAAAAATGGATGTAAAAAATTATATCACGATGCATTTCTTATAAGCTCATGATGTCACCAAACAGTGTTCAAATGTCAAAAATATATATCTATACGTAAATAAAGTTTATGCATTGTAAGCTCATGATTTCACAAAATAGTGTTCAAATGTCGACATTTATTTTATCTATACATAAATAAAGTGTTATAGATCAAATCTAACTATTTTATTTTGATATTTTAATTTCAAATTTTGTACCCTCCTTGTGATAATTTATGTAACTGCATAATTGTGTAATACTTATTATTATGATGACATTGATACTTTTATATAGTTTTATTTAAGTAATGTTTAGATACTTTTAAAAGTAAATAAACCAATAATTAAAATCATTTATATTTTACATCTTATGATAATTATGTGCACGAAATGTTTAAAATAATATATTCATTTACTTAGCAATAATTTTGAATTTGAATACAAAAGTTAGCAATTTGCTTGATAGTTAATTGTTGTTCTTTTGTTCATTTTTAACGATACGAATAAGGTACGGAGAAAATTACTGTTTAAATGATAAAAATGATGTTAATTTTAAAGAATACCAATATAAAAATACTCCATCCGATCCATAGGGTTATAAAAAACTATCAATTTCTCACAAACACTAAAACAGATTATTTCACGGGAACATGTAATAGAAAATCCAGACAGCTGAGGACAAAGGATAAGATAGACTTTTTAGTCCTTCCTATAATCCGACATCGTTTTATGGGCCGAGTGATTGACTGCTTCAATAGTCGAAATCAGCTGATGATATTTTGGGCCACACATTCCCGATTCTATGGTGCATCAATATAAAGCCCATGTTAGAAGCCAGATATTTATGAAAAGAGATTATTAGAGCAAGAAAGGAAGAAAGATTTCAGCTGACAATTTTGAAGGGACGTGGCGCGTTGCGCACCTCCAGCTCAACTCTCACCTCCTCGGCTTCGGATTTTTTACTTGATCAGTTGCTTCATTGGCTCATTCCTCTCAGGTGAATCAGGTCTCAGCTTATTGTACCAACTCATTTATTTGATCAGTTTCACGGTTCACCCCACGTAATTCAACCAACAAAACCCCGTCTTTTCGTTTATCAGTCGCTTATTTTCTTTGCGAAATATCTATACCCCATCTCTCACCATTTTCAGTGAGCTGGGAACTGGGAGTTTGTATACGCGTGAGTTAGAGAGAGGAAATGCAACTCTTCTTTTTTTCCAAATCGCATCTCTTATCACATCTTTGTCCAATTACTAATTTTAATCGTAATTCAGTTTTCAATTCGAGTATCTCGTTCTACTGCTGCTTTTCTCTCTCCTGTTCCAACTCTGTCCGCTTTGCCCACAAGCTCAGTTCATCATCCCCTCTCCATGAAGAAATTAAGATCAGCAAAGAGCCCAAACCAGAACAAACCGACACTGATGAATCAATCCTTGTTGCACGACGGCCAGTGATGGATCTGACAGTGCAAGAGGAGTCAATACGGTCTCGGGCAGAATCGCAGAGGACAGAAGAGGAAGATGATATGAATTCCTCATATTCTTCAAAGATTGATGAGAAAATGTCTGAAATTGCTAAGAAGCTACCAATATTTCAGCCAGAGAATGTAAAAACTGCACCTCCAGTGGATAGGCCGTTACTGATCAATTTGGAGCTTGCACTCTATCGGGCAAAGGAACATACAAGAAAATTTGAGTTTGATAAAGCTGAGGAGCTCCTTCTTAAGGTATAAGTCTGAACCAAAATTAGTTACTATTTACAAGCTACTTATTGTTCTGCATCCAAAACTTGCTACAATTTGATAGTACTCAAACTTCAATATTTGGAAAAAATCCTATTGATTACCATCCGCATTGCATAAATAAAATGTTTCTTTACACCCTCCAAAGCTTTAAAAACTAGTTTTGGATGAATTGTTGTAATTACTTTTTCAAGAAACGGTAACTCTATTTTGTTTTCATCCATTACTTTGGTTACTTGTGTTCAGAAATTTTTACTACAATAAGCATCTTGATATATATTATTGCAGTGCATGTCATACTGGCCAGAAGATGGAAGAGTTTATGTTGCCCTTGGAAAAGTATTTAATAAACAGTCAAAATATGCAGAAGCTAGAACAGTTTATGAAAGAGGATGCCAAGCTACACAGGGAGAAAATTCCTACATTTGGCAGGTTTTTAGCTATTTTTCTTTCTTTCTTGATTTTGACACTGTTATTATATAAATTTCTTAAAATAGTGTACATCCAGATATCATGATACATTCTATTCTAGGGTACGACCAATGGCTCAAATAGCTTATTGAATGATATAACAAATTTCTTTATTTATCTTATGAGATTTTCCTTAAGAAGTGTATTTTTCTGCATATTAAAAAAATTGAGAAATAGAAATAATTATGTGCCAGTAAAGCTGGAGGCAAGGGCTTGAAGCAATTATATTGCATGGATTTTCAGCGGTGGAAAACCAACTACCTTATTGATCTTTTCAAAAGCAGCCCCTTTTCTTAGGCGATGATTTCAAAATTCTCAAATTCATCACTCTGTCCTGGTATCTGAGAGAGAATAGAATAAACGCAAAAAAACTGTGTATAAAAAAAATGTGTATAATACATATAAAGCTGACTTTCATTCATTAGCAATTCTTTCAATAATTTTTTTAAGAAACAAAATTTGCCGCTTGGCCTTTCTTTAAGCTGGGTTGAACTTTTCTTGAGATATGCTATATTTTGCTGGTTCTTTGTGTTTCTTGTGGGACTACAGTACTGGTACTGGATGATCCATTGTGAATAAAAATGAACATGAAATTGTCGAGAAAGCCAACTGTCATAAATCAAAAGTAGTATGATCACACTTTTTGTTGTCTGATCTACATAAGGAATGAGCAGAAATCAGAACTGACCATTCAAGAGGAATATAGATGAGAGATGGAGAAGGTTCTCTGTTTTCTCTATCTTTTGTTGCTTTACTTGGCTGGAAAAAGTATACACCTTTTTACCATCCTTTTTCAAATTTTCATACATAGTTTGTTCTATATAATTATTAATTGTGTATGAATTCAGATATAAAGTAATTTGAAGATCTAGGAGTCACTAAATTAAAGAAGATAACATCTACCATTTCCTTAAATAATTGATACTAAATTTGCCACTTTAATGAAATTATTCATTATTTTGGATGTACCTTTGAATTACCTGGATTCTTGTTTAGGTGGTGATATATGTTCGGTTGGTACATTTATCAACGAAAAGCAAAAGATATAATTAAAAATCAAACTAAAAGAAACCCTACTTTACTGCACATTTTCATTTCTTGGAAATTGTTAGTGTTGGGCAGTGCTGGAAAGCAATACTGGTAACATCAGAAGAGCAAGAGAGTTATTTGACGCTGCTATAGTGGCAGATAAAAAACATGCACCAGCTTGGCATGGGTGGGCAGTCCTAGAAATGAAAGAAGGGAACATCTCAAAGGCTAGAAATCTTCTTACAAAAGGGCTTCGTTTTTGTGGTGGCAATGAGTACATATACCAAACACTTGCATTGCTTGAAGTTAGGAGTAAGCGCTTCAAGCATGCTCGGCATTTGTTTCAACGAGCAGTTGATTACAACCCCAAAAGCTGTGCAAGCTGGCTGGTAAACTTATTTACCTTTTCCTGGTAATTTCTAGAGGCAGCTCATTCAGGTTGGATTAGTCAGATTCAAGTCATTTTAGTCTTTCGTCATCTCATGTACGGGTTGGATAACTTTCAGGTCTGCTTGGCTTTTTTAAACGAGTTCAAGTCACAATTCAATTGGGTCGGAGTTAATTTCAAGTTCATAGTTCGAGTTACGAGCTAGTGGGTTCAGATCAATTTGGTTTGGATTGTTTTAGGTAATATGCAAACTGGATTCTAGTCACCTCAGTGTTGGGTCATTCCCAATTATTGGATCACTCTGATTCGGGTTGGTTTAGGTTTTAAGTTGTCCAGTTTCATATTGGCATGGGCTATGGAATGGTTGGCTTCAGTCTCTTCAGGTTCTCGGTAGTGTACATTTAGATCAAGCAGGTTTGGTTTGTCTGCAACCTATAGGATAGTTTCTTCATTAGTCTTGGAACAATTGGGTGTAGAATGCGGATTGCTAAATGTCACTTTGCTGCTCACAGGCTTGGGCTCAGATGGAGATACAAGATGGAAATAACTCAAAAGCAAGGCAACTCTTTGAGGTGAAGAACATTCTTTTCAGGTTTTAAAAAGTTTATTTCTATTCTTGTTTTCCTTTATGTACTTGGTTTGTTGTTTTTGCTAAAAATTAGAAAATTGACCTCCTTCAATATTCTAGTTGCCAAACTTTTGGTGTATAGTGTGGGAAGATCTGAATCGGTTGTTTCTACATAAGAATAAATTAATTTGACAAAATGTTTTTTTTTTTTTTTTTTTGCTTTCAGGAAGCCATCCAGGCTAGTCCAAAGAACAGGTTTGCATGGCACATGTGGGGTGTGTTTGAAGCCCATCAGGGGGATATCGAGAAAGCAACAAACTTTTGAAAGTTGGCCATGCATTAAACCCTAGAGATCCCGTAATTCTCCAATCTCTTGCATTAATTGAATATAAACATACATCTCCTGATGCTGCTCGTATGTTGTTTCAAAGGGCATCCAAAATTGATCCAAGACATCAACCTGTTTGGATGGTAAGGGCTTTCTGGCTTGTTGTTTTCAACCATCTCTGTGCTTGTTAGTGCAAAATTGTTCATTATTCCATAATTTCATCACCAGCATTTGAAATTTTGTAGGCTTGGGGATGGATGGAATGGAAGGAAGGAAATATTAGCACTGCACGAGAATTGTACCGGAGAGTTCTGTCGATTGATTCAACCAATGATAGTGCTGCCCGATGCTTTCAGGTAATGATTCTCTCCTGCATTTTGGGTTATTTAATGAGCACCTTGTCAATTAGCTTAGAGTGATTGATAGTTATACAACCAAACATTGCCAATCATGCCTCTATGTACTCTTTATTTTCCACTTTAACATTTTTTAAAGAAAGGATAAACAAATGCGGTTCTTATTTGCATGAAACTAGCCTGTCTGGTCAAATCTATGAAAATTTGGGGGCTCTTCAATTAGTGCTTCCTGACTAGCCTTTCTATAGAATGGTGGAGACAAATTATGGTGTATTATTTGCAATGTAGAGGACTTGTGTATTATAAAAGCATTAGTTGATTTGTACAAATTATATAATGGTTGATTGGAATGAGGAAAGTCTTAATGTCTAGCTAAATCAGATAATTATCTTCTTTTATTTCATTTTACCCTCAGAACATTTTATTTTTTGTTCATTTGACCCTTCCGTTAGTCAAGAACTAATGGAAGTGACCAGTAGTAGATCCAGATCATATACAAGCTCAGAAACTTACAAACAACGAGAATAGAAAGGAAGAAGTGAATCATACCAGTATTTTGATACCCATTGCTCTTTTGAAGAGGTCTCCATTGTTCTGACCGCATAACTTGATAATTTCTTAGAATCTCTCTCTTCTTTTGCTTAAAATTACAGCCTTAATATGCGATATGGTCTGATATCAAATAGGAGAATGTTGTATGGTTTGAACCTTCATTTTGCATAACCATATCATGAGTTGTATTGAATTAATCTTAGATGTGTGTTCATTGACCCTACTTTTTGATATCTCAAAAGTTTTTTATTTGCTTTGAGTGAGCCAATCATTGCTCAAATACAAGCTAATAACTAAGGATGTTTTAAAGGAACAAAAATTCAGAATATAGAGGATCTAAACCAATCAAAATAATATTTCTGTGAACAGAGTTGATCAACCACATTTCAAGGGCCCTAACTTAATTAATATCTAAAATAAAACTTCAAAGCATCCTGTTTTTGTTTTCTTTTCAGGCTTGGGGAGTACTAGAACAGAGAATGGGCAATCTATCAGTTGCCACGAGGCTCTTCAAATCATCACTAAACATCAATTCACAAAGTTACATAACGTGGATGACATGGGCTTCACTAGAGGAAAAGAGAGGCAACTCCATTCGGGCTGAAGAAATTCAAAATCTCTACTTCCAACAGGTTATTTAGAAATGCATTCCCTTTTCTGCTCTGCTGTTAATTTTATAGAGATTGACCTGCTGGGAAAACATTTTATACTAAAAGAAAAAATAACAATGATGAAATACAGCAGAAGGAAATATATTCAAGAATTTATTTGATCTTTAAGTTTGTATTAAATTGGAGGATGGTTCCAATGCTACAAGTTTTGTGTGACACAAAATGCCACCAACTCATTTTTTAATTCATATTTTAAATTTTAAAACTCAAATTTCAAATCCAAACTATTGATCTTATTAATTTTTATGGTAGATGTATGCTTCTAAAATTTTATAATTTTTGGAGTTCATTTGATACTAGATCAAATGAGAACAAAATGAATGAATCTAGTTAATTATGATTGATTAATTTTTATGTATTTATTTTGTTCTCATTTGATCTAGTACAAATGAATTCAAAAAATCATGAAATTTTAGGATCATACATCTACCATAAAGATTAACAAGATCAACGGTTTAGATTTAAAATTTGAGTTTTAAATTTTAAAATATGAATTAAAAAGTATGTTGGTGGCATCTTGTGGCATACAAAACTTGTGGCATTATAACCCTCCTTATTAAATTGTACTCATTAATATTATTTCAAACTAGAGAGTTATACACACACATACATACATACATACATATATACATATCAATTCATACTTATTGTATTCATACTATTATTATTAACGTAATGAAATTGATTAATATAAAATATTATATTATTACTATCTCTAAAATTTAGAAATTGGTTATTATGTATATATATAATTTCACATTAAAACTAGTTATATTAATATGGTTCAAATATAGAGAGACTATTCAGTAAATTTATAAATTCATATTTATTTTATTTTGATTAAAACTATTTCAAAAATAGATAAATTAATTCTTATTAGTGTTATTCCTAAATTAGAGAAATTGATTAGTAGTCTGTATATGCATTTATATTATTCATATTATTATTATGTAAAAATAGAGAAATTGATTAATATATATTTTATAATATTTATAAGTACTATAATTATTATCCCCTAAGGAATCTGTTTATTATTTATATTTGTATTGCATTATACTTGTTACCATTATGTACATTTAGAAATTCATATCTGTATATATAAATTCATAATTACATTATTTATAATGTAGGTATTATTTTGAAAGTAAGAAAGGTACTCATATCATACTATACTCGTTATCTATTTTATTTAGAGACCTTTCACTTGACTTATCATTGCATAAGAAAAATGTACGATCTAGTAATGCTAGTCTACAAGATATACTGGTGATGCAATTATCAGTTTAGACTTTTAATATACTGCACACGAATAAGATTTCATATTCAACTTAAGCCACAGTTGAACATTCATAATAATTGTGCTTCGTCTTTAACAGAGAACTGAGATAGTGGATGATTCATTATGGGTGATGGGGTGGTTTGACATGTTTGATCCAGCTATGGGTAGCTTCAAACGAATGATGAACTTCGAAGAATCAGCTAATTCAAAATCAAACAAAGATCTACCTCCATCAGAAAAAGATGAAAGGGAAATAGGTGAAGAGAGTAGCAAGAACAGAGAGGCTGAGAAGAGTGATTTCGACCTTGATGCTTTTCTCAAAAGCAGGCTCTCACTTGATTACTCAAAGCTTGATGGGTTATTTGAAGATACAAATCAGAAGACGGACATATCTACACGAAGAGTATATAGATCGACACGAAGAGTTCGTGCTGCCATAAGTTAGCACTTCATGTTGGTCTTGTCAATTGTCTTGAGAGAGGGAGAATGTTATGTGGGAGACGTGTAATTACTCTTTGTAATTTATTAGGAATTGGAAATGAAATGAACTTAATATTTCACTTATGTACAAAGAAAATGTTGCCTACAGTCCTATTAGAGTCTTTAAATGAATACACTATTTCGTAAAAAGAACAGGAATATAGTCAGCTTGATAGTAATTACGAGAAGACTGTTTTCATATCAGACTGGGTATTGTGACTAGGAAGCAACAAATATATACATAGCTCAGCAACAGGCTGATCTAGTTTTGTGCATGTATCATGCTAGGTCAGATAGCCAGGTGCAAATAAGAATTGTGGTACTCCATTTTCCTGATTTCTTGAGGTTCATTAGTCAGAATAATTTTGGGGGCAAAGAGTCAAAGAGGTTAATACTTAATTCCATAACAATATCTGCAAAATCCCATTTGTCTC
Organism: Schoenoplectus tabernaemontani; assembly: GCA_037127355.1. NCBI lineage: Eukaryota > Viridiplantae > Streptophyta > Magnoliopsida > Poales > Cyperaceae > Schoenoplectus > Schoenoplectus tabernaemontani. The sequence continues at coordinate 1,506,634 of CM073754.1, forward strand.
GATAGACAATAATTACTTGATTGGTTTGCTCCATTTTAAGAAATTGGTTAGGTAGAGGGAGTACATCCAGCCTAATGAAGTGCAGAAATCTGAAGCCTCCAGCTTTGAAATAGCATACTGATAAAAGCACCGTCAATCTCTTCCCAAACATTTTAAACTCACAAGGTGAAATCAGTACTTGAGAACACAAAAGTCATGCTGCAAAATTCATGTCAACATTTTATTTCCTGGTCTCTGTGCTTGCCAAACAGATGTCAACCAAACAGGCAAAAGAAAAGAGAGAAAGATAAACTGAGATTAAAAAAAACAATAAGGAAAAGATATCTATTGAATAAAACTATCCCAAGTGTTCATCCACATGCTTACAACCCAATTTTCCGCTGCTGTATCTGATAATTACGATTATTTATCTGTTGAAGAGAACTATATAATTTTAGAACAGCTTAATTTGTACACATGTTGGTCTTATAACGTTTTCATGTAGTTCTACACTTCTACTTAATAGATGGATAATTGTTGTTATCATAGGTGAGTGAACAATTGGGTGGACATGGGGGACTTCTAGGCATGCCCATGTAAAAGTTCATTAGACAAGAACCTATGATTTTCTCATTTTGTTTCCTCTCCGGTCTCTGACCTTCACTTTGTTCTCTGTGGTGACCTGAGCGACTGAAGCCAAATTGGATAGGGAAACAATGAATGCTGCAGGTGCTAATTGTGCTGGTTGAACAGTCTCGATGGAGCCAATGGGGCACTCCTCCCATCCAATCTCATCAATGTCTCTCCCTCTCTGCTTCAGTGATGGTGGCACCGCCTGGCCACCGCCAAGTAATGGGCTAACTGCTTTATAGGTCATTGATCGGGTTGGGCCCATTAGGTCAAAGGAATCCAGCGCCTCCATAATCTTGTGCTGTTTCATGGTGCAGAAGTTATGAGGGAATAATGAGGCAAAGTTAATGGACGTACTGTCTACTCATGTAGTAATGAAGCTTCAAGCAAAGCCATGTTAATGGACTTACTGTCTACTCCTCTATATGGGGAGTTGTCTTAAATAATAAAAAGTACATCAGTACAAGAATTTGAGCCTCCATATCAATTTTTGTTCTGTTTTACATTCACATATTTTGCCTTGTACTGAGTAATTCAGTGCAATTTTCTCTTTTTCTTGAAGGGGAAGGGAATGTAAAGATCTGAAAATCGAAATAGGTCAATTCCTAATTTGTTTCTATTTGGAGTAGGGAAGAAGGTTCTCACTGGCTATACAATTAACTGCTACTTCAATAATATTCAAAGAATACCTGCTACTTCAATAATCTTCTTCAAAATTGACTTCACCAAAGCATTTGACACCTTATCGTGGGAATACCTGCTGGAGGTAATGAGAGCACGGGGTTTTCCGAGACTCTGGATAACTTGGATCAAAAACCTACTAATCTCAACCACATCCCACATTAAGGTCAATGGTCTCAATGGGGACTACTTTTACCACCAACGGGGCCTTAGACAAGGCGACCCCCTATCCCCGCTGCTATTCATCCTAGCAACGGACACCCTCCAGGAGATGGTACAAAAAACCAGCAACCTACTTGTTTCAATCCCAACTTGCCAAACAACAGTCATGCAATTCGCAGACGACATGGTCATCTTTACCCCTGCTCACGTAACCAACATTAAAATAATACACCACATACTACATGTATTTGGAGAAATCTCAGGGCTCAAAATAAACCTAGGCAAAAGTGGCTACATCCCAATATCCATCCCACCAGACATGAGCTCAATAATAACCACAGCTATGCAATGCCCAAGACTTACCTTACCAACACAATACCTAGACTTACCCCTCACAATCCGTCGCCCAAAGGAGGCATACCTGCCACTAATCCTAAAAGTCCTACAAAGGTACGAGGGATGGGCCGGCAAATACCTATCACCCGCTGGCAGAGCTATCTTGGTAAATGCCGTACTAAATGCAATGCCCCTGCACTATATGCAGGCATTTATGCTGCCCAAATGGGTCCTGAACACCATAATAAAAATAATCTGTCGATTCCTATGGCACGGCACTACGGACATGTTCGCGGGAGGGCACACTGCCTAGTGCCATGGGACCGAGTAACCCTACCAAAACAATTCGGGGGATTAGGACTCATTGACCTAAAACTACAAAACCAAGCGCTACTCATGAAGTGACTATGGCTTGCAAGCCAGAACAACCAATACCCGTCCCTTTGGAACCAGACGCTAACATCAATTGGCTACACCCTACCAATAGACCAAACCACAACACCACAAGCCACCCTATCTTTCTTTATGGACGATATCAACAAGCTACAACCAATTTTAGCAGCCACGACAACAAAGGATGAACAGGGCAAGCAAATGGGACTGCAGTTAGGATAGCAATAGAGGAACTATAGGAAACTTGTAAATTCATGTGAGAACCACTTTTTGTTGCGTGTTTTATGCTTTTTGTTTCTTTCTGCTCTATATCACTCCTAACAACTCTGTAACTCTTCTATTTTTTCGTTAATAAAATCAAATAGTAGGCTTTTCGCCTAATACTTCAAAATAATAATAATAATAATAATATTCAAAGAAACCAGAAGGTCAAGTTGAAAGGCTAATAATTGCCAGATTATGCCCGTGCCATCAATACTCTACAATTGAAAAGTAATTTTTAATATGAAAATAATGGGAGTTGGCAAAACATTTGAAAGGTAGAAGTTATTAAGGGTCTAAAAGTTTGTTGTAAGAACTGTATAATTCAGAAATTTGACCTTGTGCGCTCTCGACTTGATGAATCCATGGATGAAGAGCACCTGATGACAGAAATTTCGAGTTTTTTATGTTCAAACAAGAAACCGGAAATGCTAATGGGGACCAAAATAATACACCTCCAGTTCCCGTACGAAATTGAAAGAACTATGGAAGAGAGGGGGAGAGAGAGACCTGTACGAGCTGATCGTAGGTGAGCTTGTCGCCATTACGGGTGCGAAAGAAAGATTTATTCTAATATTTTTTTTATTTTTACTTAAATATAAAAAAATTAGAAATTTTTGTATACATTTTGGATCGTAAAAAGTACACATTTAAGTTTTTAAGGAAAAAAAAAAACAGTTTTCTTATACCTTTCTATTAACGGCCACACCCACTTGAGCTGCCATTTAATTTTTTTTTCCTAATCTGTTTATCCCTTCCCTCCTGTAATGTTATAGTTGGTATAAATAAGCCCGAATTTTTTTATCCAGGTACCTGATCTGAATTTTTATTCCAGCCCATCTTTTTTTCTCTGATGTTGGCCACCAATGTAGCCGAATTTTAATTTCGGGCTGGTCCTGTGGACCGAAAAAATTCGGTCCGAGATTAATATTATGACTTTAGTGAATAATTATTTTTTAAATAATTATAATTACTCCGAGCTTGAGTTGTTTTATTACTTTTCAATAAATAATTACTTTAAGGATTATCTTAAAATGAACCAGCTCTATTTAAAATTAAAATTGCTTTAACCATCTTCAGTTTTTATTTATTTTTTTAAGGTAAAGAGTTTATTTAGGATTTCAAAATTTTTATGAATATTTATATATATGATACCACAGATGCACTAATCTTTTGATAGGACTTGATCTTGAAAACTATATCATTTTAGTTGATTTTAGAGTCATTTATGTTAGATTTTGCATCAAGTTCGAGATAATATTATTGTTTGTCTTGTCTTTCAGATTTTGGAGCATTTGAGATTTAATCGGAGAAAGTCATGTACTTAGTCTTGAAGTTATAACTTATCTAAGGTACATTTTTCATATATGAAAACATTAAGTTAAGACCACGTTATACACTTGTTCCTCAAATTAGATATAATTATGATAAATTATTAGCACTCATGGAAACATATCAATATGTTAAAATAATAAGATTTACAATGACATTGTTCGATTAAACGTAGACATATAGAAATTTTAAACCTCAAACCGGAGGGCTAAGGAAGTATTTTTTTTAGGTTGAAAAATGCTTATTACGGGCTTTGTCTGATAATTGTTTGTGGATCATACCGTGTCGTTTTCAAAAAGTGATCGTATTTTCTCACGACATTTTCAATCAAAAGTTATTATCATTTGAACCCCCATTTCATTTTTAATTTTTTTCTTTCATTTCTCCGTATTTTTTTTCTATTTCTTTGTTCGTCCAAATAATTAAAAAATCCTCGAGCAATGCGCTCATCACCTCTATAAATTATTAAAACTATATTTAATTTCTAAGATTTTTACTTTTACATGATTTTCTGAAAATGAAATGGAAAACAACAGGTTTTGCCTGCATCTATAAAAAAACAATTACACTCAACAACAATATTATAATTCTTATTATTGCGATCTATATAAATATTCACAAAATTTTTTATCTAATTTCTTAAATAAGTTCTTTACCCTAAGAAAATAAGTACAAAATAAAAATAATTTTGGTTAATTTAATGCCAATTTTAAATAGATTTGGTTAATTTTAAGATAATTTGTAAAATAATTAATTAACTAAAAAATAATAAAACAACTCAATTCAAGTAATTCTAAGATTATTTATGATTAATAGTAGATATTTATTCACTAAAATCTTATTATTAACATAGAATTTTTTGGGTCCCATAAGGCTGGCCTAAAATTAAAATTCGATCTCATTGTCTATAAGATGAATTGTGGCTAATGTCAGAAAAAAATTAGGTGGATCGAAATAAAATTTTGGATCATAAAACATTAATAAAAAAATTCGACGTGTATACCATTTAAAAACCCAATTATCGTTCTAGAATTTGCGAAAAATACTTTTTATTTCTATAATTAAAACAATTTGCTTAAAATACCCTTCCAAATTAAATTATGGACCGAGTGTATATATATATTACTGGATTAAGGGTAGGGTTGCAAATGGATAGTATAACATTCAATTTTATCTATGGTTTAATTCAAAAAATAATAAAAATTATTTGATCTGTATCCGATCCATATCTGATCCGAAAAGTTTTAACGAATACGTATATGGTTTGGCTATAACCTATCCATATTCAACTGTTTAGCTATTATCCACCAATATCTGATATTATCCGAAGGTATCTGATCTGATTATCCAAATACATATCCAAAAAATCTTATTATATATTTTTTAATTATATTTTTTATGTACATTACAAATCTAACTAATTTTTATATCTAATTTGTGCCAATGAATCATATTTTTTATAATTATTTGATACATTTTAACTACTAATATAATGTTAATTAGTATTTAACTTTTTTGATTGATATTTATTTTTTTATAATTAATGTAACTATTAAAAAATATTATATAATATTTTTACTTAACATCTGAAATATATGTATTCGCATCCGTATTTATATTGTCGTATTAAAAAATTATAATGAATATGATAAAACCGTTATGTGTCTATATCCTATCCGTTTTCACCACATTACTGGTCAATGATGAGCATAGCTGGAATCAAAGAGATCGGACCTAGGATGCTACCTAAAAAAAGTTGAAAAAAAGGAGGTCAAACAAATTATTGCTGTGTTAGCTGATGTCCACACTGCTGATTTATTTAATTAAGTCATTTCCATAGTGGCATTGGTACTTTAAAGTTTAAATTAAGTTATTGTTGTTGTGTTAGCTGATCTCCAGCTCCCCCAACTGCCCGATGCACCTTTGACCTGTCCCGTTTTTCCATGACCGCTGTTGGCCTGTTGCGCTTGGAAGTTGGAATCAGGCAATCAGCTCCTCCGATCGCTCTGCTTTGCATGAATTGTTGATTTATTTTAACGTTTTGTGTTCATAAAAATGTAGCCCTTTTTGATGATGGCAGGAATTACCATTTTACGAGCGCACGCTACATCTCTAAAAACTTTAGTAAGCAGAGATTAGCTTCGGTCAGAAGTACCAACTTAAGCAGAGCCTGATTGTACAGCTCGGACTAATTACTGCCATGTTATAGGTTAAATTTTCTAGGGCCTGCTCGGTAACAGATGAAATAAATACGGAAAAGAGGAATTAAATAATTGAGATTAATTCACTTTTCTAATTTATTTCAAACATATTCGACGACGTAGATAGCGGAATAGAAAAACAAACCTATTTCGACCGATGAAAAAAACAATGTTCCTCTATTCCATCACTATGAAATTCAAAAAAATCTATTCTATAAAATAAAAATGAACTTAACTAAAAAAAAATTAATTTAATTATAAATATTTCTTCTAATTTTAATTTTAATTTTCTATTTTTTTTTCATAATTTCATTCATGTTCTTTCTCGGTTCAATATAATTTCACATTTTTTTAGACAAAATTGAGTATATACCCCTCAACATATTTTAATTTGGATATTTATCCTTTCAAATTTGAAAATTGATATTTATCCCTCAAAATATCAAAATCCTAGATATTTACCCCAAACTACTATTATCCTCATAAAAAATAAATTAATAATTAATTAAAATTAAAAAAAACAAAATATCCCTCCCTCAATAAACAATTCGCTAAGAGCTAGTAAATTGAGGAGTATTAATTTTATCTTTACCATCTGATCAAGTGAATAATACAAATTTCAAACTTATTTTCTCCAACTCTTAAATCTGAAACTATCAACAAATACATATATTTTTCTTCACAGTCAAGATCTAGAAGATCCAGCCACATGTGTCTTGAGAAGGCTGCTGGAGCTCGATCAGTCTTTCAAGGAGGCTAATGATTGTGCCGAATATTGCTGATTACCTCTTTTCAAGTTCGTGAAATTCATGGAAAAATAAGAGGCAAGACTATTTAAAGAGAATATAGTAGATTTAAGCAAATAACATGAATAAAAGGAAGAGTATTTTTATCCTATTATAATTTAATTAATTGTAATTTAATTTCTATGAGAATAATAGTAGTTATGGATAAATATCCAAAATTTTAACATTCTAAGAGATAAATATTCAATTTTCAAATTTTAAAAAATAAATATTCAAATTTCAAATTTTAAAAAATAAATATTCAAATTCAAATATATTAAGGGTATATACTCAATTTTACTTTTTTTTATTCCCTCCTCCGAACGGAACCCTAAAACTCATTGGCTGAGAAAAAAACCAACCACTAAATCTAATCCCAGAAGTTCACGTTGGGGTAGAGCGAAACGATTCCTTTTTGGATTTCAGTCCGTGTGTAGTTTATTTCAAAAAAGAATCAAAACTTCTCGTCTCATCTGTCTATGACGAGAAAGGACGATGCTTTTCTGTATTATTTTAACAATAGTCACTGTCCGGTCTCCTCTATCGAGGGAGCAGCGCGGCATGGACCAACGCCCGGTCCCTGTCGTTCAAAACATACCGAGTCCTGCTCGTTTGCTCCTACGAGCGGAATATATATATATACAATTAATTTTACGTATATTGAATGCAGCAAATCATGATCGTATCATATATTTATCTAAAAAAACATACATACAAAAATATTTAGTTATTTTTTAAAAACATTTTATTTTATCGTAATAAAAATAACATGCCTTAACTGAACTATCAAAGTATAATTAATACACAGAACGACAAAAACTAAAAACAAAAGTAAATTCAACTTTTATTTTTCTTCCCTTCATCTTCTAGATGACAAAATTTGTGACTATTAATTTCAAATTCTATAATTTGATTAGATAAATCAAATAAAAATTTTCCATTTGAATTTATGTTAGTTAGGAGAGCAATTTGAATAAAGCATTAATCACAAATACAAAGTTCAAAGTGAAATAACATTGAACGAGCTTTTTATGAAATAACATTGCTACTTGTTCAAACAATGAAAAAAGTGATTTTTTTTTATTTCAATTCTGAGTAGTGCTCTTTTTGTAAATTTGGGGTGTGACTTTCATGTATTTCTTCGTCAGAATCTTGACTGACTTCAAGGAAAAAGAATGATCTGTATTTGAATAGATTAAATTATAAATATTAGAATAATTGTCAATTAAATCTAAAAAATTAGAGAGATCTTTTAAAAGTATTACTCAGAAATAACTATTAAAATGATGAGATCGGAAGATAAGAGTTTTCTCATTCTTCTTCAACAGGTCAGTTACTGGGACAACGTTATTTTCACTTGTCACAGTCCCCAGTGCTGGTGTACAACGGTCTAACACCAAGTCCAGGGAGTAGCCTAGTGTGCGCCTGAAGCTGTACAGTGTTCACTGAAAAGAGCTGGTCTTAATAGCGAAAGCCTAGTCCTTTGTACAAGGCTTCACGTGGTCTGTTCTCTCATTTTCCCACCTCTCTCTCTCAAATTTGTCACCCCTTTATTTTCTCCATCTTTCTTTTCTTCTCGGAATCTAGGTCTCCGTCTCTCCTCCCCTACTGAGCTCTAGAGAGGATATCGACTAGATTATGCACAGCATTGCAAATGTAAGTTTCTCGTGCATTCGAGTTATTCGTTCCCCTTTCCTTTTCTGTTAATTTTACTACCTTCGGTTTTTAGATTTTTATTCTGGTGCCCACATTGCGGAGTTTGAAAGAAATGAATAGGTTTTCTGGAATCTTCGGCTAAAGACTACTACTTTTTTCTTTTACACCTAATATCGCAATAAATTTTGAATCTGGCATCTTCACTTTGTTTAAGGTTTTCATTCCAGTCTTCAAACAGGTAAAGAAGAGATCTTACTGATATTCATTGCCGATTAGGTGCCCGTCTCTCCTGGTTCCTCATAAAGTTCTTTAATTTAGGAAAGATGGGATTTATGTCCAGAAAAATATTTCCCTCGTGCGGGAACTTGTGTGTTTGCTGCCCCGCTCTCAGACCAAGTTCGAGGCGGCCAGTTAAACGGTACAAGAAATTGCTTGCGGAGATTTTCCCTAAGACTGAAGTAAGTACAGGTTTCTGTATTTCATGTTCTCTTTTTATTTTATTTTTTTGAAATTCTTCGTGCTTCATCACTTCGAGAGGGTGGGAGGGGGGTCTTTATGTCCGAGCAAGCTCTGTTCACCTTTAGCATGTTTGATGAAATGTTGAATGGAAGTGTGATGCGAGAACTGATGTATTTTTTTACATGTGTTGAAGTAGTGGGAAGTTATTTTAATTGTCCGTTGGTAATTGACTATCAATGACTATTAGTGTTGCCATAAAAAGTAGGTCAGAATCTAATTAAAATCTAGCAGTTTCTGTTCGTCCATGTAGCACTGGACCAAGTTGGTGAATTTCAATATTTCTCCACCTTTCTAAGACTCGGAGAGATCTGATTTGTGAGATAATCTCAGATTCTGTTAGTGGTTAGTTCAAAGCAGTTCATATGTGACAGCCAAGGTTTTTTTTTTTTTTTTGAAGGATGGAGCTGTTAATGAAAGGAAGATCATGAAATTATGTGAATATGCAGCCAAGAATCCGCTTCGCATCCCGAAGGTCTTATTGTGGTTCATAATTTAAGATGTGTGTTTATTATATTAAAGTTTCATTTTGGATATAAGCTTACACATTTGTTTTGTAATTGTTTACAGATTGTGAAATTTCTTGAGCAAAAGAGTCAAAAGGAGTTTCGCCTAGAACATGTCAGTTTTATCAAAATTATAACAGAAGCCTATTGCAAGTTGCTTTTTGTTTGCAAGGAGCAAATGTAAGTTGAGAATACATCTTCTGTTAAATTTATCTCTGATGACGTGCTGATATTTCTATGCTGTTGCTTTTTGTTTATCATACTGATTGTTACTTTGGTGTGTACAGGGCTTACTTTGCAACTAGCCTTCTTAAGGTTGTTAATGAGCTTCTTGAAAACAAAAACCAAGAGATTCAAATTCTTGGTTGCCAAACTCTGACAAGATTCATCTATAGCCAGGTGATGCTTCATTTTTAGAATTTAAGACTCCAAACTCTGACATGATATAGTAGGCCAATTCAATTTTGTGAAGGGTTGACTGTATGAAGCTTGTATAGAATCTGATGGTAGCTTATCAGATCTGGCAGGCCCCACTAATTGCTGCATAGGTCCCAAAAATAATAGAGATAAATATTAAAAAACGAAGTGCGAAATGAGCATGATTTTCTTCACTTATGAAAACATATTTTCTGTTTGTCATGATTAATTTAATATTGTGATTTGTTAACAGGCTGATAATACATATGCACACAATATGGAGAGTTTGGTTTCCAAAGTATGTTCGCTGTGTAATGATCCCAGAGAAAACCATAATCGTATTCGTGCCTCAAGTTTGCAATGCCTGTTGGCCTTGGTAATACTGTATACTTTTCTAATGAGAAGTCATCTGTGCATTTGTTAAACATGTTGTTTAATTGAATTATATACTGAATGCCTCATTGCAGGTCTGGTTCATGACTGAGTGCTCTTACATTTTCTCTGAACTTGATGGGGTAAAAATAAGTCGAACTCATTTTTTTCTATATATATTTTTGTCCAATGTTCTTGATTCACACCTCTATAATTATTTTTCTTTTTCAGATTATAAGTTCGGTCTTGAAACATTACCGATTGGAGGAGGCTTCAAATGGTGAAGAAGACAGAAGCACATCCCACCATAATTGGGTTGATGAAATAGTTAGATGTGAAGGGCGAGCTGGTGGAACTGTTTCTAGTGACATCAGCCCAAGAAATACAACAGTGAGACTTTGGCCAAATACAAGGGATGCTTCTACTTTAACCAGGTCTGACAACATTCTGATTGGATCTCTGTATTCTGATATTCTAAAGGTTCTTTGCTTGTTGTATCCAATATCAGTTCAAAAATCACAATTTTCTTTCCTTATTTCTTGTTTTGCAACCTAATACTGAATATCTCTGGAGACGTGGTGGCACCATCTTTAATCCTCGGTGAATGGAGACAGGCTTTTAATTGTCATACTTCTTATTTCTTATTTTAGCCATTTTTCCTCATGATGCATGCCTGCAACATGAATTAAAGGGAAACAAAATGTTAGGGGTTATCTGCAAAAGACACTAAATCATTAGGTACTAGTCGCAAATCAAAATATGCCACATGTCAATTGCAAAATGAACGACTTATTTAGCATTTTGTGCAGAAGTCTAATTCAAAATTTGCAGCATAGTCTACACTAAGATGCTGTTTTGAATTGTGAGCAGGGAACAGCGAGAGTCACCTGAAGTGTGGGCCCGTGAATGTGTGCAGAAGCTTGGTGAGTTGGCGAAAGAAAGCACCACCACAATGCGCCGCATCCTGGACCCAATGCTTATCTACTTTGATTTTGAGAAACAATGGAACCCGCGACATGGTCTGGCCTTGCTTGTCTTGTCTGACATGTCTTTCACAGAGAAAAACTTAGGTAAATTTTTGGAGTCACCTTATGACCTTATCATTATATCCATGATATGTGCCGCATGTATGCATCTGATTTTGTTTCTTCTTTAGCACAGGATAGTGGTACATCGGTTATTGTTTATACCAGTTTGTATTGTTATGATATTTCTCTATTTTGTAGCTATTATGGACTCTAATCTTTCATATTACTTTCAGGAAATGAGCGATTAGTGCTGTCTACTGTGATTCGCCACCTGGATCACAAAAATGTGACGAGTAACCCTCAAATGAAGGCTGAAATCATCCAATCGGCTACCTCACTGGTTTGTGAACTGAGGTCAAGGGGTGTGGTTGCTGAAATGGGAGTCATCAGTGACTTGTGCCGTCATCTGAGGAAATGTCTAGAGGCAATTGGTCAGAATGAATCTGGGATTGAAGAGTCCAGCTGGAACGAGTCCCTTCAGAACTCGATTGAGGATTGCCTTTTGGAGATTGTTAAAGGAGTACGTCATTTTCACCCTCATAGATTTTCTCTTGTTCCTGTACATATTTATGTCTGTCCCAATTATTGTTAGATTTTGTTTTTTGCAATGCTACAGAAATACTTGCAACCGCCAGAGATTTTGTACTGTACAAATAGCAAGGTTTTAGGTTTCGGGTTACACACTAATTATTCTTCTTTTACCAATTGTCACCGCTGGAATTTTTTTGTTCAAATGAGACTGGAAACTTAAAATGGAATGTGGATGGTTAAGTGAATTGTTATTATTATTACAGTATGTTTGGGCCTGATCTACTTCTTTCGCTTTCCAATAGTAGTTTTAGACAGGCTATCTGATAAAAATGTACTTGTGAGTCTTTCTGTTGAACTTATACAATTCAAAGTTTATATGCTGTGCCTTCTTCTAAATTTATTTGCCTTTTGAACTTTGCTAGATGAATGATGTGCGGCCACTATTTGACATAATTGCTATAACACTTGAGAAGCTTTCTGATTCTGTGGCTGTTGCCAGAGCAACAATTGGGAGTTTACTAATTCTTGCTCACATCATTTCCTTGACATCCATCTCCTCACATAATCTGACGGTACTTATTATTTTTCTTTGACATCTTTCAGAAGCTGTTGCATGAAGTTATTCTGTTCATGTTTGTTTAAAAATTTAGTTTCAGTTGGCTTTTAGGAAAGGTTTATAATTCCGGGTAAGAATAAACTGATGCTGCTTCTGTTGCATGTTTATCCTGAGAGTCTGATTAAGCATCAGTCCATTTGCCAACCAGCATAAGAAAACAGCAGGTTAAGTTGGTGTCAACCAGCATGGTTTAAATTTTGGTTGCTGATAGTAACTGCGCTCAAGTATTGATGATTCCGCTTGTCTTATTGCACATGCCGTCTCCTCAAAATTTTCCTGTTTGAAATGTTTTGACAAGTACATGCATACATGCATACATGCATTTATTAGAAAGACAGATTCATGTATACGTGATTATTCTTTTTTGTGTAGGTCTTTCCGGAAGCATTATTGCTCCAACTTCTGAAGGCTATGACGCATCCTGATTCAGAATCCCGTTTTGGTGCTCACTTATTGTTCTCCTCTGTCCTTGTGAAAGCCCCGAACCATCCAAGAAATGACTCTGAATTTTTGTATGAGACAAAGAAATGGCAGTCTCGCACAACATCAGTCTTTGCTTCCGCCACTGCACTGCTTGAGAAGCTGAGAAAAGAGAAGGAGAGTTTGAGTGGAGAGAGCAAGAGTGGAAATTGCGCAAAGGAAAGAGGGTGTGAAAAAGAGCTGAAGTCAAGCTGGGGGCCACCAAAGAGCTCGGTGTTTTTCACAAAGTTGGGGTTTTCAGTTTTTGATCGAGTTCCTGTTTTGTCTGGTACAAATGAGATGGTATGGAAACATGCGCAGAATGTTTCTTCTCTGATTTAAGTAACTATTGTAAATGTTTAACTAATTCATCTAATTTAATTGGAGCAGGATAATAACACAGTCACGTTGACTGAAGATCAGACAAGCCAAGTGTTATCTGCTATTTGGGTACAAGCAAATCAAGTCGACAATTTGCCATTTAATTTTGAAGCAATTGGCCATACGTTCAGCTTAACTCTTCTTGCATCCTGTGTTAAGGTATAAAAAGTTCCTCATTTTTTCTATCATTAGATAAAAGCTCCAGCATCCTTTCTAATTTTGTAATCCATATTATGATATATCTTACAGAATCTAAATAATGGAAATGCTGTTCGGTTTTTCCAACTGCCATTGTCTCTCAGAAATGTTGCTCTAACACCAAGTGGTATGGTTGTTATCCCCATCTTCCATCTTACATATCTTAGTGGTGCCACCATTTGTTCCTCCTTATTTTACCCCCCGTTTTTTTTCTTTGCAGAAGTTCTCTCCCCGGCTTGTCAGCGGTCTCTTTATACAATGTCAATGAGCATGCTTTCCTTTGCAGGAAAACTATATAATATTACCAAGCTAACTGATTCACTCAAGCGATTCACATCTTCAAATGTAAGCAACCTGCCCTCCAACCCAGTACACACAAAATAAATATACAAGGGGGTGGGGGATGGGATCCACACTGTATGATGAAGTAGCACAAGTACATTGCAATTTCTAATTGAGTACCCTGTGCTTCTTAGCAGATTGATCCTTATCTGAGGATTGGTGAGGATTTGCTTCTTTATGTGAGGCTTCAATCTGATCTAAACAACTTTGGCTCAGATGTTGACCTAGACAAGGCTAGATGCATGCTCAACGAAGTGAGAGATGTCGGTATTTCTTGCCAGAAATTGCTAGATATTATCTCACAAGCACTGTCGAGCTTGACCAATGTAAGTTTTGCGTACAAGCTGAATGTTCATGTCTTAATTTAAAAGATGAATGTTTACTTATTATTTGGCTGTATCAGTTGAAGAAGGATGTGTTGGTAAGGCTTCTCACTGAGAGATTTGTGCCAGAGGACGTGCCTTTGTTTGGTTCAGCTACAGTCCTTGACTGGGTCAATGCCCATGCATTCTCAGAGGAATCACTCTCTTTAGATGAGGTATTGCTTAACATTAATCTTATGTAGATTTTTTCTTGTTCTCTGAGTTGATTTTTTTTTTGTTTTTTGCTCAACTGAGAACTGCATCAGAACTTTGAATGGGACTCATGTTTTGTCTGGCATACAGGAATGTTCAAGGACCTCATCTGTAGATGGTGGAATAGCCAATGAATCTCCTGCAACTAATTTCTCGTGCTCAGCCCCCAAAATAACTCCCCAGCCATCTCTTCCCAATGTAATTAGTGTTGGTCAGTTGCTTGAGTCGGTATGTAATTCTCTTCGTAGATTGATCGTTTCCTTTATTAACATGGATGTGCAGGATTCAATCCATTTTGCCCGCTTCTGAACCATTCCCACTTTCTGTTTACTGAATTAATTTGTTGTATTTGACAAATCAGGTGCTACATGTGGCTGGCCAGGTAGCGGTTTCTTCAATCTCTACATCCCCTCTCCCGTATGGTACAATGGCTAGCCAATGTGAGGCACTTGGCATGGGCTCAAGAAAGAAACTCTCAAGCTGGTTGGTCAATGGCTATGACTCTGCTGAAGACAGCAACGAACTGGACCTGCATGTAGGTCCAAGTCCACGTGTTCCTATTCAGAAGGTTACATACACAGAAGATCACATTTATAGATTTTCATATGCAATACTCTCCTGATAGTTGTTTCATTGTTTTCTGTTCTGACCTGTTACTTTTGGCTATTCAGGTTAACACCTCTTCCGAAATTGAACTTGCCAAGCCAACAGAGCCATGGCTGACCCTCAAACTACCCCCTGCTAGTCCCTTCGACAACTTTCTGAAGGCAGCTGGTTGTTAGGTTAGTGTGTTTAGGAATTACCTTTGCATGTGTGTATTGTGTTGTCATGTTATGTTGTTGGTTAAATGTTTAGGAATGACCTGGTAGTGGTGTCTGTAGAGCTTTTGGGTGCTGTCTTTAGTTGTAACCGGATCTTTGTTTGCAGTAAGTTTGGATTGCTCCTATGTGATAATATTCCGCCCCCCTTGAGATTCGTAACAGTTTATTGTAAGCATCTGTAATTTGTCGTGTATTTTGTCAGAAGCTGGGCGCCTGGGCTTTGGTAGAATAGCTAATAGGCGCTTCTTGTTCGTGCGTCTTTTTGTTGTGTCAATGATTGTTTTCTTTCTGAAATCATGTTAGATCAACTCCGGCAGGGAAATGCATCTTTTTTAGGTGCGCAGAACACGATGGATAAGTTGCAGGTATGAATATAATCATAAACTGAGAATTACATGAAAATTATATGCACATAAAAATGTGTAAGGTGCAAGCATTGCAGGAAAAATACGAAAATCTATAAATGTGTAAGGTGAGCGATAATTTCACCTCTTCCGTACTCCTTGTCTACATCCCAGATGTATTTTTTTGAACAAGTCTTTAAACTAATTCTCTTTTTCACTTTTTAAAATTTTGTAAAATCCTTTAGCTTAAATTTTAATTGAACTCATGTATTTTCAAAAAAGTAGTCTACTATGTATCGAAAAAGTACCATCAATTCATTAATCAACAAAAATGATTTTTGTTGATCAATCTCCTTTCTCTAATCACAAAAAAATTATTTTAGTCATCTGATACTCAAAATTAAACGGTCTATAATAATTTTAATCCATGACAAAATTTCCCTTTAAAAACATCTATACTTTAAAAAAATATATACTTCATATTGAGTGCTTATAAGAAATGTTGAAGTTCCAAAAGTAATTTATTTATTTTAATAGGAGCTAACTATTTTCCTCAAGAAAAGAAAAACAATACAGGAGATTATCCTTTTCAAGATCTCGTGTGTTATGTCATGAAGTTGAAAAATAAGTCGGCCAAGCATGCGAACTTAACTCGTAACATTCAAATTATATAATAGTTTAATCTATATTATCGGAGCAACCACAATTCTCTTTTACCGTAACACATCTACATATCGAATCACCAGGCAGGCAACACGAATTTGCCAACCCAACATATACACAAACATATCTCACCCCTCAAAACACCTCCATAAAACCACGGGCCACCCAATACTCCCTCAAAATCCTTCCATATAACCACCCAAACCACTTGATTTCAAAACCTTCTTCACTAATAGCACTACAATGGCTACAGTCAGTCCAATCGCAGCCCAGGTGTACAAACGGTCATCTCTGGGCTTATGTACCACAGGTTGGCCCCGAGTAACAGTCACTTCAGCACGAAAACCAACCCTGAGCCTTCCTGCAGCGGCATCCACACGGACTTCGTGGACATTTTCAACAACTTCCCTGTCTGGTTCTGGGATAACATTTTGCTGAGCATGGCCAGGGTCCACTTCAAAAACATTATTGGCATTCCCATTCACTGCCTCTTCGTTTTGGTTTTGGTCAGTTGCTGGGGGAGCAGCAAGTTGAGGGGTTGTTGCTTCTGAGCTGGTTATAGTGGTTAGAGGTGGCACCGGAGGAGCCTTAGCAAGCATGCACTGATGGATCTGTGTAATGCATACAAGATTTAAGAAAATCAAAATCGTAGAAAGTGAAATACTGATCTGGGAACCGGATAAGAAACTTCAGTACTTGAAAAGTAACAAAATCTTTTGCCAGTAGGCGTCTGATTGTCATTTGTTTATTAATTTCTTATGCGAGCTTAGCATCTTTTAATTTATCAACAGATTCCAATATCAGCCAAGATTAAAAAAAATGAGCTTGCTTGTCTAGTCAACTAATAAAGCTTCAGACCAATAAACTGATTTCACTTCTATAATTTAAAACAATCTCAAAAGGCCAAAGCAACCTAAAGATCAAGATGATTTTTGCCACAACATATACATACCCTACTTCCATCACTCCTAGGTTTCTCATTTCAATTAGTGTTGGTCCATTTTGGAAAAGATGACATTTTTTTTTCTTTGGAACAATCTTCATAATTTGAGGAAAATTATTGAAAATCAAACTGTTAAAAAAAATCCAAGCAGCCAGATGTGCAACAGAAATCCTCACATGCAGGGACTGGCGTCATCTGTTTTCGTTAGGAAACAAACAACTAAAAAACACTACCAGTAAACAATGAATGATGACAAACCTCATCAATGAGCCTCTGGCGCTCAGGAGATCCAAATTTAGGTGCGTTTTCACGGGACTTAATGGCAAGTGCATGTCTATCTTCCTTTTTGTAGTCTAGTGACCCCAATGCACCTCCAGGGTTAGTTGGCATAAATGCTATTAGTGCAACCAATGCAGTGCGTACTGTAACAAAGAGAGGAGAAACAAATTCTGTAAATCCAGCCAGCTCAGTTTTTAAAACAAAATAAAAAAAAAATGCTTCAGTACCACATTCATTGCTTACTACAAAGACGGCACTGAATGGAAGTGTGCTATTGAGAGAAAAAATAAATTAGAAAAGACATTAAAGTTTGAGATGGATAATGGAGAAAACTAGCTGCAATTATGCAAGATTTGACTATACAGGAAAATATTTGCAAATTAAGAGCTGCAAATGTTAGAAGTGGGTCTGTTCTTCCATCATCAATGGACAAAAATTTAATTTATTGCCAATGATATATTTTCTATGAGAAGGTGAAAATGCTTTTCTGTTGCATTGTTTCTAACTATATTTCGCAGTTATTGATTTGTAAATATTTTCCTGTAGAGTCTGGTCTTGTAGAGTTGCACTGAGTCTTCCCCATTATCAGTATCCATAACATTGCCAAGTTGTGAAAGCAAACTTATATTAAAGTACTCACCGCTCCACGATGGCTGCCAGTGTTCGGGGTGATAATTGGATATACTTAAACATATCTTTGTTTGCGTCTCAAAACGACCACTTGGCTGTTAGGAACAATTAAAGAAAAGATGCAATTAGTTACCATGAATTAGAAAGTTTCAAAGTGCTAGTGAAGCAAATTACTGAGAGAATTTTTAAATACCGTAAGCAACATAAAAGAAGGCGGCTTAAATGGGTAGTCAGCAGGTAATTGGATTCTTCCATGGTATATTCCTCCCTCAAATTCAGTGCCTCGTGGTCCCAGTATTGCAAATTGCCACTCAAATATATCCTCCTATAGCAGTAAGTAAAGAGGTGAGCTACAAAATCAGTTCATGAATACAATTTCAAAATTTTGTATTTAAACAGGAAATGATCAACATTTATGAACATCTTAAGAAAATTAAGAGGAGGAACCTCGAACTATATCTCAATTGTAAGAAATAGCAAAAACTAGTCTTTAAAGTGAATTGGAAAATGCGAAATCAGCTTTCACAACAAGCTAAACAATATGAAGGAAGAAAGTACAGAGACGGACAACAAGATTAGAGCTGCCTTTTAATTTGATAGTTGATATTCTCTTGCAACTTCTGACTAAATAAAGCATTACTACCGATGAATTACCCCTGGTGGTGATAGATAGACGGGTTCCGCTAATTTAAAAAAAAATAATAAAAGAGTTGCGTTTCCGGATTCAAAAAGCGAGCTTCGTAAATTCCAAATTAACAACGACATAAATTGTAGTTGCCACAAAGTACAGCAGATGGCGCTAGGTTCGTACTTAAACCGGATTTGATTTATTTGAAATCCCTAGAGAGGAAGAAAGTTCAAAATATAAAACAGATCTAATTTTAAGAACAAAAACAAAAATCACCTCAAGGGGCAAACTCATGAAATCATCGGAAGGATTCGACTGCATCTCTTTGACCTCTTGAAGGATCCGCTTCACCGCAGGGTTGTTCCTGTTGTACCTCGCCGACGCCATGGTTCACTTAAAAGGGGCCTCCGATTGCGCACGCTATACCCGTTTCTCAACAAAATAACTCAGAACGAATTACCAATTTTAAAATTAATTGAGTGGGGAAGTATAGAGGAAAGAGAGATCAGACTCGGAGGAGAAACAAGAAAACGTGTCTAGCCGTCGAGGTCAGGGAGGCAGATGGGGCTTGTGCGAATCTCCGGTGCTGCTATTTATTTATATATTTTGTTTCTCCGTCTTTGGAAAAGAAAAGGGAGTGCTGCTTCGAACCTTCCCTTCCCTCTGTCAAACGAGAATGTCCGAGTTCTCCATTTCTAGGGAAACTGGATAAGACTGTAATAATGTATTCTTTATATGGACCTGGAGTACAATTAACTGTAATGTATATTGGAGCAGATTGAGCTCCGTTGACCGTATCTGTTTCATATTTCAATGGCGATTTGACTCTAGCCGTCTCAGTTAGAGATGGCAACAGGCCGCGTAAAACGTCAATTTTATGGTCCGGTTTGTTCATCAAAATTGTATACTCATCTTGTCCGGTTTATATTTTTGGGTCAGAAAATCTCGGTTTGTCCTGCCTACGGGCCAAGTTTTTCTGGTCCGGCCCGGTCCGACCAGATCCGTTCTGCGGTGTAGTTTTTTAAAATCGATTCAGAAATGTATTTTTTGAGCATTTTAGATTATGAATTTGAAAAAACTTAAAATATGAAAATTGTAGATTTTATTGTTATGAATCTACAAAATTTTATTTCATATTAATATGATTTTTCAGTGTAAAGTTATGATTAAAAAAAATATCCATAGGTCTAAAATTTTTCAACAGCAAACATTCATTATATTATTTTTTGAGATTTATATATTTTGTTTTTGAAAGAGATCAAAATATAAAAATGATAGATATAGTTATCATGGTTTTAAAAAAATAATTTTGTATTGATTGAATTTTTTAGTTAAAAGATATGATTAAAAAGTACTAAGGGGTCTATTGAATTATATTATTCATATTTATAAATTTCAAAAATATTAGTACTTCTATTTATATAATAATATCATAATTAAATATTTAATATAATTTAAATGATGTTAGTGTTATATTAAAATTCTATATAATTTTTAGAATATATTGATATATAATATATATAATATAAATATAAATATAAATAAATTATATATATATAATTATTTCGGGCTGGACGGACGGGCCTAACTTTAAATTTGTACCCGGCCTGATCAAGTAGGAAGGTCCGACCCGACCTGGCTCTACCCATTCATTGATCAAACTGAGCGAATTGATATCGAGCTGGAATAAATCCGAACGGATCCACCGGACTGCGGGGTAAATTATCATCCCTAGTCTCCGTGGTCCACACTCGACGGTACCACAGGGGTATCATACGCACAATTTTTCTTTTTAAAATGAAAATCGACGTGTTTAGGGTGCCGTGGCACTAATGTATTGGTGCTGGAATTATATCCCGCAAATTAGATACGGTCGAACGATCGGAGCCTTTCTTTTTTGTCAAAATTGAAACCTAGCCAAGTCTTACACAAATATCAATATTACATTTGAGTTATATGAATCCACTTTCTGATCATTTTCTAATTTAGTTCTATCTGTATTAAACTATTAATTAGTTCACATGGACAGAGTCAAGGATCGAGAGCGGCCATATATTTTTTAGCACAACTAGAACATTAATTGTCAATTCAATTTATACTAATTAAATTATAATGTTTGGTCTATAATTTATCATTAACAAAAACTATTTTCTCTATAATTTATTATGAGGAGGGTTTCAATGCCATAAAAAAATAGTACCACCAAATGCCACATAATCTCAGCCTTTAGATCTAATATAGATGTGCGGTTTGGATTAATTTTCTCATCAGCCGTCAGCCAACATTAAATGCTACCCTATTGCTATTCCTTCCATTCTCTCACTTCATTAAAGTAAGGATTTGTTGTTAATACAAATCTTTCACTGTGATAAACTAAAATAATTAAATTTGAAATTCAACAAGCTAGTTGTTTGTCTCTGTCATCCACACGATTAAATAGACAAATAAAGAACTCGCAAAATAAAAAATAATAATCTTACATTAACTAATGAAGACAAAATAATTGAGATCACATATACTAATAAGTTCAAAAAGGAGAATAAAAATTGAGCGAAGAAAAATTAAAGCAGCAACCAACTTACATGATCAAAACCTTCTCCAATTGAGATAGAATTATGCCTTGTGCCCTCATCCTTCAACCTGCGAGTTTAAAATGAATTAATATCAAATAAAATTTAATTAAAAATTATCTAATACATGGTATGAAATAGTTTGATAGGTATCAGAGTAGTCTGTCAGACTTTGTCTAGTGTGACAGTAAATATTGATGCTATAGTATGGCCTATATGGCAATGAGGTCCTATTATTTTTTCATTGATTAGATTAAATAATGAAAAGTAAAGAAATTTTAAACTGATGAGACATATATTTGATTGTAAAAGAGTCTTACTCTGCTTATTTCGTTGCTCACACGTCCTTACATCATGGCTATGTTCCTTACAATTGGAACACTTCCTTCTTTTCTTCATTGAAGTCTCAACTCCATTCATGATACGACCTCCATTTAAAGAGTCCTTTTTTATAACCCTTTGTTCGAGACATAGTCGGATCATGCAGTGGCGGATTTAGCCATTTTTTAAGCATAGGCACAATAATTAAATAATTAAATATAATATTAAATAAAAAATTAGAAAAAACAAATAATTTTAACATAAAAAACTATTTCTTTAAGCTACATAATTGTACTATTACAAAATATATCATTTTACAATAAAAAATACAAACAAGTAAAATCATTTTATTCAACTAATGCAATGAACAATCCTTTGTGGATTTTCATAGTTTAAAATTGTTGAATAATTGTCTCATTGGAAACTTCTTTGAATATTTTTTTTATATAGATAATCAAATTATCATTAATCTATTCATCTCCCATTTAATTTCTTAAACGAGTTTTAACAATGTTAAAAAAATAGAGGTCATTCCTTCAAAATTTATTAATCTATAATAATTAAAGATTTATTTAAAAGAAAGAATAAAAGTTAAACTAGGTGATCCTTTTCATTAAGATTTATTTAAAAGAAAGAATAACAGCTAAAAGTTTTTATGAAAACAAAATTATAATTGTAAATCCTTATGCTTTGGACAACGCCTTTGATTATGTGATCTCTTTCTCATAAAGGTAGTTTCTTGCTAATTGATAATTTCATATTCCTTTCTATCCATACTATTTTTAAATCTCATCAGTGAAATTTAATTTATACATTGTACATGTCATATGTGGAAAAAGAAGAAAATTTATAAAAAAATATTTCTTCAAATGACATGGAATTGTAACTCAGATTAAATGATATTTGAGAAAGCATCAAATAATTTTTAACATCCATGAAAATTAATACATAATAATCAATCTCTAGAGAAGGTAATATGTTCATAAACTTTTATTATTATATTATTTTACAATATATTTTAGGAAGCTATCCATCTATTTATATAAATTTTAAAATAACGTCATTACCAACTCATCTTATGTCGTACTTGTTGGGAGCGTATCTGATATTCTCTTCAAAAAAAAAGAACCAAAACCAACTCATCTTATTATAGGAAAATGGAATTAATTATACAGTGACTTTCCAATCACTGTAAACCACATGGAGAGACTCAAAATGTATTTTTTTAATCAAATCAATCATTCGTAGGATTCTAGTGTGCTTCTTGACTTCTTGCTGGAGTCAGAAGGCACCAAATTAAAAATTATCTAGACAGTTCAAGTCTCAGGCATATATATTAATCAAACCCAGGCACTATGCCCCCACACCATTCTTTTCTGAAAATCAAGCCTAAGCACGTGCCTGGGCTTGCCTCTTAATAAATTCGCCACTGGGATTATGCAGTATAGTGTCAGTAAGTTCTAATTGTCTTGGTCCTTCTTCATATTTGCTCTCACTAATTGCACATTCCATTGCAACTACTTTATTATATGTTTCTTCCATACAACTCACTATCAAACGGTAGGTTTCGTCTTAACCATCTAAATAAGTTGACAAACAATGTATCATGCGATAGAATGTCATGTTTCTCAATATCAAAGGTAATTTTTGACCTTCACTAGGCGGAGCTATATCCATATCATAAATTACACTCTTTGTCCAACGAGGCGGAATAAAATGAGATGGTATTGCTTCAACATCCATTTTATGAAATATTGTCAGAATGTGCCTGCACAAAATACCTTTAAACTCAAATAACTGACACTCACACCAACCCTCCAATAAATCCAGATTAATAGATACTACCCATTTTTTTCTCAGAATTTTGAAAACTTGACACCACATAACTGGTGTAGGCACCATCTGTTCCATTTTTTTTGTTCGGAGATGAATACCTTCATTTAGCTCAACTTGAAATAAGTTAAAATACCTTTCTTGTATACACATTTGCACCATGATGCTCTAATGGAGATTTGACTTTTGTTGGAAACTTATATTTTGAGACGAACTTTTCATCATGTTCATCTTTATAGCGACACTCAAGAGCTTGTTCATACTTGATCACAAACTCACGTAGCGTGGTGCCATTATGAACAAACAAATCAAAGAACGAATGCATACTCTCACTTCGTTGTGTTGTGTTCATACCTGCGAAAAATGTGGTTCGGTTATATACTGACATCCAAGAACGTCGTTATCTCATACAATCCATTAAGCCATGTATCACTTTTCAAGTTGTATTTTTGAACCATGACTTTCCCATCCTTTTCAAATGCATCTGCAGTGATTGGTTCTTTAAGACATTTCATAATTTCCTTGTGAAATGTGGATCCCGTTTTACAAATTCCAATCTTTGCCGGAAACTTATTCGTGATGTGCCATAGGCATAGACGGTGAACCGTGTTAGGAAAAATCTTTTTCACAGTATTTTCAATCGCTTGGTCTTGATCAGTAAGAATTGAATTGGTGCTTTACCATGCATCGCTTCCAGCCAAGTTTTAAATAACCATATAAAACTACCTTCTTGCTCATCTTGGAGTAGTGCACAACCCAAAAAATAGATTGTAGATGATTATTTACTCCAACAAAATTAGCCAGTGGCATGTCATAGTTATTAGTTCGATAAGTTATATCAAAAACCACAACATCTCCAAATTTATCATAGTAAAGTCGTGCCATGGCTTCTACCTAGAAGAAGTTAATCATTCGGCCCTCATTGTCACTATCTATTGCGTAGAAGAAATTGAGATTCTCAGCTTGTTTTCTTGCACAATACTCTACAACAGCTTGTGCATCACCGATGATGAGATCTTTCCTTCTTTTTGTCACACCCTAGTGTGCGACCCTTTTTCGCGCGCTCCGCACCGCCACTGGGCGATGGGATGCGGAAGAAGGACACGGAGATCCCTCCCAAGCGTGCATCTGTTTAATGCCGGTTGATTCTACCGTTTAGAACGATTTGGATGCACATTTAGGGGGTTTTTTTTAGTGATTGTGAGTTCTTGTAGATTCCGGTGGGCGCAAGCCCCCACCGTTAATTACCCTGGGCTATTAACCTCGAGGCACCTCTGGATCTTTAAAAGGGAGAAGCAAATAGTATAGTTAAATGATGGTCAAGTGGTCGTCTGGATTCACCGAAAGGTTGATCCCGTGAAAGACGAACCTACTACAGATCGGTTCAGTCTTTACCGCCTTGAGAGATAACCTTGCTACAGATCAGATTAATCTCTTCGAAGGGGTTCGAGGTGAGTCTACTACAGAACGACTCAACCTCAGTTGATCTAGAAAATAAACCTATTACAGAATGGTTCGAAGTTGATCCCATAAAAGACGAACCTACTACAGATCGGTTCAGTCTTTTACCGCCTCGGAAGATAACCTTACTACAGATCAGATTAATCTCTTCAGAGGGGTTTGAGGTGAGTCTACTACAGAACAACTCAACCTCGGTTGATCTAGAAGATAAACCTACTACAGAACGGTTCAATCTTAACTAGTCAACAACCAATCACACAAAATACAACTCGAAGCACTAAGCCGGTTGATCTTGAGGTTGGTGAATCAGGAGAAGGGTGGATTTGGCCCACGTGTTTCTTCTTGCTGATCTTCTAGATCATGAATTCCAGACACTAAGCCGATTCATAAACCTAGGAACACAACTGCGCACAAGGTCAAACTTGAAGCACTAAGCCAGCTTGACATTGAGGCATGTGTTAGTGAAGGAACCTACTACAGAACGGTTCACATTCACTATTTTGTGGATGAATCTACTACAGAACGATTCAATCTCACAATCTCGGGAGATAAACCAGAAGACAAACTTATCGACGGATGAGTTCAGTCTTACTAGCCCAGCTAGTCATGAATTATTTGTTCATGACAGCGAGTCATTAAGATGTCACTCCTCTCGGACATCGTAATGTTCTTCTCTCTTGAAGTCGACATATCTCTTCATGTTGATGTCGCAGCCTTGGTTATTCTTCAACGAGCGTCAAGATGTTCTTGTCCCGACTAATTGTTCTTAATGTTGCATTACTTGTGCAAAATCACTGTGTTGCTCTACACCCCTTGTGTGAGCATATTTGTTCACCTCTAAAATGTAAAAAGATTATTACATTTTTATTGATTTTTATTATTAAGATAATGTTTTTCATTATTATCTCTATTACAAAGGTGAATTTATTTTTATTTTTAAAACTCTATTTATTTTTGTAGAAGATTACTTACAAAAATAATAGGGAATGGGTTAGCTATTATCTAGAATTTTATTTAGATTTTTGGGATTTTATAATAACTAAGGTAATAGAATTTTATTTTTATTATTTCTAAGCTCTATTTATTTTTGTAGAAAATCACTTACAAAAATAATAGGAAATGAATTGACTATTATTTATGATTTTATTTTGGATTTTTAGGATTTTATAATAGCCAAAGTAATAGGATTTTATTATTATAGTTGTTATTATTTTTTAAACCCTATTTATTTTGTAGAAAACTATTTACAAAATAAAAGATGAATTAGCTATTTTTATTTTGATGTTTAGAAATTATAATAGCCAAAAGAATTATTACTATTTTTATTCTATTTATGATTTTTATTTTAGGCTTTTATTATTTTTATTACTTTTATTTATTATATGTGGGAAAAGTAATGAATAAGACTTTTATCTTTATTATCATCATTATTATTATTAGTTTTTTTTTACAATGGCTAAAAGAATGGAATTATTATATTTTATTACATTTATTATTTTTCTTATTACATTTTACTCACAAAATATTAGAAATGATTTATTCTTTATTATTATTTTTTTATTTGTATTATTTTTTAAAATGATAAGATTTATTCTATTATTATTATTATTATTATTATTATATTTTTTTAGTTTTAGAAATAGCCAAAAGGATATAACTTATTTTATTATATAAGTGTATTTATTATTAATATGATTATTCATTTTTTTATTATTATAGAAAAGACTAAAATAATGTTTATTTAATATTGTTATTTATTATCCTTTATCTTATTACTCCTTATTGAATATCATTATTATCACTATTATTTTATGAAAATCACTTGAAAAATCAGTAAAATATTTATAATTATAATTTGAGATTTTATTTGAATTTTTAGAATTTTTATAATATATAAAATGACAAGTCAAAGCTAAGTCAAATATACAAATGCATGTAATGTCTTTTTGCTTTTGAATTATTTTAATATGATAGTATTTTTAAAACTGAAATATTATTGTACAGAAAAATACTATGAAAAGTAAAAAAAATTTAGAAATAAATTTGAATTAATTTGGAGTTTAGGAACATTTTTAAATGATTTATTTACTATTTATTTTTGATTTTTTGTTATTCATTGATATTTGGGCTTAATGAGTTGGGCCGAATTCACTTCCTCCTTTATTTCCTTTATATTCCATTTATAATTCGAGTTGGGCCCTCGAACGGTCCGGTCCCAGGTTTCGAAAAAACCGAACCCGTCCCACGGGTGATTTTCGGGCGAAAGGAGGACACCCACCGTTGGCGGACCGTGATAAGGCCTTTTCTCCTTACACTCGTTGTTTAACGTGGGCCGCACACATTGATTATGTTGAGATTAGTGAGATTAGTGCAGAGTTTTTATTTAAATGTTTAAGCATACTTGGACCGTTAGATTCAATCAAGATAAGTGTTTAACAGATCTAAGGCCCAGATCTCCTATTATTTGATTCTCTAAATTTTTCGATAGATCTCATCCGTTAATGACTCCCCAAGATTAGTGAACGCTTTAATTTTCGTGCAGAGAAAGGTCTCTTCAACCTCTGACTTCCCGACGCTCTGAGATTCGTGCAACACGGTGTTCCCGGTGATCAAGAACTCCGATTGATGATCGGCCGACGGCTTTAGCATCGCCTCTCTGAGAGGAATATGATAATGTCCTCCGATTGAAGGTCCATGTGGTGCATTATAGGGAATGTCTGTACCGATTTGGTACTGTTCTTACGATTTGGTACCGAGATGAATCAACCCCATTTCTCCATCAAATTAAGGACTAATTCTTGCAATTCTTGCATTATACCTCATCGCCTTGATGTCATTAGTATATTCATCAGCTGTCTCCCAATGATTAACTTGAATTACAATGGAAATTAGAAGATCATTGATACGGTTCGGTACCAGTTGCGAGTCTAATCATAATTTTGATTACAAAACTTCGTATATGAGCAACATACATCCATTATTACTCTGCACGACTTTACTTGGGTCATTCTATGATTTTAATTGTGAATTAAAGGTGAATTCCATGTTACTGTGCAAAGAGAAATGAATCTATAACAGTATAAATCGAATTGTTGCTAATTCGACCATAATTCTTACTCAATTGGACATTTAACTATTCAATTAAATTTGTAATAGAGTCAAGAGGGTTACACAAACCCTTCAACTGATCTCCATTACAATTGATGTCGATTTCTTTCAAATAGCACTCGGGAGGGTTACAAAAACCCTTCAACCAAGTTTCACACCATCCTACATACCCTTCTATCATGACCAACGCCAAGAATCTCAAAGAAAATGAAGAGAGAAGAAAGAGATAGAGGGAGAAACGAAGAAATCAAGAAATGACAAAGAAAAGAAAGAAAGTTTCATTGCTGCCTTACCATTCATATCAATACTTTCAAGGATTACACATAGTAAACAGTAATTACCTAATTTCTGATACTTCTTGAGATGGATTAGCTGCTGAATGAAGATCCAAGCTTTATGGAATTGAAGAGATTGAATTAAGAACAACTAATCTCTCTTCTCAATTGCTGTTTATCTCTCCTTCTTGCTTTCTAATACCAGTCTTCTCTCTCTTTATTCAATGGCCAGAATAGGGTTTATATAGGTTTAGAAGCTTAATTGTGATTGGTGGATTGATTAGTGGCCGGATTACAATCTTCTAATTAATCTCATCCCTTAATTGCTTCTTATTCAATGGTTAGGATTAAGTTGTGTTTCTTTTCAGTTAATCCATTGACTTGAGTCAACACTTGACAGTTCTAGGTTGTTAGAGTCGGTTAAATTCTCTTTTTATTTACTCCATTGCCACTCCCTTGCACCAGTTGGTTCTTCCACGTTCCCAGGGCCTTCTAGAATGTTCTAAGCGCTTGAACACTCCCAGTACACTCCCTATATAGTCTCCAAGTGCTTTTTAATCTCAATTGATCAATTAAAAATTCATTTCTCCACTTGAGCCTCACACTCGGCTTCTACACTCAATCAATACTTCCCTTCATCCATTCCTTCAATTGACAGCTTGTACAATCTCTCCTTACCTCCATTAATCGATTTGACATCCAGGCATGATCAATTGCGCATCTTTTCACTGAGCTAGAACATCTCTGACCATGGCCGGCTTGTAATTTGGTAGATCATTAGGTTAGAGGCTTCAAATAGCTACTTTGACACTTGCCTCAGCATCGTTTGAGTGAAAGTAGAGCTCTTGCGCGATCAATTGGGCTTATAAGTCCTCACAGAGGTGATTTCCATTTTTAAGCCGACCGACTACTTCTGTCAATTTCTCTCTCCCTTTTTGCTAATTCTTTCAATTGATTGCTTGAATGATGTCTTGTGAGTGTTTAGCAACTCCTGTGAAGAGAGATTGAAGCAAGACATCGTGTAGATCCACTTCCCATTGATGGCGCCTTCGCAGTCGGGCGGAAGGAAGAGGAAGAGAGGAAGAAGAGAATGGGACGAGGGAGGATCAACCTCGGTTGCACGCGGTGTATATGAGCCAGCATTCCAAACGGTGCAGAGTCAGAGAGAGGAGACACATGGACCAGGTACACACCTCATTCCCCGTTGGATTTAAATTGTTGCCTTGACTTGTGCATAGACCTGGTGTATGCTTGCTAGTATGAGCTATACATATACAAGCCTGACAAATGGGTCCCATCTGTAAGCTCTCCATCCTTAGGATCACAGGGGTGATCATTAACTGGTTAATTCGTAGATTAATGTTAATTGAGATGAGTTGGCATCTTTGTGATTGGTTCTAGGTTAAACACTCCCTTTTAGCATTAATGATACAATTAAGAATTGCTGAGGTGGCTCTGTAGTATAGTGCCATGTGGCCTAGGCATGCTGAAGTGGCCTGCTATGGTTATGCCATGTGGCAGATACTGAGGTGATGTGGACCACTAGTTGATTGCCACGTGGCACTGAGGTGGGGCCCACCTGTCAGGTAGCTTGTGCCTGGGTGGGACCCACTTGCTGACAGGGACCAATGGGAGGGTGCCATGTGGCCTCTGTCTGCTGAGGTGGCTTCATGCTGTGTTGCCATGTGGCACCTCCTTCGCTGCTGTGGACCATTCACAGGTTGCCATGTGGCACGAGTGGTGATATGGCCTGTGATGTGGTCCAATCAGATCTGGCCATTTGTATTTGTCTGATGATGTGGCTGCTGATGCGGACCATTGGCTGACTGCCACGTGTCATAAGTGGGACCCACTTGTCAGATATGTGGGACCCACATGGGTGAGGTGGACCAATGAAGTGCTGACACGTGGCACTGACATGCTGAGGTGGCCCAATGAGGTGCTGACACGTGTCACACCCTCTCTCTTTTTGATTCTGTGTGTGTATGTTTGGGATCCCCAGTTTGCACCCTGATGTGTCTCTGTCCCCAAGTTGCACCCAGAGTAGCTTTGATTAGATCTCAGCCCTTGATTAATCCATTTAATCTGTTCTATCTTCTCTGAATTTATTTTAATAGCTCCACTTATCCAAAAATCATGAAAATTTCACCAAAAATCCCTAAATTCATGATGATCATCCTTGTAATTTTTAATTCCATTTTTACCCTTGCCTCTTTGAATTAAAAATTCTTTTGTCAAGAAAACCCCGTTCTTTCCTCTGAATTAATCCCATATTTCAATTGTAGCTCAGTGTCTCTGCCAATTATCTCTCTCTTGCAGAAACCACCCTAACTAAATACCAATTAGACTTATATTGATATTCATTAGGGTTTGATCTGATCAACAGTTGATTACTTGTCAACAATTGATACAAATCTAGACTTGATCGGTGGTTGCTCCCAGCTTTTGGCACTGATCGGTCTTGTGAAATTGACTTTCAATCCCTTAACATGAGGGTGATTTGGTCAAAGAGCGACTACTTATCGATAATTGACACAAATCAAAGCATGGTTAGGTGGTTGCTCACGACTTTGGCACCAGTCGACCTTGAAAGCAAAATCACATTTGAAATTTCTCATGATTAGTTGTATCGAAATACTAGCTTGGCATTGACATCATTCCTTGTTGCACAGGATTATCTTGCTTCGATTCTTTTTAGGGTTTGCTCCAAGGGTAGATTCTTAGGGTTTAATTCGACTCCTTGATATTTGGTCACCGAGGTGTGGGGCCCACCCGTCGGTGAAAAATGATTACATGGATGACCCATCAAGAGATCTCTTCCTCTCTCCCGAATCTCCGAGCGTCATCCACATCAAATGAATAGGAGATGACGGGGTATTTATATCCTTTGCTCTGCACTTAGGATTTCCTTGTGGGATTAGTGCTTAACTCTTGTTCCGGTTGATTATTAAACTCATTAGATAAGCTAGGTTCATGCTATCGAGCTACTTATAAGTAGATCGCCATGTGGGTCCCACTTGTCAGAAAAAATGTGATCAGATGGCTGACCCATCAGGAGATTCCTCTCTCTGGAATCTCCTGAGAGTCAGCCACCTCGAATGAGCAGGAGGTGGTGGAGTATTTATATCTCTGTCTCTCACCCTTACATTTCCTTGTGGGATTAGTGCTTAACCCTTGTTCCGGGTTGATTAGGTTTCTTAGTAAAATAGGCTAGGTCTATGTTGTTAGAGCCGTCTACAAGGGACTGCCAGGTGGGTCCCACTTGTCAGAAAAGATATAATCACATGGTGACACCCGAGAGATCCCTCCTCTCTCTCGATCCTCTCGGCTGTCACTCATGCTGAGTGGATAGAGGATAGTGGGGTATTTATACTCTTCACTTCATGCCCAGAATTTCCTTGTGGGACAAATAAAGTTGCTCCGGAGTTCCGTTAGCGACTTCTTCTGATCAGTGGGCCCTCTCTTCCTTGTTTCTCTTCTTTTCTCTTCTTATGATTTACTATTGATAATTGATTTTATTTTCATTTATTCGGCTACTCATCCTTGGAATTTTTCAAGGGTAAACACCTAGAATAATTTAAATCGGATTAGAGGTGCTTAATCCCGCCACGACGCACGACGAGACGTGCGTACGAAAGACTAAATGAATAAAATAAGATAAATCTCAGAATAAACAAAACAATAATGATAATACAAAACAATAACAGTCCAGAATATACAGTAAAATACAACGCCAGACACCGGCGGGGCTAACTCCATCGGAATGGGTAGCAAAATCTCTCAAACAAAACCCAAAGAAAGAAATAAAAACCCGATACCCGATAGGTCCTAATCATCTACCCGCCTCACTGTGCTAATGCGGCGAAGCACCTCTGATATCACGCAGGACTGCACCTAGCACTCTCATCAAAACTCAATCCCGCACCTGGAATACCTGGATCCCACAACCACCGTGGAAACATGAGTAATTTAAAAATTACTCAGTACGGATTTAGATCCAGCCTTAAGATTTGATCTTCTTTTCTAGACTGGACCTAAATACCGATACCGAATTATAAATGCCTTATATTAAATATATATAAATATAATAGTATTTTATGCACGTTTGAGAAAAAAACACCTATATGGATGACATGAAATGATAAATAAACCCGAAATGGAAAATCAGTGAAAATACTAATATAATATAGAATATAAGGTGCGAAATTTATACCACCCGTATATATATAACCCAGTTGCAGATCATCAGTCCATCCACAAGCGGGCACGTGATCGGGCCTTGGACTTGTGACTTACCTAAGCGGGCACGTATTCGGGCCCAACTTACAAACTTAGGATTTTCGAGTAAGCGGGCGCTAATGCCCTGAATATCCTGAAAAAAATCGGCCTCCCAGAGCGATAACGCCCTAGGAGAGTGACGACTAAAAGCACGTACTTGGTATTCTGAATCTGATGATCCACCTCACATAATAATAATAATATAATAAAACAAAATGGATTAAGAAGTTATGTTTTTAGTTGCCATATCATCAAAATGAGATAACTACCCAGGAAATAACAAATCGGAAACTAATACAAATGGGAGCCTACACTGTACCAACTAGGGGCTAGAGGACCGCATCCCGAAAATGACAAAATAAAATATAATACAGATGAGAGCCTACACTGTACCAACCTGGGGCCAGAGGACCGCATCCCAAAGGGGAGCCTACACTTTACCAACTAGGGGCCAGAGGACCGCATCCCGAGAAATGAGAAAATGACATATGATACAAATGAGAGCCTACACTGTACAAACTAAGAGTCAGAGGACCACATCCCGAGAAATGGCAAAATAGGGTAGAATCCAGACTCAGATATGGCCGCCCACACTAAACACTAAAAGACATGGTATCCTAATCGCTCAAATTTAGATTAAAAATCTTAATCATATCAAGTACAGTAAAAATATAATATTGATCAAAAGAAAAACACTATGGCACGGCCAAACCCGCCAAATGACGGGGTCGGTGGATAACCGACAAGCAAAGGTGCACAGTGTATATACAGACCAAGGAGAATGTAACCCGTTGGTCTGGTTATACAAGACAACCTCGACTGAGATCACCCGGCCCGCCTCTCAGCACTTTCCCATGCATTTTGCATGAATAATTACCTAACTTAATTTATAATTAATGATATTAATAATATTAATCTACTAATTATAATCTATAACTTTATTTATTTAACTCTAACATAATCCTATCACGGGACTATTTCCCGAGTCCTACTCTTATCCTGTCTACAAGCATCATGATATGATATGGCATGCGAATGCGGGTAGTCCAAAAAAATGCTGATCAATTACCGAATGCATATAACAGTTCAAAAATTTGGTCTCTAATCAATTTTGGTCAGAAAATATCGTAGTTCAGATTTATTTTAAAAATATTTTATTTTCGGTTTGGATTTCTAATTCTGAAGAAAGGAAATCAAATCCCAGGAAACCATACCTGAGAATAATTCAATCAGGTCGGTAGCGTCTATTTGCTTAGTCTTCGGTGGAGCTCACGATCTTGTCAGCCGTCTCATCCTGAGTGTACTCGTTGGTCGGCTCGTCACGATAAGATTCGAGAACCTATGAAGTCGAAATAGATTAAATCAGCGAGTATCTTATTCACGTTTGGTCTGATTAGGTCAGGGTATACTAGACTCGAAATCATGATTATTTTTATTTAGTGTTCGTGTTTTGAGATTATATTCATTTCGATTAAGGTAACTAACTTAATTTCTTTAGATTATTTAAGTTAGCTTAATGTTATCACTTAATTAATTTAATTATAATTAGGATAATTAATTATTTAGAAATAGATAAATTGATTAATATATAATATTATATAATTAATATTGTTTTTATTAAAAATAGAGAAATTGATTAATATATATATTTATATATTTATTAATATTATTCCATTATTAAATAGAGAAATTGATTAATATATATTTATATATATTAATTAATGTTATTCAATTATTAAAATAGAGAAATTGATTAATATATATTTTATATTATAAATTAGTATTATACTTTAGTTATTATTTTATAACCCCAATTATTTATATTATATTCTTTAATTATATCTCATTTTATATTTTAATATTATTTTCATTAATTAGAAAATATAAAATATATTATATAAAACTAGAATTAAAATAGAAATAAAAATAACAATTAAATGAAGGAAATTAAATTCAATTAAACTTCAATTTAAATTAAACATTTTTATTTATTTAAACGTGTTGATGTTTTAATGTGTTGGGATCATAGGTTGCCTTCAAAACCACTGTATCTATTCGGATTTTCATTATTGAGGCAGATCATGTAATCATCTCCTATATTCAGCTTTAAGTATTAATTAATTATTAGTTGCGCACATTTTTAAATTTACGGCACTTGCTAATTAATTAATTACACTATTATCCAAATTAACCTTTCGGCCCACTTAGTTAAGGTCAATTTATTTTCTGCATTTATAATTATCCGTCAAGGTGATATTTTGCGCATATAACCCTTTAGGTGGGTTATTACCACAAAAATTCAGTTAAGTCCCCTTTTCTTGTTAGATTTCATGACTTTGTCCTTAACTTATATTGGGTTTACACATCAGCCCTTTCAGTAAACTGGACATAAGCATTGACAAATTCAGGGGTTCATATGCTAGTGGAACACGGGAACAGATAAGGTACAAGTCATACTAGCGCAGCAGTGCTAAACTAGCACTTATAACTAGAAGCAACAATCAACTGATATATGGCTCAAATTAAAGGCAACACAAGATAGTAAGACACAGATCAGGCCAGAACTGAATAAGTATAACGTAATAACCTGGAACATAACCAAATCACAAAATATCAACAGGCCAACAATAATCACAACCAGCCAAATGGCACAGGCTTTGCATCAATGGTACCAAACGGTACCATTGTACCAAAGCACAATGGTACCGTTGTCCCCGGCAACGGCGCCAAAAAGCTTGATGTGTATTTTGTTAAGCTAATAAATACCTTAATTTTACTCAATTTCAGCCGCAAGCGTACGACCTAGTCAAGTAGTAATTGGGGTGTCGAACCACAAGGACAAGAGTGAATTACCAGTTCTTACAAATTTCACTAATCTAGACAATCGATCGAGAGTTTTTGTTTCAAAATAAAAGTGTATTAATCTAACAACAATGACTGTAAAGTTTATCAAATTGAGGATCCTAGGGGTTTTCGGCTTCACTCTCACTCGTCTAGTCAATTCACTCTATTTGATCTTTTAGTTTATTCTTGTGTTTGTCGGGGATTCAATCTCAGATTTAGTACCAAATTTACACTTTCGTGGTTTGATACCGTACCTAAGTAATTTGGGTTTCACGATTAAGTACTTTACCTTACAAGTCTAAGCCCATTAAGATCGGTGAATCACTTTGGCATAACCTAGATTTTGTACTTCTCCTTTCAGTACTTCACACAATTTCTAGGGTTTCCTCGGTTTTCCCTTAGGTAATAAGTTTCACGATTAAGTACTTGGCCTAAGACCTAAATCACTATTTTGGGTCAGAAGATTCAGCCACCTTTCGGTTTCCGCTTTCACTTCTATGATAACATGTAGTTGATTAAAACTAGGCATTCAATTCAGACAAAACAACAATCACAAACAACAAGGACTAAAATATCATCAAACGAGTAAATTAAATCATTCGAGTTATCAAGTTTATATCTAGACCCCTAGAAGGGTGTTTAACCACAAATCATGTCAAAGATTATACCAAGATTCATGTTTAAACAACAGTACAACATGAGAAAAAAGTAAAGAAAAGAATAAACCAAGAAGATCTATGATTTCTCGCCCGGTTCTTGAGTTCTTCTTCAAATTCTCTCTCTAATGGTGTTCTTCCTCTTCTTTCTTGCTTTAGATCTCCTCCCCAGTCAGTTGAGAGATGTCTGGGACGAAGAGGTGTCAAAATCTATTAATTCTAATGAGAAAACCGCTTTAAAACTGCCAATTCGCGTTGCCAGCCCAAAAATTGTGGTCCGACATTTTAAAATTACGGTTCGTAATTTTTGCATTTTTTTCCAGAACGAACCATAGAGCATTTGTGGTCCGTAATTGATAATTTCGGTCCGCAATTTTTGTATGAGAATGCTTTAACTTAATTTCTTCGTGTAAATCCGACCCATCTCGTTCCAAGCATTATTTCTCATGTTAACATCTTTGTTTTCATTCCATAACCTGCAAAACAATAAGAAATGCAGTAGTATCTCGAACTAGATATAAAAACTGAATAAATTCTTAACAATTAACATAAAATGCATAGTTTTTGAGATAAAACCCTAACTAAATATAATATATAATTGAGGCTTATCAGGTAACAATACTTACTGGGAGAGGAAGAGGATGCATTAAATTTTTTTTTTATTTTGTCTTCTCTCTCTTTATAGGTGTTGTCTATTCTTTACTTCATAAATAATTAAACTTTTCACATTCCTCATTAATATTTAGGACTCTAGGTAAAACAACAACAACTACAACCAACATTTAATGTTGGCTGACGGCTAATGAGGAAATTAATCCAACCTGAACATCCATTTTAAATCTAAAGGCTGAGATTATATGATATTTGGTGGCACTAATTTTTTGTGGCATTGGAACCCTTCTCATTCATCATTAAGCATAAATATATTTAATGATTCATTATCATTGAGTAACCTGTACGCTGATATATAATATCTAAAAAGATCAGTGCTTCATCTACTGTTAACCTAGCAGATGGAAAAATATTTTATGCAATACTCTTTAGAATGCAGGGATGGATGCGAAATTTTAATCAGGGAGGTCAATAATCAGATTATAATAATTTATCGATTCAAACTATTAGATAATCGAGTACTAAATAAAAAATCAATAATTATACATACATTCTTACATAATAAAAAACTATCAACATAATATCTTTTACATATTAAAAATAATAAAAAAAGTAAAACTCAAAATAATATGTAATCAAGTCGAACGAGAAAAACTTTCCTTCATGAGACTTCATATTTTGAAACATTTATATAATTCTTTTAATATTCATGATATTAAATATTTTTTCTCAATGAAAGTGATTAAACAATTGAATGGGTTTAATTAGTAAAAGTTTAGCCTAAAATCACTATTTTTTTAAAATTTAGGGGGGGGGGGGGGGTCAGTTGACTCCCTTAGACATACATGCATTTGCCCTTATTAACACGTAGATAGGAGCCATTTATTTTTTATTTTTTTACGAGTGTAGAATGATTGAATGATTTTTTCAATGGAATAACAAGGATTGAAAAAAAATCAGTTTAGATATCTGGATCGAGTTTTTTTAGACCAGCTCTTTTATTATTTCCTTCCCGATTTTCATGCGGCCTATTGCACTGTCACTGAAAATAGGTTAGTCCGAGTTGCAAACTCAATCCAGTGTAAGTTTTGAATATTTTTTAGTTGTTTTTATTGTTCTGAAATTAATTACTTACTTTGGGTATGTTTGGATCGTGCAAAAAAATAGTTAAAAATAGATAAATTGAGAATAATAAATGAAAATGGTGAAAAATAATTTTTTGCATAAGCGCGCTGGTAATGAAAAAGTAATGTTATTCAAAATGATAAAAATATTATTTAGATTATATGTTTGGAATAACATTTGCTTCAAATTTGTATTTGGATGCACCACATTTATTTTTATAATAAGGACATCGACTACTTACTCTATTATTAGTGCATCCAAATGCACCTTTTAAGTATAAAATAATATAAGTATTTTTTTAATAAAAATATAATTTTAATGATTTATGAAGATAATGTGTACACTGCTAAATGATTTTTGAATCATTTGGACAAATAGAGAAGACAGAAAAAAATTATGGAAAATAAAAGAAAAAAATAAGATATGAAATTGGGGTTTCAAATGGTCATAACTTTGTTAGGGTTTTATCGATTTAACTAACGTGTAATTTTAAAATTTTCAATTAGAACACCAAAAAAATCTTATATGTGATTGAACTAAACCAAAACCAAGTCATAAACTAAATTTCTATACTTTTGATGCATGCTTGAGTAAGAACCGATCAAGACACGTACATAATGAGAGACCAAACGAGATATACTTAAACAGTATCCATCGATAACAACCTACAAACACCTTCTCAATTGAATGCTAAGGCAAATGGGAGGGCTCTACATGAAATTTTTTTAACTACTATTAGAGAAAGTTGAAAAAGATTTTCAATACATAAGATAGTCAAAACAGGTGCGATAAAAAATTTCAGCACTTTGGGAAAATAACTTTTCAAGTTTCTATTAGGTGAAATACCCTTTTATATCCTTCACAACAAGTGAAATGAGTTTGCCCATGTTTTGGAAGAACCTCGCTAATTTTAGACAATTAAAACTTATATGTTTTCAAAAATAAAACTGAACTTTCTTTTATTAACTAAGAGAGAGTGAAGACAGTGAAGATAATTTATCATGATTCACTTCTCATATTTCTACTATCTTAAAATAACCAGTAAAGCATAGATAATGAAGAAAATTTATCTAATTTCAGTCATATCAATATATGACTAACATTCAAACTTTCGAAATAATATAATTCTCACTTAATTATGTCATATTAATATACTGCTAAAAAATAATATATGAACTTTCTTAATTTTTTTTCCAATTTGAACCTTGTTAACTACTTTAATAAATTTAATAATTATACTATATAATTATTTATCTCATGTTATTTATTTTGTCCAACACATCAACTGATGAAAGAATGATTATAGCCATTGTTCTTATATAGTGTGATAATTTAGGACCTATATCACTTAGCGATGAGATTAAAACCTATTTAATTCTCATAGATAACAAAGTGACACCCGACAATATGTATTGTGATCCATAAATTATATTATACAGATATAATGTACGCTATAAATATCTTGATCCTGAATGATGATAATCATCGCAAAATCATTTTATATCACATGATATTAAGAACGGTGCAAGACAAAAATATATTATTCTTGCACTTCATTCTTTATTTAGGGATGCTCAATTTGATCAACAAAAGAGAGGATCATTAATATTTTTTATTTGTGCTTCTTCTTAATACAAAAAATATACGCCGAGATATAATATATATGGTCATCAATTATGGATAACATTGAATAATATACACAAATATAAATTATTTGTATAAAAAAATACTCATCTCATACCTAAAAATTAGCAAAGAAATAAAATAGTAATGACATAAATGTGTTTATAGTATTTTATTAAAGGTATTTTCAATAACATATCTAATATGTCGTTTGTGTAATTAAGTCGGTGACGCTCATCACATGATCCGCGAACACACGATCATTACTTAACTTATATACTAATTAGTTATTGTTCATAGATAATTAAATATTAGAGATATTTTAGAGTTATCATTAATAAATACATATGTTTCATAATTGAATCCAACTCAATATACAAATAATAAAAAAAATTAAGGAACAAATGATACATCTCATATATCATCATTATAATATATAAACTAAAGTATAATCAATATTTGATTAACTGCAGATGTTCAAGCTTTTGATAAAAACGTCATGAGGAAATACACAATTATTTTTCGGAACCAACATAATATGATCTATACCGGTCATCGGGCAAAGCCCGTGATCACTGGCGGATCTATAGTACTCCAGGGTCAAGCAAGTGTCTGACCCTGGATTCTGATATTCTTCATAAGTTTAATAGTATTTGCTGACTGTATCTGACTTTGAACTCAAATTAGGCCTGACGCTGGACCTAGAATAAACTTTGGATGAAAATTCGGCCTAAAATCGCATCGTGGATCTATCTGCTGGAGTTAACGGGTCCGTCAGTCTGTTAACGGTGCACCAAACTAAAAAAAATCAGATCAATTGAGTCGTGGCCTCGATTCACGTGAACGACGAACCCTAACCTGGTATTGAAAGAGCATTTTCAGCGATGAATGCAGTGAAAGAAGAATCAAGAAATAGAATGAGGGATCAATAGTTGAATGATTATTTGATTACTTATATTGAAAGAGATTTGTTCAAGGGTATTGATAATGAAAGAATTATGCAAAGATTTTAAAATATGAAGACTCGTAGAGGCCGACTTGATTTACCGTTGACATCTTGATTTTATTTTGTTCATGTTACTATATTTTAACTATATTTTCTTTTTTTAATATGTAAAACATAATTTTTAATGGTATTTAATATTTTGGAAGAAAATTATATTTTTTAATTTTTATATATAATTGTATCTAACCCTGGATGAAATTCTGGATCCGTCACTGCCCGTAATTCACATTTTCAAGCCCAAAAAATGCTTCCCGGACCTTTTAATTTGAGGATTAAAGATTTATAAGTCTTCTATTCACTAAACAATGATATTTAAATATATAAATAACCATATTTTTTTTATAATTACTTCAAGAAAATGAAAAATAAAGTTATAATTGTTTATTTTTTAGAATTGTCCAAATAGTAATTATAAGAATAATTATGCTTAAATTTCGGCCGGGGTTGGTCTGAAATAAAAATAATAAAAAATTGAATCTTTTTGGCCAATTTATATTAGAACAATTTTTTTCGGTCTTTTCCATTTCAT
The DNA here is from genome assembly GCA_037127355.1 of Schoenoplectus tabernaemontani. NCBI lineage: Eukaryota > Viridiplantae > Streptophyta > Magnoliopsida > Poales > Cyperaceae > Schoenoplectus > Schoenoplectus tabernaemontani. The sequence goes on from CM073754.1 coordinate 1,547,540, forward strand.
TGAAAAAAAAATCATTTAATCCATTCTACATCCCGCAATTTTTTTTTAAAAATAAGAAAAAAAGGACAAGTAGTACGATTAAAGAATGAATTAGCGATCTTTGTTGAGATTTTAATAAATTTGAAAATTGAATTTAACTTTAAATATAAATGGAAAATAAGACTGATCAAGTTAAGACGTTAATGTGCCCCGCATTAAACGTAGGACTGTTCAATGAGCGAGTACGAGCTAAGTTAGAGATAACTCAAATTTGAGTTAGCAATTATACGAGCCGAGCTGGTTCGAACCAACAAATTTAGTTCGAGCTGTTAGCTTAGTTCATACTCAGCTCGTGTCTGACTTGAATCAGTTCACGAGCTCGTCGTGTTAGTTTATTTTTGTATTTTAATTTGTCAATTATTTCAAATAAGAAATTAAAACCAGAACAACTAGTAAATCAAAATAAATAACAAATAAATTACATAAAAATAAATATATTACAGAATTAAATAATCTTAAATAATATAAATAATATTTAAATAGAAATATAAAATATGACATGCTCGAATACGAGTTAATTGATGAGTTATCGAGTGAACCAACTCTAATTTCATACTTAAATAAAAAAATATACGAATTAGTCAAACTCAAATCAAATTTAATTTAAATTATGACGAGTTAAAATCAGAACGAGTTAAAATCCGAACTAATCTACGAGCACACCTAATTAAACGAAGGGGAACTCAAACTCGTGAGCGAACGGCGTTACTTTCTTTTTAGAACAACCCGTGGGCTTTCTTTTTCTATCCCCTACGGGCCCTACCATTCTCCTTGTACCAGAAAAACGTCTCGTTCGTCAGATGCGGATAAATTCCGAATCTCAAGGCGTGTATCCACTAACAGCACCGCCGACAAGTTTTCATGCAGCGAGTTTTTCGGGGAACTGAAGACTCACTGCCAAACTCAATCTGGGCCGTTGGATTTCCCGCGATCCGAAACCTATATTGTGCCACGTCGGACGAGCACCACCTCGCCATAGCTTTCATGACACCGCTCTCTACTTTTAGAACCCCTGCCCAAAATCGACAGAAATACAGAATAAAGATAACCCACTTTGCACCACAGCCCGCCGCAAAGGATGATTTATTTTGATAATCACGCCAAGGTATGGATTTTCTCGATCGAGCGAACACTCAGCTGAATATTTACTATATGTTGGATTCTGTGATTTTATCAAAAGTCGAAACTGATGTATTCTTACCCCTTTTGAAGGTCGGAAAACCATTCTCCCCAGAAAAAGTTTTGTTTCTTTTTGCATAGATAAGTTGGAACGATGGTTTCTTCTTCGAAGGCACCAGATTCATCTTCCCATCGACCCAAGGTTAAAAAGTTATTCAATTCTTGGATCCACGGACTACAAATTTACATTACTTGTTTTGAATTTTCTTTTTTGAAGGGAGAGCAGGGAAAAGAGGGGATTTCAGCCTTAACTTGGAAATTAAATCAACTGAAAAAGCAAATCCAATCTTCTAGACTGGTTTCAATTAAGGTAGTTTTCTTTGTTTCTCTTGGCACGGCATACATAATTCATTTGTGGACAAATTATGATATCAAAAGAACTGAAAATAAGCTAGCTGTGTTTAATTCTTTGTATAAATTAGTTTGAACCCTATAAGTTATTCAAATCACCAAACAGTACCATTTATAAGATTCTCTTTATTTTAATCCCAGTTCTCACAAGTTAAATTAATAACATGGCTGCCTTACCCTGGTGAAAACAGGAAAAAATTGAGAGAAACAGAAATGCCTTACAACAACACACAAGCCAGCTGTATGATCTGGCCATGACTGCTGTGGCCGAGAATACTAGTTCTTCTGAAAACATGCTTTCTAATAGAATGGTGAATTCTTTACATAAATTTCGTACGTGGGATTGGGCTAATAGTTCCAATGATAAGGATGGACATAGCCAAGAGGAGAGTTTTTCTTCTGGAACTCTTATGTTAGGGAACAGTGTTCACAAGACTGTTGTACAGTTTGTTAAGCTTCCCATTGTGGAGAGGATCCCACCATATACGACTTGGATTTTCCTAGACAAGTACGTGACTATTTGCGTTATATTTCTCTCGTCTTTATTTTTAGCTTATATAGGGGGGTCAGGTAAATATTAATCAAACAAAACTATTGGAGGAGGGGGCAAGTATGTAGCCCCCTTTTGCGTTGCAATTCTAACGAGGCTATGTCTTTGTGATTAATTTCAAAACCCTTAAATGAATTAATTAGAATTGACACAAGAAAAATCAATTTCTATATTATGTGGTTCGAAATGAATGAAATTTATTTTAAACAGAAACAACTTAATACAGCAACCATACCCAGCTGGTATTGACTGGTGTAGTACAATCATACTCGTAGGGTAATGGTTATTACGATAGTTTTTGCCAGAATTAAACTTGAATTTCATGCTTATTTACTATATGAAATGATCACAGCACAGGAACCAGAGAATGGCAGATGACCAGTCAGTTGTTGGAAGGAGAAGGATTTATTATGATCCAGTTGGCAATGAAGCATTGATTTGTAGTGACAGCGATGAAGAGTTTATTGAAGCCGAGGTGGAGAAGCATGAGTTCTCTCATGGAGAAGACCAGCTTATATGGTGAATTAGTTATTTTCATTGGTATCTTAAGCTTTTGTGCTTCGCCTCAGGGTTTTGCAGTTCTTTTGTCAATTTTTGATTGTGCAAGTATAACATGAAGCAGTTAGCTCCGTCTGATAGTCTATTCTTTTACTTGGTTTAGTTGTCTTGATTCTTATTTGCAAATGACCAAATAAATACTAGTTCTCTGATCATATAGCTAGAAATGTTAGTACTCCCAAATTATTTATTAATTTGACTCCATTTATCAATTTATCTGATGTTTTCTGATAAATCTAAGAACACTTAATGAAATTACCATTAAGTAGTACACCCACTGGTCTTTCCTGTCACTCAAAAAAATTGGGTGCAATTTGAAATTTCTTCAAGATCTCTTTTCTTTTCAACCAATTAACTTGTGCCTTCTGTTTAAAACTACAGGAAGGCATTCCAAGAGCACGGTCTAAATCATGAAGTCGTTAATGTTCTTTGCCAATTTATCAAAGCATCTCCGGCTGAAATTGAGGTCTCGCTTATATGCTTATTCCATTAGATAATTTAAAATTTTTTGAAGACAGGTTTTATGTTTTCATTTATATCGCAGGAAAGGTGTGAAAAACTTGTTGAGAAAAATGAAATGAGTGCTATCAGCCATGTGGCTTTTGGTGAGGCTATATTTCAGAACCGTGCTTTTCTTGAAAAGAGTCTTGATGCAGCATTAGACTCATTAGATAATCTCTTCTGCCGCCGTTGTTTGGTATTCTTGCTATGCTTTGAACAACCTTGTACACTTTAGACATTCTCTATTGGTTTGGTTTTACTGAAACAATTACTGCATTTTCAGATATTTGATTGCCGACTTCATGGCTGTTCGCAGAATATAGTAACCCCTGTAAGTTCAGCTCTGAGTCACTATATCGTTTAACTTTATAATTTGTATTCAATTGTTTGAGTATAAGAAATATACCGAACAGATCCCTGCATCAATCAACTGTATTGAAAAGTTTTATGATTTTTGTTTGGTCAGCTTGTGGTCCTTTTTATTATACTTCTGTTTTCTGATAAAAATGGAACATAGATGTATTCTCATCAGAAGTACCTGCACCTCTTCCCTTTTGGTGTTGAGAGTGTATGGTTGTGCATCTGAGCCACAGTAAAATTGGTTTACCCAACGTTTTTGTTTTTACTCTTCTCGGAATCCTTGATGTTTTCTGTTGTCTAATTATGGTGGCAGAATGAAAAGCTACAATATGTTTTCGAGCTTGATGAACTCCGCAAACCATGCAGTGTTCAATGCTTTAAGGTAATTAAACTAGTTTCATTATCTTCCTGTATTGATATTCTCATCTTCAACCTGCTATTGATTAATTAAAAAAAAATCTTCTTCTTTTCCTGATTTGAATTCCCTTCTAATCATTAAAAGTTGTCTCTGGCTTTTACACAGAGGAGAGAAGCTTCTACTCCTATAAAGGAATCCAAATCCAGGAAAGAAGTAAGCAATGGATCCTCTGAGTCTCAAGATTCTAATCCAGGCAAAGATTGTGCAACTTCACTTGCAGAAAGCAGTTCCAAGCCAGAAGAGATTACCCCAGATATCCCCATAAAGAGTTTAAGAAAGGGCAAGATTTCAAAGCATGAATTACCAAGAGAAATAGAGGAAAGTAATGTGATAGAAGAATCTAGAAGAGAATCAAATGGTGCTTACTGGAGTACCCTGGAAAAAGATCTCTACTTGAAGGGGATTGAAATATTCGGAAGGAACAGGTAATTCTTGAATGATCAATTAGGCTGCCTATAGAATTAAATTTTTTAACTAATAGTCAGTCATTAGGTAACACAATCTAACTAACACTTTGTTTACAGTTATTGTTATTTCTTTTTTAAATTTTAATGGTATTAGTATAAATATTGCCTCTAATTTCCTGTCAGAACATCTCATGCTAGAATAATTTAGTTATTAATTATTTAGAACCTTTTCCTTTCTCTTATCGTAGCACCCTATTTTCTGCTTTGAATCTTATCTTAATCAATCCCCTTCTATTGACAGTTGCCTAATTGCGAGAAACTTACTTTCTGGTATGAAGACGTGCATGGAAGTGTCAAATTACATGTACAGTAACGGTTCTTCTATGCCAAGTCGACCTCTTTTGAAAGCATCAAGTTTTGATGATTTTGGCACATCTGACCAAGATTACATGGTAGAAAAAACATTATATGTAAACTTGTAGCAGAAAGTCAACATTTATATTCTTTTCTAATTATTCCCAAGTGTTTTATCAAATTCAGCATATTTCCTGCATTCCCGATCAATTTTTTTTTATCCTGAGTTATTTGCCGTTGCTGAAAAGGCAAATTACGCGAACATCAATACATTTCCCTTGTTCTTTTTAACTGATGGAAATGGTCCATGCCGTTTGAAACTGTATGGAGAGTTTGGTGTTGTCTGCAAATATGCTAAATTGTTAGGTTTGGTCTGCTAACCAGAAAATAGGAGCTTTTACATTCAACCCGCCTTTTGGTCAACTGAGCGGAATCTTCTCTGAACATTTGATATGTAACTGTGTACTTTAGGAGCTAGACATGCCATTAAGAGGTCGGATGTGCCGAAAAAGAGGGAAAACACGCAAACTGAAATACACATGGAAATCGGCTGGCCATCCAGCAATCAGGAAAAGGATAGGGGATGGGAAGCAGCAACCATGCAAGCAGTACTCACCATGTGGGTGCACACAGTCCTGTGGGAAAGAGTGCCCTTGTATTCTCAATTCCACCTGCTGTGAAAAATATTGCGGGTATGTTATTTACCTATGTCGCATAAGGTTTTGGAAGGCTATGGTTTCTATAAATATGATCTATCATTCTGGATTAGTGCAAGTAGCACCATTCAAAAGGATGATGATTATAAAGAGTAGTTCTAGTTCTATTGATTTTATCATACCTCCAGTTACAATGGCTTTGACATACTGTCACTGAATTTGCCCAATTCAGAAACCAAAAAATTGTAGATGTTTGTTTCATGATTCAAATATGTTATGTAACTTTTGGGCCAAATTGAAATTGTTTTGATCATACATGAAAAGGACTTCCATTTTGGATCTATATTAATGAGGGATAACAAATCTGCATTTTTTAAGTTTTTCAGTTGGAGCAATGTTGCCAATGATATTAAATGGGTGTTTCTCCTCCCTTGGTCCTTTTCTCTTTCTTAAGAACATTACGTCTTAACTAGTTCCACAATTTTGGGAGTGAACATGCCGATCCTGTTGGATTGGCCTTACAACTTGGAATCTGTTAAACTGTGGCTCCATTTGCTGGGGCAAGGTTGCTATTCTTTAAAGGAACAAATGTCCCATTGGACCAACCTAATGGTGGGGGTACCTTTGCAAACATCTTCAAAAGTTGCCCACTGTTTGACTGAAGACATGTGAATGTTAATCCTCATATGCAGAAGTTGTAGATTTGTAGGCTGCAAGTTTCAAATTCATATTTTATAGCCAGAGTATCTATTACTTCATTAGAATATCAGAATATTATTTATTTATACAGGTGTTCAAGGAGCTGTAAGAATAAGTTTAGAGGCTGCCATTGTGCCAAGAGTCAATGTAGGAGTAGACAATGTCCCTGTTTTGCTGCTGGCCGTGAATGCGACCCTGATGTTTGCCGAAATTGTTGGGTCAGGTAATTTGTCCGTTATAAACATGACCTAGTCTCTCTTTATTTATATATATATATATTTTCCTTTTTAAATAATGTCGAGAGAGAGCTAAGATGGATTGGTATATGGATGTGTAACAAGAACTTCCATGCAGTTGTGGAGATGGCACTTTGGGTGAGCCGCCAACAAGAGGTGATGGCTATCAATGTGGTAATATGAAGCTCCTTTTGAAACAGCAGCAGAGAGTAAGAGGCTTAGTAGTGAATATTTAATTTTCTTGTTCTTTCTGATGAACAAACAAATTAATTAGCTATTGCCAAACTTATGATTTAGTTATTATAATTCATTGACTTGCAGATTTTGTTGGGACGGTCGGATGTAGCTGGATGGGGAGCTTTTATTAAGGTAAGTCCATTGGCAAGCATTTGAGAAAAGATGATCTTGTCTTTTATTGCTGTTCCTTACTATTAAATTGTCATGTAGAATCCTGTGAACAAAAATGATTATCTTGGAGAGTACACCGGAGAACTAGTTTCTCACAAAGAGGCAGATAAAAGAGGGAAAATTTATGACCGTGCGAATTCTTCGTTCCTTTTTGATTTGAATGATCAGGTTGGGCCTAAAATCTCAATCTCCCTCTTTCTCTCTGTGATTCGCCTTTCTGAAATAAAGAAATGCCAAAACTTCAAAATTGTTGTAAACATGATGATAATTTCCATTTTACAGTATGTTTTGGATGCTTATCGTAAGGGCGACAAGCTAAAGTTTGCAAACCACTCATCAAGTCCCAATTGCTATGCCAAGGTAGTCTTCTCTGGTCTTCTGTGAAGCTTTTTTTTTTTTTTTTTTTTGTATGTTTTCCAAAATAAGTTCCAAAATTTGCCCATTCATTGTATATAGGTGATGTTAGTAGCTCACAAAGATTTAATTACGGATTTTCTTACTTCATATGTTGGTTCAAATCTATCAAGTGATTAAGAAGTTTTATTTGATAAAATATCTGTTGAAATAAGTATTTTTGTGTTTAAGCTTGAGCCGTATGAAATGAAATTTTCATATACGGTTCTCTGAGGGGGAATCATCTACCCGGGTTACCTATCTCAATAAAGTATATGATTGGTTTGAAGAACGTCTCGAGATTCAGGCGATTGCAGATGATATAACCAGTAAGTATGTTCCTCCTCATGTCAATATATTTTATTGTTTAGGGGGGATCACACTTACATGTTTTCTAGTACAAGTAGCTACAGGTTTTGCTATGACTTTTTACTACCGTCCTACTGTTACAGAAGCTTTCTCTTCTGTTCAATATATAATGACTGAGGCCAACTTTGGCTGGTTAATCCGATCGGTTCATCGATGGTCAGCAAGTATGATGGTTCTAATGATGATTCTACACGTATTTCGTGTATATCTCACTGGTGGATTTAAAAAACCCCGCGAATTAACTTGGGTTACAGGTGTGGTTTAATACAAACTAACAAAATAATACAACCCCTTATTACTCAGACCAAATAAAAAATAAAACACAAGATCAGAAAAAAGCAATTTTGTATGCGGCCGCATATTCCCGTCCATGCATACACATTTTTAAATAGGTGCCCGCATATTCGTATATGCGGACCTCATACGCAGCTGAATATTTCTGCCTGTATATTTCCGTCCATATATAAACTTCGTCGCATTCAGATGACCGCACACGCATATACAGCCGCATGAACCGCATTTTAAATCACTGATCAAACTATTGATGGCGTCTTTTTATGAGATGTTACGTCAGACTGCACTATATTTGTACATTACTTTCTAGGCTTCAGTGACAAAATCATTTCATGTAAAACATAACGAACAATGAAATTAGCTCTAAAAGAAATTTATAATTACATTGGGAGGAAAGACTGTAAAGCCTACATAAGAGTATACTAAAAAAGAATCATCTCTTTACAATTGATCTGTCTCGAAACAAATATAATGATACAACAACTTATTCCATGTATCTGGAACTCCGGTGAGGCACCAATGGCTGCAGTCCTGTATGTCTGATGGCTGGGCCCCAGTGATGGTTTTGTACCATAAACCAATAGATGCCCATCAATTCTTGGTCCAGATAGGTTAGTTATGCTTAGAACTGTCACAGGAGTTTTCATTTGGTCTTCGACTTGCTGTAAAATCAAGTTCAAGTCAGGAAACTGGATCTTGTTTCCTTGAAGTGAAATTCAATGGTTGTTTGATCTTTTTTCAGTGTCCTCTGGTATTCCATTCACCCCCACTGCACAATCACAAAGGTGTATGATCTTTTAAATGCTTTTAAACAATCATCTAATTTAAATAGGCCAAATTTCAATACCACTAAACAGTACAAAATATGCTGTTCCCAAAGTTTTAAATCTACTGGTGATAGTTTGTTACTGACAAAATTAAATGCAAACCAACATAATACAGGTAATAGTACTAAATGCTATTGAATAAGTTTCAACAATAAACAGCTTTATCGGGAACTAATGGTTACAGGTCTCGGACATAGATTAAAAAAACATAGATTAAAAAAAGGGATGAGAGAGGATTCAACCAGAAAATGAGATGGCGAAGAGCTTCTGAAGAGAACTTGGGTTTTGGCAGGGTTGACATAACGGTCGACCCACCATGCCCATGTCTCTTAAGACATGAAATGCAGTGGAGACATCCAGCCGAGGTTGGACCAAGTTTCCTTCTTGATAGCAGTTCTCTCTGTGGAGAAAATAGAAAGAAATTTTTTGCACATTTTATGGTCAATACTCGAATTTTTTTCTTTCAGATGTGTAGTTCAGCCTAAATTTAGCCGATTTAGTCTCGGTGAATCCACACTCATGAATTTGAACATAAATTAAGCTGCACATTCCCGAACTTAACCCATTATAACAATGAGTTCCCTCAATAATGCAATTTTACACAAAGAAAGAAAAGGCAAGCATGATAAATTGATAATAGGAAAAAAAAAACAGAAGAACTAGAAATTTTTTGGCCAATAAGTAGTTCTACATCATGAGCCAGTATGCACAATACAAGTGTTCTAGCAGAAATCTGACTATGTAGTTGCATAACTGGGGAAATGGCAGGACACCACTCCTGTGCCAGTACAAGTTGAATTAAGAAAGAAAATATACTTAATTTCTGGTTTTACCCTGATTTTGTCTTGTGGCGGGACCACCAATGTGCAGTGTTAAAAACAAGTGTCAGCTCCTCGCCATTTTGATGCACCTTTATCAACTGTGTCTATTCTCAAAATCTTGCTTTATTTTTGTAGCACTCAACACTACAATTATAGTCCTCCAAATCCAAAAATGAAAAAACAAAAGAAGACGAACTATTAGAATTAGAGTTAAATTACTATAAAGGCAACACAACAATGTCCTCCAAGTTCTTCATCATATTATTATGTCCATAGAAAGTACTTTCATCAAAATAGTAGCATATCATCTTCTTGAGACTAAATACTAGGCTGAACTACACATCTGAAAGAAAAAATACTAGTCTCTTCCCTCTAATGAACTAGACCATTTTCAGAGGGTCGAACCTAAGCAACACAAATTTCTCACTTTGAATTATACAAAAGTAATCATACACAAAACTTGAAAAAGTTTCTTCTATGAACATTTCTCCATCTTGTTATTTTGAGATACCCAGTTCTGTAAATCCTAAAAAAACAGAATACAAATTGTTTGCATTAGGTTCCTTTTTTATACCTACAGATGAGTTATTTTCTCATGTTGTAGCGCATACATAATTGTTAAAAATAATGGTGGATATTAAACTTTGAAATAAGAGAAGTGATGGATGAAACTAGTCTTCTTTTTATTGCAAATTCTTATGTATTTCTCTCTCATGCAAACAACATATTATAAGCCTTTATATAGGCCTAAATAAAAAAAAATCTAGAAATTTGTATTAAAACAGAATACTAAACAGCTGCTATTTCAGCTGACACATATTTATTAAAACAACTATAACTTTCTATTGGGAACTCTAAAAGACTTGATACTTGAACCATTGAAAACTAGACTTCAAGAGCTTTCAGATCATATATCATTTACTCAAATCCACTTTCATTTGCCCCTTCAAATTCGCTCATTAATTAGTCATAAAAATCTATCAACTGCTGAATTTAAGAGTTTCATTTATTTTCCACTAGACTTGACATTATTAATGATAATTAAGTTTATATTTCAATATTAATGTCTTGGGGTATTGTTGAAAAAATAATACCAAATAGTATTAGATAGGCATGAGAGTTTAGATTGGTCTTATTTTGCCCAATTTTCTCTTTGAGCCTAGTAAATATATACAAATATCATTGCTATGGATGATGATTTTTTAAAAATAGTTTTTTATGAGAAAATAAAGGAAATAAAAAATAAAGATAATTTAGTAATTAATATAAATTTCAATCATGAATACATAATTAATGTAAAATAAATGCAATATTGAGAGAAAAATTATCATTCAGAATATAAGAAAAGTAGATATCCAGAAATGAGAGAGATTTAATAAAAAAAAATTAAAGTAATTGTACTTATTTATTATATAGTATTTCGTGTATCAATTATAATTGAGAGAAAATTATAACTTTAACACAAACAAGCATATATATAGTAACATTATTGAAGAGTAGCTCAATTTGATGGTTATATTAGTTCTGAAAATTTAATAATAAATCTGAATTATAACATTAAAACACTAAAATACTTAATAAGGAGTTGAGATATTTCAAACAACTATCTACAACATCTAGCAACTTTTCACGAGAAAAATATTACTAACTTATATAATTCAAGCAGTATGGATGAAACTACCGAAACCCATACTTTCTTCTTCTCGTCACTAGCCGCACCTTGCCTTCTTTAACCCTAGAACTGAGTTCTTTCCTTCTCAGCCGCTCAGCCAAGCAACTGTAACTATAACAGCGAACTCAATCCAAATATTTGTATGAGCTCTCAAAAACAAGGACCCAAACCACATGACACAGTAGATCGGCTTCGATGGCATCCAACTGGCGCTCACCCCAGATCTATATTCTCTGCTTCTACTCGCACCACCGAGGCACACCGGTTGCGAGGGAAGTTCAGCTCCTCAGGCGACAAACCCTATTGTTGAAGGTCGAAGGCAGAAGGCAGTCCAACATAACTCTTCCCAGATCTCCTTGTAAAATTTGCCAGTTTATGAACCAGACCGAGGTGGTCTCGACGTAGGTGCTGAATCTTCTGACCCAAAATAATAATTTAAGTCGTAGGCCAAGTACTTAATCGTGAAACTTATTACCTAAGGGAAAACCGAGGAAATCCTAAAAATTGTGTGAGGTACCGAAAGGAGAAGTACAAAATCTAGGTTATTCTCAAGTGATTCACTGATCTTAATGGGCTTAGACTTGTAAGATGAGGTACTTAATCGTGAAACTCGAATTGTTTAGATACGGTATCAAGCCACGAAAGTGTAAATTTGGTACTAAAATCTGAGATTGAATCCCCGACAAACACTAGAACATATTAAAAGATCAAATATAGTGAATTGACCAAACGAGTGAGAGTGGAGCCGAAAGCCCATAGAATCCTCTATTTGATAAACTTTTCAGTCGTTGTTGTTAGACTTATGCACTCTTAGTTTAATACAAAACTCTCATTCGATTGTCTAGATTAGTGAAACTTGCGAGAACCGGTAATTCACCCTTGTCCTTGTGGTTCGACACCCCGACTACTACTTGACTATGCCATGCGCTTGCGGCTGAAATTGAGTATAAATTAGGGTATTTATTAGCTTAGCAAAATATACATCAACAACCTGCTTTTGAACCGAGATGGACTCATCTTCCATATCCATCGAACTAGACTCATCTTGGATAGGAGAATTAATTAGGCCTAAGGTGGGAGTTCGGTTGGAAACCGAATCAAACTGGGATTTTAATTTAACGGGGCCTAACCAAGCTTCATCCGCATACATTTGCCCCCCCCTACGAATGAGGCTTGACCTTGGTAAAAAATCCTTCTGTTTCAATAAAGGTTACATCCATTGTAACAAAAAGTTTTTTTTTGTAATAGGGTTTAGACATTGATAACATTTTTGGTTCGGACCATACCCAACAAAAACACATCGTTCGGCACATGGGTCTAGTTTATTACGCTGAGTCTTCTGGATGTAAACGAATGCAACACATCCAAAAACTTTAGGAGGCAAGTGAAGTACAGAAGGAAGAGAGACACTTGACGATAGTGCTTGAAGTGGAGTTTAAAAATTTAACACACTTGATGGCATACAATTAATTAAATAAATCACAGTCGCCACATCATAATCCCAGTAAATTTATGGTACCTCATATTCAAGAAAAAGAGACCGAGCAGTTTCTAACACATGTCTATTTCTCCGTTCAGCAACGCCGTTTTTCTGAGGAGTCCCAACACAATTTATTTCATGGAGGATTCCCTTGGAGAGAAAAAAATCACGTAGTGTATGATTGACAAACTCATCACCATTATCAATCCTGAGATACTTAATTGTTCGGTTAAATTGGGTTTGTACCATGTGAAAGAAAGACTTGAATATAGAAGGCACTTCATCTTTAGTTTTGAAAACATAAAGCCATGTCATGCGGGTACAATGGTCAATAAACAAGATAAACCATCGTTTTCCAATAGATGAGGAGACCGGGGATGGACCCCAAACATCATAATGTATTAAGTCGAAAGGTAATGGATTTTTATTTGAACTATCGGAAAAAATCACACGATGACTTTTTGCCCGAATACAGGTTTCACAATTAAAAAATAAACTTGGATAAAGTTTTTTTAGATATCCAAAAGACGGATGCCCAAGTCGCTTATGTCACATCCAGATTTGAGATATACAATTTGTTGACATGCTTGCGGAAGCATGAGTTGAGCCAATCATGTCGTCCAAATGATACAGTCTCCTTTTTCTAGTATCACGGCCAATAATCTGCTTCGTGCGAAGGTCCTGAAAGATACAAAACTGATGGTACATGAGAACGACACAGTTAAGTTCTTCACAAAGTTGGCCAACAGATAGTAACCGAGTAGATAAGAAGGCACCACTAAGGTGTTTGACAGAACAAGAGAGGAGGAGTTCTGAACAGTGCCAGCGCCAGTGACAGGGTGTGAGTCACCATTTGCATTGACGATGGAAGCCCTCCGGGGTGTGGAGAAAGTGACAAGATCATTTCAGAGAAGGTCATATAATCGGTTGCCCCTGAGTTAATGATCCAATCTGTTTTGACATGTTGAGAATTATTAGAGCCAAAATAAACCATACCTGTAGGATGGTCTTGAGTCTCAACAGGTGGCAGCAAGGAAACAGGAGAAGCAGCTGTATGGGTATGACTTGCAGCGCCTACAGTGGGATCCACCAGGAGGCAAGAACATGCCAGGTTGAGTTTCTACCTGGTGTGCTGTACTTCTGTCCATCCGCTCAACTGTACCAGTTGAAGGCGCGCGCTACTGTACCAGGGGCACCTTGCTTCTTGCGGCGTCGATCCTTCCACCCTGGTGGATACCCAATGAGCTTATAGCATTTATCTCTGGTATGGCGAGGGTGGTGGCAGTAAGTACATCCTTCAGTTGGGCCCAGTTGGGTTTAGATTCGGGTCTAGTCATAGCCAATGATTGGTCTCGAGTCAGCATTACCATGGAACTGTTGAAAGATAAATTTAATTTTAGTATTAAAGTTAAATAAATTAGAAAATAAAGGGAGACTCTTTGGCTTCAGCACTTTGGCAGAATTTTAAGATTGATTAATGACAGTATTTGAAGGGGCAAATGAACGTGGAATTTAGTGTATGACCTATGGATGGAAATCTATTGAAGTCTAGTTTCCAATGGTTCAAATTTCAAGTCGTTTGGAGTTTTCTACAGAGAGTTATTGCGATTTTAGTGGACAGGGGTCAGCTGAAAGGGTGCTGTTTAGAATTCTGTTTTTATTATATGTTTTTATTACGAATTTCTAGAGTCTTCTTAGATGTTTAGTCTATATAAAGAGTTGTATTATGTTGTTTTTTAAGTAAGAAAGTTATAAGAGTCAATAGAAAGTATTTTCTTATTTTTATCCACCTTTCTCTTATCTTTTCTCATTTATCTACCAACATCTAATTCTATCAAATTGGTATCAGAGCAAGGTTCAAATGACCACAAAAACCTAAAATATTTCCTTCCAATATCCAGTTCTAACCAAAACCAATTATGATAAATGGTCGCTGCGAATGAAGGCTATCATTGACGCTCATGGCTTGTGGGACATTGTCGAGAAGGGATACGAAACCTCCGAAGACGAGACCGTTCTTACGGTGGCTCAAATAGCGGTGTTGCAAAAGAAGAGAAAAGACGATCAACACGCTCTAAGTATCATTCATCAAGGTGTGGATGACGACATATTCGAGAAGATTGCCAATGAGACGCGAGCAAAAGATGCATGGGAGATTCTAAGAAATTCGGTGGTTGAAGCTGAAAAAGTGAAGAAGGTGCGACTTCAAACTTTAAGAGCCGAGTTTGAGTCGATTATGATGAAGGAGAGTGAGTCGATAAGAGACTACTTCACGCGAGTATTGGCGGTGGTCAATCAAATGAAGAGGCTTGGTGAAAAAATAGAAGATGTGAGAGTAGTAGAGAAGATTTTGCGATCTCTCAATCCGAAATTCAACCATATTATAGTGGCAATTGAAGAATCGAAGGACCTTGAGTCCATGACGGTTGATGAGTTGAATGAGTCTTTGTTAGCACATGAGGAAAGAATGAAGAGAAACCAACAAGAGCCGGTGGATCAAGCATTGCAAGCAAGATTTTCCTTTAATCAAAAGGGAAACGACAAAGGAGGCCGAGGTCAAGGACGAGGAAGAGGCCGAGGTCGAGGCCGTGGGCGCGGCCAAGGACGAGGAGAAGGTCGTGGACAAGGTGAAAATGATGAAAGAAGTAACAACAAGAACAACTATACACGCGGTAGAGGACGCGGTCGTGGAAGAGGCGGCCGATCAAATAGGTACAATGTTGATTGTTATAATTGTGGTAAATATGATCATTATGCAAGTGAATGTTATTCCGAGAAGAAGGTGGAGGAGAATGCTAATTTTGTAGCCAAGGAGGAAGTCGAGAATAATGATGTGGTATTATTGGCTAACAAGGAGAACGGTCCCGAGAAGGAGAATGTTTGGTACCTTGACACGGGTGCAAGCAACCACATGTGCGGCTACAAGCATATGTTCACCGAATTAAAGGAAGTAGCAAATGACCATATTTCTTTTGGTGATGCCTCCAAAGTGCGTGTAGAAGGTTAAGGTAACATTTTGATTAAGTTGAAAGATGGGACACAAAAGTTTATCTCAAGTGTTTATTATGTCCCGGAAATGAAGAGTAATATTTTGAGTTTGGGACAATTATTGGAACGTGGTTACACGGTGTTTATGAAAGACCGATCTCTTTATTTACGAGATAATAGTAATCGGCTAATAATCCAAGTTGAGATGACCAATAATAGAATGTTTAAATTGAATTTGATGAATATTGAGGCAACATATTTAAAGGCTTGTGTAGAAGATAAAAATTAGTTGTGGCATTTAAGATTTGGTCACAAGAATTTTGGAGGACTAAAAGAAATGGCTAGTAAGAAGATGGTTCGGGGATTGCCATCAATTGATTCTCATGACAAGTTTTATGAAGGGTGTGTGATTGTCAAGCACTCAAGAAATAGTTTTCCAAAGATGACGGAATGTCGAGCAAAGAAACCTCTCGAGTTGGTGCATACCGACATTTGTGGACCGATCAAGCCGAACTCAATTGGTGAAAACCGGTATTTCATAACATTTATTGATGATTTTTCTCGTAAAACTTGGGTTTATTTCTTGAAAGAAAAATCGGAGGCTTTTCCAATTTTTAAAAAAATTAAAGTTTTTGTTGAGAAGCAAAGTGATTTTTATATCAAGGTTTTGAGATCGGATCGAGGCGGTGAATTTATTTCGGCCGCATTTAACTCTTTTTGTGAAGAATATGGTATTCGGCGTCACTTGACGGCGCCATACTCGCCACAACAAAATGGAGTCGCGGAGCGCAAGAATCGGACCATTCTCGACATGGTTCGAAGTATGCTTAAGAGTAAGAACATGCCAAAAGAGTTTTGGGCGGAGGCGGTAGATTGTGCCGTTTATTTATTAAATCGGTGCAAGACATCAAGCTTGGAGAACATAACACCACAAGAGGCATGGAGTGGTTTTAAGCCTTCGGTATCACATTTGAAAGTATTCGGTAGCGTAGCATATGCGCACATACCGGACCAAAAGCGTGTAAAATTGGATGATAAAAGTTTAAAGTTGATCTTTGTTGGGTATGATGAGAGGTCTAAAGCATATAAAATTTTTGATCCCACTAACAAAAAGATGCATATTAGTCGTGATGTACAGGTGAACGAAGAAGCGATGTGGGATTGGAGCACAATGATGGAGATTTGTCATGAGAAGACAAGAGATGAGATACACACACCGATGAGCATTCCATGCAACAATGATGAAGATATGCCACCAATTACACCACATGAAACATCTTCATCGGATGATGAGATGAGAACTCCCAAAACAAGAAGCATCCATGACTTGTACGAGGCGACAAATGAGTTACATTTGGCGTGTCTCTTGGCTCAAGGCGATAACATATCCTTTGAAGAGGCGATTAAAGATGACAAATGGCGAGCCACCATGGATGATGAGATACGTGCAATCGAGAAGAACGACACTTGGGAGCTCACTTATCTTCCCAGAGGTCATAAGGCAATCGGTGTCAAGTGGGTGTATAAGAAGAAGATGAACCCTCAAGGTGAAGTTGAGAAGTACAAAGCAAGATTAGTGGCGAAAGGTTACAAGCAACAAGCCGGTGTCGACTATGAGGAGGTTTTTGCACCGGTGGCTCGAATGGAGACCATTCGACTTTTAATTGCTCTTGCGGCTCAATCAAAATGGCGTATTTATCAAATGGATGTGAAGTCACCTTTCTTAATGGTGTGTTGGAAGAAGAAGTATACATTGAGCAGACTCTCGGGTATTTGAAAGAAGGCGGTGAAAGTAAAGTTTTAAAATTAAAGAAGGCTTTGTATGGTTTGAAACAAGCTCCTAGAGCTTGGAATACCCGGATTGATCAATACTTTAAATCACACGGTTTTGTGCAATGCCCTTATGAACATGCGTTATATGTGAAGATTGAAAATGGAGATATGTTGATTGTATCTTTGTATGTTGATGACTTAATTTTTATGGGTAGTAGCGGTGCAATGATTGATGAGTTCAAAAGGGCCATGAAGAAAGAGTTTGAAATGACCGATTTGAGACTTATGTCCTATTTTCTTGGTCTTGAGATAAAGCAAGAAGATGAAGGAATTTTTGTTTCTCAAGAGGGTTATGCAAAAGAAATTTTGAAAAGATTCAAGATGGAGGATTGCAAGCCTAAGTAGCACACCGTTGATTGTGGCGTGAAGTTATCTCGCATGACAAAGGGAAGGTAGTTGATGTGACTTTATACAAAAGTCTAGTTGGTAGCTTGAGGTATTTGACATGCACTAGACCGGATATTTTATATGCGGTCGGCTTAGTAAGCCGGTATATGGAGGAGCCGAGATCGACACATTGGAAGACTATCAAACGAATTCTTCGTTACATCCGAGGTACTCTATCACTTGGTTTGTTTTATGGTTATTCCGCTAATAAGTTTGCAATTTTTGGCTATTCGGATAGTGATTGGGGCGAAGATACCGATGATAGAAAGAACATCTCCGGCTTTGCATTTTACATGGGAGATACGGCATTCACTTGGCTATCAAAGAAGCAACCGATTGTGACACTTTCGACATGTGAGGCGGAATATGTTGCGGCGGCGACATGCTTGTGCCATGCAATTTGGCTAAGAAAATTACTCAAGGAGATCAATCTCACTCAAGATGTGGCTACACCAATCTATTTGGATAGCAAGTCGGCAATCGAGTTGGCGAAAAATCCAGTCCATCATGAAAGAAGCAAACATATCGATGTGAAATTTCATTTTATGCGAGAGGAAGTGAAGAAGAAGAATGTCGAGTTGATACATGTGACTAGTGAAGACCAAGTGACGGATATTTTCACAAAACCATTGTCAACCATGAAGTTTGAAAAATTCAAGAAGCTTCTAGGCATGAAAGATGAAAAACAAATTAAATTTAAGAGGGGGTGTTGAAAGATAAACTTAATTTTAGTATTAAAGTTAAATAAATTAGAAAATAAAGGGAGACTCTTTGGCTTCAGCACTTTGGCAGAATTTTAAGACTGATTAATGACAGTATTTGAAGGGGCAAATGGACGTGGAATTTAGTGTATGACCTATGGATGGAAAGCTATTGAAGTCTAGTTTTCAATGGTTTAAATTTCAAGTCGTTTGAAGTTCCTACAGAGAGTTATGACGATTTTAGTGGACAGGGGTCAGCTGAAAGGGTGCTGTTTAGAATTCTGTTTTTATTATATGTTTTTATTACGAATTTCTAGAGTCTTCTTAGATGTTTAGTCTATATAAAGAGTTGTATTCTGTTGTTTTGTAAGTAAGAAAGTTATAAGAATCAATAAAAAATATTTACTTATTTTTATCCATTTTTCTCTTATCTTTTCTCATTTATCTACCAAACTCTAATTCTATGAGGAACTGTCAGCCAAACCGCCTTTTTTTAGCATAACCTTTTGACGATTATCCTCCCTTCGTACCAGTGCAAAGGCCTTTTCAACGGTAGGGAATGGTTTTGCTTGGAGGAGCACGAATAGGGTCCAAACGATCATCCAACCCATACAAAAACGTTAGAACCCGATCTTGATGAGTAAGAGAATTGTGTGTTTCAATATCTGAAAGAGATGTCATTGGGTTTGGTCTTCGCACATCTAATTCCTTCCACAGATCCTGTAACTAGGTATAGTACACCTCAACCGGACCACCATTCTATTTAACCCGGTTAACCCTTCTCTTTAATTCAAAAATTGGGTCAAGTCATCCCCATCAAAAAAGGTTGTTTGGATAGAATTCCATACTTCTTTAGCAGTACAAAATACAATAAAATTACCTACTAAAGAAGAATCCATGGACTCGATGATGTAGTCTTTGATAAGAGAATCATCCATCCGCCATTTGCGGTATGATAGGTTGGTAATTGGTGGTTTGGGAATAGAGCCATCAATATAGCCGATCTTATCTTTCCCTGACAGTTTCATTTTCAGCATTTGTGACCATAGATTGAAGTTTCGTCCATCGAGTTTGATCGTCATAGGTGGAGGAAGGCCATCAAAACTCGGGTTGGCTGGCTTCTGGTGCAAAAGCTAAGACAAGGTTGCATACAAGTCTTCTAGAAGGCGAACTGAGTCACTCTTCTCGGTGGAGGTAGAATCTGCGCTAAGATTTGACATTGCAGCAGACAAAGAATATGATAAAGCAAGGTAAATCATAGAGGAGAGGGACCAAACGGATGAGATTCGGCTAACACAGAATGCTCAAAATCTATCCACAAGCTTTGATACCATGTCAAATAATTAACATTAAAGTAAATAACACAAGACTCCTCAAACCTCCCTCCCTTATTTTTTATTATTTAGAGAAGAAAATAAAGCCAATACAATATTCTGTTACATCTCACTTGCACCTCTGCCTCATGTTAAATACAAGGAGAAAAAAAAAACGAATAAGGAAACTATCTACCAAATAAAGGTAAATTACAATCAATAATCTTCTATAAAATAACATTCTAACTTCTGTTGCTCTGGATAAGGTATGTCAGCTATGCACCAACTGGCCTGGAGCATATGAGCTGACACTTTTCCCCAGAAAAACTTACGATTCAAGATCTCCAATTCTTTTTATGTAGATTTGGGCAGCATACGCGCCCCATATAATAGATAGGCAAAGATTCAAGTACATGCTTCGTGAGAACACACCTACCCCCATGTGACAGAGTATGCAGCCTCCAGCCTCCAAACTTCTTTTGAATTGTATCAACCATAGGACTATAGTGCCTTCTCAAAATACCCACTTGGCAGGGGATAACCCAAGTACGTAGTACTGTCTGTGGGTTCTTTTGCTGGTAGTTTAGAGAGCACCTACCTTTGCTTTGTAGGACCTGTAGCCTTAGAGTTATGCACATTACTAATAGAACTTCATAATGAGCAAAATTAAAATCATAACATAAACATAATGTTTACTTAAGCGGCAATTTTCAGTTTGGCTGAACTAATCAACTGTGAGTTGAATACTCTCCAAATGCGTGTTGAGCTAATCTCACAAAGGTGTTTAAAAAATATCATGACAAATTGAATATCGGTAACCTAAAATAAGAAATGCAGGAAAAATGTCAATAGAAAATAATTTCAAGAAAGTACAAATCAATTAGGGGCACTTATTGTCTTTTTCAGGAATTATTAAAATATAGAATCATAATAAATCAGAAAATCTTTGCAAAATCCTAATTTTCTGTTTTCTAATTCAAATTGTTCAGTTCCCAATCAGCTATCAAAACCAAATAATTTGACAACTTGTAGCTGTTTTGACCTTCTAAAAATAAGAATAAGTTAAAGAGAACCAGAGCTATTATCAATAATCATATAATTATTTATCTAAATCTTAAGATAACTGATGTATTGATTGAAGTAATGTATTTTAGTGAGGTTTAGTCTCAAAATAAAATTTTAGATTTAGTTTAATTTAAAATTGCACAAGTTCAAGGTAATGTCTAGTTTTACTTGTTAGTCAGGTGAAAAAGGAACCCGAGAAGAAATCGAGAAAATAACACAAGTCGGGATCAAATCGAAGCGCGAATAACAAGAAGAAAGAAAATTCTATCCAAACTTTATATGAAGAGACTAAGATTATATGTCAATATTGTAGAGTTTGTTCTTAATTTTCAACACATTTTGAATCACTCAATCGTAGTTCAGATAAATTAATTATGGTCATTTGAATATTGCAAGCGTCTACTAGTTTTTTCGAGAACGGTGTGATCCGGAATGCCACCAAAAATAGTTTTTAGTCAATTTTTCTTCATGTTTTTAGGATTTTACTATATAAAGGGGTTTATATTGTTTTACACAAAAATCATCTCTGATAATTTTGAACTTATTTTTAGATGATTTCTTGAGAGAGAAAAGGGGACTTTCTTGAAAGAGGAGAGAAAAGACAAGAGAAGAGACCAAATTATAGGAGTAACACTTGTTTTTATTCTTTGATTTATTTTTATAATTTTCATTATGTATATATCTGTGATTTTTTTCTCCATGAGAGAGTAGAATTATTTTAAAGTTAGTCACGTAAATCATGAAACTTGATGCAGTAATCATACTCGTTGTTTATTTTATTTGTTATTTTCTGTGAATTATTTTTGTGATTGAATCATTTGTGCTGAAAATTTTATTATCATATTTATATTAGTAATTTAGTTAGGATTAGAAATCTTAAGTATCAAATATTTATGAAATACAAATTAATATTAGGATCTACACGTATTTTAGAGAATTATTTAGGTTTATAAATAAAATCTGACGGTATTTGGTTCCGGAAGCGGTACATAACTGTAATATCTCAAATATAAATTTATTTATTTTTTGAATTATTTCATATATATATATTTATAACTAAGGGTCTTATTTGCAAAGTTAAATTAAAAAGTAATAATTATACATATACGAATATGCTGGGGAATTATATCTCAATCTTTTCTGTTAGGTAATCATAATATATATATATATAGAGAGAGAGAGGAATGCTAAAATACAACGCGTTGCACGGATGCACTCGTGCAACGCATCAAAATCTCAAAATTCAAGTTAAAAATTACTGATCCAAACCGTTCAATTTATTTTCCATATTAAATTCTTATAGAAAATCAAATTTTATATTTTTTGAAATTTTTGTTATTTTTTTTGGTCAAGAGAAAATTACTTAATTTAAGAATTTTGGATTGTCCAATAGTAATGATTTTCTTCCTACTAAAAAAAATAGCAAAAAAATTATAAAAGAAATATAAAATTTAATTTTCTATAAAAAAATTGATATGGAGAATAAATTGAACGGTTTGAATTGATCATTTATCTAAAATTTTGATATTTTGATGGATGCATCCGTATAATGCGTTGTATTTTAGTTTTCTCTGTCTCTATAAAAAATCACGTTGCACCTCAAGCTAGTTGCACGTAGGGTCTCCTGTTAACCCTTTGGATCTCTCTCCCTCTCTCGTCAAAAAACCAAAATGAAACCAAAACGGAAGAAAGAGAGAGTCAGAAGAATAAAAAAAGATAAAGAGAAAAAAATGCAAAGCAAATGAAAATCAGAGGAAGAGCAACGGAAATCAGAGGTTATGTAAGGTTAGTAACTAATTTATAATTAATTGGTAGTTCTTTCCGATTAAGAATGAAAATAAAGTTGATCTGTTTATAAGAGAAGCCATCAATTTCTCAAGGTGAAACTAAATATATACTTCAATTGATCTCGTATGATCGTATGACCAGATGGTCTTATACTCATGGAAATCTATTAAAAGTTGTTAAACATAAGGATTGAATCCGAAATTAAGTGTATTAATCTGGCCTAGTTTAAATTAAATAAAAAAGAAAGAAGATTACATATATAAATTGATTTATCAATTCAAATAGATTTAGTTAGTCGAATTCAAGAAACTTGCGTATCAAGTTGAGAATCAAAATTGTTTCGTATAAGGTAACTAAACTTCTCTATAACTTATATTTAAATATTATATGTTAATTGAATTATGAATTTGACCTGAATTGTGTTTGTTGACCTTTAACTTGTGATATGGATCGATGACTTGAATTGTGTGGATTGATCTTTAATTTGTGATACGGGTCGAGGACCTGAATTATATGAATTAATTAAATTTTAATAAATAAAATTGTGATGCATGTTAATACTGAATTTGAATGCATATATGGTTATAATATTAACTAATTCACAACAGGAAATTATAGCTTTCGCATCGGCCAAAGAAGACTTATTGCATCGGCTTTGCCCATGCAGAACACTACTCGTATCGGCCAGCCGATGCTAATAGGCCGACACAATATATGGCGAGGTTAATAATCATTTGCATCGGCTTCCTATATTGGCATCGGCCTGACCAGTAGCATCAGCTTTTGTTGCATCCGCTTAGCACATGCTGATATTCATCTGCATCAGCTTAATCTATGGTAATAACTAGCATTTGCATCTGATGTAGATTCTGCTAAACTAATAAATACCCTAATTTATACTCAATTTCAGCCGCAAGCGCACGACCTAGTCAAGTAGTAGTCGGGGTGTCGAACCACAAGGACAATGGTGAATTACCGGTTCTCGCAAGTTTCACTAATCTAGACAATCGAACGATATTTTTGTATTAAACTAAAAGTGCATAAATCTAACAACAACGACTGAAAAGTTTATCAAATAGAGGATTCTAGGGGGCTTTCGGCTTCACTCTCACTCATTTGGTCAATTCACTATATTTGATCTTTTAATATGTTCTAGTGTTTGTCGGTGATTCAATCTCAGATTTTAGTACCAAATTTATACTTTCGTGGCTTGATACCATACCTAAACAATTCGGTTTCACGATTAAGTACCTCACCTTACAAGTCTAAGCCCATTAAGATCAGTGAATCACTTTGGCATAACCTAGATTTTGTACTTCGCCTTTCGGTACCTTACACAATTTCTAGGGTTTCCTCGGTTATCCCTTAGGTAATAAGTTTCACGATTAAGTAATTGGCCTACGACCTAAATCACTGTTTTGGGTCAGAAGATTTAGTTCCACCTTTCAGTTTCCACTTTCACTTCTAGGGTAACATGCAGTTGATTAAAACTAAGCATTCAATTTAGACAAAATAACAATCACAAACAACAAGAACTAAAAGATCAACATACGAGTACAATTAAACCATTCGAGTTATCGAGTTTACACCTATACCCCTAGAAAGGTGTCTAGCCATAAATCATGTCAAAAATTGTACAAAAATTTATGTTTAAACAACATCACAACATGAGAAAAGAGTAAAGAAAAAATACACCAAGAAGATCTACGATTTCTCGCCCGGTTCTTGAGTTCTCCTTCAAATCTCCCTCAATGGGGTTCTTCCTTTTTTTTCTTACTTAGGATCTATTCTCCAGTCAGTTGAGAGATGTCTGGGATGAAGGGGTGTTAAAATCTCTTAATTTCAATGAGAAAACCGCTTTAAAACTACAAGTTCGCAATTCCAACCTCGAAAATTACGGTCCGACATTTTAGAATTGCGGTCCACAATTTTTGTTCAGAAGTGTTTTTCATTTGATTTCCTCATGTAGGTTCGATCCATCTCGTTCCAAGCATCATTTCTCATGTTGACATTTTGTTAACAATTAACATAAAATATATAGTTTTTGAGATAAAACTCTAATTGAATATAATATATAATTGAGACTTATCAGCATGCAAGTGACTGATGGCAATAACTTTCTGCATCAGTCCAAGTCCATGCTAACGTATTGATTTTTTTTTTAATTTCATAGTCTCTGATAATCTAAATACTGAACATCATCATTCAAAAATATATAATAAACACAATACAATGCAAATACAAACATTATCATATATTTTATTATCATCCAAATAATAATTATTTGATACAATAATTTATAATATAATTAACAAAATATTGTATTTCAATTATTCTGCCATTTCACTACATATAACACCAATTATCATTGACATTATTTATAATAACTCTACATAATAAACTAAAAAAAAAAGTTCATCAGTGTCCAAGAAACCATCTCTTCAAGTGAGATTTTCGTCTCTTTTGACCAATCAAGAGCTATAACAAATGGAAAACAGAAGTAAGATCAAACTGAGTAATTATTTCTTTTTCACTTATTATAAAATAACCAAAGATTTAAAAAAATAGAAAATAATAAAAAAAGACATGAACAACTCTATTTTCATTCCAAGTACATATTCTCAAATCAGTCTCGTTTAATACTAAATTAAAAAAAAAAAAAAAACTCTTTACACATAAGCTAATTTATCTTCCAATTCAAAACTATAATCATTAATGCGCACCTTACAAATCAAGAGAGAATTGCATACCTTGAATGAAAATATTTTAATAGGTAGATAGTGTGTCCATTAAGATCAAATTGTGCTCCATGCTTTAAATAAGACCCCCTAATAATCACATTATAAGTAACTTACACAATGATTGAAAATAAAAAAAGGAGAAACTATATCAAAGTCCTCTTGTTCATTGTTAATTGAACTTTCATGCATTTGAAAATTAAATTAAGTACCTTGGTATGGAAGTCCCAATGAAGTAGCCTCTGTTGTTAAAATGCCTACAAACTTATAATTGTTGTTTACAACCTATTCCATACTCCCGCTTAGTCCAATATAAATAAGACATTAGCTAAACTCCGTGCTCTCAAAATGTTTACAGCCTAACTCATATGCAAGAAATCAAATTAATGGATCCATATTTTGAATTTCTTATCTTGATAAAAAATATTGATTGAAAGCATATACTTAAAAACATAACAATTATCTTACAAACAAGGACCCTAGCAAACTAAAAAACTCAAAAGCTCAATCCTACATTTGATACAGAACAATATAACTTTTATAAAATTAAAAATTTCAAAAAAATACTCATGAAAGTATACCTAACTCAACATCAGCATCCACAAGACCTATTGGTAATTGGTAGGCAACTCTGGCTTACCCTCTGATGGTTCTAGAAAACAAAAAAATAACATCTATTAGAAAAAAATTAAGAAATACATGTATCTCAATTAGATTGATGTTATGAAGATTAAACATTACCATCTCCGCACAAGCTCTCCACTCACTTTAGGTCTTCATCAAAAGACTTCCCTTCTATAATGACTATGGTCAGTGTCCTGTGTGCTTAATTGGGTTATGAGTGGAAGATGACTCTAGAGTCTCATTTACTAGCAGATTTATGAGATATTCATCACTTATCACGGTGGGCGCAATATATGATTTTTATGTGTTTATGCATAATTATTTAAATTGCATGGTTTGATAGGTCATAATGAATTATAATTGCTTAAATTGTATATTTGATAGGTCATAATGAATTATTTTAATTTAAGTGTATTGGACTGAATTTTTTATAAACCTATTATAGAGAAGCTGCGTCGTTAAATAACCGGTTGTTGATCTTTTTTTTGTTTCTCTCTATGTTGTTTTATTCTATGTTGGCGGCGTAGCTTGTTGGCTGTCAGATGAATGCAGAAGATACTGTTTCCGCGGCGTCTCGGTTGAGGCGTTACAATAACCCTAGGTATAGACTTAACCGTGAAGTCTAAGATATATGAGACTTTTTAAACTTTTAGAATAAATAATTAGAAGTACTTAATCGTAAATTAGTAGTCTTTAGTTGTTTAAAATTATCAGAACTTATTAAGTTTTAATCAATAAAATGAAATAAAGTACTTAATTATGAAGTTTGACTTAATTAGAGTATGATTTTAAACTCTAATCAAGAAATTAACGCTATATTAGTCGGTAATCATCACAAAACAACAACAAAATATATCAAAAGTGTGATCGATGTTCAAGTAGATAATGATGTCAAAACCCTAATTCTGTCAAAATCGTTCTTTAATTTAGAAAAAAAACTCAGAATTTAAAATTTAGTTTTTAGAAATGTCTATGTCGATAATTTATAACAATTTTTATGAGTTCGATATCTAGAACTACACGATAGATCGTTACGACTTCCTGTTTTATATAAATGAGATGTATCACAACAGTAAAAACCTATAATTAGCGAAAACGCAAAAAAAAAAAAAGAGAATAAAACAAAAGACTTTTAACTTTCCCTGTCAGTTAATTTTCAAGTACTTTTGATAGCCCCTACGAAAAAACAAAAGAATTTTAGAAACAGTATTAGGCAACCAAATTCACTGCTGAAAGATTCTAAAAAGTGGTTGAATCATTAGCACTTACCGATAGAAAGCTCAAGGTCTATTTTCTTTTTGAAATTAAAACACACTAAAGTGACTAAACAAACCAAGTAATATGCAAAAAAGGAGCATCATAAAAAAGATAAGATCACCTCCTCAATTGAAGAATCTCAAAACTGACTGTCATGTCGCAGGGGGGTCAACATCCCTCAGAAAGCAGTAAACAAAAAATCAGTTAGGTATAAATAAGAGTGGAAGGAAATAGTCGACAGCTAGTTTTGCTAGCACAAAATAGCTATTGTGAAAAAAATAAATCTAAACCGAATGGAAAACAGGAAAAGGAAAGAGAAGGATAGAAAAGAAAAGAAAAAAAAAACAGTTTGCTGTGAAAATAGGTCCCCAATCCTAGAAGAAAAAATATATGATTTGCACACATTTCATGACTGGCAAAGGATAATAACTACAAATAATAGATATAGATGCTGTCTTATCATTTATACACAGGCAAAATAAATTGAGTGCATGCTCAGAAACCTGAAAACACCAAACTTGGATTATTGAAAATCCCTACTCCCCTAGAAAATTAACTCGCGAACCAAGCATAGCAGGCTGAACTACTGAACCGGATCTTCCGTATCAATGACATTGTTTGTCCAGGATAAATAGAAATCAGAATGGAGCAAGTGGTTTCTGATTTTGACAATCTATATTTCTTCAGCAATATATGAAAAGTTTATGTCAAAAGAAGGTAATTCTCCTGATTGTGAAACTTTTTCAAACTATTTGAGTTGATATCTTAATCACCTTTTCTCAAAATTATAAATAATATCTATTAATGTTATTATTGTTATTTATCAATATCATCACCATGACTTTTATAATTATAATTCTAATAATATATCAGTTCAATTATAACAATAATATTACTTATTTTCTATAAAGATTGGAATACAATATATAATTTTACCTCTGAAAATATCCTGAAATTAAATAATTTTTTATACCGTGTGGGAACTAAAGTACAAATGGTTCAATCTGGCTCATGTTCAGGAACAAGCTCTTGACGATCGACAATCTTATTAGAAGGGGTTGGATATTGACTAACATGTGCTATTTGTGTAGAATGCATGAAGAAACAGCACCTCATATATTTGAGGAGTACACATAGCAACAAATCTCAGAAGATACATAGCAGATATCCACCAACAAACGCACCCTTTGTACAGAATACATAGCTTTGGATCCTGCGGTGCAATTAATACTGCAAACGTATGACCAATACTGGAACAAAATTGATTGTCATTTGGAGGGAGCGCTGTAGGCGAATATTTGCGGAAAGCTCCAAAGATATCATGCAGCTGGCAAGAGAAGTCATGAAAGTATACAAGGAGTGGTATCCTGGTTAACTGTTAGGAATTTTGGCACGACAGCACAATGAGAAAAAAATGTGCAGTCAGGAATTTTTCAAGATCACAATCTGATTTGATGAAATTTGGAGGCTTGACCTACATCTATTAGAAAAAATGTCGAAAAGAAAAGAAAAGAAAAGTATAAAATGAACAAATACACGTACCATTCGCTAATAGCGACGTTTGAAAGTAAACAAAAGACAATAATAATGACGAGTTGACATTGTTTTATTCATCTATAAAATCATAAGTACATCCTACCCTATTGAGTTAATGTTTTCTAAAATCATAACTGCATCCGATCCCTTCGAGTTCATGCTTGAAAAGTTGAAAGGAAATGAACAGCTAAAATAACAAAAATGGGCTTGTCATTGGGCAAAAAGTTGGAGGCTGAATAATAGGGTCTGGGCCTATGGGCTCTTTCTTGCTCCGTAGTCCAGACGATGATCGAAATAAGCCCAATAACGATGTTTGAAAAAAAAGTAGAGAATGAGACAAATTACATACAAATAAGAATCAATACTCATTTGGATATATACTTATAAACAAACTAAGCAACTTCCTCATGAATAGTTTTTCCGTGGTGCGTGCTCTCTGAGATTTTTGAGGCCATGATGTCGAAAAATGAACCAAGAAAAAACATAATTGCTTTATTCACAGAAACCATATGATAGTTTCTTTTTCTTGCGTTTGGTAGATGAAGTAGAGTCAAAGAGGAACAAAAGTTAATTCACTTAGTTTAATTTTAATATGTCAATGTCTAATTAGTAACATACAGTAAATTAACATGAAGTGACCTCATGTAAAATATACAAAATTAAATACCAAATATAGCAGAATCATAGTAAAAAAAATAATAAAAAAACCAGAGTATGTCATTACTTTAACTTTGCTTCACCTTTTATTGTGAAGCAACTTTTTTGAAGCAAAAGAACTCTTTAGTTCACCTTATTATATTCTAGCTAGTCTAACTCCATTTAACTACTATTTCCGCTATCAAATTGAAATTTATAAATAGAAAGGCTTATTTATTAGGCTTTGGTTTCTGTGGTTATTTTTGAGCCTTATTACGCAAAATAAACAGTAAAGAATATGAATCCTGTGCATATTTCTCCTTTGCAATGCATTATTAGACTTGTTTAAGAAGTCGCTTTCGCATCTGAAAAGCACGGCTTCAATTTTCTTCAAAAGATATTGTTCTAATTTGATCATGTTGTATGTCATATTCATTAATTGCCGCATATCCGAAGCTAACGGCGACTTCAATTCAAAAACATCAGCATCAAGCTGCTTATGGGAGTTGGTATATACTTCGTTTTCCAAGTAATGTCCTTCCATATAAAGATAAAAAACAAACTGTTGGGGTACTGTTTGAATGTCACCCTTTTGTCATTTTCCCTGCTTTTGAATGATTGAGCTTGCTCAATTAGCTTCTGTAGTGGTTTAGAAAATGAGAAAGTTTCTTGGTTTTTCAAATATTTGTGGGTGCATGTATAAAAATTATCAATATAAATGTTTTGCCGATGGTTATTTACCCGAAATGTTTAGAATAGCCCACTTTTCTACTCTCCACCTGCTGTACATTTTGATGACGCAGCGTATGAGTTTGTACGTTATAACGAAAACTTTATATATTAATTTCAAATAAATGTTTAATATAATAAAATGCAAATTAGAATATATATGATTTAAATTTCATATATTAATTTGAAAAATCAGGTCTAAACATAATAACAAAATATTCGATGTTTGTGTTATTTTTTTTGAAAATTCAAAATAAATACTTATGATCACTATTTTATTGTTATTATTTTACTATTATTATTATCATAATTATCTATATTTTAACTATTCGATTGACAATTGTCAAACGATATTTTCGTTCTTCCGAATAATAAAGAATATCACTCTTCCAAAAATATATTATTCTATCACTCTTCTAAAATTAACACTCTTCGAAAACTATTCCTTAATTTTCTATTTGACAAAAGAAGATGAAAGGCTGGAAGTTTTATCCATTGAATTTGCATCACCAGCTTCTCTCTCTACAAGGAGGCATGATGCAAAAGTGACCCCACATATCAGGTTTTGGCATTGTTACGATGTGCTTTCCGAATACATTTTCTCTATACATATGCTCGAGGATTAATTCTTAATATACGAAAGAGGATTAAACTTTTAAAATTTTCAAACATGTCATATTATCAATTTTTTCACCAATAATTTTGTTTAAATATTTTTATCTTTTTGAATCTAAAGGTTTATATAAAATAATTTATCTCTCCTAATTTAAAATAATGTGTAATGCATTTAAGGTGAAACTTAACTTTTAAAATGATCTAATTTTTTATATGATCATTTATAAATTATTATATATTATTATTATAATAATAATTATTAGGATGCGACTAACAGTACTCAGGTGACAATCCCCTAAAAAATCCCCCCGCAAATGACTTTCCATTTTTAAAAAATTCCGCTCAACTGCGCTTAACGAACTTTCCTTTTTTGAAAAGTTCATTAAGCACAAAAGCGCGCGTGATTATTAATTCGTCGTGTACAGACCATTAGCGCAAAAACGTAGCGTACATGAGAATTTAAAATTTTCGGACTGTCAATTCTATGTTCTATGTAATTATATTCTACATGCATTTATATATATATATATATATATATATATATATATATATATAGAGAGAGAGAGAGAGAGAGAGAGAGCAAAGATACGTGAGATTAAGCTCACGGAGGCCTTCCGTGAGCTTAACTCAAAAAGTATATCAAATTATCTCCAAATTTGAATGTTTCACTCTCATTAAATTTTTCATATTGAAATCTCATGGGGTACAAAATTTTAGGATATTTCGAATTTTTTAAGTCGCTCTTTTTAATTTTTGAAAATAATGTACAAACATTGAATATTTTATTATTATTTTTAGAGCCGATTTTCAAAAATTAAAAAGAGTGACTTAGAAAACTCGAAACATCCCAAATTTTTGTACCCCATAAGATTTCAATATGAAGAATTTAATGAGAGTGAAAAATTTTAATTTGGAGATGATTTGAAATAGTTTTTGAGTTAAGCTCACGAAAGTTCTCCGTGAGCTTAAGCTCACAGTATCTCCACACACTCTCTCTCTCTCTCTATATATATATAGAGTGGAGATACCGTGAGCTTAAGCTCACGGAGGCCTTCTGTGAGCTTAACTCAAAAAACATATCAAATCATTTCGAAATTTTAATTTATCATTCTCATTAAATTCTTTATATGAAAATCTCATGTGATGCAAAAATTTGGAGCGTTTTGAGCTTTTTAAGTTGTGGTTTTTAATTTTTGAAAAGCAGCTCTAAAAATAATAATAATATATTCAATACTTGAACATCATTTTAAAAAATTAAAAACGGTGACTTAAAAAGCTCAAAACACTCCAAATTTTTGCATCCCACAAGATTTTTATATAAAGAATTTAATGAGAATGATAAATTAAAATTTCGAAATGATTTAATATGTTTTTTGAGTTAAGCTCACGGAAAGCCTCCGTGAGCTTAAGCTCACGGTATCTCCACTCTCTCTCTCTCTCTCTCTCTCTATATATATATAGAGAGAGAGAGAGAGAGAGTTATACTATTGTGAAAATGTTTGCATTTCGAGTCCAAGTGCATACAACTCAAATTTTATCGTAACACATTTGAAATTCAAAATTATCATTCTCATTAAATTTTTCATATTAAAATATTGAGGGATACAAAAATTTGGGGTATTTTGAGTTTTCTAAATATTTGTTTTGGATTTTTGAAAATCAACAACAACAATTCAATATTTTATTATTATTTTAGTGCTGATTTTTAAAAATTCAAAATAAATACTTAGAAAGCTCAAAATACCCCAATTTTTTTATATCCCCCAATATTTTGATATGAAGAATTTAATGAGAATGATAATTTTGAATTTCAGACGTGTTACGATAAAATTTGAGCCGTATGCACTTGGACTTGAAATGCAAACGTTTTCACAATAGTCTAACTCTATATAAATAATATTAATTTTTTTTATGTATTTAGATTTCTATTTTTATATAATTACTTATGTTAGTTATTGAGATATGTGTCATGCATGCATAATAATATATTATATGTAATTAGATATAATATATAGGTGTTTAGATGTGTTTTGGGTATTTAGATATGTGTTTTGAGTATTTAGATATGTGTTCTGGGTATTTAGATATGTGTCCTCGGTATTTAGATATATATTCTAGGTATTTAGAATTCTTCCTTATGTATTTAGATATGTGTTATGGGTGTTTAGATACGTGTCATGGGTATTTAGATTTATTATCTAGATATTTAGATTTCTTATTTGGATATTTAGACATGTGTTATGTGTATTTAGATATAATATCTAGGTATTTAGATTTCTTACTTAGATATTTAGATATGTGTTATAGGTATTTTGATATGTGTTCTAGGTATTTAAGTATAATATCTAGGTATTTAGATTTCTTATTTAGATATTAAGATATGTGTTCTGGGTGTTTAGATATGTGTTCTGGGTATTTAGATATGTGTTCTGGGTATTTAAGTATAATATCTAGGTATTTAGATTTCTTATTTAGGTATTTAGATATGCGTTCTGAGTATTTAAATATAATATCTAGGTATTTAGATTTCTTATTTAGGTATTTAGAGATGTGTTCTGGGTATTTAGATATGTGTTATGGGTATTTAAATATCATTTATATGTGATTCTCTAGAGTATATGATTTCATTCAATTATTTACTGAATACCATGAAAAAAATTAAAGTTCACAAAATAATATCAGCCTAATAATATATTAAATATCACAACATTCTAATTTATGTTCAACATCAAAGTTATAATACATGAAACACATTTCAACATCATAAGTTCTAAGGAAGAGAGAATTAAAAAAAAAAAGCGCTAGATGCTAAATCTAATTGAGAAAAATATTGAAGAAACTATATATATGGGATGTCGAGCTCAATTAGCATGTGCTTCATTAAAGAAAAGAGCGCTGAGAGCGCGGGGATTATTTGGGGGATGGAGGGTCCGGGGAGAAAAAGATTTTCTCTAATTATTATTATAATTATCATTATTATGCAGCATTTGAAAAAATTGTATCTAAATTTTCTTTTATATAATATTTTATTAAATATATTTAAAATATTATATTATTAATATTTAAGGACTATATTGTCGGCGTGAATTCCGAGTTACAATCTTAGTTTGTATAAATCAGAAAAAGTTAGATGAGTTTGGATTTAATATGTTTTTAATATTATATATTAATTGAGGGTAGATGCATAATTGTAGTTGGAAAAATGATAAATATTTAACTTAAATGAGTTTGTATCTATATATTTATTTATTTTGAGGTGGTAAATTTTAATTTCTCAACTTTGAGGTGGCACGTATTTTATTTTTCCTAATAACTTTATATATTCAAAAATATGGATTTAGAAGTCAAACGCGGAGGGACAGTATAAAAGAGTGGAAAGTGGACATGCCACTTTGCCAGCACCCTTATTTTATTTTATCTTTGATTTTAATATTCCTTGGGTGGTTCATCTCCTGGAGAAACAAATAATGGTTCTCTTCGCCATTATTATAGTGAAAGCGCGTCTTGAAATCTAGGGCAGACACATTATCTGTTTCAGCAGTCGTTTCACGGCTGTTTTGTCTGTTTCCGGAGATTTTGTGTCTGGGTTATTGGGTGAAAGTGAATGGATCTTATATGCTCGCGGTTGATGGTATAAGGGTGTTGGATCGTTAACTACTATTACTTTTTTTTAAAGATAGTGTTTTATAAATTCGGTATATGTTATTTTTTTTATTTTTTTCTGAAATTTGAACCACGCCACCTTTACGAGACAAAATTTATTATTATCTATATCAAATTTTCGATTCATTACTATTAATTAAGTACTAACAGCAACAACTAATTATATATATATATATAAGAACAGTAATATTGATAACAATACAAATAATCTGGCAATAATTATAACGTCATTAATTATTTCTTTTTCACTTATTATAAAATAACCAAAGGTTTAAAAAAAATAGAAAATAATAAAAAAAAGACATGAACAACTCTATTCTCAAATCAGTCTCGTTTAATTCTAAATTAAAAAAAAAAAGAAAACTCTTTACACATAAGCTAATTTATCTTCCAATTCAAAACTATAATCATTAATGTGCACCTTACAAATCAAGAGAGAATTGCATACCTTGAATGAAAATATTTTAATAGGTAGATAGTGTGTCCATTAAGATCAAATTGTGCTCCATGCTTTAAATAAGACCCACTAATAATAACATTATAAGTAACTTACACAATGATTGAAAATAAAAAAGGAGAAACTATATCAAAGTCCTCTTGTTCATTGTTAATTGAACTTTCATGCATTTGAAAATTAAATTAAGTACCTTGGTATGGAAGTCCCAATGAAGTAGCCTCTGTTGTTAAAATGCCTACAAACTTATAATTGTTGTTTACAACCTATTCCATACTCCCGCTTAGTTTAATATAAATAAGACATTAGCTAAACTCCGTGCTCTCAAAATGTTTACAGCCTAACTCATATGCAAGAAATCAAATTAATGGAGCCATATTTTGAATTTCTTATCTTGATAAAAAATATTGATTGAAAGCATATACTTAAAAACATAACAATTATCTTACAAACAAGGACCCTAGCAAACTAAAAAACTCAAAAGCTCAATCCTACATTAGATACAGAACAATATAACTTTTATAAAATTAAAAATTTCAAAAAAATACTCATGAAAGTATACCTAACTCAACATCAGCATCCACAAGACCTATTGGTAATTGGTAGGCAACTCTGGCTTACCCTCTGATGGTTCTAGAAAACAAAAAAATAACATCTATTAGAAAAAAATTTAAGAAATACATGTATCTCAATTAGATTGATGTTATGAAGATTAAACATTACCATCTCCGCACAAGCTCTCCACTCACTTTAGGTCTTCATCAAAAGACTTCCCTTCTATAATGACTATGGTCAGTGTCCTGTGTGCTTAATTTATGAGCTAAATAAAAATTTTACAACAAAATCAAGCAAATGAAATTAAAATCCCAGATATGAATTACAAAGACGAATCTTGTCCCCTTTTATCAGTATTATTGTTTATGTTTGAAAAAGTAGACAAGCAAATTGAAGTGAGTGATTTTTGTTTCGAGTATTGAAATTTCATTATAAAGCAAAAACAAGCAAAATTCATTTGTACTGTCCACTTCATAATATTTCTCAGGATTATGAGAATATTTTTAACTTAATAAGATTTCTCAAAGGAGTTCAAAGCAACTTATCGTTGAGCCGCTAAATACCTGATTGTAATGGGTGCTCATCAGCTCGCGCAGTTATGCACCGAGGTCAGAGCCGCTCCTTCTTCATTGTTGAGATCTGAGCCACTGGAGGGCTGTCGCTTGACGGACTGACCGGTGCTCGTGCAATCGTGCGCGGTGTGAGGAGAGGTTGAGCAGTGGAGCAGGTACTTGTGTAACCAGGCACAGTGTGAGAAGGTGAGAGATGCAGCGCCGTGTGAGAAGAGAGAGGGTGTATCTGTTTAGGATGGGAGGGAACTAAACGTAGAAATAATGAATTGGATTAATTCTATGTCTATCCAACGATCTCTAAATTAATATCCCTCAGATGGACCTCAGGGACCAAGTAGCGATGAAGATCAAAAGAGGTGTGGCAGGGTTAGGAAGTTAGGATCAGGAATTTATATTTTCACACTATTTGAATGAAGCTAAAATGAAATCAAGTAGAAGAACATCAGATAAATCATTTCACACAAAAAGAAAAGAAGAGGAAAACTAATACAAGTTAGAATAAATGATGATAATTCTCACTCTAATATGTATGCGCGTATAAACACATGGTAAAAAAAATTTGTTAACAAAAGAACAAAAGGAATAGTTTTTTTAATACCAAATTTCACATATATTTTTTTTTGAGAAAATATATTAAATAATATTGAAAAATAATATTATTAAAACTGATATTATGACAAAATATAACAAAAAAAAGATAGAAATGTAAAATATACTTCCTCGATCAATTGTCGATCCTAATATGTCTTATTCGCATCAGCTAAGCTGATGCATAGAAAGACATAATGCATCAAAATAGTTGCATCGGCTAAGCCAACTCTAATATTTATATTTTACATCAGCTAAGCCGAAACATACAGACAAATTATGTATCAAGACATTTGCATCGGCCAAGCCGATTTAAATAATGGCTATTAGCATCAGCCAGGCGGATGCAAAACAATAATTGCATCAACTAGGCCGATGCAAAATATGAAAGCTGATGCTAATGATTTTGAAGGCCGATGCTAATGAGAAAAGTTGATGCTAATGACTGCTGGCCGATGCAAGAAGCCTTGTTTCCTGTGGTGTAGCTGGATAGTTATAATATGTTTGATTAATGAAACTAGTCAAATTATATATAATTATACATATCGTAAGTTAACATTTTCGTACTCCAAAATAGAGGGTCCACACAACCTGAAGGGTTGTGGGTGGAAGATGACTCTGCAGAGTCTCATTTACTAGCAGATTTATGAGATATTCATCACTTATCACGGTGGACGCAATATATGATTTTTATGTGTTTATGCATAATTATTTAAATTGCATGGTTTGATAGGTCATAATGAATTATAATTGCTTAAATTGTATATTTGATAAGTCATAATGAATTATTTTAATTTAAGTGTATTGGACTGAATTTTTTTATAAATCTATTATGGAGAAGCTGCGTCGTTAAATAACTAGTTGATCTTTTTTTTTGTTTCTCTCTATGTTGTTTTATTCTATGTTGGCGGCGTAGCTTGTTGGCTGTCAGATGAATGCAGAAGATACTGTCTCTGCGGCGTCTCGGTTGAGGCGTTACAATAACCCTAGGTATAGACTTAACCGTGAAGTCTAAGATATATGAGACTTTTTAAACTTTTAGAATAAATAATTAGAAGTACTTAATCGTGAATTAGTAGTCTTTAATTGTTTAAAATTATCAGAACTTATTGAGTTTTAATCAATAAAATGAAGTACTTAATTATGAAGTTTGACTTAATTAGAGTATGGTTTTAAACTCTAATCAAGAAATTAACGCTATATTAGTCGGTAATCATCACAAAACAACAGCAAAATATATCAATAAGTGTGATCAATGTTCAAGTAGATAACGATGTCAAAACCCTAATTCTGTCAAAATCGTTCTTTAATTTAGAAAAAAACTCAGAATTTAAAATTTAGTTCTTAGAAATTGTCTATGTCGATAATTTATAACAATTTTTATGAGTTCGATATCTAGAACTACACGATAGATCGTTACGACTTCCTGTTTTATATAAATGAGATGTATCACAACAGTAAAAACCTATAATTAGCGAAAACGCAAAAAAAGAGAATAAAACAAAAGACTTTTAACTTTCCCTGTCAGTTAATTTTCAAGTACTTTTGATAGCCCCTACGAAAAAACAAAAGAATTTTAGAAACAGTATTAGGCAACCAAATTCACTGCTGAAAGATTCTAAAAAGTGGTTGAATCATTAGCACTTACCGATAGAAAGCTCAAGGTCTATTTTCTTTTTGAAATTAAAACACACTAAAGTGACTAAACAAACCAAGTAATATGCAAAAAAGGAGCATCATAAAAAAGATAAGATCACCTCCTCAATTGAAGAATCTCAAAACTGACTGTCATGTCGCAGGGGGGTCAACATCCCTCAGAAAGCAGTAAACAAAAAATCAGTTAGGTATAAATAAGAGTGGAAGGAAATAGTCGACAGCTAGTTTTGCTAGCACAAAATAGCTATTGTGAAAAAAATAAATCTAAACCGAATGGAAAACAGGAAAAGGAAAGAGAAGGATAGAAAAGAAAAGAAAAAAAAAAACAGTTTGCTGTGAAAATAGGTCCCCAATCCTAGAAGAAAAAATATATGATTTGCACACATTTCATGACTGGCAAAGGATAATAACTACAAATAATAGATATAGATGCTGTCTTATCATTTATACACAGGCAAAATAAATTGAGTGCATGCTCAGAAACCTGAAAACACCAAACTTGGATTATTGAAAATCCCTACTCCCCTAGAAAATTAACTCGCGAACCAAGCATAGCAGGCTGAACTACTGAACCGGATCTTCCGTATCAATGACATTGTTTGTCCAGGATAAATAGAAATCAGAATGGAGCAAGTGGTTTCTGATTTTGACAATCTATATTTCTTCAGCAATATATGAAAAGTTTATGTCAAAAGAAGGTAATTCTCCTGATTGTGAAACTTTTTTCAAACTATTTGAGTTGATATCTTAATCACCTTTTCTCAAAATTATAAATAATATCTATTAATGTTATTATTGTTATTTATCAATATCATCACCATGACTTTTATAATTATAATTCTAATAATATATCAGTTCAATTATAACAATAATATTACTTATT
This sequence comes from Schoenoplectus tabernaemontani, assembly GCA_037127355.1. NCBI lineage: Eukaryota > Viridiplantae > Streptophyta > Magnoliopsida > Poales > Cyperaceae > Schoenoplectus > Schoenoplectus tabernaemontani. The sequence continues at coordinate 1,586,693 of CM073754.1, forward strand.
TTCTATAAAGATTGGAATACAATATATAATTTTACCTCTGAAAATATCCTGAAATTAAATAATTTTTTATACCGTGTGGGAACTAAAGTACAAATGGTTCAATCTGGCTCATGTTCAGGAACAAGCTCTTGACGATCGACAATCTTATTAGAAGGGGTTGGATATTGACTAACATGTGCTATTTGTGTAGAATGCATGAAGAAACAGCACCTCATATATTTGAGGAGTACACATAGCAACAAATCTCAGAAGATACATAGCAGATATCCACCAACAAACGCACCCTTTGTACAGAATACATAGCTTTGGATCCTGCGGTGCAATTAATACTGCAAACGTATGACCAATACTGGAACAAAATTGATTGTCATTTGGAGGGAGCGCTGTAGGCGAATAATTGCGGAAAGCTCCAAAGATATCATGCAGCTGGCAAGAGAAGTCATGAAAGTATACAAGGAGTGGTATCCTGGTTAACTGTTAGGAATTTTGGCACGACAGCACAATGAGAAAAAAATGTGCAGTCAGGAATTTTTCAAGATCACAATCTGATTTGATGAAATTTGGAGGCTTGACCTACATCTATTAGAAAAATGTCGAAAAGAAAAGAAAAGAAAAGTATAAAATGAACAAATACACGTACCATTCGCTAATAGCGACGTTTGAAAGTAAACAAAAGACAATAATAATGACGAGTTGACATTGTTTTATTCATCTATAAAATCATAAGTACATCCTACCCTATTGAGTTGATGTTTTCTAAAATCATAACTGCATCCGATCCCTTCGAGTTCATGCTTGAAAAGTTGAAAGGAAATGAACAGCTAAAATAACAAAAATGGGCTTGTCATTGGGCAAAAAGTTGGAGGCTGAATAATAGGGTCTGGGCCTATGGGCTCTTTCTTGCTCCGTAGTCCAGACGATGATCGAAATAAGCCCAATAATGATGTTTGAAAAAAAAGTAGAGAATGAGACAAATTACATACAAATAAGAATCAATACTCATTTGGATATATACTTATAAACAAACTAAGCAACTTCCTCATGAATAGTTTTTCCGTGGTGCGTGCTCTCTGAGATTTTTGAGGCCATGATGTCGAAAAATGAACCAAGAAAAAACATAATTGCTTTATTCACAGAAACCATATGATAGTTTCTTTTTCTTGCGTTTGGTAGATGAAGTAGAGTCAAAGAGGAACAAAAGTTAATTCACTTAGTTTAATTTTAATATGTCGATGTCTAATTAGTAACATACAGTAAATTAACATGAAGTGACCTCATGTAAAATATACAAAATTAAATACCAAATATAGCAGAATCATAGTAAAAAAAATAATAAAAAACTAGAGTATGTCATTACTTTAACTTTGCTTCACCTTTTATTGTGAAGCAACTTTTTTGAAGCAAAAGAACTCTTTATTTCACCTTATTATATTCTAACTAGTCTAACTCCATTTAACTACTATTTCCGCTATCAAATTGAAATTTATAAATAGAAAGGCTTATTAGGCTTTGGTTTCTGTGGTTATTTTTGAGCCTTATTACGCAAAATAAACAGTAAAGAATATGAATCCTGTGCATATTTCTCCTTTGCAATGCATTATTAGACTTGTTTAAGAAGTCGCTTTCGCATCTGAAAAGCACGGCTTCAATTTTCTTCAAAAGATATTGTTCTAATTTGATCATGTTGTATGTCATATTCATTAATTGCCGCATATCCGAAGCTAACGGCGACTTCAATTCAAAAACATCAGCATCAAGCTGCTTATGGGAGTTGGTATATACTTCGTTTTCCAAGTAATGTCCTTCCATATAAAGATAAAAAACAAACTGTTGGGGTACTGTTTGAATGTCACCCTTTTGTCATTTTCCCTGCTTTTGAATGATTGAGCTTGCTCAATTAGCTTCTGTAGTGGTTTAGAAAATGAGAAAGTTTCTTGGTTTTTCAAATATTTGTGTGTGCATGTACACATGTGCGTGTATGTATAAAAAATATCAATATAAATGTTTTGCCGATGGTTATTTACCCGAAATGTTTAGAATAGCCCACTTTTCTACTCTCCACCTGCTGTACATTTTGATGATGCAGCGTATGAGTTTGTACGTTATAACGAAAACTTTATATATTAATTTCAAATAAATGTTTAATATAATAAAATGCAAATTAGAATATATATTAATTTGAAAAATCAGGTCTAAAAATAATAACAAAATATTCGATGTTTGTGTTATTTTTTTTTTGAAAATTTAAAATAAATACTTAGAAAACTTGAAACATCCCAAAATTTTATATTCCACAAGATTTTTATATGAATAATTTAATGGGAACCATATATTAAAATTATGAAGATTTTAATGTATATTTTTGATGTATTTTTATATCGGCCGAAATTCAAAATTTTTCACAATAGTCTATATATATATATATAAAACCTAAAAGTATTTTTTATTAAGCATAATATTTATTTATTGTAATGAAAGAAATATTTGAAATAGTGAATTAGCTAATAAATATAAATCATGTGATTATGATCACTATTTTATTGTTATTATTTTACTATTATTATTATCTTAATTATCTATATTTTAACTATTCTGATTGACAATTGTCAAATGATATTTTCGTTCTTCCGAATAATAAAGAATATCACTCTTCCAAAAATATATTATTCTATCACTCTTCTAAAATTAACACTCTTCGAAAACTATTCCTTAATTTTCTATTTGACAAAAGAAGATGAAAGGCTGGAAGTTTTATCCATTGAATTTGCATCACCAGCTTCTCTCTCTACAAGGAGAAATGATGCAAAAGTGACCCCACATATCAGGTTTTGGCATTGTTACGATGTGCTTTCCGAATACATTTTCTCTATACATATGCTCGAGGATTAATTCTTAATATACGAAAGAGGATTAAACTTTTAAAATTTTCAAACATGTCATATTATCAAATTTTTCACCAATAATTTTGTTTAAATATTTTTATCTTTTTGAATCTAAAGGTTTATATAAAATAATTTATCTCTCCTAATTTAAAATAATGTGTAATGCATTTAAGGTGAAACTTAACTTTTAAAATGATCTAATTTTTATATGATCATTTATAAATTATTATATATTTTTATTATAATAATAATTATTAGGATGCGACTAACAGTACTCCAGTGACAATCCCCTAAAAAATTCCCCCGCAAATGACTTTCCATTTTTAAAAAATTTCGCTCAATTGCGCTTAACGAACTTCCCTTTTTTGAAAAGTTCATTAAGCATAAAAGCGCGTGTGATTATTAATTCATCGTGTACAGACCATTAGCGCAAAAACGTAGCGTACATGATAATTTAAAATTTTTCGACTGTCAATTCTATGTTCTATGTAATTATATTCTACATGCATATATATATATATATATATATATATATATATATATATAGAGTGGAGATAGCGTGAGCTTAAGCTCACGGAGGCCTTCCGTGAGCTTAACTCAAAAAACATATTAAATTATCTTAAAATTTTAATTTATCATTCTCATTAAATTCTTTATATGAAAATCTCATGGGATGCAAAAATTTGGAGCGTTTTGAGCTTTTTAAGTCACCGTTTTTAATTTTTGAAAATCAGCTCTAAAAATAATAATAATATATTCAATACTTGAACATCATTTTCAAAAATTAAAAACGGCGACTTAAAAAGCTCAAAACGCTCCAAATTTTTGCATCCCATGAGATTTTCATATAAAGAATTTAATGAGAATGATAAATTAAAATTTCGACATGATTTAATATGTTTTTTGAGTTAAGCTCACGGAAGGCCTCCGTGAGCTTAAGCTCACGCTATCTCCACTCATATATATATATATAGCAAAGATACTGTGAGCTTAAGCTCACGGAGGCCTTCCGTGAGCTTAACTCAAAAAGTATATCAAATTATCTCCAAATTTGAATTTTTCACTCTCATTAAATTTTTCATATTGAAATCTCATGGGGTACAAAATTTTAGGATATTTCGAATTTTCTAAGTCGCTCTTTTTAATTTTTGAAAATAATGTACAAACATAGAATATTTTATTATTATTTTTAGAGCCGATTTTCAAAAATTAAAAAGAGTGACTTAGAAAACTCAAAATATCCCAAATTTTTGTACCCCATAAGATTTCAATATGAAGAATTTAATGAGAGTGAAATTTTTTAATTTGGAGATGATTTGAAATAGTTTTTGAGTTAAGCTCACGAAATGTCTCCGTGAGCTTAAGCTCACAGTATCTTAACTCTAAATCACCGTTTTGAGCTTAAGTTGTGGTTTTTAATTTTTGAAAAGCAGCTCTAAAAATAATAATAATATATTCAATACTTGAACATCATTTTAAAAAATTAAAAACGGTGATTTAAAAAGCTCAAAACACTCCAAATTTTTGCATCCCACAAGATTTTTATATAAAGAATTTAATGAGAATGATAAATTAAAATTTCGAAATGATTTAATATGTTTTTTTAGTTAAGCTCACGGTATCTCCACTCTCTCTCTCTCTCTCTCTATATATATATATATATATATAGAGTTATACTATTGTGAAAATGTTTGCATTTCGAGTCCAAGTGCATACAACTCAAATTTTATCGTAACACATTTGAAATTCAAAATTATCATTCTCATTAAATTTTTCATATTAAAATATTGAGGGATACAAAAATTTGGGGTATTTTGAGTTTTCTAAATATTTGTTTTGGATTTTTGAAAATCAACAACAACAATTCAATATTTTATTATTATTTTAGTGCTGATTTTTAAAAATTCAAAATAAATACTTAGAAAGCTCAAAATACCCCAATTTTTTTTATATCCCCCAATATTTTGATATGAAGAATTTAATGAGAATGATAATTTTGAATTTCAGACGTGTTACGATAAAATTTGAGCCGTATGCACTTGGACTTGAAATGCAAACGTTTTCACAATAGTCTAACTCTATATAAATAATATTAATTTTTTTTATGTATTTAGGTTTCTATTTTTATATAATTACTTATGTTAGTTATTGAGATATGTGTCATGCATGCATAATAATATATTATATGTAATTAGATATAATATATAGGTGTTTAGATGTGTTTTGGGTATTTAGATATGTGTTTTGAGTATTTAGATATGTGTTAAGGTATTTAGATATGTGTCCTCGGTATTTAGATATATATTCTAGGTATTTAGAATTCTTCCTTATGTATTTAGATATGTGTTATGGGTGTTTAGATACGTGTCATGGGTATTTAGATTTATTATCTAGATATTTAGATTTCTTATTTGGATATTTAGACATGTGTTATGTGTATTTAGATATAATATCTAGGTATTTAGATTTCTTACTTAGATATTTAGATATGTGTTATAGGTATTTTGATATGTGTTCTAGGTATTTAAGTATAATGTCTAGGTATTTAGATTTCTTATTTAGATATTAAGATATGTGTTACGGGTGTTTAGATATGTGTTACAGGTATTTAGATATGTGTTCGGGTATTTAAGTATAATATCTAGGTATTTAGATTTCTTATTTAGGTATTTAGATATGCGTTCTGGGTATTTAAATATAATATCTAGGTATTTAGATTTCTTATTTAGGTATTTAGAGATATGTTCTGGGTATTTAGATATGTGTTATGGGTATTTAAATATCATTTATATGTGATTCTCTAGAGTATATGATTTCATTCAATTATTTACTGAATACCATGAAAAAAATTAAACTTCACAAAATAATATCAGCCTAATAATATATTAAATATCACAACATTCTAATTTATGTTCAACATCAAAGTTATAATACATGAAACACATTTCAACATCATAAGTTCTAAGGAAGAGAGAATTAAAAAAAAAGCGCTAGATGCTAAATCTAATTGAGAAAAATATTGAAGAAACTATATATATGGGATGTCGAGCTCAATTAGCACGTGTTTCATTAAAGAAAAGAGCGCTGAGAGCGCGGGGATTATTTTGGGGATGGAGGGTCCGGGGAGAAAAAGATTTTCTCTAATTATTATTATAATTATCATTATTATGTAGCATTTGAAAATATTGTATCTAAATTTTCTTTTATATAATATTTTATTAAATATATTTAAAATATTATATTATTAATATTTACGGACTATATTGTCGGCGTGAATTCCGAGTTACAATCTTAGTTTGTATAAATCAGAAGAAGTTAGATGAGTTTGGATTTAATATATTTTTAATATTATATATTAATTGAGGGTAGATGCATAATTGTAGTTGGAAAAAATGATAAATATTTAACTTAAATGAGTTTGTATTTATATATTTATTTATTTTGAGGTGGTAAATTTTAATTTCTCAACTTTGAGGTGGCACGTATTTTATTTTTCCTTATAACTTTATATATTCAAAAATATGGATTTATAAGTCAAACGCGGAGGGATAGTATAAAAGAGTGGAAAGTGGACATGCCACTTTGCCAGCACCCTTATTTTATTTTATCTTTGATTTTAATATTCCTTGGGTAGTTCATCTCCTGGAGAAACAAAATAATGGTTCTCTTCGCCATTATTATAGTGAAAGCGCGTCTTGAAATCTAGGGCAGACACATTATCTGTTTCAGCAGTCGTTTCACGGCTGTTTTGTCTGTTTCCGAGATTTTGTGTCTGGGTTATTGGGTGAAAGTGAAACCGAGAAAGCTTGAATAATTCGTCTGATGTGGATCTTATATGCTCGCGGTTGATGGTATAAAGGTGTTGGATCGTTAACTACTATTACTTTTTTTTTTTTTAAAGATAGTGTTTTATAAATTCGGTATATGTTATTTTTTTTTATTTTTTTTTCTGAAATTTGAACCGCGCCACCTTTACGAGACAAAATTTATTATTATCTATATCAAATTTTCGATTCATTACTATTAATTAAGTACTAACAGCAACAACTAATTATATATATATAACAACAGTAATATTGATAACAATACAAATAATCTGGCAATAATTATAACGTCATTAATTAATTGCCTAGCTATTCATTGGTTGGCTCTCGAACAAACGATGCGCGCGATTGTGGAATTCCATAATAGTACCTTTTTTTCACTATTATATATATACCTTTTGCACACGATAGCAACATCAGATATCGATGTCACGCAGGGTTTAAATGATCTGTCTGATTTTGGGTCAAATAATTAAGGCTCGCATTCTCTATGTAAGTTCCATCTTTATCTTTCAAGCGCCGTCATTTCTGAACGTGATGTACAGCACAAATAGGATAGTTTATAAGAGCTAAGCATTTTAATCCGATTCGGCTAGTTTTTTAAAAAACATAATTTTTATTCGGTTTTTAGAAGTCCGATTCGGTTTTTCTTACATTGTGACAATGCTCGGTCTGTGATACCTTTGTGCTTCAGGGTTTGAATGATGCCTTAAGTAATAACAAATCAACAAAAATGAAGGATGATAAGTGAAAAATGCTGTGTGGTAAAGCCCTTAGTACAATTCGATTTTATTTGTCAAATAAAATTAAGGCTCCTTTCATGGTCGAAATATGTTCAAATGAGTTATGGATGAAATTGGAAGACATATTTGTTCAAGTCATTGGCAAGTCAGACTGCTTTGAAGAAACGGTTGTACCGGCTTAGGATGGAGAAGGGTATAGATTTGAGGATTCATCTTGGTGCGTTTAACACTTTGATGCAAGATGTGTTCAATGTGGGTGGAAAGATCAAGAAAGAGGATTAAGCTTGTTTATTCATGGCATCCCTACCAAAGTCGTATGATCTGATTATGATATTTTTGCTTAGGGAAGAAGAGTGACCTAACTATGTCGGAGGTGCATGCAGGAGGATGTGTCGGGATCCTCTAGTGCGTTTGTGACTGCATCAGATTGGCGACGAAGGAATGTGTTGGGCCACAATACATGTCATAAGTGCGGCAAACCCGATCACTTTCGACGGGATTGTCCCAAGAGACAACTGGACCGTCGACCTACCCTTAAATCTAGTCGCACGATGGTTGTAATTGGTGATGATGGTGATGTCATTGTGTGTGTGGATGAGGAGGATGTGTATGAGTCTTTTGGTGACGAGACGGACAGTGATAGCAGTGGCGCCTGTAGTAGCTGAGTGTTAGACTTTGGGAGCATATTCCCTATTTTTCCTTAGAGGGATTGATTTGATTCCTTTCGAGAGGTGTTCGGTGGGACCGTGACTTTGGTTGATGGATCGACTTTGTCGATTGTCAGAGTCGGTGTGGTTAGGTTTTGAATGTGGGATAGTATAATTTGTATGATCATTGATGTTCGGTATGTATCCGTGTACGGAGGAGTATTGTGTCACTCAGTGAGTTGGATTCATGCGGGCATGAGCTACTTATTCGTGGTAGGTCCATGGAGGTACTTTGTGGTGACAAGATTATCATTCGAGATACTAGGCGCGATGGTCTCTTTTTAAGATGGTCCGTACGGTGGACTCCGCGTCCACTATCGTATCGGCTGACACTCCTACTTGGAGAGTTGTAGAACATGATGACATGACTGGTTGTAATGACGCTGCGACGGTTGAGACATGTCACATGGTTATGAGTGCCATTACACAGTTGTCCCTAAACAGAGAGTAGCTGGAGGCGGCAGACTTGGCCATCTGGATTTTCTTGGATGTCTTGGGACCAGTGTAGGGAGGCGTGGACATGTGATGAGTGATGTTGCATGGGGCATTGAATATGTGCGGCCACAGACCGTTGACTCAGGTCTGATGTGGTGAGTCCCTGGATTAGGAGGCTCGAGGGAGGCAAATGAGATATCGATAAATAATTATTGGGACTATGACAGTTGATATGGAATGAGTTGCTCATTTGGGCTTATGGTGAAGATTATTGGGTTTTTAGGCCCAATTCAATATTTGGCCCATGTACTCAACTCTTAGATTTTATTTATTCTCTTGACCACTTCCCTCTTGAGGTGTGCTGCTAAAAAGTTAGGGTTACTATAATATTTCATGAATAGTGGCTGCTCCTTCTTGCATGCCTTGAACAAAAAAGAGTGAGAGAAGAGAATAGAAAAAAGAGAGTGAGGAAGGTATAGATAGAGTGATTATTTGTTCTAGTAATTAAAATATTTTTGTAATTTTCTTGATTTATAGTAAGTTTATCGATCATTTGCCTTCCGATGAAGTAGGCTCGGCCGAACCACTTTACCTCTTGTGTGCTCTCTTGTGTGCTTGTTGAACTTGATCTATCCGTAGTAATATATTTTACTCCATTGTGATTGGTTGGTTATATACATTGGTTAGTTTTATTTTTAATTTCTCAAAATCCAACTTGTGGTCCTATTTAAAGGGTTGTTATTGTTCTATTTAGAGCTTATTGGAGTTGTTCTGATAGTTGAGACCTGTTGTACTAATGTTGTATTTGCTGTACCTATCCCCGGTTTGGGCCAACAAAAACTAACACAAAATAAGCATAAAATAAATAACAGATACACCTCTAGTTGTAATAACAGTACCTCTTATTGGTACTTGGTCCGGCATTTGGAACCTCTCCTGGGTTCAATTTGTAGTTCAATATGCACCGATCAAATTTTAGTTCTTGCATTCCCAGGCTGAGGATTGAACCAAATTGGATTAATTTGATAAATTGAATCTTGAATTGTAATTTGGAGTCTTAAAAGGATATAGTTCTCTGTAAATTATTCATATTGTGCTATGCACAGATTATTCATTAGTCACAAATTATTCTCTGTAAATTGTAAGTTCTAATTGCACATTAGTCCCATATATCATAAATTATATCAGTTGGGATGGTAATCTTCTCTAACTCGCGTCCTTTGTTAACAAATCAGTTCTAACATAGTTCAAAAGTGAACTGATAGCTTCCTATAACAGTATCACGTTGTGCACAACAAAAGCAAATAGAAAAGAACCATTCTCAAAGCTAACGACAAAGACAAATGACACACCTTTTGAGAACATGCAACCACATCTCAGAAGTAATAAGAGCATAGCTTCGAAAATATAATGTCAATGACTCTTGCACGGTGGAGAGGAGCGGAGAGGATATGAGAGGAGGGCCGATAAGATGACTCTGGTCGGAACCGTGAATGAACACAAATTTTTAATATAATAATAAGTCAAATTTTAAAACTAAGAACGATAGTGCGCCACTAGTATTGGCGCATAAGATATGCATCACTGACACTGACACCGACATGTTCCATTGAGTGTGCCACTGGGATTGACGCCTTCCTCCTAGTGCGTCAGTGGGAGTGGCGCCTTCAACAGTGCGTCGATTACACTGATGCATTATTCTCATTCTATAAATATCGCTTGTCACTCGTCTCTTTCATCAAACCACACTCGTTGTATTTTCATTATATAATAACACCATTTGTCAAGCCATGAAATTTTAAAAGCCCATAATTAAATTATTAATAAAAATTTATATCAAATACAATTAACAAAGTGTAAAAAGTATAACTTATGTAGGTAAAAGCATAAATGATAAATGAATAATTAATTAACAGTAAAAATATAAAATATGTCGATGTAATAATGTAATAACCGTGAATAATAAGATAATGGATAATAAAATGATTTAAGACTAACGAATTAAGCGAGTTGGATAAAACATAATATTAGAAATTAAGATAAATCTGAATTTAAGTCCCCGATTAAAATCAAATAAACTTAACCCATGTGACCTGCTACACCTAAAGGTAAGTTACATGAAAGATCCCACCAAATCCTCCACAGAAAATCCCAACACAAATTTCTCTCTCTCCTCATTAAAATCCGCCATTAATACCTATTAAATCTTTTCTCTCTCTCTCCGCCTCTCTGTCATTTCCCGACCTTCTCTCTTCTACTCTCTTTCCTCTGTCTCCCTCGCTGTTCACCCACGCTCCTTTCGTTGCGCCCCTTTTTCTCCTTCTACGCGATTCCATCGCGCTCTCTCTCTCTCTGGACTCATTTTCCTTCCTAACCTACACCTTCGATCCCATCACCCCTCCTTTTTCCCCCCTGACGCGCTAGTCCCGACTTACCTACCTTGACGACTCAGGTGGCTATCACCGCTCTTTGCCCCCTCTCTGCACCCGAGGCAGTACCAACCGCCCTCGTCAGCCATTGGCAAGGGGTGTACCCTCCGCCCCTGAACTGCCTATAAAGGCAGCATACTTCCCCCTCTCTGGTTCCTTTCTGACTCTGAAATTTTCAAAGTTTTCACTCTATAAACCCCCCTCCCCCTCAGCCGAGCCTTCTCTCTTTGACGAGTGCAGCCACTACGCTGCTGGGAGACGCCAAACCGCCCTCTTCTGATTTGTTGTCTTAACAAGGCGAGACGAGCTCGATGCTGGTTTTGCCGAGTCACCCCCCACCTCTAACCCACTCCCGTTGCGGCCCCGACTCTGATCTCTTGCTGCCTCATGTGGGACCGGGTAATATCATTCCTCATTTTCTTGGCCGTGTGGGCCCTTGTTGCGTGCCTTGTGTGCCGATCCAGTGTGTGCCTTGGTACACTGGTACCGATTGGTACCAGTGAGGCAGGGCCTTGAGCTGTTGCTGGTATGGTCTTGACTGATTTTTGTGGCTAAACTGGTTTTTGCTGGTTTGTTTGACCTCACTCGGTTCTGGTACGATACTACACTTATCTTAGCTCTCCGACCCTATTACATTGCTTGACTTAATGTCTGTGTTGGTTTGATTTGGTTCTCTGTCTTTCTACTGGTACCTGGCTGTTGTACAATTTTGCCAGTTGCTGCCCTTGGTTGAATTGTGGCTTTGATCCTTTTTGTGTGGTGTGCCTGACATGTCATTTCTTGCCGGCTACTGTTATCTTGTCATCCTTGGTACGCTGGTACCATTTGGTACCAGTGAAGTAAGGGGTTGTTGTCTTGATTCCTGTGGTCTGACTCTATTGCTTGTGGTCTGGATTTGGCCTTGCCTCTGTCGGTTCTGACCTTGAGTTGTTTGTGCGAATTATGATCTATCCTCATGCGATAAGACCTATAATTGCCTTGATGCTTTGTTGTCATGCAGTTTTGCTTAGTCGTTTGAATTTACTTTGTTGGTTAGTGCTTGCATGTCCCCCTCCCCTTTGGAACTTATATGGATTTGAGCAGGTACCAATTGGTACCAGCATCTGGGAAGTTATTTATATTATATGGGAGTAGATTTTGATATGACAGTTTAAGATAGGGGTTAAATTGTGAAATCTGATATGTTTTAGGGTCTAAATGAATAATGTGATAATAACTCTCGATTAGAGGGTTATATGCGCATAAATGGTTCGATTGATCTTATGATGATTCAGTTTTGATAAGTTTTATTGAATGGGCCAAAGTGAATAAAATGCGGGATGAATTTTTAATCGAATTTAGTCTTATGGGCCGAAGGGTATAAGCGGGTTGAAAGTATGAATTGACTAATTAGCAAGTGCCGTAGACTTAAAAACGTGCGCAAATAATAATTGATTAATACTTAAACCTGAATTTGGGAGATGATTACATGATCTACCTCAATAACGAAAATCCGAACAGATACAGTGATTTCGAAGGCAGCCTATGATCACAAACACATTAAAACACCAACACATTTAATTAAATAAAAACATTTATTAAATTTAAGTTTAATTATTTTTTTTCTTTTAATTTGATTTTTATTTTTGTTTCTAGTTTTATATAATATATTTTCTAATTAATGAAAATAATATTAAAATATAAAATAATATATAATTAAAGAATATGATATAAATAATTAGGGGTTATAAAGTAATAATTAAAGGATAATAATAATTTATAATAGATAAATATATATTAATCAATTTCTCTATTTTTAATAAGAACAATATTAATTATATAATATTATATATTAATTAATTCCTCTATTTTTAAATAATTAATTATCATAATTATAATTAAAATAATTAAGTGATAATGATTAAGTTAACTTAATAAATCTAAATAAAATTAAGTTAATTACATTAATTAAAATAAATATAATCTTAAAACACGAAAATAAATAATAATGCTCCCGTCTCCGAGTCCCAGGTATACCCTGACCTAACCAGACCCAACGCGAATAGGATACTCGCCAATTTAATTTATTTTGACTTTATAGATTCTCAAAAATATCTTGACGACCCGACAATCAAGTACACTCAGGATGAGACGGTTGACGAGATCGTGGGCCCCACCGGAGACCGAGTAATCAGACGCTATCAGCCTTGCCAAAATATTTAGGTGCGGATTGCACTGAGATTTATGATTTCTTAGGATATGACTTTAAATTATATTTTCTTTTCTTTTGATATTGAAACTTGTTCATATCATCCGCATTTCATTTTATATGCATTTCATTTTGATCATTAATTAGATTAATAATTTAATATAATTAGTTATAGGATAGATTATCCTAGATAGAGGAAGTAGTATTTAATAATTTAATATAATTAGTTACATGATAGATTATCTAGGATTTAATAATTTATATTAGTATTAATTAAGTACCTTAAAATTTTACTATGTAAATAATATGATTCTTATTAACTGGATTGTTATATTGATCAAAATAAGCTTAATCGAATTATCACTAAATTGAACTCAGATTTGAATTTGTATATTATTTGTTTTCTATAATTTGTATGTTGTTATGAAACTCAAGGAAAATTTAAGTTAAACATGAATATTCAAATTTGGGTTTGGGAAGAGTGTCAGTACCGGCTCGATTTTATAATAAAATACACTTTAATTTATTATTAAGGAGCTATTACGTGGTTACAGTGATTATTTTATCACTTTATATTTAGCAGTGACTATTTTGTCACTTTATATTTGTTCGTGATTGATTCATTTCATTTCATATTATTTTCGGATAGTCTCCTTCAATTTGAATTATATATTGATAAAAATTGAGTCGTTGTTCGTTTCATTATAGTAAGGGACTGAGCGGGATAAATTAGGGATGGTTTTGATAGTGAATGACGCTCTCTTCTATAGAGCGGGCTCTCTTCTATAGAGCACTGGTTGAGGTCGGTTCTTTCTGAAAAGAATTTATCCCGCAAAGTCATTCGTGTGATATGAGAGTTTGAACCCGTACCTATTATATTATAATATCTCAGAATGATTCATTTTGGGTTTATCCTTGATTTAAAATATTCATGACATTCAAGTAGTGCATTTTTTTATAAATCTCTTTCGGGTTCTTTTTATACCATACTAATATATGATTAAATCAATTTTGATATTTAAACTAAAATAAAATTATGTACTTATATGTTGCTACTATATTTATTATAAAAATAAATTTTTAATGGTTTTAAGTCTAAGCCTAGAGATTTATAACATCTTGGTGCTGGACCTAAAACCGCACTGAGTGACTTATCACTCACGTTTCCACGGTAGTTGTGGGGTCCAGGTTTTACAGGAGCGGGATCTAGTTTTTGATGAGAGTGCTAGGTGCAGTCCTGCGTGGTGCCAGAGATGCTTCGCCGCTTCCGCTTGTGAGCAGGGTAGTGGATTAGGATCTATCGGGTTTCGAGTTTTATTTCTTCTTTTGGGTTTTTCTTCTTTTGGGTTTATCTTTGTTCATTTTGGACTGTATGGTCATGTATATTATATTGTTATTATTTTGTTTATTCTGTGATTTTCTTATTTTATTCATTTAGCCTTTCGTACGCACGTCTCGTCGTGCGTACGTGGCGGGATTTAGCACCCCAAATCCGTTCAATTTATTTCTGGGGTGTGACACCATTACTCGTATCTTTCCTCAAATCACAAATATGAGTTTCAATTATCATCAGTACAATAATGATGATTCAAATTATTTTCCAGAAGTACATAACAATAATACCGATTTTGATAAAATATTCCCTAATTATACCAAATGAGGTATCCACTTTTAATCCAATTAGATATTATTCGAATTATTCAAATAGTTCTTTTTATTTATGATCCTATCCACCAGTGCAATCAAATTATTTTGACAATAATAACACTATTTACCAACAACTAAACCCAACAATTCAACTTTGTCCTACTACTTATAATTTTTTTGGAGGTGGTAGAAGTATTTATCAAGAATTAGATCTTCCTGAAAATAACTTTTCTGAAGATAATTGTGATATTGGTACAAATTTGACTCTTAATATAAGCAAAAATTCTAGTACCGCTGATATTGATAGTGGTAGTAATGTCAATATTTTATCACATATAATAGAAAATAATGATGATGATAATGATGATGAGGAAAATGATATTGGTCAGATCATTTGATTGAACTGAAGACAAAAAATGGATTACACTCGGAGATTCTGATATTTTGGATAATGATTCCGAAATTGAGGAATCCCAAAGAACTGATAATACATTATTTGTTATGATAGAACTGAGAGGCACCATCCCGTAGAAACGTTGAACGATATTGAAATGTTCGATTATTTATGTGCTAATGAAGGTCAATCAAGACTTATTTACGAGTTAGCTAAAGATAGATTATTTAGTTCTAAATCAACGTTAATTTGGATAATTAATGATTGGAGTATTAAAAAGAACGTTCAATGTTAGACTAAAGACAGTAGTAAAACAAAACTTATTATGAAATACAAAATATGAGATTGCCCTAAATCAACATATAACAAACTTTGGCGTGGTTGGGAAAGAACAATCGAATAATTATTTGGAACATGAAAATATGTTGTGGTGCACTCTCTTTATATAGGGGAGGAAGATGTCACTCCTAGTGGCGCACTGGGAGGAATGCGCCACTCCCAACTACCAGGAGGAAGGCGCCACTCCTAGTGGCGCACTCAGGGAAGACGTCAATGCGAAGAGCGCATACTGTGTGCGTCAATACCAGTGGCGCACTGTCATTTTTAGTTTTAAAATTTAATAATTTTGATTATTATTAATAATAATATAATTTAACTTATTATTATATTAAAAAATATGTGGTGAATGAATGAAGCAGACTCGGTCGTGAATGGTTTTAGTGAGAAGCATACTAGTTTTAGTTTGGAACCATGAATAAAAGAAACTAGAAGTAATTTGATAGAAATGGTTGAGGGTATTTTCATCTGTTTATAAATTTATTGTATTTTGATGTATAAATTAATATATGTAGTAAAAGACTAAATAAGTATATTTTAGAGTGATATTAGATGAAATTAAAGTTTTAAGGTGGTATTATGCTAAATTTAAAATTTTGATGTGGCATGAATTAATTTTATCTAAATTTTAACTGATATGTAACTTCCATTAGAATTTGGAGCCGGATCCTCCGGTCTCTTTGTCTTCGCCCCGTTTAAATAACCTAAAGTAATGATTTTTTAAATTATTACTATTTTTTCATTTTTTTTTATCCTCGGTACATATCTTGTAAACGTTGATAATTAAAAATCGTTAATGAATCTTTCGTTCACTTCTTAAAAAGAACATTAACCCTTATTTGTTATTAAATAGAGGTTACTAAAAATCAGTTCCGTGGCAGTGAATATATGTTTGTCAAAATAGTAGCTGGTCTCAATTTGAGTGATCGATACTCCAGTTGCTATATATTTACTGTCATATCTGTTATTGTTCATTATTTAATTGTTTTTCTTATGTAAGACTTTGTTTGAACAATGGAATTTGGTCGGCTAATACTAAACGAACTTCAAGATAAAAGGTATCATGGAGGATATTTTTGTTATTAGTTATTACGGAAATGAATTTGTTCCATGGACTTTGTACATAGGCTCGGTCAAGTAGTACACAGAAACTTCCAGTTTCTATATATATCTAATTCATGTATAAAATGCGTCGTTACCGACATTTAATAAATATGAGAACACGTATACGCGTATTATCCTTTTAATTGGCGGCATGATACATGCTTTAATTATATGACATTGACTTTCTGATACTGCTATTTTTTTTATCTTAGTCATTATTATCTAAAAAGAATTCTTCATGTTTTGGATTCAAATAATAAGAAACATTATCATTCTCCAGCTGTTTTTTTCGTCTTTTGTATTAACCGAGATTTCCTCTCTCCTGCAATTCATTGAATTTGTTTCTCTCCCCTCATTTATATTTAATATCATGATTTAAATATTTTTAAATCCTCTTCATTAAAAAATGTGTTTGATAAACTTAATTTTAAAATGGAACCAATTTTGTATTTCATATTGCATCATTAATTGTATTGTCATTATTATATACACCTTTTTTATTTTTATACATATCTTTAATGTTCTAATAACTATCTATTATATATAAAATTTATTTTACGTAATTATATATATATATATATTTTTAAAAGTATTATTTTCAATTGCTATATTTCCAGGTTCAAAGTCTGAAAAGCAACACTACTATTAAAAAAGTCTTGTACGAAGAACAACATGTACACATCTAATAAAATAATAAAATTCACCTATAAATATTTTAAAAAAATTTCTTATGAAATTCACTAACAATATTAAAATATGATCGGAAGACAAAATTTATATATATATTTTTAAATTTTTTAGGGATAAAAAATACATTGAACCAATGATTAATTTTTAATAATAATGATTTTTGATTGTTTAAAAAATATAAAATTCAGTCTTCTGTTTTAGTATGGAGAATACTTTGAACGGTTCGATCAGTATTTTGAATTCAAAAAATAAAAATATAACACGAAATACAAAATATATATTGTACTTCATGATTCACTTTAACATAACTATATATATATATATATATATATATATATATATAATACTCGAGTTAATGCAATTGACAACTTATAAATTAGATTGACATATAAAAGTGATCAAGAAATAAGTTGCTTTTACTAACCATTATATTATATGATCTATCAGATTTGTATCTTTTCTAAAAATGTTAAAATCTATATACTACACTACAATAAAAAATCTATTTGACAATGATTATCAATCAAATTTAACAACAATTACTGAACCGTTATTAAAGAGGGGTGTTAGATAAGGTTCTAAATAACCGTTCTCATATCTCGTTGCCAAATTATATGTTCGGAATTATTTTTTTAATTAACCTTTAGCAACGATTTTGTGCCAGAATCATTGTTAAAGAGGTATTTAACAAAATTTCTGAGCCTAAAATCATTGTTAAATATACCTTTAACAACGATTTTGATACAAAACCGTTGTTAAAGGTCCTTTAATTTTTATTTTGCAAATTATAACTTTATATACAGATAACAAAGGAACTAAAAACAGTAAATGATATAAGAACATTTGAAAAAGGATAAGCATTGTGACATACATCATATTATTCATTCAATATGTAATATAAAAAATATAATTATTTATACAATGAAAAAATATATTTACTAAATAATATAATTTTCTTACTCAATAATATAAAAATTAATACAATTTTAAAGAAAAAATAGAAAAAAAATCAAATAAAATTCAATGCATTTTTTAGCCTGGAGATTAGTTTTTTTGCCAGAAAAATGATCGTAATGGTGAAAGCATTAACCCTGTAGATCTCATTGTAAGCTTTCCGTGGCTGCGTAGCACGGCTCAATCGGAGTTTCTTATCAAAAGTATGTTCATTTGAAGTTGAAATGGTTAGATTTCAGTTTTTATTTCTTATGTCTCTCTTCTTTCTTTCTATGTCTCTCATCTCTCTTTTTATATATGAAAATAGATGACAATGAGTTGGTAATCCGTGAGATTTTAGTTTTTTTAATTTTGATGACAATGAGTTGGGATACATGAACAGTGAGATGAAAAAATGATAATTTGTGAGAGCAAATGACATTGATGGATATAGATATGTGAGAGCCAAAAAAATATATAAATAATTAATAACGATTATCTGATCAAAATCATTGTTAAATAGAGTAAAAAAATATGAAAATCAGTACACCCATTTGACAACGATTCCTTCAAGGAACCGTTGTAAATATAGTAAAAAAACAAAAAAAATCAGCACATCATTGGTTCCTTCAAGGTACCGTTGTCAAATATTGTATTTATCAACGTTTCCTTGAAAGAACTATTTTTAATGAGTGTGCAGTTTTTTGATGTTTTTGGCTCTATTTTAACGTTTCTTTATTAAAAACCGTTGCCAAAAAAGTTATAAATATTATAATAATATCATTGAGTCATTTTAGTAACGGATTTGATTTATAACTATTGTTAAAATGGTGTTGTCTATGATCATTTTTGTTATAATGCTATAAATTTTTATACAAAGATAAATTGACCTATCTAGATCAATATTTTAAACACTGAATTTTAAAATTTAAATCATAAATATTTCATCTGAAATACTTATGAAAGTATAATAGACAAACTCTATATATGAATAATTCACCTACTTATTGGTAATTGTAAACTATTATATGTAAGCTTAGTCGGCTCAATATAAATTACATGCGTCGAGAGCATATTATTAGCGTGATTTGACGTGACGTGACTTAATTACATGATTGTCATGCATGTATGAATAATCTTCAAGTGTGAATCTTTTCAAATATAGAAAACAATCGTAGTTAATAATTTGATGTGTAGCACAATTAATTGCACGACAATAGACCCTATTGAATCCCTTCAATTAAATAGCTTGTCGTGTAAATATTTATATTTAATTATAAACTGCATTAGTGCAATTATCAATCAAATTAATCTAATTGGCTGTTCATGTCGCCATGACATTAATCTACTATATATGTGAAATTCAACTGGTTATTTCCGGTGAGTGTACAGTAGGGATGGCAATTTAGTCCGCGACTCGGTGGATCCGTTCAGGTCTGTTCCGATCCGACGTCAATCCGTCCGGTTTGATCAATGAATGGGTAGGGCCGGGCCGGGTCATCCTACGGTCCGAGCCAGATACAAATTTGAAGTTAGACTCGCCCGTCCAGTCCGGAGTAATTGTATATATATATATATATATTATTTATATTTATACTTATATTATATATATATTTATACATATTATATATCAATATATTCTAAAAATTATGTAGAATCTTAATATAACACTAATATCATTTAAATTATGTTAAGTATTAAGTTATGATATTATTATATGAATAAAACACTAATATTTTTTAAATTTATAAATGTGAACAACGTAATCCTATAGACATCTTGGTACCCTTTTAGTCATATCTTTTAACTCGAAAATTCAATCAATACAAAATTAATTTATCTAAAACCATCATAATTATATTTATTATTTTTATATTTTTATCCCTTTCAAAAACAAAACATATCAATATCAAAAATTAATATTATGAAGGTTAACTGCTAAAAAAATTTAGACCTTTAGATACCTTTTTAATTATAACTTTGTACTGAAAGATCATATTAAGATGAAGTAAATTTTTATAGATTCATAACAATAAAATATATACTTTTGATATTTTAAGTTTTCTCAAATTCATAATCTAAGATGTTAAAAAAAATATTTTTTAACTGATTTTAAAAAACTGCACTGCAGAATGGGTCTGAATGGGCCGGGCTGGACCAAAAAAACTTGGCCCGCAGGCAGAACGGACCAGGATTTTCAAATCCGGAGATATAGACCGGACAAAACAAATATATAATTTTGATGAACGGACTGAACCAGGAGATTGATGTTTTACCCGTCTACCTGGCCCATTCCCATCTCTAGCTTAGAGCCGCGGACAGAAAAAAAAATGTTCTTAATTAATTAGCCTGAAAGGTAATAAGACCGAATATTTGCTCCATTATGGCAGTACTGCTGTAACAGTACTATTGCAACAGCATGCCACTTGAAGAGCATACTTTATGTCGACACCGTGTTGTTAATCCTGGAAAGCAGTGCTGTAACATCAACTCATGTATATTTCATATTTGATCATTGATCTGTATGCACTTTGGTCTGAAGTGCAAAACGTCTCAAAATATGTTTTTATCATGTTACTGATCAATAAATTAATATCATAATTTTATAAATACAACAATTTATAATTTTAAAGATTTAATAAATAAATTTTCCGTATATATATATATATATATACACCCATATATAGAGTTTAGCTACGGTGCTACGCGTAGCATAGATGACTCGTGTGTTATAGACCGTTTCTCCGTCTTTGAATCCGATCTGAAATCCGTCTTTAAAGTTTAAATTGTCAAATATATTTGATTGCTTAAAGATGAATCTCATATATATTTACATAATTTCTTTTAGGGTTCGTTCCGCATGCCATCTTAATTTGAAATGCTCAACAATATTATATATTTGAATGAAGCTGTATCGACCGGTATTAGGATCAGGGGCAGACCTAGTAGTATCCAGGGGGGGAGCACGTGCCCCCCCTGGATTTTGAAAAATAGTGCTTTTCAGTAATGTTTTCGGCACGTGCCCCCCCCCGGAAATTTTTTTTGCCCCCCCCCCTCCTGAATTGTCTGATTATTTTTATTGAGAAAAAATATTTAATACCGTGCATAATGAAATAATTATGCAAAGATATCAAAATATAAAGTTCCTTAGTCGAAAACTTTCTTCATCAACTTGATTATCTATTACTTTGAGCTTTATTTTATTGTTATTTTAATATATAAAATGTTATTATTTAATAAAAAAATTATTAATTAAGTATATATATTAAATTATTAATTTTTTTTATTTAGTACCCGATTAGTTAATGGATTTGAACCCGATAAGCCATTACAATCCGATAATTGCCCCCCCTAATCAAAATCCTAGATCCGCCACTGATTAGGATCTATCTCTCTTTATATTTTTTAGATTCTTTTACTATTTTTTATCATGAAAATCGCTTGATTTAAACATATAAATCATCTAACTTAAAATTTTTTTGTAAAAGATCCAAGTGAATTTACATCTGAATATCATGTTGAACCGTCCGAATCAATTATTTAGATTTAAAAAATAAAGATATAGATTTGTGCCGCCGATTGATTCATATATACTATGCACATCACCATTTTATTATTTTTTAAACACATGCATTTGATAATTTTGTTCAAATCCATATGTTCAAGTGACTGGAGTCACTAAGGGCCTGTTCGGATCCCTCCCAATTAAGCGGGAATGAATGGGAATTTGGACTCATTGGGGAAAAAAATTCATCACTTGTTCGGCTGTCATCCCTGAGGAAGTTGGGATTGATTATTTTACCCACCTCGGTTCCAACTCCTTTGTTATTTTGTGGGTAAAAAAAATTAGATCAGACTAAATAATTTTTTTCTCATTTGTCTCTCTCCATTCTTTGCACGGAATATCTATCACTCTCTCTCTCCAAGGGCAAGCGCATAGGAACTCAATTTTCTTCATTGAGGGAACTCTTACCCATGAAACTAAATTCCCGCGATAAGATGGCCTACCGAACGGACCCTAAAAGAAATTTCAAAGTATCAAAACAAAACTAGTTGGCGCACACATCCCAAACATTAAAAACATTAATACACAACTTAAAATTTTGCCATCTAACAATATGTTTCCCCAAAATTTAGTCGCTACCTTGCATTTAGGGATTCAAAATAAGTTGAATCAAATCAAACTTAAACTAAATCAAGCTGAATTAAATCATACTCGAACTAAAATTGAGTTAAGCTAGTTCGAACTCGAGTTAAGATCAAACTCCATACAAACTCAATTATCATAAACATAATAACAATCATAATCCATATTATGTTATTTGACACTTACTGTATGTTTTGGAAGTTGAAACAAATAGTTATGATTGTTACTGTTACACTTAACATCTTCTTTGATTTGTCGATTTGTAAAACAATCTTGAATTTTACAATTTGTTTTGTTTAAGTTTTATGTAGAAATTAACTTGTAAATGAATTAGTGCACAAGAACCAAGACTAATGATGGGACATAAGAGATAAATCAAGACTGAATTAGGCTTAGGTTTAGTTAGACTTAAACTGGATTGAATTGGTCAAGATAAATTGAGCTTAAACAACATAAAAAACTACTTCTGCCTAGTGAATCGTTATAACGATTCAGGAATCGTTATAACGGTTCATCTCAATACTCAAAAATATTTTAAGGCAGAAAATATGCATAGACCAGAGTGTATCGTTATGTAACGATTTTGTAATCATTACAACGATTCATGAAACGTATAACGATGATGTCAAAGCGAGAAAAAAAAGTTGAAATGGGGATTCATCTGGAGCTGGTACTAGTGGAGCATGAAAAACCAACTTTCCTTCCCTCGGCATGCTATACTTTATAAAAAAAATTAGTTCGTTGGGGTGTCTGAAATCGATTAAGGTTTCAACAGGGTATTCATGGAATATCTCAAAAAATATGACAATTAAGGAATTAAAATTAATTGGTACGAAGTCACATGATTGTTATGTTTTGTTGACTCAGTTGCTTCTAGTTACAATCCGAGAAATTCTACCTTTAAATGTTTGGCACTCCATCACAAGTTGTGTTTCTTTTTCAACTTAGTTTGTTCTGAAGTGATCGATCCTGAAATGTTTGAAAAATTACAGTTTGACATCGTGGTTACCATATGTGAGCTCGAGATATTCCTTTCTCCCTTTATTTTTTGTTATCATGGTACATTTATCGTTTATTTGATTCGAGAAATAAAGTTATATGGACCTATATTTTTACATTATATGTATTCTTTTGAGGGAGAAATGAGTCAACTAAAAGGACTAGTTCGAAGTCGATTTCTATCGAAGAGAAGTATTGTTGAAGTTTATGTTGCAAAAGAAGTAATTGAGTTCTATACCAATTTTTGAGATGGTATCGAACCTATTGATCATCCTAAATCTTGGCATGAAGGTAGACTACATGGTTCTGATATAATTGGATATAAAATTATTAGCATGAGTCTTAAATTGTGATAGAAAGCATATCGAAAAGTCCTACAACAGCTCGTCATTATGACTCTGTACGTAATAGATCACTTAGATTATAAACGAGAATAAAATCATTGGAGAGATGAAAATTGAGACGTCAGAGAGTACAATCTGAAATTTATTAGGATTAACAATAATTAATAAGGACTCAATATTAAAAGTTTCAAGATAATTAAGAATGATTAAATTAAAATATGACTAATTAATTGATGTCGCTCCGAAAGGTTTGATGACTTCATGGATTAATACATAAACTTAAAAACACAAAAATATGATTACATGATCTGTCCCGTTATTAAATATAAGAACATATACCATAGGATTAGAGACAACCTATGAT
Organism: Schoenoplectus tabernaemontani; assembly: GCA_037127355.1. Classification (NCBI taxonomy): domain Eukaryota; kingdom Viridiplantae; phylum Streptophyta; class Magnoliopsida; order Poales; family Cyperaceae; genus Schoenoplectus; species Schoenoplectus tabernaemontani. The sequence goes on from CM073754.1 coordinate 1,610,859, forward strand.
CCCGTATAATAAAATACCAACACAATTATAAAATATATAATGTTATTTAAACTTCTTTGTCTTTAATTGAGTTTCTATTTATTTATTTACTCTCTTATTTTTATATAACATAAATTGATAAATATAATTAAGATATTTTACATAAACTAAACTTAATTAGCAATTACAAATAAATATTCTAAATACTTATCACAAATATGACTAATTTAATAATAATTAAAAATAAAATTGATAAATATTATAAATTAATATATATTAATCAATTTCTCTATTTATCATACAATCAATATCAAATATAAAATGATAGTTATTAATCAATTTCTCTATTTTACAAGTTAGATATCAAATAAATATATATACATATTAATAAATTTCTTGTAAAATATAATAATTAAAACTAATGACAAAATATGAATATAAAATATCATATATTAATTAATTTTTATATTGAATATTTTAATTTATTTCTCTATTTCAATATAACTAGTCTTTCAAATTCGTTGTAAATGTAACTGTAATTGAATTGAATAAATAAATCATATGTTTTGCAAAGTGTTATAATTAGTGTTTTTATTTGTATGATTTTCTTGTCGCTTGTCGAACGATCCGCATAAAAGCCATTAACTCGAATTCCAACGAGCACACACTACAAACCTGTAACAAAAATAAAGAAAATCCAATAGAAGTGATCAGGCTATAAACCTATTAAAAGTGATGAAAATATAAATAAGAAAATATTCCGGTACCTTATAATTATATTAGCGATGCTGTCAAAATTTTAAGAAAAATATAAAATCCAATTGAACGTTTGTGAAACTCCATTTATAAATTAAATATGACTTACAAAATAATACACTTAAAACTTATTAAAATTTAATTAAATTGATAATAGATGATATAGCTGACTCGGATCCACTCGTGGAGTACGAGGCCGTTCCCGACCCCATAGACACAAATGCCAGCCCTGAGACTGACGTGTTACCTCCAGAGTAGAATAGCTATGCGACCTTCACCGGCACTCTTAGGATTTAATTTTTCTTCTTTAGAATTAGGAACCCAAACTAAACAGAAATCGAATTGAGATATTTCCAGTCCAACTATTTTATTAGAGACCTTGTACTTGGTTTGTGATACGCATACAATACTCTAACCATTATATTTGTCCTACCTACATCTATATAGCATTAGCATATCATTTTACATGTATTTAGGATTAGAGCTAAGGTTAGAACTCGAGAGTCAATCCCGATATAGAATTAGTTTTTAGAAATGTTGAGCAATATAAATTATACTTAGTATTAAACTATTACTTTAGTTTTTTAAAAATCTAGTTTAAAGCATACATAAAATATTTGGGAGAGTAGAGAGGCGGGAGGGATGGTCCCAGTCATCGGATGTTTAGTATAACCAGACTTACATGTTACATACACAAGCACTGACGTCCATGGGACCCCTTAGTCTGGATATACTTGAGTACCGCCGCCTGTCGATCATTAATCGGGCCTCATCAATGGATGAGTTCTGTAGTGTCATGAGAGTTTTCTATTTTGATTAATCTTATTATACTTATTATATTATTTTCCCAAATTGAATAATTGAATAGATTTCAACCTTCAGTATTTAGTGTATGCGAGCCATATTAAGTTATGATTTCTATTATATTTTACTATATTATTATTTAGCCGGCTTATTAGATATCTCAATATGTCTGAAGATTTTCTCCTTTGACTCCTGATTGGTACAGAAAAAGTCAGGAGCTCTCCTTTGCCCTCTGGTAGGTACATAGATTTTTTCATTTTGTTATTTATTCCTTTCTTCTTTTACGGATAGTTATCTCGTTATTTTGATATGGCAACTGAGGTCGTACTTTATCCTTTTATTTTATTTTTGGTGCGATAGATTATCAGATTCAGCATACCAAAGTACGTGCTTTCTAACTGTTTACTCTCCTAGGTTGATATCGCCCCGGGAAGCCAAATTATTCTCGTTTATGTTGGGTTTTGACGCCCGCATAAATAAAAATCCTATGTTCGTAAGATGGGACGCTGATGGCGGATACGAATAAGCTCGTGCATCACGTCAATATCTCAAACTTAAAATTGAAAATGATAAATCTGAACCATTCAATTTATTATCCATATAAAACTCTTGTAGAAAATCAAAATTTATATATTTTTTGAAATTTATTGCAATTTTTTGGGTAAGAAGAAAATTGTCACTATTGGACGATCCCAAATTCTCAAATCAAACAACTTTCTCTTGGTCCAAAAAATAGAAAAAAATAAAAAAATATGAAATTTAATTTTCTATAAGAGTTTAATATGAAAAATAAATTGAACGGTTCAGATCGGTCATTTTTAACTTGATATTTAAAATTTTGACGTGATGCATGAATACATCCATACAACCGACGCATTGTATTTTAGACTTCTTTGTGTAATTATATCAGTCAAATTCATGAAGTTAGTAGGTATTGCGTGGCTTTGTGGCATACTATACTGCTGGCCACACGTTAGAATATATGGAAGCAACGCAACACTTAATCTTTCAAAAAACACTGCCTGCTTTAACAATACCTCCTCAAATTTTGGTGGATAGAATCAAGACGGATGTTAGGTTGTGGCGCAAATTCTGTTGATGAAGACGCTTGACGTTGTGAGGAAGAGTGAGAAAGAATGGAAAAGAATAAAAGAAACACAATAGATACTAGTAGGTTGCAGGCATGCTTATAGAAGCATGCGTTTCAGTTAGTACATAAGCAAATTTGGTTTGTATTTCTTAAATTTGTCTTTTTTTAAATATCTAGGATTAGTAATGTACTGCCTATTTATCAATATATTTTTGACGGCCGCAGTCAAGCTTTTAAAAAAAAAGAGTTTAAATAGCATGAAAGTATTGAATGCGACATGATGAAAATTTTCAACGTTTTAAAGTTGCAGATTACTTGTTGGTACTTGTTTCCACTTAGCATAAAAGTATTGAATGCGACATGACGAAAATTTTCAACGATTGAAAAGTTTCAGATTACTTGTTGGTAGGGCTGTCAAACTTGAAAACGTTAACGCAAATATTCATTTGTGTTAAACGTTGCGTTTGATTTACGGTAAGCGTTTAATTTGCGTTGAACGTTTCGTTTGAAAAACGCAAGGAAACAAGTTTCCATTTGCGCTGCATTTAACGAGAACGTTTAAAATGTTGAAAACACAATAAACGTCTAAAATTTTTGCGTCCAACCATACAAGCAAATCAGTGCTCAATTCACAACAAATAATCAAACAATTTAACTCCAGTAAACAGTGATCAATTCACAACAAATACAATCAAACAGTAAACAGTGTTCAACCCCAGACCCCAGTGCTCAAACAAACAAGCAAACCCCAATCGTCAGCATTCAATTCACAACAAATACAATCAAACAGTAAACAGTGCTCAACCCTAGTGCTCAAACAATCAAGCAAACCAGTGCTCAAACAAACAAGCAAACCCCAGCAAATTAGCAATCCCTTCAGAGATGACCACCGTAGAAAAATGATCTCCGGCTCAACCCATATCTCAAACTATCTTCTCAGATACCGATCTCAGTGATTTGCTAAATTAAAACACATTGATCATCAGTTCATCACTGAAGAATCATGGATTGAGATCCAAGGAGCCAAAGAGATCATTTCTCCATGCTTCATCCTGAATTACACCCACTAACCAATAGACAAATAAGCAACAAGTCGGCACAACAAATAATTCTAAGTAATTCAATCAAGTGACAGTAAAGTATTTATATCAAGTGCCGGTAATAGTAAGACAACTAAGCAATTCTATCAAGTTCCACTGTGCCAGTAAGGCAAGCAAACATTTCTATAAAGTTCCATTAAGGGAAGTAATTCTATCAATTGACACAAAGACAAGCAAGCAAATAATTCTATCAAGTGGCAGTAAATAAGCAAGCAATTCTATCAAGCGACAGTAAGGCAAGCAAGCAATTTTATTGACTGACTCAAGTGATAGTAAACAAGCAAGCAATTTAAAACATACTCATCTGAAGATAAATTGGGTTCAGACACTACACCATCTACAGTTTCTCTCCCTGACTCATCCATTAAATAAAACCAGAGACACCAAAATTGCTGCATGCAAATCGAAAAGAAAAGTTAAAAAACCATCACAAATAAACTGTAAAAATTAAACCAGAGACAATAAAATACCTTAGAAATGCTTGCTTAGTTACAATGACACTTCCTCTTTCTTTCTCTATCTCTCCTTCTTTGTGACTTTTTTTTTGTTTCTCTCTCTCTCTTTTTCTCTCTATCATTTTTTCCCTTTAACAGATATATATATATAGCCAAAGCCAAGAAAGAAGCGAAGAGGCCTACATAATAATCTACTCACCAAGACTCACAGTAACCTAGCAACTGGCAGTGACAAGTGACAACCGAAATCATACCCTTCTCAGCTTAATAGGCCTTTGCCAGAGGCTAGATCGCTAGAATACAAGGCAATGATCGTTGAAATCAAGACCACATCGCCAAAATCCGGCTAGGTTTAGGAGAAAAAGGTAAATAAAATCATGAGGGTCACAGAAAAGGGAACGAAACAGTACTTTTCACGTCAAGCATCGGCCGACGGGTCAAGATTTCAAGCGACAAAAGCCATACAATGGAGAGAGAGAGAGAGAGAGAGTCAGAGTCTCAGAGAGAGAGCGGAGAAGACGAAGAGAAAAGAGGGAGAAATGCAGAGCGAAGCGGCGCTAGGGTTAGCGTTGTTTTAACCCTAAGGCCAAATAATAAGTCTGCAATTGCATATATTTCAGACTCGTAGAATTCTGAAGGTAAAACGTAATTAAACGAAATGAAACAGTTAATTTACGTTTACGTTGCGTTTAATTAATGAAACCAACTTAATTTACGTTTAACATTGCGTTTATTTAACGCAAATAAATTCTACAACGTTTGCGTTGCGTTTCGTAAAAAACGAAACGTAAAAACACAAAAACACCTTGTTTGCTTGCAGCTAGAATACCACGGTACGATTTCCAATGTCTCTTAGATGTGAGAGCTTTGCCATAAAAAAATTATTTACTTTGAAAACTGATCTCTCAAGGGGACGCCCCAAATTAATTAACCTAATTCATTACAATCGAAGGTTGAGTACTGAGTCCTCCAATCAAAGAAGACTGCTTAGCTGGTTTTCTACCGGAATTCCTGTACAAACAGCCACATGGCAACGGGCTGAATGATCCATTTTGATCGGATCCTCACTGATCGATCTGTCTTTCTAGCGCTGCTTTCCGGTAATTTTTCTTGCTAATTGGTTAATCGTTATAGTGAATAAAAGAAAAAAAACAAATACACCAAGTTGCATATGCTTCAACGACAGAAAAAAGTTAAGTATATATAATTAGATTATTGTGAAAACGTTTGTATTTCGGTCAATATGAAAATATATCAAAAAATATACATTAAAATCAGAATTTAGATTTATAGTTCTCATTAAATTATTCATATTAAAATATTATGGAACACAAAAATTTAATGAGTTCTGAGTTTTTTAAGTCATTATTTTAAAATTTTAAAAAAATAGCTCTAAAAATAATAACAAAATATTTAATGTTTGTGTTGATTTCTTAAACGCTCAAAACAGTGACTTAAAAATCTGAAACGTCCCAAATTTTATATATGCGGTAAGATTTTCATATGAAAAACTTAAAGAAAATCATAAATCAAAATTTTGGAGACTTTAAAGTATATTTTTTGATATATTTTCATATTGATCGAAATACAAACGTTTTTACAATAATCTAACTCTCTTTTTTTTCTCTCTCTCTATATATATATAGAGAGAGAGAGAGAGAGAAAGAGAGAGTAAAATTAGTATGCTCCTATGAGCACAGAGACTTTCTGTGATTCTAGCTCAAAAGTATATCAAATTATCTTTAAATTTTGATTTATCACCCTCATTAAATTTTTCATATTGAAATCTTATGGAGTATAAAAATTTGGGATGTTTTGAGTTTTTTAAGTCACTATTTTTAATTTTTAAAAACACTATTAAAATATTTTATATATTATAATTATTTTTAGAGTTGATTTTCAAAAATTGAAAAGGGTGACTTAGAAAGCTTGAAACTCTCCAAATTTTTGTATCTCATAAGATTTTTCATATAAAGAATTTAATGAGAGTGATAAATCAAAATTTGAAGATAATTATCGTACTTTTTAAGTTTGAATCATGGAGCGACTTCATGCTCCTAGGAGGGTGCTAGATTTACTATATATATATATATATATATATATATATATATATATATATATATATGTGTGTGTGTGTGTGTGTGTGTGTGTGTGTGTGATCACAAGAGATGCTACCATATGCTTCTCAATTAACAAAAATTTCACCGGTGGGTATACATTTCCCAAGTTCGACAGGAAACTCGGTGGCGGCTCATTAATACTTGTTTGGTAGAATATATACTACAATAGAAAAATCTTTGGCTGCGATTGTTGATCAAATTTAACAATGGTTCTTGAACCGTTATTAAAGTGATATTAAAAAACCTCTAAATAATCATTGTCAAATCATAGTGTTAGGAAAAAAATTAAAATGATCTTCAGTACTGATTCTGGGCAAAAAAAAAACCATTATTAAAAGGATATTTAGCAATAATTTTGGACTTAATATCGTTGTTAAACTAAGAACAAATAATATATGATATGAAATTAAAATAGATTGATATATAAGAACAAACTAAGAACACACATTGTGACATGTAATTTAGAGAATAATTAATTTTAAAAATTATAATATTCATCTAATGAAAAATATGTTTACTCAACAATACATATTACTCATGCAATAATATAAAAATTTATATAATTCCTAAGAAAAAAATCTAAAAAAATGAAAAGAAAGATCTTGAATCTTCAAACACATTTTTGATAGTGAAAATGAGTTTTTTTTTGCCTCGATTAGAGTTTTCTATCAAAAATTATAACAGTTTGAAATTGATCTCTCGGATTTTGATTTTGATTTTTTTTTCTTTCTTTGTCTCTCACATTTCTTTTATATATGAAATATATAATAAAGGAGATGGTAATTTGTGAGATTTTAGTTTTTCAATTTTAATTTTTAAATCATTAAATTGAGATGATTGAATAGAAAAATCTAGCAATCTGTAAGAGCAAATGTCATTGATGAATTTTTTCCGTCAGAGCAAAAAGTTGCAGAGACATTTAGCAAATGGTTGCTTCAAAGAATCATTGTTAAATGTCTCTATAATTTTTTGATCTTCTGAGACTATTTTAATAATATTTTTAATTAAAAATTAGTGCAAAAAAGTTCTCAATATTTTAATAATATCTCTGACTTCTTTTATTAACGAAATTAGCATATAATTATTACGAAATCAGTTGTAGTGATATATATACCTTGGTAATAAAACTGGACATAATATTAATTTGAAATTATTTGGTTCATATATACTTTCATCGCGGAACTTATTCCATGCCGTATGGAAATGGCAACTTAGTTATTGATTATCCAATTAGAAGCAGTGTACGTTTAATCAGTTAAAATCACGTCATTGTCCGATTAAAAATAAAATGTTGATGTCATGCAAATTAAAAAAAAAAAGTTGTTGATGTATGTACGTAGACGCAAACTTATGTTGATGTGAAAATCTTTTTTCTATGTCATAAACGAATTTGTATATGAGGTGGAGATTAACATTAAAGTTTTCTTCGTTTCTTTTACATATATAAATATAATTGACGCTAATTTTTTTAATAGTAACAATATTAAAATATAAAATAACGCATCTAACAACATTCGTTGAGACGAAAATAATAAAAAACCGCCTTTCCGTCCCGGCCCCACTATCCTGCGCTCTCTCTTTCCTACGCTCTCTCTTTTTGCGTGCTTCTCTTCTCTTTAGAAGTAATATTAGAAGTAATATTAGAAGTTATAACAAATCTTTTATGAATCTTTTAATTCTATATTAGAAGTAATATAATTAAATTTATTTGACCGTGTTAATCGCGCAACCAATGCTTGCGAATCCAAGTTACGTGTGCAAATATGTTTTTATGATTTTATTTTATTATTTTGTTCAATAATATGACTCTCTTTGTCTTATTTTATGGACTTATTATCACCGCCACCATCACCCTTTATTAAAATGATAAATAATATAGTTGTTGATGTGTTCATTAGGAATATTTAAAGACAAATTAAAATTACTTGGATTAATTATTTTTTATTATATCATAGCAAAATTTTATCTTGGTGCATCCAGGGGCGGACCCAGGTTTATCCGGGGGGGGGGGCACGTGCCCCCCCTGGATTTTGAAAAATAGTGTTTTTCGTTTATTTTCTCCCCCTGAAAATTTTTTTTGCCCCCCCCTGAATTGTCTGGTTATTTTTATTGAGAAAAAAATATTTAATACCGTGCATAATGAAATAATTATGCAAAAATATCAAAATATAAAATTTCTTAGTCGAAAACTTTCTTCATCAACTTGATTATCTATTACTTTGAGCTTTATTTTATTGTTATTTTAATATATAAAATGTTATTATTTAATAAAAATTTATTAGTTAAGTATATATATTAAATTATTAATTTTTTTTATTTAGTACCCGATTAGTTAATGGGTTTGAACCCGATAAGCCATTACAATCCGATAATTGCCCCCTCTAATCAAAATCCTAGATCCGCCACTGCACTTACATACATACATAAATAATTGGATTGGAATCCGTATTTAAGATTTGCATTCTCAACAACATTAAAGAATATATTTTATAACTGTTTTCTAAAAAGAGACGTTAAAACTATAATTCGTAACATATATTTTTTTTCTATCCTATAATTTATAGCAACGGTTTTTGAGATAAATCGTTGCGAAATCATTTAATAACGGTTACTTTAAAGAACCGTTACGAAATGATTTAACAATAATTTCCATCAAAAATCGTTGCTAAATAGGACTTTAACAACAGTTCCATTAAAAAATAATTACAACAATCATCTTCAAATTAATTAGTCACAATTAAAATAATCCTTCTCTGCCACGTCCGAGCTAGGCAAATTGAACCTCATCACCAGCTACAAACACTAAGCAAAGGAGGCACAACTTGCTCTGATTTTCTCCAGAAGCTTTGTTCGATAGCCAATGAACTAACATTTATTGGCCACCCGATCTCTGATGAAGATTTGGTCATGTTTTCTCTCACTAGTATCGTCCCTCTTTTACCATATCACCCAAACCCGATAATAGCTTCCCCCACATATTGGACACCACCCTCAAATCCAACACCTCCTTATAACAATAATATATGGCCCAATTTCATCCCTAGAACTCCCTTCAATCCATTCAGCTTTATCCTGTTACCAAAACCAAACACTAAACCTAATGTTTCACATTACCAAACCTCAACTGGCTCATTGGAAGTTTGTCAAATCTACTCTAAAAAGGTCATACAATAAGATATTGTTGGTATCGGTATGATAACAGATATGGCCTACCTTCCTAGCCACAAGCCTTCACTACTCAAACTGTTTCAGCACTAAACTCCACAAATTGGTTCCTAGATTCTGATGTAACACATCATATAACCAGTGATATTAATAATCTCTCATCTTTTCTACCATATGAAGGCCATGATATTCAACATTGGCAATGGCTCCGGTTGCAAATCCTTCATATGGTTCATCTACTTTTCATCTTCATAATTACTTAATTACTCTTCATGATATATTGCATGTCACAACCTTTATCAAAAATCTCTTAAGCTTGTCAAAATTACTTAGTGATAATTCTCTCTTAATTGAGTTTTTTTCTAATATTTATCTCACTAAGGACCGCTCACTTCGACTTCTCTTCTTCAATCCAAGCTTCATAATGGTATCTATTCCATTCAATTCACAATCTCACCATCTCCTCAAATATTTCTTGGTGAACGAGTTTTGACCGATGTGTGGCATGCACGTCTTGGCCACTCTTCTTCCTCCACTACTCTACATGTTTTAAATTTCTTTAGTTTATTTTGTTCTTCTAAATATTTATCATTATGTCAAAATTGTTGTATGACTAAATATCACAAACTTTTTTTTCCCTTTTAGTAATTCTGTTTCTGGGGCACCTCTTTAACTTGTGCATTTCGATATATGAGATCATGTCCCTGTTATATCTCGCAATAGATTTTGTTATTATGTATTTTGTATTAATGATTACACAAGTTAGTCTTGAATCTATTTTCTCAAATCTAAAGATCAGTTGACAAGTGTGTTCACATTGTTCAAAGCTTAACCCTCAGGTTTCATTGATTCAACTCACCTTATACATATTTGTCTCCTATCTAAAGCTTTATATGGACTCAATCAATCACCCCGAACTTAATTCCAAACTCATTCTGATTTCCTTGTCTCTATCGAGTTTCAAGCCTCACAATATGATCCTTCATTATTTATCTTGCAAAATAATGCTCAAACTGTCATCATTTTAGTTTTATGTAGATGACGTCATCATCACCGACACAAACCCTAATTTTATTCACATTATCATTCAAAACCTTCAAACCAAATTTGTAATAAAGGATCTCGAGTTACTAAACTAATTCCTTAGTATTCAAGTTACAACCTTATCAACCGCCCTTCATCTTTCACAACATAAATATATAATTGATTTTCTCAAGAAGATTAATATGCAAGACTCCAAACCATGCCCCTCATCTAATATAATTAAATACCCCTATCAAAATTTGATGGTGATCCTTTTGATGACTCAACCCTATATCACATCGAAGTTGGAGTGTTACAATATGCAATACTCACAAGACCCGATATAGCTTTTGTGGTGAATAAACTCTCTCAATTCACGCTCTATTTCTCGATCTAAGTAGAGTTCAACCTCTCGGACACAACTCGATCTATCCTTTCAGGTTCCAAATCTGCCTATTATACTTAGAATGACTTTGATAAACTACTCGAATCTTATATGGTTAAATCAAAAGCTTAGCCTCAGCTCAGGACCTACTTAGCACAAGCAAAATATGATAATTAATTATGGATCTCTTCTCTATCTCTTTATTTGATAAATAAATTATATTGAGTTTTGGGTTTTAATAATATTCTTATATTATTATGATAATAAAACTTATATTATACTCATAATATGCATATTTTAATAAATTTATCCCTCTATAAAGTTACATCATGTGATATAATATTTTAATAATTTCTATTTTTAGCTTTATTTTCATGCAACATGAAATCTCATATATTAAAAATATATTAAAATATTTATTCTTATTTTCCATTCAGTTGGTGTGATCTATGTCAAATTCAATAAAAGAAAGACATTATCTATTTAAGTTGTCAACCAATAAACAAAGTCAGAGGAATTCACAATTTTTTTCCTGGTTGATTTATTCTTCTCCTTTACTTGATGAAAGACTCGACTTTACTGTCAATTTTTTGTCTGTGTTTTTCTTGTATATCGATAGCTTGTTTTCTCTTTTTGTGTTCTTAAAAATAAGATAAGTAGATCTATGTTATGTTGGCAATGGGATAAGATATTTTATTCCATAAACTGTAAGCAATATTCTAGTTATATATTACAGTTATCTAAATAACACAAATATTTAGTAAATCTCTACAAAACATGATCCTTCTAGTAATGTTATCATTAATATTACTTGTGTCTATTTCTTACCTTATGATATTATAATTAATATACAAAGTAGGACCGTGTCATCTTTGTATTATAATTATTTTTTGGTATCCATTAAGTAAATTATAAAATTATAACTATATTTCAGTTATATTTGATCCATTTATAATTTTACGTTACCAAAGAGCCCGTAATATATCATTTTTCATTATTAATGAGTGACAATGATACTATTCACATGTACTTTTTTTCGCATAAATTATATGTAAAGAACTATTATTTTTATCACTACTTGTTGTAAGTAGCTTTTAATAATAATTATGTTATACATTCCTCATATGAAAAAGATATATGTCTCAATCTTAGAATGAAAGACATGATAGAAATATTAATGACATAAGCACAATCCATATAATATTTTATCTATTAGATCTATTTAATATATGAAATATTTTATATATTCGTGTTATTAAATGAGAAATCAAGAATAACGTACTTTTAATCAACACGACAGTCTTTTATTAGTATTCCTGCTAATATTCAAGACCTGTAAATATTTTAGAGTTGAATATTCATTATATTTAAAGTTCAGCGGTTCAAGACCAAGTGTATATTCTCGAACACATTTAAATATGAATATAGAACTCATGTCTTATAGACCTTTGAACGCCCTAGGATGGTGGTATTGATAGGTCAAGAAAGTGCAAGAATGTAAAGAACCTAAAGTAGAAATGTATAAACAAATTTGAGGCTTAATGTTCAAGTGTAATGGCAGCAGAATACAATTTAAATAAATTCAATTCTCACAAGAATATAGCAATCAAAGAAATGTGAGAAAAGAAAAGTAAAGATAAACAAGAACACAAGATATACAGAGTTCGGCTTTAACAATGCCTATGTCTTCGGGATCCTCAACCTCTAACAATTGAGGTTGAGCCGATTTATTAGAAAAAAAAGAGTTTTTACACTTGTAGAACTTGGTCCCATACAAAAATAGGCTATCAAGCCTATCGGTAACAAGAGTGACAACACACACACAAAAATGTGAGTGACAACACACTCAAAAGGTGAGTGACAACACACTCAAAACAAGGTGAGCACTACAGCTCAAGAAAATATTTTCAAGAAGATCACGAATCGTTGCATAACGATACACTCTGGTTTCTTTGAGAATATTTCTGCCTTAGAATATTTTTGAGTATTGATATGAACCGTTATAACGATTGCTGAACCGTTATAACGATTCACTGGGCAAAAGCACTTTTTTTGTTGTTTAAGCTCAATTTATCTTGACCACTTCAACCCAGTTTGAGTCTAACTAAACCTAAGCCTAATATAGTCTTGATTAAGCTCTTGTATCCCAGCACTAGTCTTGGTTCTTGTGCACTAGTCCATTTACATGTTAATCGCTGTACAAAACTCAAACAAGGCAAATTGTAAAATTCAAGATTGTTTTGCAAATCGACAAATCAAAGAAGTTGTTAAGTGTAACAATCTCCCCCTTTCGTCGATTTGAAAAACATGCATGAGTGCATAGATATAACATTTGATATGGATTTCACCCCCTTTTTGGAAATCGGGCAAAAGGGTGAGAATAAAGAATTTATTTCAATTTAGTTCCCCCTAAATTGATTACTCCCCCTTAATATATGCATCGTGTATAAGATAAAGAATTTTAAATACTTCCAAAATAATAATAAAATATAATTCATTAGCTAACTCCCCCTAAATATGTTGCATATATGATTTGAAGGGATAATTAAGCATTGTGAGTATCTAATTTTTAATTTTAGGAACCCAAATAATATTTACGATGTTGTTTTCTTTTCTAAGTTTACAATCAAGTGAGATATGACCAATATGACAACAATAATTGTAAAATACACATGTTTGAGACTTCTTACTACCTTTAACAAATGTATTTTGGTAGCTTCCTTTTAATCCTTGAGCTTGAGTCTTGGGTTTTTCTTTAGAAATATTTTTATGTTTTTGAGAAACAACTCGTTTATGCTCATATCTTTGAGCTTTGGTTTGAAAATTATTTTAATTTTTAAACTCATAAAACCATCCATCGGGTCCTTTAAAATATAATTTGTTTGACCAACTAGGATTGAAAAATGTAACATTGTTGCTTTGAAAATTTATTTTTCCTTTGTTAATCTTTTTATCAAATTGCTTATATTGAAATACATAATTGTGTTTCTTATTGAAAGATTTAGCCTTAGTAGATTTCACAATATTTGCATTTGACCCTTGACTTTGTTTCTCTTTTAATTTAGGGCAATTTGAAGTCTTAGAAGATTTCTTATATCTAAGACCCGACTTGTTGCTAGGTCTTTGACCTATAACCTTGTCTAAATCCATTGAAGTAATACTTGTTAAAATACATTAGGATTTTAATGTCCTATTTTCAGTTTCTAAAGTTTACAATTTCACTTTTAATGTTGCAACTTCACCTAAGTGCATTTGAAAATTCTTCTCCAGATTTTACAATTTAAACTCATAAGATTGAATATTTAACCCAAATTCTAAAATTTTATTTTCAAGTCTCTCAATTATCTCTTTTTGAGAAGATGAATCATGAATAGGACTCTCTAAACTAGATACAAAAGATTCAATTACATCTTCATTATCAAAATTATTTATATTTTTAACAAAAAAAATTATCATTCTCAACAAAATCATCATCACTGTCATCCCAAGTGAATGTAGTGCAAGATACTACTTGATTGTGCAATTGAAATTCTTGAAAAATTTGTACCTTAGGTGCAAATGAGTCCATCTTCATATTCTTGGATATTGCAATGTCGTGTAGGATCTCCAATGTACACAAGTCGGTGATGTTATTTTTTGCTACAATCTCATCAACATCCATCACGGATGATCTCTCCTCCACTTGCATAATTAGGGCAAGATTAAGCAGATTTCTTTCATCTTTATTTCTCTTAACATGGTTGCTTGAGGCTAGCATAACACTAATTCTCTCAAAGTTTTGCTTCTTCTTATTTGGAAAGATCAAGGAACAATCGTGTGTTGTGTGACCTTCCTTATGGCATGAGAAGCATATACACGTCATTCCTTTCTCATCTCGCTCTTCATTGTGCTCCTTTTCTAGATTTAGAATTCTTTCAAATATCTTCATAATGACTTGATCATTAATAGAAGATGAGTTAGATAATGTCTTGCTCAAATAGTGGTGCGATGAAGATCTTTGAGCTTGAAGTGCGGTTTCTTTGAGTTTTGGTGTGAGCTCTCCATTTTGTCGTAGCTTCTCCTCAAAGCATAGAAGATGAATGAATATTTCTTCATGTGTGAATTCGCCAAGAGAGCCTTACATTGCTTCTAAAGTGCTTATCATGCTCTCCCATCTTAGTCTTCTCATCATTGCCCTAAAAATCTTACATACAATCTTAGAGTTAGACAAGGATTCTCCAATTTCATCAAATTCATTAAGAATATGCATTAATCTTGAATACATATTCTCAACTGACTCTCCTTCTTGTATACAAAAATTTTCAAATTCGGACTCTAGACCCATTAGTTTTGTTCTTTTCATTTGAGTGTTGCCCTCAAATCTATTCAATAGGGTCTCCCACATTTCACTAGCAATTTCGATAGAACCAAATAGTATAGCAATCTTTTCACTAACCGAATTTAAGATAACATTGACGGCATAATCATTTTGAGTTTTCAGTTCTTTAGCCTTTTGTGTCATTGTGAGGTTGCTAGGATCATAATATAGTATATAACCATGTTGGACAACATCCCAAAGGCCTAGTATGTTGAGGTAATTTACCATACATTTCTTTCAAAAACTGAAATTTTTGCAATTAAGATCTAGAGTTGGGGGTTCTTTTACATGCATTAAAGAAGTCATCTTGGACCAAAAATACCACAAATAAAATAATTAAAACTGAGCTCCTGCTCTGATACCACTCTTATAGACCTTTGAACGCCCTAGGATGGTGGTATTGATAGGTCAAGAAAGTGCAAGAATGTAAATAACCTAAAGTAGAAATGTATAAACCAATTTGAGGCTTAATGTTCAAGTGTAATGGCAGCAGAATACAATTTAAATCAATTCAATTCTCACAAGAATATAGCAATCAAAGAAATATGAGAAAAGAAAAGTAAAGATAAACAAGAACACAATCTGTAACAGAGTTCGTCTTTAACAATGACTACGTCTCGGGACCCTCAACCTCTAACAATTGAGGTTGAGCCGATTTATTATAAAAAAAAAAGGTTTTTACACTTTTAGAACTTGGTCCCATACAAAAATGGGCTGCCGAGCCTATCGGTAACAAGAGTGACAACACACTCAAAAAGGTGAGTGACAACACACTCAAAACAAGGTGAGCACGAAGGATCAAGTTGGGAGAATAGAGAGAAGCTAGATTGAGCTTAACCAAAGATTTGACTAATTGAGTGTTTCAATCTCTTAAATTATCTCTCTCACTTTGTATATGACTAGTAAGCTCTTCTGGAGTAATGATTTAACTAGATTGATCAACTACTTTCCACACCAATCAGTACATTTCAGTGAGAGAGATGATCCTTTAAAATAGATCTGCTGAAGAAACTATTTTTCGGCCTGAACCCCATTATAACGGTTTATAAACCGTTATAACGGTTTAGAAAGAATAGTCGTTGGATCAACTGAGCTGAAACGTTATAACGATTTATCAAATCGTTATACGTTTCATGAATCGTTGTAACGATTACAAAATCATTATACGTTTCACAAATCGTTGTAACGATTACTGAATCGTTGCATAACGATACACTCTGGTTTCTTTGAGAATATTTCTGCCTTAGAATATTTTTTAGTATTGATATGAACCGTTATAACGATTGCTGAACCGTTATAACGATTCACTAGGAAGAAGCACTTTTCTTGTTGTTTAAGCTCAATTTATCTTAACTAATTCAGCCCAGTTTGAGTCTAACTAAAACTAAACCTAATGTAGTCTTGATTAAGCTCTTATATCCCAGCACTAGTCTTGGTTCTTGTGCACTAGTTTATTTGCATGTTAATCTCTGCACAAAACTCAAACAAGGAAAATTAAAAAATTCAAGATTGTTTTGCAAATCGACAAATCAAAGAAGTTGTTAAGTGTAATATCATGAAACAAAATATAAATAACATTCAATTCATCAATATAACATAAAATAATTATCAGAAGATAATTTTTAGAACACAATTCTAACATGTGCTCCGCCGGTAGTTAGCTGTCTTGAGGCTTGTGATGCATCTATATTGCTTCCAAGTGTGCAAATATGTGTTTTACCCTTAATTTTTTAGCCCTTTTGAGTGAATTTTCTGGAATACAAAATTAGCAAAGACATAATCAAATCTAATAAAATAAATATGAAATGTAATAAAATTAAATATAAAATTGAGAGTTTAATCTTAATTTTAGACACAATTAGAGGTTAAAATATATGTTTAGATGCACAACATCACCTTACATAATGTGTCTCATCCCCACAAATAGAACACACTTAGGCTCCTTTCATCTTCAAACCAGACATATTACAAAATGTGAAAAAAACATTAATCATACAAAAAATAATATCTCGGATGATGTAATATTCTTTCATATATGCAGCATAAATACTCATGTCGTCCCTCCATAATTTAGAAAGGTTCTCCACTAATGGTGCCAAAAATACGTCTATATCATTACACTGGTTGTTTCGAATCCGAAATTAACAATGATAACATCATGTAAGTTATTTTCATACACAACCATGGATGGAGGAATATTGTAAATACACAATAGAACATATCACGTATTGTGATAGCTACTCATGTTTCCATAAGAATTCATCACATCCGTACATAATCATAATATTAAATTTCTTGCTTCACTATCAAAATCGGGTCATTCTCTGTTAATATTTCTTCATTCGATAGAATCAACAGGGTATCTGAACATACCATATTCTTTTCTACATTCAGTGTGCAACTAGTAATTTAGCATCTCTTTGATTTGAAAAGAGTCGTCAAAATCTCGATATTAACAAAAAAGTACCATAACGCTTTATCTCCTGGCCTTTTTTGATTGTCAGTTTCATCATTTCTCTCATTTTCTGCTTGTTCGTCTTTCATCTTGTATCGTGAAGCTTTATATTTTAGATATCTATTCATTGTATTCATTTCAATATAATATATAATTATTCGGAACTACATGAATTCTCTCTACGTCCATAATAAAAAATACCTATTTTAATTAAGAAATATTTTTTCTATCAAAAAGTCAATTAGAACAATGCAAACATTCATAGCTATTAGATAAAAAGGTAATATGATACATTCTCATAGAAAATATAAAATTACATGAAAATAAAATATGACATATTTCATTGTGAGTAAAATGAGAATTAAAAATTCCTAAATGATCATAATGAATTATGAGATTTTTAGTGAATTTTTCATAAATTTTAAAAGGAAGGAACTATAGAAATTAATTGAGAAATTAATTTGGAGTTTTAAGAATTATTTGACTAGTATAATTTTGAGATGATAATGAACTCGATTCACATACACTACATGACTCTTTCATGTTTTGATCTTCATGCACCGAGTCCATTATAATTCCGAAGAAAGAACGGAGCCTTGTCGCGAACCCACTTCTCTCCTTTCTTACATGCACCTAGAGGTGGCAATCAGGCGGGTCGGGTCGGGTTCGGGTTCGGGTCGGGCGGGTTGGGTCAGTTTGACCTTCTAGAAGAAATCGGGTCGGGCCGGGTCGGGTCAGGGTCGGGCCGGGTCGGGTCAATTTATATGTTGTGTTTTTTCAGATCGTTGATAGATTTCGATTGGATTAAAGGCCATTTGATCTCGGGTCGGGTCGGGTCGCCGGGTTCGGGTCGAGTCGGGTCAGTTTGACTTTCTTAAAAAATCGGGTCGGGTCGGGTTCGAGTCGGACGGGTCGGGACGGGTTTCTCGGGTCGGGTCGGGTTCTGCCACCTCTACATGCACCTTTCCTTTTATTCGACAATGAAAAATCATAAATCCATCTCCCATTTGTCCCACTTCTTCGACAACAAAATAAATGAGAAGGGAGAAATTATATGAAATTGATCAATGAAAACCTATAATTTTGTAAATTCCAACGTTACCAACCCAAAAACGAAGAATTTTAGGAAAATCGATAACCCTAGCAATTGGCAGAAATACAAAAATGGCGGAATTGAAGAAAGAATATTGCAAGGCGCCTTAGAAATGAGAAAGAGACGGTGCAGGGGTGGTGCAAGATGCGTCGAGCATGTTAATTTCAGCGATTTTTAAAGAGAAAAATGTTAGACACATAACTCGATATAAAATCAACTCAGCAACTTACGATTTCGATCCGACTCGAGCGAATCAACTCGGACTCAACCGATTTTGCAAACCATGATTTCAATATCTAACCACGCTTTTCCTTCACCATTGTTCGAATATGATTATCAAATTCAGTAAATATATATGAGATTCATCTTTACTTATTTTTACTGCTCTGAATCTGATGTCGTTTAATAATAGCAGAGAAATTTGCGACTCCAAATTTACGTGACTTATTTATTGTTACATCTCATTTTAAACCCTGCACTTTGCTGATCCAGATGTTTGTGCCATTTGGCCCATTTGAGAGGATGAAATTTCTCGATTTAATAAATTAGTTAAAGAACTGGTCATATACACTGGTCCCCAATTCCCGCGGACATGCCAATTGCAGAGGTTGTAAAATCAGATTTGATTTGAGAAATATATCCAATTTGTCTAGAAGTTAATTCGATCTAATCTGATTTTTTTTAATGATAAAATAATTTGATATAATTTGATACTAAATTAAATGACTTATAATTCAATCAAAATTAATTTAAAATCTAAAAAAATAATACATAAATTAATCTGACCTGATCCATTCCAATCCAACACAATTTCTTTCAGAAAATCAAGCTAAACTGACCCGATCTATATTGTGTCAATCAGAGCCTAACGAGTCCAATTATCATCTCTAAATGATTGTCAAAGTTTTCTCTTTTATTTTGCCCCCTCTTGAGAGCAGGTCCATATATAAAAATTGTGTAAACTTTAACGCGCTGTTGGATCGATTATATATACTATAATTTTCAGCCTGTCATATTAAACCTTGAATCTTCAACGAGAAGTAGAACTATTTGCAGGACAATTAATTAATTAATCCGGAGACGCGCACTTCGTATATAGCGAGAAATAAATGCTGTTTTTTAATGGAGAAAGAATTAGAGAATATCTTATTTGCAAAGTGTAGCTCAAAACCCAGCCTCACAATTAAATAGCAACAAATACTCATGGGGACTTGAACCTTCCGCTCTTTACATTTTACAAAATTACAAATTACTTGGCTACTAGACTAACTATGTGCTTCCACTAATTTACTCATATATCTCTTTTCAATTTGCTTCATTGGAATTTGGTTAAATGGACTACAACTTCAAGTCCAAATTTATTATCGATCCTTCAAATCTGGAAAAATAATCTTAAAGAAAAATAAATAGAATAATGCTCTCTATTTGATTAATTACTATTTACCTCTTAAATTTAAAATTCAACAGCGAGATATATAAAGCTCCTTTTTGTCATTTCCTTTCGATCTTTTTAATCACCTCCTTTATAAAATTCCGAAACACATTATTCTAAGTTGACTCGAATCTGGTTCAATTTCTTTTATGTTACCTGACTTAAAATATGCATCTACGAATGGCATAAAATGTTCACTTTTATAAATTTGGCATGCTTAACCTCATTCTAAAATTTAATCATATTTATATGATCAATAACATGATGGTAATAAAATTATATATATATATACTATTATATAAAGCATCTAAGAATTGGAGGGTCCATTTTTTGTCATGGTAACTTTTTACTATACCCATTTTATCCCTCATTTAGACGGATAATATTTATTTTTGGTTGATCGAACGTATGTGATCGCGTCCATTGATCCCCTCTTTCTCTCCATTTCTTTCCCTTATATACTATTATTTCCATAATATTATTTTTTTTATTTAGCAACTTTGTGCATATTTGGTAAGAAATTAATGGTGATAATATATGTTAGAATAATTTATTTTTCTTACCATAAAAATCATGAATTATTAACTCATATTGTGCAAAAATCTCATCCAAGAATAAATATAGTCTTTATTATAGGTTTTTTCTATAATTGGTGAATTTATAATTTAATATTAAATAAATATGATTTTTTTATCTTATAATGTTTTAATGTTTAAATAAAAGAGTCTGCTGCAACGCGCGGGTATATAGCTAGTATATAGTTAGTTAGACTATTGTGAAAACGTTTGCATTTCGAGCCCAAGTGCATACGGCTCAAATTTTATGGTAACACGTCTGAAATTCAAAATTATCATTCTCATTAAATTTTTCATATCAAAATATTGGGATTCAAAATTTTGGGGTATTTCGAGTTTTCTAAGTATTTGTTTTGAATTTTTGAAAATCAACAACAATAATTTAATATTTTATTATTATTTTAGTGTTGATTTTCAAAAATCCAAAACAAATACTTAGAAAACTCAAAATACCCCAAATTTTTGTATCTCTTAATATTTTGATATGAAGAATTTAATTAGAATGATAATTTTGAATTTCGGACGTGTTACGATAAAATTTGAGCCGTATGCATTTAGTCTCGAAATGCAAATGTTTTCACAATAGTCTAACTATCTCTCTCTGTATATATATATATATATATATATATATATATATAGAGAGAGAGAGAGAGAGAGAGTAAGATATCATGAGCTTAAGCTCACAGAGGTTTTTCGTGAGCTTAACTCAAAAAGTACATCAAATTATCTTCAAATTTTAATTTATCATCATCATTAAATTCTTTATATGAAAATTTTGTGGGATACAAAAATTTATAGTTTTTTTAGCTGTTTAAAATGATGTTCAAGTATTGAATATATTATTATTTTTTTAGATGTGATTTTCAAAAATTATAAATCATGACTTAAAAATCTCAAAACACTTTAAATTTTTGCATCCCATAAGATTTTCATATAAAAATTTTAATGAGTATGATAAATTAAAATTTGAAGATAATTTGATCTATTTTTTGAGTTAAGCTCACGGAAAGCCTCCGTGAGTTTAAACACGGTATCTTTACTATATATATATATATTACAACAATCAGTTGGTACGTGTTTGTGTTGTGTTTTTGTTGAAAACTTCAAATTAATAGCGTGAAGGTGAGCGCATGATGAAATTGAAAAATATAAACTATATAATTAAAGTCTGGTTCATTTGTCCAATAAGCATATTAAAGTCTGTATCAACAAGTTTGAACCGACTGGTTTGCAGTCCATATATCTATATATACATGCCAATACCCAACATAATATTAACCATCATGGTGCTAGATATTTAATTAGGTATACCTGGAGTTTTACATTTTTCACCCATGTTATAATTAATTCAAAGCCAAGATCAATCAATTAGAATACTAAGATTCGTCATCTCCGCATTTAAACAGGCACCATCGCTTTCCCTTTTAATCTTTTATCCTATCCGGTGTCCGCCGTCCACACTCCATCCACAAACCCCCTCTCCGGCCCACACGCCAACGGTTCAACGCTAGCTATCCCTTATAAACCCCTCCCCCTTCCCTCTCTCCAATGCACCTCACCACCACAGTTGAAATCTCACATCACCTCTCTCAATAAACGCCCATCACCTGGCCAACTGATCACCTAAAAAGACCTAGCTACTTTCTGATATCCATGGCCTCTCTCAACGAAGAACAAACCCTAGTTGAGAAGATCTCTTCTCTCTGTGAGTCTCTCTCCAGCCTTCCTTCTCTCCATCCATCACCTCAAGTCAATTCACTCTTTACTGAACTGGTGACCGCCTGCATCCCTCCATCCGAGATCGACGTCTCAAATCTCGACATGGAAGCGCAAGAAATGCGCTTGAAATTGATTGACTTGTGCAGCCGTGGAGAGGGTTTGTTAGAGAGCCACTACTCTGACATCTTAGCTTCATACGAAAACCCATTGGAGCATCTGGATCTTTTTCCTTACTACACCAATTACCTGAAACTTAGTCAGCTGGAGTTTGAACTCCTTTCGAAGCATGTTCACGGCACGCCAATGCGTGTTGCCTTTGTTGGGTCGGGTCCCTTACCTCTTAGCCTGCTCGTCCTGGCCACCTACCATATGACAACCACACAGTTTTATGGGTATGATCGAGAACCATCTGCTACAGCCCGTGCCCGTAAACTGTTAAAATCAGATGCTGACATGGCATCCCGTGTTGAGTTTTGCACTGCAGATGTCATGTCTCTGACACATGAGCTGGCATCATATGATGTGATTTTCCTGGCTGCACTGGTGGGGACAAACAAAGACGAGAAGGAAGAGGTTATAGATCACCTGAATAGGTACATGAGTGTAGGGTCGGTTCTAGTGGTGCGCAGTGCACACGGAGCAAGAGGATTCCTGTACCCAGTGGTTGGTCCAGATGAGCTAAAGGGTTTTGAGATGGCGTCGATTTACCATCCGCAAGATGAGGTGATCAATTCAGTGGTCATTGCAAAGAAATTACCACCACCACATGCACATGTGCACTCGCAAGGTGAGCTGGCCGGGGCGCCCGTGCAAGGAGGGTTACCTATGATGACATGCCAGTGTTGCGGGAGGGAAGCGATTATGGTGAGTGGATGCAAGATGGAAGAACTAGCCAGAGAGGAGCTTCAATCTTAATTAATAACGATTATTATTGAAGTGTGATTTTTTAACCTACTTTTGAACTTCTTTTGGGTCAATTGTGTGGGGAGTGGGGTGCTTTACCTTTTTTCCTTTTCTCGTGCGTAATAAATAACTGAATATTGGGGTCCGTAATTGTTATTCGTGTGGATCTTACTATATAGCTAAGTGATTAAAATTTTACATGCAATCTGCTATTATATTAATTAGTCGTATATATTGACACAACCCCCACGTACACATATTTTAGTATGATTTGACATCTGATTAATTTAAATTGTACAAAAAACGGAAAGAAAAATTGGGTTTGGATAATTTCCAGATTTATCCAATCTAACTCTCTATTTGCAGTTTAATTAGTCCACTATTTCACCGTGACTCAATTCCTTACTTGACAGATCGTCACTCCAAGAAAAAAAAAGATCATTCGCATCGATCAAAAATCACTATTTGCATTATTCGCATCTGAACAAACCGACGCTATAATCATTGAGGTTAATAGTTGTTTATATCGGCCTAACATCATTCCCATCAGCTTTCACAATCACATCGAGCTTTATTTACATCATCTTGACTGATGTCAAAGAGTTTTGTTCCCAAGACAAATTACTACATACACTTCGGCTAAACTCATGCAAAAAACTTTGACATTAGCTAACAACATCAGCAACTAGTTAGATTTTGCTCTTATAGAAAAAAATATTACTTTTAATTTTCACAAATATATTGATCAGCAATAGCAGTGCGGGCAAATAGAATGATTATGGTGGTTTAATTAGCCTCATAAGCTATTCATCATAGGCTAATAATAGAAATAGTGCCAACTGGTCTGTTAGAGCCAACAGTAATTATTCATACCGCTGCATCCATATGTATATAAAGGTATCTCATAAATTCTACATGGTATCAGAGCAAGTTTAACCTGACTCAATTCTGAAATCCCAAAGGCAACGACCAACACTATTGTATTCGGTTCTTATCAGAGTTCAGAATCTCAAAGGCAACAACTGGCAGTGAAACATTGCACAACAAGAAAGGCAACAACTAGCAAACGATATAGTATCTATTTTTATCAAAGTTCAAAGAAAATTCCAAAGACAACAATATAGTATATGTCCCCATCTAGGTTCAGAATAAAACCAGCAAAAAACTGTACCATAAACCATACCAGTAAAAATATCCCGTACTAGTAAGCCTGATCCAATATCAGAAACACTGATTACACATCAATAAAGAGCAATCCAACACAGCAGTAACACAAAAAGCTAGCAAATCAAGCCACTGCCAACATGACTGAGACTAGGTCAAAAACCCAAATCAAAGTTCAACAAGACTGAGAATAAATTTCGACTTAATTCATCTCAAAAGCTAATCAATGTTCCACTAAATGGGAGGAATTACATCCCATGGGCCAAGACAGCAAGAGTCACATTAAAAGGTAAAGGGTTAATTTGTTTCATCAATGGAAACAAAATCTGACTAGAAACTGGAGCCGAGGAACAAGAGGAGTGGGATATGATGGATAGTCAAGTTATGACACTAATCACCAACTCACTCGAGCCTCAATTATCCGAGAGTTTATGCTATTGTGAGAAAGCAGCAGAACTATGGAAAGAAATCGAAAATCAACACAGCAATCAAAAGAGTCACTCTCATATACATCTCAAGCAAGAAATTATAAAGATTTCACAAGAATCTCGAGATGTACCCATATTAATCGGGCATGTTAGAGAAAAATACGAAAAACTCAAGCTCCATCGACCAAATACCACTGACCTGAGAATGCTCCAAAAGAGGGAAGAAATAGATCGTATCTACACACTCCTCGCTGCTTTAGAACCAAGCTATGAGCCAATCAGAGCATAGATTTCTCCCTCGACAGAAAAACTATCTTTTGAGACGGTTACAGTCCAAATCCGATAAGAGGCACTGCAGTGAGTTGCAATGAAGACTCCCGACTTGAACCCAAAGCCGGAAGCTCTTGCCTTCTCAGCTCAACACTTCGCCGGAAAGGGAAAAAACCGAGCGGGTCTCGCACTGCAAGAGGGAAGGGCACAACCAAGGAAGATGTTGGGTACTTCATCCCCACCTCAGTTTCTAGTCAGATCCAAACCCAATTTTTCTTTCCGTTTTTTGTACAATTTAAATTAATCAGATGTCAAATCATACTAAAATATGTGTACGTGGGGGTTGTGTCAATATATACGACTAATTAATATAATAGCAGATGTGAATAAGTGCGAAGAAGTAGACCTTAACTAGCGTGCGAGTAGGACCTGACATAAAACAAACAGTTGACAATGATTATATATTTTGCAAATTTTGGTAATAGATTTTTAAATAAATATGAAATAAATTAAAAAAAATTATAAAAATATTTTTCTACTTATAGATTGATGATGATTTAAATTTCATATAATTTCATTATCGTTTGATTATTCTTCAATGACCATCAAATTATAACCATTACAAATTATATAAAATTTTGATGGTTCTCGATGGAGTATCAAATAATAATGAAATTGCATGAAACTTGAATCATTATAGATATCAATCTATAAGTAGAAGAATATATTCATGAAAAAAATTATTTTTTTAATATTTGTTATAAAATTATTAAAATAACTCATTCTCAAGTCATCCCACTCATATATAAATATTCGAGATGTCGACATTTCATGTCATCAATTCGCGTCTGCAGCGCATCATCTGTAAGAGAATCCTGCAACTTTAATTAAAATTGAAAAACACAAACGATGCATCATAAGAAAGAAAGATTCGAATAATTAGTCCTAAACATATCTGAAATAAGGTTTAACATTTGTTAAAGCAAATGACTTTAACAGATCAAATCATGTAGTAGTTAACTGAAATGACTTTTGAGGTTCCAATTTCTATGAACATGCATGAATTAAAATATAAGAGTTAGACTCATATTTTTCTATAATAAAAAAAAAACGGCTTTTGCTAACATAAACATAACTCATTTAATGTAAATAATAAGTTTATATCATTTTTCATATCTCTAAAACATTTCTTATTTAATTTAGGAAGACAAAATGAAATAAATACAAAACTCAAACATCTCAACTAATTAGAAAGATTCAGGTATAGGAAGTTTAGGTACTTCTCCAAAAAAAAAAATGTGAAATTCAAACGGCGGGTATTTTTATTATACATTGAACGCGTTCCAAAACTGATGGACAAATATACATGATGTGTCCTTTGATAAATTTATTGTGTTTGCGACCGAAATTAATAGTCTAATCATAGATCGTATGGTCTGCCACAATTGGGACTCAATTTACGGATATATATTAGAAATTATAATAATTCACTGCAGTTGAATAAAACTCAATACAAGTCCGGGTCGCTGTTTAAATTTTTTTCAGCTGGCTAAGTTTGCGTTTTAAGTCGTTCAAAGATAAAGACTGGAAGATTTATATCATGAGTGAGATTATAATGCTTCGTGAAGTATAAAATTTCTTCTATTTTATATTTATATCTCAATTTTAAAAATTTAAATTGTTGAACCTGATCTTCATATTAAAATATTTTTTAGAGATTAAATTTTATATTTTTTAAATTTTGCTATTTTTTAGATGAATAAAAAATCACTAGTATTGAATGGTGCATAAATCAATAGATCAACAAATTTTATACTAAAAAAAATAGCAAAACTTTTTTAAAAAAATAAAATTTGATCACAAAAATATTTCAAGATCATGTTCAATGATATAAATCGACCATTTAAATTGTTAAAATAAAAAAATATAAATATGAATTAAAAAAAATATATTTCGCAAAACACCATAATTTCACTTTTATATTATTTATTGGTAAAAAAAATAATGAACTGTAGAATGGCACTGTACGTGACCCGAAGTTTTGATTGTATCGTGCTAGAATTTTGTGTGACAGGAATTTGAAGTTATCTCAATAGTCAATAACATTGCTAGCTAGCTAGGCCACATAGGCTTGGATGCTGCCATGGTAAACATTCTCTCTCATATGACTTTGAACGCTAGTGACAAAATAGTAAAAGTGCCTTCTAGTCACTGATCAGACAAGCATGGTCCCGCAAAAACCCTTCCTTTCCAATTTGTACCTTCTTTTACATCGTGCATTGACTCTTTTCTTGTGCTGCTTCGTTTCTCCTCCTCCCATATTTGCTTTCATTTGTGCCAGAAAGCAACGGTAGGATACGTTCAGACAATACATTTAGCATGTAGCAGAAGGATAACAGACATGGTATAGTATTGAGATATAAAGTAAAAAAGGGAATAAATTCTCTCTTTTGAAGAAGGGAAGGGATCACTTACAATGGTTATCATGATAGTTTTGATAATGAATTTTTAAATAAATACGAAAAAAATTTAAATAGAAAAACTTTATGGGTATGTTATTCTACTTGTAGATTGATGGTGATTCAAATTTCATATAATTTCATTATCGTTTGATAGTTCATCAAAAATCATTAAATTATAACCGTTGTAAATTATATAAAATTTTGATAGTCCTTGATAAAATATTAAACGATAATGAAATTATATAAAATTTGAATCACCATCAATCTATAAATAGTAAAACATATCAATAAGTCTTTTTTATTTTTTATTTTTTTTAATATTCATTTAAAAAATAACCCATTGTCAAGTGATCTCCACCCTTTAAAAAATGCAAGTCACCGCAGCCCAGATGCAACTACTGTTGTGTTACATCTCAAATTGTCTCGTAGATGTAAAAGATGCATAAACTACAAAAATTATAGACTTCGGGAATCCATTATTGAAGACTTCTACGAAAAAAATTCAACAACCTGCAATTATAGAGTTCTGTAGCAGATGTCGATGGCAAGAATTACAATTGTGCACGTAAACAACCTGCACGCATGCCAACGTGCACGCAAAATGCATCATTTATACCACTTCCATCGTTTCTAAAAGAATAAGTCCTTTCGAAATTCGAATTGCCAGATAGAGTTTTCAGGCTGAGCTAGACTCTTAAGAGTTCCATATCTCATAATTGAAACGGTCGAATACGTTTTATTGACTTTTGCACCAATAGTCATTGTTCTTTTATTCCCCAAAAGCAATAATTCAATATCCATCAAGATGAGGAAAAAATGTATACTACAGACTTGAATTTAATGGAGGATGTAAAAACTTAAAGACAGCTTATTTGGATAGTGATCTCCTATTAAGCAGGCACTTCTACTTTTACAAATGAAGATGGCTAGCATCAAGAGATCTGCATTTATAAGGATCAGAGTAAGAAACCATTTCTCTACAGAGATTTGTATTATATGAGAATTAGTACAATGCACAAATGACAAAAAAGGAGAAGCAATTTGGTTTTTCAATTAGATACTATCTTTCTGCATAATAAGAGGAATGAAATGAGGGCCAAATCTCACAACTTGAGCCCAATTGGGATACTGGATTTTAAACCTGCTACTTCCACATGAAGGGCATTGTGGACATTACTATATGGGCATTAATAGGTAAGTTCCTTGAATTCTGATGCATTTGTAAACTGCAATCATATAATCTTTCTAATCTTTTAGGGGTACATTTGTTTAAGTTTAGGGTTCTGCTCATGTTTTCTTTTTTGTGTTTGTTTGGTTACCCTCTTAATTTGCAGCGAGGCTTACAGGTTCCAAAAGTACGAGTCTCACCTTCATGTAATTTTTAACCATACATGGGGACATTTACCAAAGTAAAGATCTCAGTGCACAAAGTGATTCCCCAAAGTCTGAACTTTCATGGGCAGCACCACCGCCACTGGCTGACAAAGCCTTATTATTTTCACTATCGCCAGTTGTAGAATTTTGTGAATTATCCGTGTTACTAAATTTCTCACTGCCAGAGTTGGTTTCACAATACTTTTGGAGCCACCTGTCAGTCTCCCATAGCATATGCATTATGTTCTCCCTAGCCGAATAGCCATGACTCTCATGTGGGAGAATTACCAAGCGGCATAGTGCGCCATGGCCTTTCAATGCAGTAAAGAACCTATCAGACTGTCAGGCAAAATACAGAAAAAGTTATTGTTTCTTAAGGAGTTCTTCTTTATTTTTATTTCTTTTTTTTGAGGTATGTAGGTCTTCTCAAGGAGTTCAGAACAAATATTGCAGAATTAGTACATGTCGAACTGGACTGGTGTAAAGTAAGAATCAATTATCATCAGGAAAATGGGTGCAGCTAAAAGTAGAGGTACCAGCTAGTGTAGCAAGATAAAATTACTAAATGTAAGATTCCGGATTTCATATGAGAAGACCACAATTGTTTCTATCTTATTTCTTCTTTGGACTTATTTGAGACTTCCATTTTGTTTATATTTCAAACAGTTTTCATGAATTTTCTTGTTTATTTCAGAAATCATTGAATATGAACTTAAAGTATGTTTCCATCATCTAGGAAAACCATCTCCAATGCTAATATCCACTATGATTTTATGATTTATTATTTTACATCATTTGCAAGTCATCACTGGTCATTTTATTTGCACTTGGTTGTGGCAATGTCAAGTATTTACAGTATAATTTTATTTAGGCATCCGCACTGAGCAATTAACCCCCCCCCCCCCCCAACCATACATTTGCAGTTAAAACATGAATAATTGGTAGTGAAACCATAAATTACTTGTGGTTTTAATTAATTGTCTACGGATGTTGCTTATAATGTGTTGTGTGTATGTTCTGTTGAGTTATATATGCACGATGGGTTAAGCCCATCCTAGCCTGAAATTCAGTCTGGGGCATAACAAAAAAAATACTGATACAGCCCATGAGTATATCCAGTTCTGTAAAAGCTGATTTACTGAATGTAAGATTTCCATTTACCTGCATTGTAAGTGTTCCAGAATTATTGTCCTCTTCACCGTGTATAAGAAGAATAGGTTTCTTTATTTTGTTAGCTGACATGAAGGGGCTCATCTCCACATAAGTACTAGTTGCTTCCCAAAGTGTCCTATCTTCATTCTACAATCAATATTTACTTCAGTACTCCAGAAGTTGTTCAACAGCTAAAAATTTGTCAAACAACACCTATTCTCATCCATACTAGTGTATGTATGAAAGATGTACCTGAAAACCAAAAGGAGTTAAGGTCCTGTTATAAGCACCAGAGCGAGCAATCCCACAACAGAAAAGATGGGGAGCGTGTGCTAACAGATTAGCTGTCATAAAAGCTCCATATGAGTGGCCACCTATGGCAATCTTACTAGGATGTGCTACCTACAAAAAGAATGAAAAAGCTGACAAATCCAAGAGCATGGCCTGCATTATATAGCAAAACAGAGAGAACTGTAAGGACCTACCCCTCTTCTCACAACCTCCTCGACTGCTGCCTCTGCACTGGCAACTAATTGCTCTACATACCTTGTCATAGAATTGAAAATGACAAATAGTGAAGCAGATATCAGAAGCCTAACAATTTCAAATGATGTTCATATATCTAAAAGTGATTCACGATTATTTCAAGAGTAAGAATGATACCTATCATTGGCTTCTTCATCATCTTCACCAATTATAGGTATTGTAGGGCCAGATAAAATTGCAAACCTGAGAGTACACAAGTAAATCTCTTTTCTTAAAGCAATCTAAATTTTCTTTCGAGAAATCCAAATAAATAGAAAGGTATGTTACCTTCGAGCCAACCATAGAAGCGGTGATGTGGCACCTATACCGGCAAACTCATTTGGTGAGCCACGTACCTGTCCAGCTGCGTCTTTGCTCTTAAATTCACCTGGGTAAGACCACACCAAGCAGGGTAGGGGCCCGTCTACTGATGGGTCATAACCAGGTGGCAGGTAGAGAGTGGCTGTAAGCTGCACACCATCCTTCCTCTTGTACCTTATCATTTCCTTCTGCAGAGATTGCAATTGAGGATATGGATGTGGAAAGTTTGTTATTCGCACTCCCCTCTTCTCTGGCCAAATTTGAAGGAAATACTGCGTGTTCTCGGTTTTGGATTCTTTCGAAGTCAGAATTTTTAACTGGTTGAGATGTAGAGTGCTGTCAGTTTGATCAGACATCAATGCAATTACAGTTTCATAATATTTCTCCTTGTCACTTTCCCATATGCGCTCCTTGCTTCCGGTCTCACTGCAAAAAACAAATGAAATGAAAGAGAAAAAGAATTATCACCTTTGGTTCTCCTTTATATCCTATTAGAAAAATAAATGACATCTCCAACAGACATGCAGAAACAAAAGAAGCATTTAATGGAATGTCATCTAAAGCACAAAGTGTTATGCCAAGAAATGTAACAAGGATTCTTCAAAATGCATTAAACAGACAGAAAGGAAGAGAACTATACATATCAAAGAGATCAAGAAATGGAATATTCCCCTCTGGTGTTGCACCCATGCCATTAAGAAGAAGGTATGTGCGGCCATCTCCATTCTTCTTGACCTTTGCAATTACATAAGTCCCTGCTGCTGTTCTGCACATCATGGGGGAACCCGGATCAGAGTATACATCCTCTGATGATCTGTCAAACAGAATCCGAGGGTCTACACCTTGCTGATCAGGGGCCACAACCCATGTTCTTGTTTTACGGGTTTTGTACCACGATTCATACACCAAAGCTAGAGACTGATCACACCATGAGATTCCTCTGTAACAAAAACCGTTTGAATAGATAATCATGAATTATCTATGTCAGGTCTAATTAACAAATGCTTCAAAGAAGTAAATCATACCCATATCGAAGGTCAAGCTTATGGAAAATCTCAGGTTGGTCACCATTGAGGGGTTCAGCCTGCTCCATATAAATAATGTCACGTGGAGAAACTTCAACTTTTGCATCACCTCCATCTTGTGTCTCCACCCTAATGAACCAAATGTGTAAATAAATAAGAACCAAACATTTTGAACACATAAAAACTATAGCCGGTGTCTTGAGATTTACCAATATAAGGTTGAAGGTTTGTCAGGCCTCCAGTTGATCGAGCGCTTTCCCTTTCGCACACTATTTGATGCAATTGGAATATCCTCAGCAAGGGGCAGATCACAAATTTCTCTGACAAACTTACCCTCAGTTGTCCACAACTCAACTTTCTTTGGAAACCTTCCACAGGGGACAATAAATGAGTATGGTCTGTGTGTTGACGTGACCATGACATATTTCAAATCCGGCGAAGGGTCGATTGAAGTATACAGAGCCGGCGGCCCAATCGGCTTGAAGCTACCATCTAGAGAAGCCAAGATAAGTTGCGAGGTTGCATAATGGTCAAACAAATTAGCATCATACTCATCCTTGAGGAGGTCTTGGAAGGTGCGCACTTGAATCACATTCCCCTGTTCATTTGATTGGATTTTAGGGCCAGAAGGGACTAATGGCTTTTTCGGTGGCTTACCACGGGATAATGGGATGGAGCACACTAGTAGAGTAGAATCACTGACCCAAACAAAGCTGTCAAGAGAAAAATCTCAAAAAAGTTGTAAGAATTTGAAAACACAAATATGACTAAGAAATTATAGTGACGTGGCTTCCATCCAAAACACTTTTTACCAAACCTAAAAAAACCCAAAGAAAAGACTGTTGGACACTTATTTCTTTTCGTCTTCCACTTTGTGTAAGCAAAAATTTCCGTACATTTAGCTATGGGGACTGATTTGTGTCATCAGCAATTTAATTGCTGCATGTTAATGCTTTGCAGAACATCAGCACATGGTATATTAGTATTTCTTCATGACCACATCCTTAATTGGTCCAAATAAAAGGTGGGAAGAAACTGCACATAGATCACAATTACCTTTCAAAAACTGCATTTAGGTAGATATCAGGTGAATTAAAAAGGGGCCATGCTTTCCCAGATTCTACATCAGCAACCCATACAGTTAGCTTGCTACTAGTGTTGTCCTCCTATTTACAAGATTCCAAACTGAGTATGGAAAAAATAAAAATATGTAATGCACATATGAACTTGAGTATGTGCTACCTCATCAAATCGAATGGCGAAAGATAAATGCCGACCATCTCTCGACCTAAATTTAATGAAAAAACAGCATAAGTGATATTATCTGGTTGATATTAAGTAATTGCTAGTTTCCCACTAATAATGCGTGATTGATATTGATTCTAAAAATTTCAAGTTGAACAGGCTTTTGTAGATATCATGGAAAAAATTAGCAGAGTACCCTTATAGTAAATCATTGGTTACAAGAAACAATTTTACAATGTTGGACATACTCTGTATGCACAATTTAACACAGAAATGAAAGAAAAAATCTACCAAGTAACAAAGTTGATCTTTGCTCCTTCTGGGTAGCCATAGACCTTTTTTTCTGGCCCAAGACTGCCATCATCTAACAAAGCATGAATGATTATTCCTGTATAGAACGACCTACACAAAACACAAACATACCATGATCTGAAATGCAATAGCTAACAAACTGAAGCAATGAGTTCCTACATTGCTGAAAGTTTTCAGAACGGGAATTCTATATGGCTCCATTTAGGATGGTTTCTGTGAGAGAATCCAGCTAGCAAAGTACCAATGGTCTAGGTGGAGTTCAGGTCAATGTAGCTTCTTTACAATCTTCTCGTTTGTGTTGAGAACTGAACTATTATAATATTGGAGTGAATGAAAAATGTTCTCTGATAAGGCTTGTTGTCACTAAATTGAGCTTTCCTGTGATAAAACATGGAATTAGCAGCTCCAAATAAAAATATTCAACAAAGATAGTCCACCATATTGCCATAATAAATTAGCTATTTGACCAAAATGTGTCCTAACCGAAGCATTAGTCTGCCTTAATCCAAGGGAAAAGTAGCAAGTGTTTCATTATCTTAAGTCTTAACAAACAAGAGATTGAATGAACAATAGTTATTACTAACATTCGGCTCCTGGAATTAGAGTAGCCATCAATTCGTACACCAGCAAGTTTTTCTTCTGGCTTAGCAAGGTCTGACAAAGGAGGCAGGGCTCTACGCTTCAAAAATAAAATCTTATCTCTTTGAGGAGAAAATGACAATACAGGGAGAGGTGGTGCATCGACTATATCTCTTATCTCCTTCGGGGGAAATCGGTATCCAACCCCACTAGCAAGATTATCTACACATCAGACACAATTTTCATAACAGTTTGTACAACAGTGTTATCACACAATATTTTGAACGTCATCTTTTTATTTGGTATATTAACTTTTTATTTTCAATGAAATTCATGTAAATTGATGCTATTAATTTAGAAATATTTTATTAGATTCCTTCACTTACACAAGATTAATCAAAATTGAAAAATGATAATCCACAATAGAAGAAGTGTTGAGGAACGGATCATGTGTAAACAACTATCTAAAGTACAAATTCTTATGGCAGAAATTAGAGGAGAATAGGAACTAAAACAGAGACAAATATGAATGAACAAATAAATAAATCACTCCGGATGAGAATTGTAGTTAAGGAATGACAACCTTCATCTTCTTGAACGGGAGA
Organism: Schoenoplectus tabernaemontani; assembly: GCA_037127355.1. Taxonomy (NCBI): domain Eukaryota; kingdom Viridiplantae; phylum Streptophyta; class Magnoliopsida; order Poales; family Cyperaceae; genus Schoenoplectus; species Schoenoplectus tabernaemontani. Next base: position 1,645,732 of record CM073754.1, read on the forward strand.
AGAGGTGGAGGGGCTAGCACCAAAATCGGGTACACTGTGCTCGGCCGCAGAAGAACAAAATGGTACGGGCGTCGCTAACTTGGATGATTTCATAGTCCTCTGAGAAAATCTCTTGCGATGGAGTCGAAGAGGAGAGGCGAGAGCTAATTGTGGTGAAGAGAGGTGGAGTGTGTGACGAGAAGAAAGGGAAAGGGAAAGGTTAGAGAAGCGATGATAGACTTTAGACAGGATGGACATTGTTAGATTGGTCAGTACGCTAGATATTTGTTTACTCGGCCTCGCTGATTGTTCGGTTGGTTTTTTAATTCTTTAGAACATCTATATTGTAGCGACTGCTTCTAAATTTTTTATTATTATCATATTATATTTAATTAGAAAAATTATTAATTAAAATTAATATTTTTCAATGTATAAACCATCTCTAGATTTTATTTATGCCAAGTCATTTAATGAAAATAAAAAAAATAGATTTAGTAAAAATAATCTCCAATGCTAAATTAAATGAGTTACTAATATGATGTGACAATTAGAAATGAGTTGCTAAATTAAAAATTATAATTAAATTTTCTAAATTATAAATTGTCTCTCCAATGCTAAAATTAAAAATTAACAATAACACACAGAAATAGAAACTCAATAAAAAGATGTTATTATAAATCTGTTAAATTTGTCACCTCATTTGGGTTTTTCCTCCATGAGTTAGTCCCGTACTCCCGTTTTCTTTCTCTCTTTCCGTGAATTATGGGCCCACCTTACTGATTTTAGGTCCTGTTCGGCGGAATCCGTATACTATGTGAGGCATAAAAAAACTCTGCACTATTTTTTTAACCGTCCGATCAGTAAATAATATTTTTTATTTTATAATAATAAAATTTATACATTAAAAGTTATATATATTTTGTGTTGTCGATGGAGAATCTACACAGATCTCTTCAGAGAATACGGCGTCCTATTCGATGGAGATGCATGATTGAAAATGAAAATAAGATTTGAACTAAAACGGTATTGTGCACATAAAAAAAAATTCAGTTTAAGGGCGTGTTCGGCGCTGATATTGTGTGTGTGGGAAAAAAATTCAGTCTGAGTGGATTTTTTTTCCCCACGTGCACAATAAAAATCAGTTCAATTTCCTGGAATTTTCCCACATGTGAGGAGGAAACGAACACGCCCTAAGTGAATGTATTATTTCCCATGGCAACAGTGTTAGACCGAGCAAGTCCTTAGAGGAGGCAATCCAGTGGGTCGGATTCGGGTCAAATTCGGATGAATCATTTTAAATTTCTGAAAGAAATCAGACTGGATCGAGACCATTTATATTTTCAGATTTTAAATTTATCTTGATTGGATTGTGAGTTATTTAATATCGAGTTCAATCAAATTGGGTGAGGTTCAAATCAAATTGAATTAGTTTGATTTTTTTTTAAATCAGATAAAATTGAGTTCATATCTGAAAGATTCGGTTAGATTTTACCACCTCTACCGATTTAGTTCTCTCACTCTCAGTTTCTCTATCTTTTGAAGATAAAAAAGGAGGGTTTAAGCTAAAATTTTAAAATATTTCTGAAGTAAACAAATTTTGAGTCCCTACTAACCTTCGATATGAAGGGCATTTCTCATTTTCTCTATTATGTTTATGTTTCAGTTTTCTTATGAGGTATAATTTTTGTGTGGCTGGCTTTGAAAGGTAAAGTTCTGATCATGAATTTTATTTTTACTAATTAGGGGATGAAAGGGTTTTACAAATTATGTTTCATACACAGTACACACAGATTGATTATTCACTGTAGGGGCGATGTATGGGTCTTTCTTGGTGAAAATTTTTAATTTTGCTAATCCAAGGGGTTTAAGAGTAAATTTGGGATCAGCTGAAGCATTGCAAACTGGTTCTAATAATCTGATTGTAGAAAAGGGGATATACTGCCAGCTGATATGCTGTATCATGTGCTGGCCTATTTGACTTGATATAAACAAAAGAATATTTAAGATTTTGGACATTTTTCAAGACAGACTATGCACAACCGGATTTTTTTTCCCCTATGTTGGATTGGTGTACAATTACCATATTTTTTATGGAACTTCAAAATTTTATAATATGAACTTAGCTTATGTTCTTCTTACATGAAGTAAAGAAATATGCTCTTAGATTAACGCCGAATGCATTTATTTTAGAGTATTTCTGAAAGGGGTGGCTATTTTAATAATCTTGACAATAAATGTTTAAATAAATAAAAAATAAATAAAAATATGACAATGAATTTTTAAATAAATTTACAAAATTTAAAAATAGAAAACTTTATAGATATATTTTTTTATAGTGATAATATTTCAAATTTTATGTAATTTCATTATCATTTGATAATCAATCAAAAGCTGCTAAATTAAAACTGTGACAAATTGCATAAAATTTTAATAGTCTTTGATTGACTATCAAATGATAATAAAATTATATAAAATTTGAAACACTATTAATCTATAAAAAATTAAAATTTATTTCATATTTATTTAATAGCAGAATTATAATAATCAAGGGATCCCTTCCTTTTTGAAAATACTGAGAGCCAACAACAATAACTAGGGGACCAAGAAGGTAAATTACATGATATCAGTGAAGAGGCTTCTGAATTTCATGACAGTGAGTATGGAACATGGAGTATTTGAAACTTTAACGGGACAATTTGAACGCGGACGTGCGACACCATCCATCACTTTTATTTTTTTTAACACAAATTAAAAGCGGACTCAATTTACTAATTTAGTATGAGTAAATGAACAAAATTATCAATTTGATACTCGTCGAAGCTATTCATCTTTAATTGTCCATAAAAAAATTCTCATCCAAGTTTCAAACTTATAATATCTCATAAAAAGGTCATTATCTTTACCACTAAATCAAAAGACTTAATTATCTTTGTCACTAAACTAAATCAAAGGTCGATTCTCAAAAATATTTTCTAAACTTAATACCTCTTTCTTTAGATTGTCATCTACAAGCTCTTCCTCTCTCGTCTAAACTTAATACCTCTTTCTTTAGATTGCCAAATATCTCCGACTCTCCCCCTCCTTCGCTCTTCTTAAAGCTAACTGTTGACGGGATTGGCTGCAAAATATACCGCTGCATTATGATCAGAACAGGAAACTCCAGGTTGGTAATGATTATATCTAACCATGCTGATATCGACTGGTACAGTGGTGCTGAACCACCTGAGGAGTTTTTAAGGTGGATTACATAATACAATGAAGAACCCAATATTTACTTGGTCGCTCTTTCTATTTCCACAATTATACAGTTCATTCGAATTTAATTATATGGTGATCTAAAATTTCTTTTGCGAGATTCACATGATAAAATTAAATTATATTAACTGATCAGGCCAAAATACTACTAAAATATATCAAGACTTGATTAACTTCAAAAATATGAAATGTCATATATCATTTTACTTTATTGTGGCACAGTTAAACACTCTTGACCTCATTTTCACAAACCCACAGCACCCAAGACATCTTATACCACCCATTAATCACAATTCACAACATAGAGGTATTCAACTGAAATACGGGCATGATGAAGCTATTAAATCTTTAGAGCTTAAAACAAACTAAACCCCTCTGGTTCTTGCGCCTCCTCATCCGGTCTCTCATAATACTGACTTTCTTCGCTTATTTCCTCTCTTCTATATTCATCTCCATAACTTGATTGAGATTGATAGCTTTCTTCAGGTTGCACAACACTAACCAAGTAACTCACCCCATTGATCACGTCATAAACCATCAGTCCCATCCTTGCCCCAATCCAACTACCAACATGGCTCCCCAGAAGGTACCCAATCTTTCCACCCATCTTCTGTTCCCCATGAAAACCTCCCATATATGTCCCCAAAAGTGTCCCCGTGCCCCTCAAAAATCCTTCGGTCATGGTGCCCCCATAGTACATAGCCTCAAAAAAATCCCAACCTGACGAAATAATTGGGCCCAAGATCCGTTTAGCCTGGCGGGATGCCAGCTTGGCAGCCTTGGCGCCAACCTTTTGTGCCTGTTTTGCTGCATCAGCTGGTGTGAGGCCCTCAGAAATAGCTTCAGCTAGGGCATTTTCAATTGCATGCTGGCGCACACGCTCTACGTGAACCGATCGAAGGTTGTAAACGTAAAGTTTAACGCCTTCTTTGACTCCACAAGCAAGAGATCCGGAGCCCATGTCAAAACAGTTCAAGAAAGTGAATTTGCCACTTTTTGAGGAAGCCTCTTCACCTACCATTTCTCTGAACTTCTCAGCTGGAGAAAGTACCACATGAATCATGTTAGATCTCTCACTGGCCCATGCATATTATTGTCAAGAAATATAGCAAACCTTTTACTAGCACTAAAAATCCCCAATTCACTATACTACACATAAATCTCCTTTTAAATTCTAACACTATACTACACATAAATCTCCTTTTAAATTCCCAACAACACCAATCCCCAATTCACCTAAGCAACTTAATTTTTAATGACACGATATACAAAAGTAGCAACAAATTTCTAATAGGACTTGGTTCAAACGACTATGATCCTTTCAAGCGGCAAACTTAGAGAAAAATCAACTTCAATATCGATTATTGAATTATTAAAAATGAAATTTACAATCTTGATTAATCACATTGATACTCAATTTGAGCTTTAACTTAGGCAGGATGGGAAAGGAAACCCCTAATTACGAACCAAATCACAGTAGAGAGAAAAAGGACACCTGTCATGCTGAGAGCGATGAGACCAATAACAAACAGCAAGAGCTGAACGCGCCTTCTCTGTAGATCCAGCATATTTTCTGAATTTTAATTTTTAACTCGCTCAGAAGTCCTAACCCTACTAAATCTCTCAGGTATTAGCAAAAACTCACTTCGTTACTCGCTAATTTCTGGTAGAACCGCGGATAGAAAAGATGCACACTGTTAGTAGAACTGAAATTAAAATGGCTCCCTGTAACACACTCAAGTCTTCGGTTCTTCTTGTTCTTTTGTCGTCGATCCCGCGTTGAGAGATTGCAGAGAAGAATATCTGTGGAAATCAAACAAAATCTACGCTGACACGTGGGACCAGGTTTCATGTTTTCCTCCTGTCAGCGTCGTTTTCATATTCTCCGTCCTTTACCAGGCATCCAGGTTTGAAGCTTCAGCCTTCAGCCTTCAGCCATCTAGAACAAAATAATAAATTGACCTGAACCTGGCGTATGATATCCTATTTCACTGACAATGCGACGATTGATGAGTTAAGAAGCTTAACAGAAGGAGCGGCCCTCCAAGTCTCCAACAACGAAATCCAGTTTGAGGGTAAAGGACTAAAGGTAACATCTGCAATTTATGAGTCGCTTTCGGCGCTTGTGTGAACTTTATTTTGTAGTATTAATTTTTGTAAATGAAGATACGAGCTGTGATGTTTTTCTAGATGTCTTGAAGCTGGACTGTTGGAGGGGTGGTTCATTTGTAAATTAAGGAATTCTACAATTTAACGGTTCCTTCACTTTTTGTCCAACTACTTCATGCTACAAGGATCTGATATTCTGGAGGTTAGAGATTTGAAGTGATTCAAGGTTATGTGGTTGATTTTTGTAAATCATTATTCAGTAAAGGAGATCATACTTTGGGTATATTTAGTAGATTATATTTGGGACGATTAATAGGATTGTCAACTGTGTTTATGTATCGTCATTTTTTAACTGCGCATTTTTTTTCCTCCAAAAGAAGTTGAAAAGGCACCAGATAAAACACCTGGCCTGATGAATTTTCTATTATGTTTTGTAAAAATTTTGGCTATAATCGAAAGATGATATTATGGTTTTATTTAGTGACATTTGCAATGGTTTATTAGATATTTCCAAATTCAAAATGAACAACCATACATTTAATTTCTTAAGTAGAAAATGCAAGTGATGTTACTCAATTCAAACATATGTTTCACCGGTGCGTGTGCGGGTGTGGATAGGGTATAGTATCCGATACAGTGCGAGTGTTGCGATATAAAAATTTTCAACAAATTAGAATACAAATGCCACTATATATAATTAATATTAATAAATTATTATAATAAAAGACAATGATAGCCCGATTGCATATTGGTTGATAAAAGACATTGGTGCATATTAAATATAGTCAAAAATACATTCCATCACAAACACTGCTTTGGCACAGTGGTCCTCCTAGTGGATGGGAGCGTGCTTAAAACTCCAATGCCCAAGTTCAAGAGTTTGTATCCTCTATAATATTTTACGAGCGTAAAGTAATTGTTCGTAATTTGTAACCGTTGCATCAGTATAACGGCTGTACATGGTTACGATGCCAATAATTTAAATTCACAAGACTGATTAATAATGAGCACTTTAAACATGTATTACTATAGGCGATGTGAATCCTAGATTTAATCCCAATTGTATGAATTTTCATGCGTTTTTAGGGTTGTATTAGGAATAAGGATCATCTGTGGCCATAACTTGTGCAATAATGTGTGTATGAGTCAAAAACGCACCAATTGACTGTATCTTGATCGAATTGGGGTGCATCTAGCTGCATCTTCTCGTATCAAAGATTGAATCTGTCGGTCAAAGTTAATAAAATGATATGTCATGTGGTGTATCAGATACACATCCACACAGTATTCGAAGCGCGTACATATTAATTATGTATTCAATACTAATTCGATAGAGTTTGAGAAGTATCAAAATAACATATATTCAAACTTATCGGATTACTAAATTGTGATTATAAAATAATTCAAAGATGTTAGCAAATAGGATTCCAACTGTGTTATGGAAAATCATAGATAGTTCACAAAGTGTCCCTTCAAAAGAAAATTTCTGTATTTTTAATCAAATTTGATAGTTGCTGGTAATGTATTACACGGCATGTTTGTAGATGTTCTGTGTTATTAATCAAATTTGACTTAAAAAAATGAGTTTGATAATATTAATCGGTTTATCTATTTAATTACTTATGACAAAGAGGCTTTTCTCAAAAATGAATTGAATGGAATAAGAAATTATTACGAAGAGGAAGAGTAAATATTTTATTAACGAACAACGATATAACAAAAAAGAAACAATAAATATTGTGAATTTGTGCTTACGACCTACGGGCTTTCACTCAAAAAAGAAACAATAAATATTTTGAAGGTCGAAAGAGTTAAGTATTCAGGTCATGGAGAAGCGGCGGGCCTATCAGAAAACATGTAGATCGTGATTAATTTAAATTTGATGAAATGAGTTCGATTTAAAATTTATAAATTCGTTACACTCATTAAACTATTAATATTTATTTTATTTATATTATTTTTTAAAAAAATTAATATACTATATAAGTTAAAATTTAATATATTTGAAACATACACAAAATAAAAGAATTTGTGATTATTTCTGTTATTTTTTAATTTTAATATAAAATATTTTTAGTTATTAGGATAAATATATTTATCTCCAATGTTTCATCCTCAGTCTCTGTCTTCAAACGAAACTTTCTATTTTTGGTTCTGCTATTTTAGTTAATATTTTTCAGTTATAGTAACTAAATTTAAAACATAAAGCGTCTCTCCATTGATGAAATGAAAAAAAAAATAGAATTTTACAAGTATCGCGCATTTTTTTAGAAGTTATCAGATCAGAGACATGTAATTACCAATATTTAATCATATTTTAATTTACTTTGATCTAGTATTTTTAGTTCATGATTATTTATCTTTTGTGTTTTTACTGAATTTGGTTTTGAGATCGAAAATTATTCCACGTAAATATTTACATTTATTTTACAACTATTTGCTGCTTTAATTTTTTTTCTCAAGCAGAAATTAGCCTTTTCATGTTGGATTAGGGGTGTCAATGGGTCGGGTTGGGTCACATTATTTTATTATTTTTTTACCCGACCCGATTAATTTCGGGTCAAAAAATTTTGACTCATACCCGACCCGATCCTTATAAAATAATTAAATATTTTTATATAATTTTAAGTAATAAAATATTAATTAATTTATAATTAATCTTAATTAATATATATTTAAGATTTAATTAGTAAAAAATCACAAAATTACTTCAAAAAATATAATTAATTGATAAAAAAAGTTTGTATTTCAAAATGAAGCAGGTTATTGGACCCTTTGTTTCTAACTAGTACAGTGTATGCGTCATACGACGTCTCTTTAGAATTATAAAATGATAAAAAAAAATATTAAGTTTTTATTCTTTAATATAGTTCATTATTTAAACATTGATGAATATTTGTCAAAAGAAAACTCTTATTATGTTCTTTTAAAATTATAAAATAACAAGAATTAAAGAAATAATAATAAAATATCAAGTTTAATCATAAATTCTTAGATTATCAAACCGATGAATCGCAAACTTCGAGCAACACTCTTTTCTCCACTCTTTCGCTCTTCTTCTCCAGCTTGTCCTTTGTTCTTTGAAAAAAAATGAACAAAATATACAAGAAGCAGAACTTATCGATCAATCAGAAAGCACCAATTTGAGATGCAGTACTATGTTAAAAGTTTTCAAATATAATGGAGCTGCAAATAAGACAAATTAATGAAATAGTAATCCACTCAAAAAATATATATCTTTAAGTGTGAATGCTATTAGCTTTTGTTGCTTTCTTGTATCAGCTTTAGCGATTTCATTTGTATTGGATCACAGTCTTATAAGTATATATTTTTCTAGCTCTATGAAAATATGAAACTCAAATCAGTTAGCACTAATTGATATAAAATCATTAAAACTTTTAAGAAGAGAATCATCTAGTAACCACCCCTACAAAGAGCATCAAACTTCTCTTTCAGCAATTAAAGCAATACAATTTAAAATACATGCTAACAATTTAGTACAGGTATTAGCAATTGAATTCATCTTCTTCTACCATCTACTGCTATTATGCTACCAGTATGTACCAGATCCACAATGAGATAGAATTACATTCTCGTCAAACCAAATAATACCCATAAACCAAGAGAGATAGAGGGGAATTACCTGTTGCACATGGCTGCCTTTGATAAACTACTTCCACTGGTGCACGTGTTCTCAACACCATAATTTTTGTTGTCCTCACAAAGTTTATTTCCTACATAATCTAAAATTATGTTAAGACTTACACAACTAATATTAAATAAGTACTCTAATGTGGTACTGGCACAATTAATACCAGAATATCAATACCGATATAAGCTGCTAAATTAGGTTCTAGCACCCCAATTAATCGGGCAAATTAGGGCAATATTTCACGATAACTCAAAAATTGATTCTAATTCAGAACATACGTGTTGTCTAGCTAAACCAAATAATCAATAATTCCGGGAAAAAATTGAATGGATAAAACATATCAGACCAATAATGACATATTTTTTCATGTTGATTAATCCCAAAATAAAACCAAAACATTGTAGTAGTAAAACAGACTCAACAATTAAGTTGAGAATATTAAAAGCAAGAATCCAAATTAAATGAAAATAATTCATAGCTAATAGGTTTTTGCGTAGCTTAACTACTCTAGACATCAACTACACTGTTGCTGCTACTGCATTCTGGGCAATGGAGACAGTATACCAGGAGAGTTTTTCCTTCTGCACTGAAGGAGATCACAAAACACCAGCCGACCTTCTAGGAACGTGCCAACTGCCAACGATGGGGCAATTCTGATTTTTGGGCTGTATTGCAAATCTCTTCAGCAAATTACTGATCGGTGCCTCAAGAAGGCTTCAGCAGTTGTAGTTAGAAAGGCTGATGAGGTGTTTATGAATGTTCCAAAGCATAAAATTGAGTTCTGGAATATAAGCTCCACTGAGTAGAGGAGTGTGGTAAATGATTGCTAAGCTTTGTAAATAGTAAGCAACTATGTATTGCACTCTTTATTATGAACTTTGTCGTTTTTGTAATGGCCTACTGGGTTATTGTCTGATTTGGGCTAGAGATATTTGTCTTCATTGGACAGTTCTATTTCTTTTCCTCGGGGATCAGCATACCTGCTTATTTGTATTTTCTAGTTTCTACCTCGGCTTATGTCCAGTTTGTACATAGATGATGATACATGATCCAACCACCTCTATATGAATCTTGTTTGGTATGGGAGACCGGAAGTTATAGTCCCTGCAGGTCCTATTTACTGACTAGGCCGAGGGCTTTTTTTTTTTTTGCACTTATTTATTTTAGCCCTATTTCAGTACCAGTATATGTTTTGTAGTAAAGAATTAACTAGCATCGATCCCTAGCTCCATTTGTTCCATGTTTATGTTTATAATAATCATACAACATCTCCAAATAAAAAGGGGAAAACGATTAAGCTTAAAACAGAGAAACCCCAACATACCCCAAACTTAGTACAAGCACAACCCTGCTCTTAAATGGGGTCTACTCTCAGGATCGCACCTTATACATGAACCCATACATGTATCTGTCAATTGAATTAATCCTCGTATGTGCGGCACTCATCTGTTTCAGGATTATCTTTGCAGTACTCCTCAAGTGGGTCCTTTCCCTTGTTCTTGTCACGTGCATGGCTCGCTGCAGCGCTGAGCTCCTCCACTTCATCCCAGGCCGCGACACACTCACCGGCCTTTGGGTCTTCTGCGCACAACTCCTCTGCCTGTTTTATGCTCTCTGACACTTTGTTGCCTATCTCCTGTGGAGTTGACCTGACAACAAGTCTTGTGTAACGCCTAGCGGTACAAGGGAGAAGCCTTACTTGGGATGGTGATGATGGGCATGGATTGGAGATCTTTACCAGTCTGACTGGTCGGGGGGTTGAGAGTGCAGTCATGCTGGAGAGAGCAGCAGCCATTGTACCACAGGAAGACATTAGGCTGTGATACTTTTTGGTTGTGAAACGGAATGTACAAGTCTAGAGATGGGTTTTGGATATGGTTGGAATGCCTTGTAAGGCGCTTGTTTCTTATCTTCTAAGGACCAGTTGTATATTTGTATGGTTACAATCAGCCCATCTAGATTTTATTTGTTCTCCAGCGAAATGGAAAAATATCAGCCTGCGTAGATTTTTGTGCCTTTCAGTTATATCCTTACGGAACTTGTGAACTGTAGTTTGTCTCTGCGTTGAATTGCTCAAAATCAATGGAAAACAGCACATGCTGATACATATCAGTTAAGTGTACTAAATTGCTAATTATTTTTGAAACCAGATGCACTAACCGAAAAAAATAAAATTTAGCTTCATAACGCTCGATGGTGCTCAGTTCTTTTGGGAGAAGTATTTGTCCAAAATTGAAAGACTAAACGATTTTACATCCAAATCTTAACTATAAGTCGACACATGCCGCTATGTAAACAGTCTGCAACTCTGCATGCAGTAACGACTAACCACGTGAGATCTGCAATATAATAATTTTGAAAAATATTTTGAATTGACAACATCGTTTTTAAAAATCCGGATGGAATCCAAGACATTCTTTATTTTTAGTCAGAAGTTCTGAACGGTACACTTCAATTTTCAAGTAGCTAGTTTGTTTGGAGTTTGCTTGTGAGCTATTTGCTACAGCTTCTTCGTCTGAATATTGGTATTGTAACTCCAATCTCAAATAAAATAATATATACTTTATTAGAACCAAACATCAGCGTATAGAAATCAATATATCATTCTCCTTTTGTCTAATATTTTATAATTATGTCAAATTGTGTGCTTGCTTGGCATCTACTTATGGAGTAGTGGTCAGCTTAGCATAATATTTAGTTCATGTTGAAATAAATGCTTAGTGAAAAAGTTTGGTAATATAAAAGGTGATTGCTGACGATTTTGAGTTTTAGGGTTTTTTGTCAAAGCCTGAAGGTGATTGGGGCAACGGGGACACCATATTAGGACACACAAACATTTTTTCTTTTTCTATTTCCTCGGCGTAGAGGTGATAAAATCTAACCTCATTCGAGAACTCGATCATATTTAGTCTGATATTAAATGACCTGTAATTCAGTCGAAAACAATATAACATTCGAAAAAAATCAAATATATAAATTATCCTGATTCGATTTCTTTTAAAAAGTCAAACCAACCCGATCCGATCCGTTAGAACCCAAACCAATTTAAGCTATCCGAACTCGAACCTAATTCGTCCCAACCCGCTCAAATCCAAACTCAAACTCAACCCTATCTAACATGTCCGGTTACCACTTGGGGCGTTGAATACTCTTTACAAACTCTTCATAATATAAAGAAATGGAAAGAACTACACAATTAAACTTTTTTTTTTCTTTTTTTTTATCCGGTCGCAATTTGTTAGATTACAAAGGGGTGTTCATAAACCAATTTGAAATAAACATGACTATATTATTAAAAATGGCGTATCTTCTTCTTCTTTTTTCGAGAGAGAAGCGGCATTCCAGTATTTAATTTGGTTTTGCTTCAAATTCAGAATGCTAGTTCATATTCCATGTTTTAAATGCTCATATTGTTGGCTGCTCGAACACCCTAAACAGGACAAAGATCACCTTAAAGAGGACAATCTCACGTTCAAGTTGGATCACGAACCTGACGACGCACGGTTAGGATTCTGATGCTATAGTAGTCGTGAATTAAAGAACAAAGAGAAATAGGAGAGTGTTTTTGTCGGAAAAGCTTCACACATTTTTCACTTTTCTGTTTTTTATTAGAGTCTTTATAAATTTTACAAATAAGATCCTACAGACTTCAATTATTATAAATAACAGAAAATAAATAAGAAATGAAGAGGAATAAGTAAGAGACCCAATAAACTCCTCCTCTCAACTCACGGAGCTATCCTCCAACTAAACCCGCCTTTTCACAACAAGTTTCAAGCTTCAATGGCGGTATCGACTTTGTCAACATATCTGAACAATTCTCACTCGTGTGGATCTTCTCCAACATCAATTCCTTACTCTCAAGCATATCACGTATCTAATGATACTTCAACTCAATGTACTTGAACCGAGAGTGAAACATCGAATTCTTGCTCAAGTGAATTACACTTTGACTATCAGAAAATAATACATACTTCTCTTGCCGAACACCCAACTCATGCAATAACTTTTTCATCCAAATTAACTCCTTACATGCTTTTGTAATGGCTATGTACTCGATTTCGGTAATAGATAGTGCAACGCACTTTTGCAACTTAGATTGCCTCATATACGATTATGTTTCCAAAACAAACCAAATACCCGGATGTAGTCTTCCTCGAGTCTATGTCATCGGCCCAATCGACATCCGTATATGCCTCCAATACCGAATTGCTTGTGCCATCAAAATAAATACAATAGTTAATTGTCCTCTTTAAATACCTAAGTATTCACTTAGCAGCATTTCAATGCACCTTACCTGGATTAGAAAGAAAACATCTAACAACACCAATCGTATGAGTAATATCTGGTCTCGTGCACACCATTGCATACATCAAAGAGCCTACAGCCGAGACATATGATACATTTTTCATTTCCTCCACTTTGTCATCTTTAGGACAACCATCATGTGATAATTTAAAATGACTAGCAAGAGGAGATGTTACTGGTTTATATGTGTTCATGTTGAATCTTTGAAGTAACTTCTCGATGTACTTCTTTTATGACAATTAAATCTTTCGATCCTTACGATCTCTAGTGATTCTCATTTCAAGAATTTATCTTTGCCGCACCCAAATCTTTCATGGCAAATTCACTCTCAAGTCTTTCTTTCGGTGCTTTATTTTTTTTAAATCACTTCCAACGATCAATATGTCGTCAACATAAAGCAAGAGAATAATGAAATCACTATTAGAGTACTTTTTCATAAAAACATAACTATCAGAATTAGTATTCTCAAACTTATTGTCACACATAAAAGATTTAAGCCTTTTATATCAATTTCGAAATGCTTGTTTCAAGTCATAAAGGCTCCTCCTCAACTTACATACCAAGTGTTCTTGCCCATTTTTCTCAAAACCCTCGGATTGTTCCATGTAGCCAAATCACCATGGAGGAATCCAGGTCTTGATATTAGTTGTTCAATATTCAAATCCAAACTAGCCTTCAAACCAAACACAAATTGAATGGATGACATCTTGACAACGACGAGAAGATTTCTTTAAAATCAACTCCCTTATTTTGATCGAATCCCTTCACAACTAACCGAGTTTTGTACCTCGGTTTTGCTCTTAACCTTCGAATTTCACCTGATGCATTCACTTGTTCTTGAGCACATTCTTGCCTCTTGATAATTCCACCAATATGAACGTATTGTTCTCATGTAAGGATTGCATCTCATCTTACATGGCTTCCAACAACTTATCCTTGTGCTCCGGCACCATAGCTTCTTCAAATCATTCGGGCTCACCACCATCTATAAACAAAATAAATTCATTAGATTAATACCTTATATTAGCCCGTCTATCTCGAGTTGACCTCCTTAATTCTTGCACTTGAGAATCCTCATTTGAAGGGATTTCGGTTTAGGTTAATTCCCTCCTCTCGTGGGTCATTTAGTTCTGTTAAATGACTTGAACTTGGCTGATTTGTTTCGATATTTAGATTGTTGGTTGAGATAGGAGTTAGATCAATAAAGTTTCTTGAAGAGGTTTTGGTCTTGTCGAGGTTTTACACATTCTCAATGATTTTTTGCTCAAATAACACCACGTCTCGACTCCTCACTAACTTATTCTCAATAGGATCCCACAACAACCTATATCCGAATTCACCATTTTCATTCCCCAAGAAAATACACTCATTGGTCTTGCTATCAAGTTTTGACATTTCATCCTTGGGTATGTGCACAAAAGCCCTACAACAAACACTCTAAGATGATCATAAGACATGTCTTTACCTTTCCAAATCATTTCCGGTATGTCATCATCCAACGCATGTGAAGGAGAACGATTGATCAAGTGAACTGTCGTGTTCAAAACTTCACCCCAAAAGTCTTTTGAGAGCTTAGAATGAGAGAGTATGCATCGAATTCTCTCACAAATTATACGGTTCATTTGTTCGGCTAAACACTTTTATTGTGGAGTTTTAGGAATGATTTTCTCAAATTTAATATCATTGGTCTTATAAAATATCTCAAAAGGATCACGGTATTCTCCTTCATTATCCGACCAGATATACTTCAACTTCTTTCTAATTTATCTTTCAACCTCCATAACTTATTGCTTGAACACATTCATAAATTGATCATTTATCTTAAGTTCTAGAATAGTCATCCACAAAAGACATAAAATAAAAGCACCACTAATGGTTCTATCTCTCATTGAACAAAGATCGGTATGCATTAAATCTAACAAACCTGATTTCTTACTTGTCAAATTTCTTTTGAAGGCTATACAATGTTGTTTTCCTACCAAACAATGTGTACAAGAGGTGAGAGAAGTATCATCATTAGGCACATAATTCTTCTTATAAATAATTTCAATGCCCTTCTCACTCATGTGACCCAACCGTAAATATCACAAATCGATTGAGTTACATTCCGACACATTCACCTCACCACACGTCTTGACTTGAGTCACATAAAGTGAATCGAATTTGATTCCGCGAGCAACAACTAAAAGTCCTTTCAATAACTTCAATTTTCCTCCAAAGAAGTGACTTTGGTACTTATCATCATCAAGGGCACCAACCGAAATGAGATAAATCCTCTTGTCTGACACATACCGAACATTCTTGAGAGTAAGCTTACACCCTAGACTTGTCTCCATTATCCTCCATCCTTACAACACTATAATCTCCCTCATTGTAGGAAAAGAACAAATCATGTCTAGATGTGACATGGAATGAGACTGCGGAGTCAACTACCCAAAGAAATCATGACAAGTAAGATTCACAAAACCTTTATCACAAATAATAAATACTTCTCCATCGGAAGCAATGGCGGCTAGGGATGGCAATGGGCCAGGTTTATATCAAACCCAGAACCCTTACCTCCAGGCCTACCCGGCCCTTACCTCCAGGCCTAAATTTGATAACCCGGCCCGCCCATAATACTTGACGGGCCTACCCGCCCATACCCGTCCCAGCCCGACTTTGTCAATGATATTTTATTGCTATATTTTTTTAATTAAATTATTACATAATCAATTAATAATTTCTTTAGTTAATGATTTCTCTTTTCTTAATATTATATATTTAGAGAATGATTATTGTATTTAAACTAAAATGTTATTAAATATTTTCACTATCATAGTATAAATTATTTTTTAAGTCTAAAAATTATTAAATATTTACACCAATTCAAGTACTCAATTTATAAATTATGATATTTAATTAAAAGAATTAATTTAAATGAACATTCATTAGTTAAATTATTAATTTTACCCAATTTGATAAGTTATTTATATACAATTATATAATTATACATAACACATATAAATACATATTATATATTATTGATATTACGGGTCGGGCGGGCGGGCCTCACCCTAAACTCGTACCCGCCCGGTCCGGGCGGGTCGGCCGTCGAGTCGGGCGAGTCCGAGTAGACCGGACGAGCCATGGGCTTTATTGTCCGAGTAGACCGACGGTATGTTCCTTCTCATCATCACCGCCTCTACCTCTAAATTGATCTCTCTTGAGACCATCATTCTTGGCTTTCAATTTCTGACATTAATTATTCATATGATCGGTTTTCTTATAATAATAACAAATAATCTCCTTTTAAGACTTTGACCTCCTCTTTGATTTATCCCATTTATCATCATCATAAGAGTTTCTATGAGTACTCCTTCTCTGATTTTTGATAACAAGAACCGAAGACTCACTGGTGATTCCTAACTCATTACGCCTCAACTCCTTATTGAGCATGATATCTTTAACCATGGCTAGGGTCACAATACCATTTAGTGTCGAATTTCTCAAATACACCACCAAAGTTTCTCAACTATCGGATAAAGAACTCAACAAAATTAAGGCTTGCAACTCTTCATCCAAAACCATTTTATGGTAAACAAACAATTTACACAATCTTAAAACTGACTCAAATGATCCGACACCGAGGACCCCTCTTGGTATTTTATGTTTACCAATTTTCTAATGTATAAGGTCTTGTTTTGAGCGATTTTGCGCTCATACAAACTCTTAAGTTTATCCTACAAGGCTTTGACATTGGTTTCAGTTGAAATATAATAATACACAAAATCATCAACTCATTATCTAATAATACACAAAATCATCAACCCTTTGATATTGGCTTTGACAATTGTCTTCTATTTGGAGACACTCCAAGTCTCATCGGAGATATCAACGAGTTTTGTACCCATAAGAGGTGCATATGCATCCTTACAATATAATAAATCCTCCGTACGAGACTTTTAAATACTGTAATTATATGAGGTGAGTTTAATCATGGTACTATTGTTATTATCCTCCATTTTTAACTAAACAACACCGGTTAATAAATTTCAATCAAACCAATAAGTAACAATCACCATAATAACTCTAAACATGACTCCAAATGAAATTCCAAGTCACTGACTAAGAGAAAAAAATAATTAAATTGGAGACACAAACTCTTCAAATGAAGAATTTAATACTAATTGTTGGTTGCTCGAACAACCTAAACGATGAGATGTACAAAGATCGCCAAGTTAAAGAGAACAATCTCTTCAGCTTTAATACTAATTGTTGATCACGCCTTAAAGAGAACAATCTCGCGCTCAAATTGGATCACGAAGCTGGCGACGCACAACTAGGATTCTGATGCTACGGTAGCCGCGAATCAAAAAAACAAAGAGAAAGAGGAGAGTGTTTTTGTCAGGAAAGCTTCACATATTTTTTACTTTTCTGTTTTTTATTAGAGCCTTTATAAATTTTATAAATAAGACCCTATAAAATTTAATTATTACAAATAACAAAAAATAAATAGAAAATAAAGAGGAATGAGTAAAAGACCCAACACATATCTATTCCGATGTGCTCCTCATCCCCTAGTTTTGGGACTTCGGGTTTATAATAATTCTAATCATGATTAGAGCAAAAGATGTTAGGAATAGCTTTGGACCTTTGGTCAAATGTTTAAGCATGATCTATTTTAGCTACTTTGAAATCATACGGTCTTTCAATTTAATCTTAAAAAGGAATTAACAACATAGATAATGCTTAGATTCGTTTCTGATATAACAATAAAAAACATGATATCTTTTTGTTGGGCAACGGCCGAAGCCATTGTTTGTGTTTTATTAATCTGGAAAGTTAATTTAAATCCGACGAACAAATTGAAAATTTTAATTCCGAAAATCAGAAAACGCCAGGAAAAACTTTTATATTATTGGAAGCTATTACTTCTGCGCTATACATTTAACATCACACAATTTTACATTTCTTTTGCTATGGTTTTTAAATTATTTTTTTCATATAATCAATAATTTTCACCGGAAAAGAAATTATTCCAAAAGAAAAGATGCACTGAGGATGTGGTATAGCATATATTATGCCGGAAGATACCTACGGTACCAAAGCTAACAAATTTCAACACAAGAAGTTTCATGCCACGACACGGCATGCAGTGGTGAACTTTTATGGACGCAACGGGAATAATAGGAACCCACATTTTTTTCTAAAAAAACATTGATAATTTATACTGATTTTTCTATTTTAGTTAACAACAAAATTGACTCCAACGGTCACGCCGTTATTATTTTGAATTTATTATAGGAATAAAACGTCCAACAAATGTTTGGAGTAAATGCTCAAGAGTATTGAGGAGAAGATTTTCTTTTCTTTTTCCAGATGAAGATGCTGATTCAAGTTATTCAACTTTTGATGTAGATTAATAAAAAGCTAAATAAGAGAATCAGTATTTGGTTTAATGGTAAAAGACGATATCTAGAAGATTATAGGTTCAAAATTCGAATAAAAATAATTTATAGGCATAATAGTGAATGCAAAGATTTGACCTTTATTTTTACTCAAAAAAATAATAAATAATAAAAAGAAAAATAAGAAAAAAACAAAAAGCACATACACTTGGATTCTTGAAACGAGCAAACCAAGAAGCCTAGCCACTCAATAACATGCAACTTATTACTTCAAAATGAGGGTAGGTTGTTTCCACTTCCTTTCTGAAACTTGCGTTTACAATGTTCTTTCAATATGATGAATAGGAGCATAAGGAGCAACTCACATTTTCTGTTATGCTGGTTAAGGTCGAGATGTCGATCAGGTCAAATCTGTCCCACAAAAGCACATCAATTGGTCCAGAGATAACTTACAGTTTTTTCTTTTCTTTTTTCCTCAGATAAACAGTCTTTTCTTCTTTTTTTGAGATAAAGGATGGAGTCTAACCAATCCGACTTTAATTAATTGTAGTGTCAAGTTATGATAACTAAGTGCCAGTGTCTGGACAATAGACACCAATTCAGACTGCTCGAGGCTGTTTCTCCGACTAGAATCGAAGATGCCACAACGTTTCGCATTTTATTAGGGATCAAAATATTTTCATTAAACAACTAATAAATGGTATGTTGTATGTTACATAGTTCTGGCTGCAACAATGACAGATATTCAGAAACTTAGATAAAATGATCAAGAAAAAGCCCAATATCGTGTCGTCAGATTTGTGGAGGGATTGGCATCAGTGTTTATCACCAGAATTTCTTTAATTGAATGAAATTTAACTCCAAATTGTTCTTCAAGATGATGTTTGGGTTGCACAAAGCATGGTATCGCTAACTTAACAAATTTTTACTCCTGTCAAGAAGAAACAAAAAAAATGAGATTGTGAGGAGTAACGGTTACGAAGGGGAAAAAGGATTATCACACTACCAGAAAAATTGAATTTAGAAACGGTTATTTAGAACCGGTTTTTAAAAAACAGGTGTTAAAAGATGAGAGTGGCGTATTTATATATTTTATTAAAATTATTAGAACCGGTTTTGTTTAACAACCGGTGTTAAATTTTTTTTATTAAAACCGGTTTTATAATAACCGGTTCTATTGCATTTTATTACAACCGGTTGTAAGAAAACCGGTTCTAAAAGATTTGTTTTAGCACCGGTTTTATTAAAACCGGTTTTAAAACAATAATTTTAGAACCGGTTTTATAAAAACCGGTTCTAAAATTTTTATTTTAAAACCGGTTTTGTTAAAAACCGATTTTAATTGAAAAACAAATTATTCCCATTTTAAAAAACCGGTTCTAAATTAATATTAGGGTTATTCATCACACCCTCCTCTCACGTGCCGCTCTTTCATCTTCATTTTCACTATTCACCATTAGAAGCTCTCTGTTCCATCTTTCATTTGCAACAACATCCCTTACTTGATTAATATTTTGAGATCTCTTAAAGGTAATTTTTCTATATATAATTTAAATTTAAGTTCATTTTCTTATTTTCTTATTTAAGTACATCCTTGTTAAATTTTAACACCCATTAATTTGCATAATTAATGCATAAATTGATTACATATATATAAATAAAATTATATATGTGTAATTGATAGTATTGTCATATAAGACCAAACTACCGAATTTTTATTAATTTAGGTCCATACTCGTTCGGGATTAATCCAATAGGGATTAATCCCGAATAGCCCCGATTTGGGATTTGCTTTTTGAATACTTTGTCTCATTTAGGATAGTGAACATATACTAGCTATAATTTGGTGTTTGAAAAAAATTTGGTTAGTATTTTCCCTAATGTTCCTACGTGTACGTACGTATATGAAAATTTACGTTGACGTACTCGGGGAGCATAGGGGAAATCTTTGCCGAATTTTTCAAACATCAAATTAGCTTGTATATGTTTACTAATGAGACAAAGTATTTAAAAAGTGAGTTAAGGTGGTTGGCCAAGCCCGAAATTAGACTTTAAATCGAAACCCTAAATTCTAAACCCTAATTGTGAGATTGATGTTTTTTTTTTACAGATGGATCGCAATACTTGGATGTATAAAATCAAAATGAATACAATTGAATATTTGAGGGGAATTGATGAATTTTTGGAATGTGCCTCAGAAGATATGAGAAATAGGGGTGCACGAACACTTGTTTGTCCTTGTGAAGATTGTCAAAATTTACGAAGATTTGGAAATATCAAACAAGTGAGAGATCATTTAATTCGTCGTGGGTTTATGGATCGATACACCGATGGGTACGGCATGGAGAAAATATTGAAACTGAAAATAGTAGAAATTATGAGAATATTGTACGAGATGAATCCGAAGGTGATGACTTAAATTTAGACAATGATGAATGGGATGTATTGGAGAATGAAAATGTGAGAAATACGAAAAAATATAGACAATGTAGAAAGTGAACAATTGGATGAAATTATGAATGATATTGCAGCGGATTTTGTCGATATTCCTGAAATTTTTAAAAATTTGGGTAATGATTCCAATGTGCCATTATTTCCCGGTTGTACAAAATTTACGAAAATATCTGCAGTTTTTAAATTGTATAACCTGAAAGCTAAAAACGGATGGAGCGATAAAAGTTTTACCTCTTTATTAGAACTTCTAAGAGAAATGCTTCCAGAAAATAATTTAATACCGGACTCCACATATAGAGCGAAGAAATTATTATGTCCCTTGAGTATGGAAGTTGAGAGAATTCATGCATGTCCGAATGATTGCATATTATATCGAAATGAGTACAATGATTTGGATAAGTGTCCGAAATGTAACGCTTCACGGTACAAACCGAGAGATAATGAAATAGAAGTTCGAAGAAATTAAGGAGATGGTTGTAAATTATATTGCATCTAATATTTGATAATTTATTTTATATTTTTTTTCTGTTATTTGTAATGTTTAGTTATTTATATGATATTGATCAGTTATTTAGTGAGTTATATTTGTGTTATATTTTTGTGTTATATTTGTATGTGTTTGTTTATATATATGGTGGTATATGGACCAGTCACCAGAAAATAAAAAATTTATTAAAAAAAAATATATGTTTAGAGCCGGTTATTCAAAGAAACCGGTTTTAATGTGTTATTTTATTACAATCGCAGAAGTAAAATAGAACCGGTTATTCAATAACCGGTTTTAATGGAAGAAGTAAATTAGAACCGGTTATGGGATAACCGGTTTTAAATGAAATCAATTAGCACCGGTTATAGGAAAACCGGTTTTAAATGAAGTAAAATAGAACCGGTTATTCAATAACCGGTTTTAATTGTTCAAAATAAATTAGCACCGGTTTTGTTAAACCGGTTTTAAATATTTTATTTTAACACCGGTTATAAACCTTTAGCACCGCTTACTTTTAAAACCGGTTTATAACCGGTGCTAAATTGTTTATAAAACCGGTTTTAATTCTTTTTTCTCTGGTAGTGTCAGCCACCATTTGCATGGCAAGGTCAAGAGCACAAAACCAAGTTGTGATTCAATTATAATTTTCTTGGAAAACAATAATCGAATTATTGCAAAAGTCATCCAGATTTAAAGTGTTCTAATTAGGTTTAACCTATATCGCTGGTAAAAAAAATGGGCTGGATATCCTATGACCAATCAATGAAATATCATCTATTTCATTTGTTATATTCTATTAGAACAACATTGACCCAATACCTGTCTAGACGCATGCAAAAGAATGAAAGAGAACGAATGTAAAACAAAGGCAGCCCACTGACACAAAAATGTATAAAAAAAAATATCATAAGGCAATGAGGTACAAAAGAAAACTCGGTCTTTTCTGTCGAGTAACAAAAGGGAATTCGTAGTCATCCTCTCTTTGGTTCAGATATTTTATTAGAACTTTAGAAGATCAATAATATAATAATGCTTTCGGTTCGTCAGTGTCCCATGGCAAAAACAAGTGAAAGAACCCTATTACCGGACTTCATGTTTAACATGAATACATAACGACTAAACACAACCCTGGAATATTCCATTGATAGGTTTAAGTTCATATTGAATATTCTGTTTTGCTTAGACTGAATAATTGGAGAATGGAGATTCAACTCGGTTGTGGGAGGAGAGAATTCAATCCGACTACTATCTCTGTGGGCGGAGTTATTCAACGGCACAATTAAATCACAACGGAGAATCAGTATTTGATCTAGTGATAAAAATAATATTTTGTGTGTGAGAAGTCGTGAATTCGAAACCCGGATAGAGAATCTTTATAAATATTTATAAAATTTGAGAGCTTGACTCTCATCTTTCCAATCAAAAAAATATCACAACACGGAAAATTTATTATAATGCACAGGGTTTACTATTATTAAATCAAGAATGTTGATCATTGATCAGACGGTTCAAAAATAAAAGACCACAATCTACAGAGTTTTTTTTTACCTCCACAGAGGATTTCATTCTGAATACAATAGCCATGATCGTAGATGCTAATTACCAAATCTATACTATTATATAAAGCAGTTAAGAATTGGACAAATCCATTTTTTATCATTTCTTTCAAATTTTTTATATCCCAAAATACCCCTCATCTAATGATTTACATTCATTTTAACTAATTAGCCGAACACGATAGCGTCCATTATTTTATATTTCTTTTCATTTTTTTTGCCATATAGGAGAAAGGGAATTAAAAATTAAGAGAAATCATATAAGATTATATCTGATATGCATCTATAATTGATCTTACATTTATTGAGTAAAGATATATTTTTTTGTAATTGATCTTACATTTATTGATATTCCATATATATAGAGAGAGAGAGTTTGGCTACGATGCTATGCGTAGCACGGATGTCCCGTGTGCTACGGATCATTTCTCCGTCTTTAAAGTTCAAATAGTCGATCCGACCGGTCAAAATATTTTTCATATGAAAATTTAGTTGGAGAACAAATTTTATATTTTTTAGAATTTTTTTATTATTTTTTAAGATAGCTAGAAAATCACTTGATTTAATTATTATAAATCATTCAAAATGAGTCATTTTCTAGCTATCTTAAAAAATAGTAAAAAAAATTTAAAAAATATAAAATTTAGTCCCCAACTAGATTTTCATATGAAAAATATTTTGACCGGTCGGATCGACTATTTGAACTTTAAAAACGGAGAAAAAATTCATAGCACACGGGTAATTCGTGCTACGCGTAACACCGTAGCCAAATTCTATATATAGAGAGAGATAGTAAAGATACCGTGAGCTTAACTCAAAAATCATATCAAATCGTCTCCAAATTTTAATTTATCATGCTCATTAAATTATTTATATGAAAATTTTATGGAATGCAAAAATTTAAAGTGTTTTGAGCTTTTTAAGTCATGCTTTTTAATTTTTAAAAATCAACTCTAAAAATAATAATAATATATTTAATACTTTAATATTATTTTAAAAAATTAAAAATAATGACTTAAAAAACTCAAAACACTTCAAATTTTTGCATCCCACAAGATTTTCATATAAAGAATTTAATGATGATGATAAATTAAAATTTAGTGATGATTTGATATATTTTTTTGAGTTAAAACTCATGAAAAACCTCCGTGAGCTTAATTCCGTAAGTTTAAGCTCACGGTATCTATACTCTCTATATATATATATTGTGTGTGTTTAGTAGAGTACATGATACATTCAACCAATCATCTACAAAATATAAAAAATTGAAATTTAATTTATTGACAATAATATGGTACCGAACCCCTTTGCACTTGGATCCCTCACAGAAATAAGAGCATCATATAACAAATCTCAAGCACTGAATAACACAACAGACTATAACTACAATAAAAAGTCAAACACCGACCTAATAATGCATTCTGTCCATTACAAGCATCACAAATCAGAACAAAACAGCACACACGACTTGCAAACATTAAGCAAACAACCAAAAACAGATTTTTCCATAAACTGACTGGAAAAACCGAATTATGCAAAAACAAACCCATCAAAGCACAGAGGTACATATTACAGAACATTTCTCTGCAATATTTCACAATGGACTGTATTTGATTGGGGCAAATTGCAAATCCAAGGATCTTGCAGAGGATATGGTTTTATTTAGAATTGAACCATGTTGGCAGCAGCTATGATAGGTGGGACTGCTGGGAATTGCCATGGAATGAAAAACGGGTCAGCAGTTACCATGAAAACTGGTTCAGGCATGGAACCTGCCACAATTGGATCCACAAGTGGTAGCTGCCATGGCTTCATGACAGTAACAGGCTGAGATACCGGCACATCAGCTATATCCATGGAGACACCAGTAAATTCTTCATAGATCTTAAAAATAGAGTTCAGAGACTGCAACCTCTCAGCCAGCTCAGCGTGACGGGCACGCAAGACCTGGTTCTCCTTCTCCACCATTATGTACTGCTGGGTTGTCAGGTTGATCCTTGCCTCCATATCTGCATTATCTGCCTTGATGCGCTTGGCTTCTGCCATAAGAGTGTCTAGGTGAAGCTGCTTCTTCATACGAGAACGCCTGGCAGATTCACGGTTTGATTGCATCCTCTTCCTTTTTCTTTCATCTGAAACTAAGGAGTCTTGTTTGGGGCTCGAATCGCGGCGAATTGGAGGTGACAGAGACATTTTTTTTTCCAAAAAAGTTTGGTTTATTGGACCTCTAATTCTAACTTTGAACAACAATTTTAAGTGAAAACTAAGAAATAGACACTAATTTGGGACTTGAATATATTACTAAGCTAGATAAAGGAGATACAGTTCATGAGACAGCATAGAACCAGTAAAGAAAAGCTACAGAGAAGGAATGGAGGAAGATGAAGCGGCGTAAAGAGGATATTTTCATAAGAGCTCAGCTAATTTGTGAGCTGAGAATTAATACATGGGGGGAAGAGATTAAACTATAAAAGGTTGTAGAATTGGGGTTTTTCAGCTATCGGTATCTTCTACGACTCAGAAGATATGAGAAATCGAGGATGTCGCTAAATCTGAAGATGAGAGTACAGATAGAAGATCTGGGGCAGTTTGGTGGTGACTAATTTGGGGGTTTGGTTGTAACTGAGAGCAACCGTAAATCCCAAACGAAATCTAGAGATATCAGATCTATCTTACAGAGTTTTTCCAAGACAATGATTAACTAAGAGAAAAAGAGTAAACAGATCGAGATCGTTACCAGAAAGAGGAGAATTGAAGGGAGAAGAATTCGGACTTAGCTGAGGAAAAGCTTTCAAGACCTTGATTTGAAGAGAGACGAACTGAGCGTGGGGGGAGAATATCTCGGCGGATCTAAATTCTTAGTTTGAGGGTAATTTCGGAATTTAAAAGGGAGACATGGTGCGTCGTGTCTGCTGTCATCACTCATTTCACTGTTTATCCATCTGTATCATATTTCATAAAATAAATATAGATAAAAAATTTATTAAGTTATCAGCTATGAATATGATTAAAAAAATCATTAATTTATTAAGTATGAGTTCGAGTAAGAGCTATATTTTTATTATTTATATATTTCATTATTAATTATATCATAATCTATTTCATTACTAATTATTTTATAATATTTTTCATTATTAATTATATTATATTCTTTTTCATTACTATTATATTATAATTTTTCATTTTTAAAGTTATTTGATCGTTTACTGATATGTATCATATCCAATAAGATGAACATAGATAAAAATTTATTTTCGTTACGTTATCAAATATGAATATAAATAAAAAAATCATTAACTTATCAAATATAAAAATGAGTAAAAAGTTCTCGTTGCCTATCCTATCCATTGAAATCCTAATTTCGTACAAAAAGATAATGGAACTTTGTTTCTGTAGGTACTAATCAATTATCTACTCTTTTTTACAATCAATTATATTATGGCGATTAACAATTGGACATAACTGATCATTATTTGCATAATCATATGGGAAGTGGGGAGGTACAAACGCTTTTGAACCAAAAAATTGGTTCAAAGCCCTCTGGAGCCGTTGATTTTGTATCGAGATTCATAATAATTATTGAAAGTATAAATTTTAAATTTAGAATTTATTAAAAGTACGAATCTCGATTCAAAATCAACGGATTCAGAAGGTTTTGAACCAACTTTTTGGTTCAAAGGTCTTTGTACCTCACCCGCCTGGAATCAAATGACGTGTAAGCTGATACTAAGTCAAGTTGAGTTCGGTCAGATTAAATCTGATTTGGACAGTTTAGTTTAGGTCGGGTTTGTATTCGGACGTGTTAATTCGAATTAGTTTGATTTTTTTTAATATATTGATTGGATCGAATTAATTTATATATTATTTTTTTAATTTTAAATTAATTTTGATTGAATTATAGGTTATGATTTTGAATTGGATCGGATGCATATTAGGTCAAATAGGTCAGATCATTTTTTTTTTTTTGTAAATCAAATCGGATTAGATGAAATTGATATTAAAATGAATCTGATGAAAATTTTCGGGTGGGATCAGTCCCTCTAAAGACCAAGTGGCATTTTTTTTAGTTCTGAAAAGGCGCAGGAAATTTCGAGCCTCGTTACAATGCTGCTAAAAAACATCCTTTGTTTTCGTAATTATAAATGTTGTTATTATAAGAGAGAACAACGAAGTATTTTACAAGGAAAAGATTCTCGGCACATGAAGAGCACTTGGATTTATTAGAACTTTTCCTCTACGCGTATCAACAAGTACAAAAAGCGAGATATTTTATTGAGTCTTTCTATCATGGACTAAAATTTTAAAAGATGCATTAAAAAATTTTTGAATAAATTGCAATCGTTATTTTTTTATCAATATAGTAAAATTTGTATTATAATAGTGAGGTAGTGCTTTTGTTTCGGACTGCTTGAGGCGAAATTTGTTGTGATCTGATCAAGATTGAAAAATAAATGCTTTATTTTCTGTTTCGATATTAATGTTTTACTTTTATACTTTCAATTTTCTGTTAGACATCATAAAGATCTTCTTTCACGCATCAAAGCTCTTCAGACACACACAAATATGTAAAAGATAAACAGCATTTGAAATATAAAAAATGAAGAAATTGATCAGAATTTTTTATGGGTAAATTACAAACACCATCCTATATTTGCCTTTGAGTTTCATATTACCCTTGCATTTTCAAATTGGACAAATTCACCTTTACATTTTCTAAATGGTTGCAAATATCTTCCTTCCGTTCAATTATATCATTAAAATTCTAAAAAAGCATAAACCTTTATTTTTATTTATAACTCATTTTTATTGAGTTGTTCAATCAATAATTTTAGTAGTATATTATTTAAAGAATGAGACTATGATGTTTTACAAAGCGCGTGAGGGCCATGCGTTTTGTGCTCAATTATCAATTTTAAGTCGAAATGAGTGATCGAACCTTTTAAACTACTCTCCATATCAACAATGTCTTAGTAAACCAAGAGGAAGAAAATGTCATTTTTGGATGAACCATAGTTCTCATATTAAATCATTTTCTCATCATATGAAAAAATAGCAAAATAATTCAAAATAATGTAAAAAAATTGATTTACTAATACACTTTGATATGAATATCAGATTGAATGGTTCGGATAGATCGACCATTTTTTACTTGAAATTGATGATCTGAGCACAAAGCACACGCCCCCACGCTTTGCAAAGCACCATAACTAGACTCATTATTTAAATTGCATAAATGAGTATTATTTTACTTTTTTACATTAAGAATAAAGTGTATATCATCAATTAAATCGGTCTAATATATATGATTATCACATTGTATTGCTCATAACCTAAAAATTATTTTATTTTGCATATTATTTCAAAAATAATACCTCACATGATGAAATATATGACCCAAAGATCGTTAATCTCATATGTCCAAAACTGATTTTTATTGCTCAATTAATTGATCGATATCATTCTGCAATTAAAAAAAGAACAAGAACAAGCGTAATAACTCTTTACGAACCTTGAGTAAAAGTCTTTATTATTTCGAATTTTTAATCAGAAAGTACCTGTGTTTGAAATTTCAGTTTTTTTTTTACTGAAAATGTGGAATATAAGGGGGCATTTGCGCCTATTTAGAACATATAATGTGGAGTTTGTTTAATTTTAAAATGTAGGAGGGTATTTGAGACTTGAGTGTGAATGTAAGGAGATATTTGTTCTTTACCTTTTTTTTATTTGAGCCTTCAAAATCTTGAAGAAGAACTCTTATAGTTTTCTGAGAGATTTAATATAAAACATGATACATCTCAAATAAAAAAGATGGAAATATAGAAAGTTCTTTTGTTTTTTATTACAAGTATTACTTTAATGAAAACTATGTTGAACTCAGGGAGGGACGAATTCAAGTAGAGACAAGTGTAGGTTAATATCTAGGTTTGTTTTTTAAAAAAAATGATAATAGTAATTTTTACTCTTGGATCTACAAAAAAAATACAACTCAAATATTTTCATGCCAAATTTAATTAAGCACTTAATTTAAATCTACCAAAACAGTAACTTGAACTTGCAGCAGCTATCATACAAAAATCCAAAAGCCACTGACTATTTTGAAAATATGAAATCTCATGTAAGACGTGGAGTTCGTTTCAATACAGAATTACAAAAGAAATTGACATTTGCCACAAGATCCCAAACAAAGTATATCCAAAAACTAAGGTCACCATAGTCTTTGGGGAACGAGTAAACGAAAGAATATTCATGGTATATACCCAACTGCAACTTATTTATTAAATTACCCTTTATTTAATTGTTCATGGATGTCCGTCATCAGTCACATATATCATGTTAGTGGAATCAAACTAAGGATGCCCAAAACTAAGTTTGGATTGGAAGGTTCTAAATAATATATACTCCCTGTCATTATAAAGTTGTAATGCGGATCAACACACACTACAAAATTGCTTTGAGAATTTTAAGAATTTAAAAATATCAATATAGACTACAACTGCGATGGACAAACTATTTTTATTCAACAGAAAAAAATTTAAAGATTTACTTTCATTAATTTTTGTGGCACAAGATGAATGTTAGAATTCTGACATAATTAACCTCCTATATATTACAGACACTGGATTTCAGACTAGAAAAACTCACAAACGGAAGGTTCTGAGTCTTCTGACTCATTGTGCTAAATTCTAAATATAATTCTTTATTCTGATACATTTTCATCAAAGCAGTCACTTATGAAAAGAGAAAAGGAAAAATATGACTCTCCTGCCCACGGGTACTTAAAAAGGCCTGTTGGAAATTAATAAACTCAACTGTTGGAAATAAAAAGGCCTGAGATCGTTTGAGCCGTTGAACTTCAATACTTTTGTATCGGTATGGAGAAGCTTTTCATCACTTCTGCTGCCTGTACTTACCTTACGATTAGGTACGGAATCAGAAATTTGACAAAAGAGGGTCAAATAATAAATTTTATTTTTTAAAGGGGCTAAAGTATATTTATATTTAAAAATAAATAAAATATAATGAATAAAAATATAATTTTTCATTTGTTAAAGGGGGCTGACCCTTTTTTTTTACCCTTAGTTCCGCCCCTCTTATGACTTGAGTAAAAGAAAATGCACAAAAAAAATATAGAGCAAAAACTATAGCAGGGATTTGGATTTTGGATCTTTACATCATCTCCTACGCAGCTAGCTGCTAGCTTCGTTTCGTTTTGCTCTCTAGTTTAGTCTTAGAAAAATATAGTTTTTACAAAGGATGATTGAATATTACTTACTCTTTGGACCATAACATGTGCCTTTCCTAACAAAGTAGTCTACTATGAAGACGCAGATCTAATAAAATCAGAAAATTTGATACAAATCCGCATATTTTTTTATTGAGTTTAGAATTATATTACTATACTTAATGATTTTTGAAAGATAACCATAAAATAATAGAAAAATAATAAAATTTGTATGTCAAAAATATTTATTTTCTAAAAATCATTAAGTATAGTAAATTAACTCCAAACACGATAAAAATTAGTATTCTACAATGTTACACTTAACATCTTCTTTCATTTGTCGATTTGCAAAACAATCTTGAATTTTACAATTTGCCTTGTTTGAGTTTTGTACAGGGATTAACATGCAAATGGACTAGTGCACAAGAACCAAGACTAGTGCTGAGATATAAAAGCTTAATCAAGACTGCATTATGTTTAGGTTTAGTTAGATTCAAACTGGGTTGAATTGGTCAAGATAAATTGAGCTTAAACAACAAGAAAATTGCATCGCCAGGGAATCGTTATAACGATTCAGTAAACGTTATAACGGTTCATCTCAATACTCAAAAATATTCTAAGACAGAAATATTCTAAAAGAAACCAGAGTGTATCGTTATGTAACGATTCAGTAATCGTTACAATGATTTGGGAAACGTATAACGATTTGATAAATCGTTATAACGTTTCAGTTCAGTTGATCCAACGGCTATTCTTTCTAAACCGTTATAACGATTCGTAAACCGTTATAACGGTTCAGGTCAGAAAATAGTTTTTTCAGAAAATCTATTTTAAAAGGATCACCTCTCTCACTGAAAATTAGTTGATGAGTTGAAATTTAACTAATCTAGCTAAATCATTACTCTAGAAAGCTTACTAGCCATATACAAAGTGAGAGAGATAATTCAAGAGATTGATACACTCAATTAGCCAAATCTTGTTGAAGCTCAATCTAACTTCTCTCTATTCTCTCAACTTGATCCTTCATGATCTTCTTGAAAACATTCTTTTGAGATATAGTGCTCACCTTTTCTTGAGTGTGTTGTCACTCACATTTTGAGTGTGTTATCACTCACCTTTCTTTTGAGTGTGTTGTCACTCACCCCTTTTTGAGTGTGTTGTCACTTACCCCTTTTTGAGTGTGTTGTCACTCACCCTTTTTGAGTGTGTTGTCACTCTTGTTACCGATAGGCTTGGCAGCCCATTTTTATAAGGGACCAAGTTCTACAAGTGTAAAAACTCTTTTTAAATATATCGGCTCAACCTCAATTGTTAGAGGTTGAGGGTCCCGGAGACGTAGGCATTGTTGAAGCCGAACTTCGTTACATCTTGTGTTCTTGCTTTATCTTTACTTTCTTTTCTCACGTTTCTTTGATTGCTATATTCTTGTGAGAATTGAATTGTTTTAAATCGTATTCCGCTACCATTACATTTGAACATTAAGCCCCAAACCGGTTTATACATTTCTACCTTAGGTTCTTTACATTATTGCACCTTCTTGACCTTTCAATACCACCATCCTAGAGCTTACAATTTCTAACATACAAGATTATGATATAAAGATTTTATTGAACTATTTAAATAAAAATTTCCAGCATAAAAAATTAAAATTTGAACTGATAGCGTTTTCAGCCGAAGTGCTACTAGAAGCACAATAGACAAGCTCTCTCTATATATAAATATATATAGCACGCTCTTAAGCTCCCATGAGCTTAATTCAAAAAGTATATCAAATTATTTTCAAAATTTAATTCATCATGCTCATTAAAGTTTTCATACGAAAATCTTATAAAATGCAAAAATTTAGGGTGTTTCGATTTTCCTAAGTAATTATTTTTAATTTTGAAAATAATATATAAATATTTAATATTTATTATTATTTTTTGAGATGATTTTCAAAAATTAAATATGAAGACTTAGAAAATTCAAAACACCTTAAATTTTTGCATCCCATAAGATTTTCATATAAAGAATTTAATGAGTATTATAAATTAAAATTTGAAGATGAGTTGATATTTTTTTTGAGTTAAACTCACAGAAGATCTTTGTAGGTTTAAGAACGCGCTAGATTTACTCTATACAATAGTCGAACTCTATATATATAATTTGTTCTTTTAAGAAACGTAACACATAGCAGCAGTACAATGGTAAAATAAAAGCGTTCAATTTTGCACATAATATTAATGGTTTTCTTATAGTTTAGATTTACTATTTAGCACTGCAGATGAGTCCTTAGAAACCACAATATGAAACCAATATCGTTTCTCCTTTTGTTATATTATATATTTTTAATTTAAAATCAAACAAAAAGTCATAAATGATATAATATTTTCCGTACCATTGTCGGTAGTAATATTTAATACGTACATAGCCAGGTGATCTGAGATCTTGCTGTTCATAGTACCAATAAATAACACTTTCCAGTGCAAAATGTACGACCTGCAGTTGGAATTCAAACTACCAATAAATAAAATTTGCAATCCACGGCTGCATTGAGTGTTGTATTGCTGTGCAATCACGTTCTTGCGCACATGAAATATTCCTTTTGTTTTAGTTTTGGCGTTAAATGGGAAATTGCTTATTGCTTAAGGTGGGTTGTTCACAGGATCGAATGCAAGATTTTGATAAGAAGATAATTATTGGATTATAATAGTTTATTGAGTTCAAACTCATTAACTAATTGAGTATTAAATAAAAAATTAATAATTTAATATATATTCTTATCTAATAAAAAAATTATTAAAATAATAACATTTTATATATTAAAAGTAACAATAAAATAAAGCTCAAAATAATAGATAATCAAGTTGATTAAGAAAGTTTTTGTCTAAAAATTTTTATATTTTGATATCATTGTATAATTATTTCATTATGCATGATATTAAATATGTTTTTTAATAAAAGTAATCAGTCAATTCAGGGAGAGGCAAAAAAAATTAGGGAAGAAAATTACCGAAAAACACTATTTTTCAAAATCTAGAGAGACAGTTATCCCCCTGAAACCACATGGATCTGCCCCTGGTTGTTGAATACCTGAATTAGTCACCTCATTGTTTGTAATTGTATGTGTAATTTTTTTATAATTTTTGCACGCACAATTTAAGACCTTGACCACAAAATAAAATAAAATAAAAAAGTAAAACATGAGAGATGCCATTTTTTAAATAGAAAAATAAAAAATATTTCGCATATTCTAATATGATTGTGCCAATTTTTACGTAGAATAGCATGTGTTTTTTTTTTGGATGAGAGGTGGCCCGAAAAAAAACTCAGATGAAGTATTTTTTTAATAAAAATGATGTGACACTTCGATGAAAGAAATATCTGGCTCAAGCTTTTTCGAGACACCCATCCAATCTGCAAAAAAAAAAAAAAATCAGACTATATTATACCTTGAAAAAATCAACGCAATTGATGCATTCTTTTTTTCTATTTTTCAAAAAAAGAATGGATAGAAATGCTGGCAGCGGTACTTATAAAAATATGATTAGCACTCGTGGACGGCCTTTTTTTGGTTTGTACAATAGCTGTCGGCTCTGATCCGACATGAAAAATCCGTCCGACTTGTTTAGATCTGAACTCGATTCGATTTGATTTTTTTAAAAAGTCAAACTGATCTGAATCCGATCCGATCCGACTCGAGATGACCCGAGATTAAAGTGTTCAAGACCCGACCCGACCTGACCTAATTCGAATCAGGACGATCCGAAACCCGAGATGATCCAATATCAAACTACCCGAAATCCGACCCGATCCGAACCTGAACAACCCGAAACCCAAGACAACCCAAAATTAGACGACTCGAAATCTGACCCGATCCGAACCCGAACCCGAACAATCTGATACCCTATATGACCTGAGATCAGTCGACCCGAAACCTGACCCGACCTGATTTAAAAAAAAAAAATTAAACTATAATTATGTATTGTATATTTATTTCATCCATATTTTTTTAATTTTATTATTTTTATTGTGTATTTTAATTAAATTAACTAAAAATTTTCTTTTAAATCTAACGACCCGAAATCCGACCCGACCCAAAATAAAACATGACATAAAAGAACCCGACCCAGCCTGACCCGGCCCGACCCGAAACAACTTAAAACCCGAGACTACCCGATATCAGATGACCTATAACCCGACCCGACCCGAACTCGAATGACCCGAAGCTCGAAATGATCTAAACTCTTAAGAACCCGAAACCCGACCCGAAATAACCCGAGATCCGAAAAAAAACCCGATAATATTTAACCTGAAACCCGACCCGACCCGGACCAAATCAATCCGAACCCGACCCATGACCTGACAAATATTTTTAGTCAAACTTACCCATTCTAACCCGTCCGAACATGAACCCACCCGCCCGCTCGATTGTGAACTCTGGCTCTGACCATACAACCTGCGCAAGTTTAGACAAGAAAACTAAATGTTCTATTGAATAAGGTGGTGTTGGATTTTGTCCCGGTATGAGATGAATGCTATTTATTAAATTCTAAATGTTTATAAAAGTATTATTTCGGTTTTCAAATTTACAACCTCTAATACAGAAAAAAATTGCCATTAGAATTAATTAAGGCTGGTTCTTCAAATAAATGTTAGTTTTTTTTTAGTAAAAGATAGACACCAAACCTCTACTTTTGAAAAAAAAAATATTAAATTGGTAATAAAAACAAAGTAATGTTAAAATTGTCCCAAGAGATTTGGAGCTTGAAAAAATAAAAATTAAAACTAAAATAAATAGGAAAAAGAGATTAAAACTAATGCACTTCTTAGAAAAGCTATACAATTCCGAATATATTTTTGTAGCAACTCAGGTTAATACGCTTCGAGAATCCTGTAAATATCCGGGTGCACCGTTCACCCCGAAGAACGTTAGTTGTGTAAAAGAATATGTGCAGGGGAATTTGTTTGTGCTAGAGCTGATTGCGCTGATATGTTTCTAACGTTTATTTATCTTTGGATTTTTTTTTTTTTTTTTTTTTTTTTTGCTTTGTACTTTGACATGAAGAGAATGAACATTGTTTGCCCGTGTCTCTTCCAATAAATTAAGAACGAGAAGTTATGCACTCTTCTGGTATGATTCAGAGAATCAGAGTTCAGACAGTGAAAACGAATGGATGAATTATCTTCTTCTTCTTTTTAACCTTCATTTCACCCCCCAAATTTTTTCCTATTAATTTTTATTTTTTTTGTTTGTAGCGTAATTATTCAAATTTCTCAGTTATTCATGGCAGATTTTTTTTCTTTATTTTTTTGGTGAAAAAACAAAAACAAAATTATGGGTTGACATTAACAAGTGATTAGGTTGTAAAGTAGGCTAATTATCTATTAAATATTTAGGAGTTCCACTATATTGGAAAAAGCTTAGAAATAGTGATTGTGATTTTTAATTAATAAAATAGAAAAAATAAATAACTGGAAGGGTAAAATAATATCAACAGGGGAAGAATAACATCAATTAAATCAGTTCTTATTGCAATACTAAATTATTAGATGATAATATTTAGATTATGAGTTAATATCAGAAAAAAAAAGTTATGTAGAATATTCTTATGGTTTGGAGGCCACATAATTAGAAAAAAATCATACTGTTTGGTAGCATGAAAAACAATTTGCCAAACTTTTGAACAAGATGGTTTAGGAATTACTAATTTAAAAATAATGAACAAAGCTTTATTATGTAAATGATTATGGAGTTATCATAACACATCAGAAAAAGAACTATGAAAGACTATAATCTCAGTTAGATATAGGAATAGAAGGGTAGCTCGCAATATGTCCACTTTTTGGAAAGAAGTCATTAAGGAATACAAGTATTTGATAATAATACATTATTTTGAAAAAATAGATGGTATACAGAATGCTCATTTCAATCATACTTTACTATAACAACTAATCAAAATGCAACAGTAATACAGATTATAGGTTATAATAGATATTATTTAATGTTTGATAGACATCTTAATGATATCTTAAGACAAAAACTACATACTTTATACAATTTAATCTCAACCGTCTCCCTTACAACTTCAGAAGATATATATATATTTGGAGATGGAGCACCAATAGTTTATATAGTACTAAGACTTGTTACTCTTGGTTAGAATTTAGGGGGGGGGGGGTATAAGTACTCCATATGGTCAGCATACATTCCACAAAATATTAAAAAAAAATTGTGGTTAGTCAAGCAAAATAAAATTCTCACAAAAATTAATTTATTAAGAAAAAGTTGGCAATGTGACAGTAGGTGTATATTCTGGTATCATACTGAATCAGTAGAGCATCTTTTATTCATTGTTCATTAGTAAATTGCTTATGAAATTGGGTAACTAGTTATAATCATTTTACTTTTAATATAATTACAATTGATGATCTCTGACAAATTAATGCATATATTCCATATAAAGATGATAACTGATACGAATTATCTCCGGTGAGGCGGGGATATACCGATCACCGAGGTGGGGGAGTCGACAAACTTTTACTCTTCCTTATAATCTGTCAGTGAATATGTCAAACGTGTCCCTTGCATATCGGGGGTTTGGCCTTATATAGGCTCCCAGTCACGTCACTCGACCGTTGGGCGGTTTCAGTCGCCATTTTCGGGATGAGGCATTATGGTGCATTATGTCGCGCGTGGACATTTATGACATATTATGTCACACATGGGTATTCATGGCGCATTACTTCAAGTTTGAACCGCCGTGACGGATAAGGGAAATTCTAAACTTGTATGAGCTATCGAGTTCGACCTGTGAGCCTGCTCGAGTCCATTAGACGGTGCCGATTAGAAGGCCCCATCAATAACATTTGTGAAATGGTCAGAGAGTTATTTTTATGGACAATAAGGAAAGAGAGAAATAAAATAATTTTTCACGTGGCAAAAGGTAAAAGCATTAGAACACTGGAAAGTGAAATAATTGTTTTAATTAAATATTAAAGTCAAATTAGAGGTAACTCCTATATGAAAAATATACATAACATTGTTCCCCCTGATATATCATCTTTAGGCAAACCACATATTTTAGATCTATCAGGGGTAGAGCAAGAAACCTTGTTCGGTGCAGGAACAACTATAATTTTAATATCAGTAATTAGTAATCAATAGGTAGTAGTCAATTAATATTTTAGGTTAAAAGTGTAGCATTACTAGTTAAAGAATGCATATGTTTTGGTATTGTTCTATTTGTACTTTGCTGGAATAGAGCAATTTGCGATAAATAGATTGTGTTATCTTGGATTGAAGAGGAGATTAGAGAACTTCAGAGCATGCTTTTGATTTTTGTTATTTTTATGATGCTGTCTTTTGTAATGTTGTTATTCCGATACTCTCTATTAGGGAGTGTTTGGAACTCAATGGAATAGCAAAAAGTTGGAATATAATAGTTATTCCGACGAATTAATTTGCCAAACGAATTTTAGACTAAGTAGAAGAGTGCGGAATAGTGCTAATCCGGCATATCAACTTATAGGTGGAATGCCGGATTAGCTCTCGTCGGAATAGCGATTATTGTTTGATTATATTATATTATATTATTATATTATGATTATGATTAGGATTTAGTATTATTATATTATATTTATGATTATAATTTATTATTATATTAATATTATAATTATTATTTATTATTATTATTATCATTATATTATTATTATTAAATTATTATTATCATTATTGTTATTATATTATCGTTACCATTAGTATTAT
Organism: Schoenoplectus tabernaemontani; assembly: GCA_037127355.1. NCBI lineage: Eukaryota > Viridiplantae > Streptophyta > Magnoliopsida > Poales > Cyperaceae > Schoenoplectus > Schoenoplectus tabernaemontani. Next base: position 1,683,891 of record CM073754.1, read on the forward strand.
TATATTATTTATTATTATTATAAATATAATTTTAATATTATATTATTATATTATGAATATAAATATAATTATTTTATTATTATGATCAAGATTATTTATTATAATATTATTATATTATGATGATTATGATTATGATTATTAATACTTATTATTATTTTATTATGTTGTATTATATTATTATATGTTGATTATAGTGATGATTAATTTATTATTATATTATTATAATTATAATTATTTATAATTATTTTTGTGATTATAATTATAATTTTTTATTATTATATTACTATATTATGATTATATTTATAGTTTTATTATATTACTATTATAAAATTATTATTTATTATGATTATTTTTTATTACTTTATTATTATTATTATTATTATTATCTTACTATTATTATTATTATTTTACTATCATCATCATCATCTTCATTATTAGTATCATAATTATTCATATTTTAACTATTCTTAGTAACAACTGCCAAACGATATTTTCGCTCTTCCGAATAGTCAAGAATACCACTCTTCTAAAAAAACATTATTCTATCACTCTTCCAAAATTACCACTCTTCCATAGCTATTCCTTGATTTGCCAAACGGACCCTTAGTCTAGTAGGAAAACTTTTTCATCAGTAGCATAATTACCCACTGTACCGGGTTGGATACCAACTTAATATACTGTTTTTTAATGAAACCGGTGAGAAACCACTTCTTTCATAAAAAATCATCTAATTGAATCCCACAATTAAAATAAATTTTAGTTATATTGGCTCTAATTTGTTTTCCCCAAGGCAAGTCTCAGTACAATTCACACCCGCTTTGGATTTACATGCGTCTTAGCATATGCCTATATGACCTATGGGAAGAATTAACAAGCCAAAGCTGCGCCTATTTGCAGGGGAAATATGTAAATTTTACGGTGTGATAGAAAGTGCAATTAATTAAATTAAGTTATTGTATCCAAGGTTTCGTTATGTGTGGAATGATTTCAAATTTGCTGTTATTTTTGTAGAAGAAGAAGATTTTGTTATTTATTTAAAAAATATATAAAAAATAGAAAAAATAGAAAAAAAAATTATGGATATATTTTTTTACTTGTAGATTGATAGTTCGTCAAATTTCATGCAATTTCATTAACGTTTGATAGTCCATCAAAGACCGTTAATTTAAAACCATTACAAACATTAGTGAAAGACAGTTAAATTTGATAATCTTCGATGAAGTATCATGCGTTAATGAAATTATATGAAATTTGATGGCCATTAATGTACAAGTAAAAGAACTTATTGATATTTTTTTTTGTCTATTTTTAAGATTTTTTATGTTTTTTTTTAATAAATAACGGGATCTCTTTTTCTACAAGAATAACATCAAATTTTAATCCGTATAGAATGTAGCCAAACTGGATTGCAAAAATTATGAATAGTGCGATACAAGTGGTAGAATGTGCAACACAGAATAAAATCGCCTGTAATAAGCTGTTTGGGTTTTCTAAATAATGATGAATAACAATTCATACAATCACCTTAGGAAATGAACTGTTCATGAATTTTGCCGACGGTGTTATTGGGCTTATAAGTAAAGCCTGCTCTATTCTAGGTTTTCGTATTTATGATTTATCCAAAAATTTAGTACGCACGGCTCAATAACTAGAGTTTTAAATTCGTGTCTGCTATGGTTAGGTACAGCACAAAATAACACGGTATGATTATTGCACATCATAATTATCGAGCATGACACAATACGACACGATATGATTTTAGATCTGTACTTTTTTTAGTGAAAGATAAGAGTAACTTATAAATTTCATTTTATGCTTATGAAGGTTTGAACTCATTATTTCTTTGAGGCCATTCTAATTAGCTAGCACTTGAGCTACTGTTTCATTTATAATTTTAGATATGTACTTTAATCGTACTGTGTCCAACTTTTTGAAAAATCAACACGGCACGCAACACTACAGAGTCTAAACACGATATGATACGACATGAGAATTGTGGACGACACAACACAAAACTGGGTATGTCCTATCATCCATTGAGTATAGCCTAATTGGATCGGTTTATTCAAAATCTTCAAAATTCAATGACTACTAATTATGTATACTTATTTCATGGATCTGTATATTATATTATTCTGAAAATGAAAATATGTCTTATTATTTCAGTTCGGATAATTCGATTAAAATAGATGAACTAATTAAAGTGATAGGTTTTAAAATTTAGAAATATTTTTAAATAAATTTTATTCATTAGTTTAATCTAATGATTTATGTTAGAATAATAGATTTTTTTATTTAAAAAAAAAATCATGTGAAGCGATTAGACACGACACTATTAAACATAATATGGTTGACACAGCGTGTCTTATTCATGACGTGCCACACCTCTATCATTTTTAGACACGACATCATGCGCACAAAAAAAAACATAATACAATACGACACGAGACATGATGTACTTTAACACGATACAATATGATACGGTATAGATTTAAAACACTATCAATACCCTCGATCCCAGTTGAAATTATATTTTTTTATTTTTTACTCGAGGGATTGAGCTTATTGGTTATCCATGTCATATCAAGTTAAATTCCGACCGTTTGATTTATTTTTTACTCTTTTATTTATCTTGATCTAATTCAACAGTCAACACCAGCTGTCTGATTTATTTCTTACTTTATATTTATCTTGATCGAAAGATTCCGGTATTTCATTTTAAATTGTAAGTAAAATTTCATATATATTCCTTTAAAACATCTGCATTATATATTTTTCCTTCTAAAATGCGTAATATCAAATTCTTTTCTTTCGATTAGAAAATAACTCCATACTTACAAATTTCATATTTGTCCTTATTGAAAATAGAAGATAATTTGTTTGAAGTTGAATTGTCTGTGGATATCTCTATCTCTACTCTTTATTAAGCATGTATATGTTCTAATTTTGTAACGATTCAGATTTTTTATTGAATTTTTAAAGCTAATATTACTCATCGGATTAAGTTATTCATCAAAAAATGTTACTATCTCTGTGATCATTTATGTTGAAGTTAGAATTTTCTCTTAATTTTGTTTGAAACACGAAATGCTATATAATTGAAGAGTATAATTGCTTTATTTTATTTCCTTTTTTTTTCTTAGATTGCCATTAATTATAAATTTTAACTTTTCTTAAACGTTGAATGTTAACTTTCCTCTCAATTTATATTTATTTTGCATTAATTATGTATTCATGATTGAAATTTATATTAATTACTTAATTATCTTTATCTTTATTTTCTTATTTTCACATGAAGATATGAATTTTTATATTTCTGAAAGATATCACCGTAGCAACGCACAGTTAAGATACTAGTATTATTAGATAGAGTTATATCGAGCAACAATGTCAATCATTAATCCAGATGGAAACTACTAGACCGGTTTCGCCCCCAAAAGAGTTCATAATTACATGGATAACATGGAGCCTAATATTTTTTTAAGTTTGTACACAAATTTAATAGGGCGGGATCACTTAACAACGGTTATTTTGATAATTTTGACAATAAATTCATAAATAAATATTAAAAATTTCTTAACAATGAAAAAAAAATATAGATGTGTTCTTCTACTTATAAATTGATGTTCATTCAAAGTTTTTATAATTTCATTATCGTTTAATACTCTATCACAAAGACCAGTGATATAAAATGAAGTTCGTACAGTTGCATATGTATGGCGATTATGCGGTTTTGTTGTATATGAAGCTGTTGCTGCATATCACAAAGATCTGATGTATTGGAGTGCTGAAAAATTGATGAAAAAAGTCATTCCTTCGTCTGGGGATCTCGTGATTTGGGCTATACAACCCAACAGTAAAACCACTACGTTGCTGCAGTTATTTTTTTTTGTCAAATTTGCATTTTTTTATATATTGTAATTTCAATACACGAAAAATATTAGAATCTATATATTTTACTGCATATATAAATGCACATAGAAATCCGCATGGCGTATATGAGATATACAATATCCCTCCACGTGTATATTCAAGTCTTTATTTTAAAACCTTGTCAAAGACTATCAAAATTTTATACAATTTGCGACGGTTCTAATTTAACTGTCTTTGATGAAGTATCAAACGGTAGTGAAATTGTATGAAATTTGAATGATCATTAATATATAGATAGAAGAACACGTCTATAATTTTTTTAATTTTTAATTTTTTATAATATTTATTTAAGAATTCATTGTTAAGATTATGAAAATAACCATTGTCAAGTCATCCCTATATGCACGATGGGATACAAAATAAAGAACTAATTTTAATCTAAATAAAACTTTGATGAAGTAAGTACATACTCGGCCAACCAGATTATTATTATTTTATTATTTTTTGATCCAATCTGAACTCAATTCAATTACATTCGGGACAAATTTTTTTGATCCATATCCGACCCAACCTGTGTAAATAATTAAATATTTATTAATTAATTTTATATTATTTTAAGTAATTAAATATTAATTATTTTATAATTAATCTTAATTAGTATATAATTAATGTATGTTTAAGATTTAATTAGTACTAAATCATAAAATTACATAAAAAAATATAATTAATCGAATTAGGTTAGGTTGACCCAAACCCGACTCGACCCGATTCGGGTTAAAAAAATTAGATTCATACCCGACCCATTTATCTTCGGATCATATCGAGTCAGATCAGGTTCGAATCAAATCAGATCGGGTCAGGTCAGATTAACCCTTCGGGTCAGATCAATAATTGAAACCCATACCTTCAATACAAATTTGATCCCTAAATTTTTCAGTGATTTAATCCATAATAGTATGAGTCATATTTCTTTTCTGTAATCTCTCATAAAATTTAAAAAAATGATTTGTCATGAGAGTCTAGGGGTGTCAATGGGTCGGGTCGGGTCACATCATTTTATTATTTTTCTTGACTTGACCCGAATCTGACTCGATTAAATTCGATTCAAAAAATCTTGACCCATATCCGACCCAATCCGTGTAAAATAATTAAATAATTATTAATTATTTTTATATAATTTTAAGTAATAAAATATTAATTAATTTATAATTTATCTTAATTAGTGTATAATTAGTATATATTTAAGATTTAATTAGTACTAAATCACAAAATTACTTCAAAAAATATAATTAATCGGGACGGGACGAGTCGGGTTGACCCGAACCCGACCCGCTCCGATTCATGTCAAAAAAATTAAATTCATACCCGACCCATTTATTTTCGGATCATGTCGGGTCGAGTCGGGTTCGGGTCGAGTCAGGTCGGGTCAATAAATGACACCCCTACCAGAGTCCAACTCCAATAAAAGGCCTTCTTTTGAGGGAAAAAGAAAAAAAAATAACCTAGGGTGTCAATAGGTCTGATCGGGTCGGGTTCAGGTTGGATCATTATTATGTTATTATTTTTCTTGATCCAATTCGAACCCGACTCGATTACATTCGAGTCAAAAAATCTTAATTCATATCCGATCCGTATAAATAATTAAATATTTATTAAATATTTTTATATTTTTTAAGTAATTAAATATTAATTAATTTAAATTAATCTTAATTGGTGTATAATTAATATATATTTAAGATTTAGTTAGTACTAAATCATAAAATTAATTTAAAAAATATAATTAATTGAATTGATTCGATCGATTTCAGAAAAATAAATAAATTCATCTCTATCATTTATTTTTGAGTCCGATTGGATATGATCCCGTTAATAATAAATAAATTCATCTCTTCGTTGTCCCCAAGCGAAAATTTTCCATTTTAAGCATTCAATTAACTTTTTATTTTTTCCGAGTCAACACATTAATAATGGAAAAAAATTTGATTGAAATGACGTCTCTTGAAGAAAATTAGAGATAGTTAGCACTTGGTAAAAACTATCAAATTTACTTATATCTATTATACTGTGCTATTTATATCAAGTGTTGTGATTATTTATTTGTATAAATGGTGGAATTTAACCACCAAAGCCGGTTGATGTATATAGCAAAAATTAATAGATATAAATAAAATTGATAGTTGATGCCAATAGATACAACAATTACCAAAAACGTAGATATAAATAACATGAATATCAAATAACAATATTTTAAGTTATTAGAATTTTAGTAACTGGACACAGTAAATATAAATAGGGACAACTAAAACTCACGAAGATTCAAAATTTTTATTTGTCTCTGCAATTATGGTCAAATCACGAAAGACTTTTGACGTTTTAACTACTAAATTCGCGGGAGTCAAAGTTTGAGAATATTTATGGGGATAAATGCTTAGAGATTATTATCAGCCTCCTAATAATTAACACCCCTAGTTTAACCATTTAACAATGTGAAAACTCGGAGCAGGGAGCTGCTAGTGCCCACAGGCCGCGGCCCATTTACTATTTGAAGGGTATTCCAGTAATTTCCTCATCACCTATTGAACAAAGGGTTTAACAATGATCTCTTTTCTCCTCTTGCTGGCGCCTTCGTGGTTACTCTAGAGTTCTAAACAATTTAGCAAACGATTTTCTCTGAATCCTTCTCCATGCTCCGAGTTTTCACATCAGCATCCCTTCAGTCTCGCTTGAGGCACATACCGCTTGGAAAATGCGCAAATTGTAGAGAAACCTGTTCCTCTTCTCCGTTATTTAGGGTTTTAAGCTCTCTGAGGAGTAGTAATGGACAGGTAAGAGGGACCAACTGGAGAAGAGCATTTTACTGCTCGGAATCGTCAGAAAACGATGCCGATACTGTTGCAGAAGCAGAGGCCAAAGCTGGAGAAGAGGGGGCCAAAGAAGCAGACTCAAAAGCAGCCGGAGCCATTGTGCCAACTAAACCTAGGCCTGAAGATTATCTCACTGTCAGTATAATTTTTCCTTCTCATTGAGTACTTTTGTATGTATGGTCCTGATGTATGCATGTTCAATCTCGAAGCCATGTATCTCAACTGTTTCTGTAAATGCCCTCTAGTATGCTTAATCTTTGTTAAACATGAATTTGTTTAACAGCCCAGGTTCCTGTAACTTATTCATTTCCATTGTCATGCATGTAGTCTAATGATAAGTTATAGCCCACTTATTTGTCACACTTGCATATTCAGTCATAAAGTTTGACAATTTGAGTTTATAATCCAATGCATGTGAAGTGTATGTGTAAATGATGCTGTATCGTGATGAGTTCCAATATGATTGCTGGCAATCATATAATCGAGAATCAAGAATTGCCTGTTTTCCTTCTTCTTGCATGTATTGGTTAAGAGCTTGCCAATCAGGGTGAGTAGATATACTTGCCACGTGTTTGTGTAAACCTACATCATAGAATGAGTTCAATACTGATTGTAATTGCTGTAATTGAGGTTTGATGGTTGTCTCTTGTTATGGTTCTCAAGTTTTCCTGCATGTTGGGTGCTTTCGCTTATTGGTCATGAAGCAAGGCAATGGAGTTTTTTTGTCCTGCATGCACATGGTTTTGTTAATGTCCTGCTGCAATAATGTGTAGTCAGTGTGATTGTTAGCAATCATTTTAGTTCACAATTGACTTACTTTCTGCTGGGCATAGACATAAAGTCCCAAGTCCTCGTATTGTTGACTATTTATGTTCAGTTGTGCTATTTACCCAAACAGTTGAAACTCTTCCTTGTAGTTCTTTTTAGTTATCCTTAAATATGTAGTCTGAACTCTGAACTCTGAAGGAATGTTATTTTCTCAAAATTTTGCCCACTCGCTCATAAGTTGTTTCTCCTTTTTATTTTCAGGTTATTGCTTTGCCATTGCCTCACCGACCATTATTTCCTGGTTTTTATATGCCTATTTATGTAAAGGTAAACCAGTTTAATGCTGCTTGTGAGAATCTTATTTGTCTTGGTGGATACATTTTCCTTAATGAGATACTGCTCTTGGAGTTGATTTCAGGACTCCAGATTACTGCAAGCTTTGAACGATAACCGCAAGAGGTCAATTGCCTATGCGGGTGCTTTTCTTGTAAAGGATGAACCAGAGACTGACCCTAGTACTGGCACAGATTCAGAGAAAAGTATATATGAGCTCAAAGGGAAAGAATTGCTGGACCGTTTGCATGAAGTTGGAACACTTGCTCAGGTATTCTTTTTCCCTAAATTAGTATAAATAGAATGTATTTTTTTTTATAGTGTTTGGACAGTTTTATACCTTAATCTTTTGTTGTAGATTACTAATATTCAAGGAGATCAAGTAGTGCTTATTGGGCATAGGCGTTTGCGAATAACTGAGATGGTAAGTGGAAACTTTTCGTAAAATGTTACATGATGTCTGTATTGCTTCTTCATATATTTAGGGAGCTGATATACAGATACCATTACATAGTGACGTTATCATTCATGTTAACTAAGTTATTATTCAGATTAATGGCTTTAATATCCAACTTGCTTGTATATACATTATTATTAAACATAAACAAGTTATTATTTATATTAGTTGGTTTTTTTGTTGAATTATATAGTACTGTATAAAGTACTTTAAATAATAAAGCCAATAACATGAAAGAAAAATCAGTTAACATGAATAATGAAGTTGCTATCTATGATGGCATCTTTACTATTTCCATATTTTTACGTGTCTTAACATGGTCTTAAAAAACTCTCTTTTGTAGGTTGAGGAGGATCCATTGACTGTAAAAGTCGACCATCTCAGGGTAAGTTTGCAACTTTTCAACCTTTTTTCACTTTCAACCCTCATTTTTGATACAGTAGCAGTGTTTTCTTGCCTTTTTTTTTGTTTATTCAGGAAAAGCCATATGACAAAGATGATGATGTGATAAAAGCAACATCATTTGAAGTTATATCAACACTTAGAGATGTCCTCAAGACGAGTTCTCTGTGGAAGGACCATGTTCAGACCTACACCCAGGTCCTTTTTTCCTTGTTCCTTTTTTAATATTCTAGATTATTGTTTTGGTTGATGGTCTTTTTTGTTTGCATACTTCTTTTCTTCTTAAACTTCAGAACCATCAAAATGTCTTGTTAACTTCTCCTGGATGAAGCATCATTTCTAATATTTCGGTGTTTCTTGCAATCTTAGAATGATTTCGTACAAACATAAACATCTTTTTATGAAATTTCAGCATATTGGGGAGTTCAATTTTCCCAGGCTAGCAGATTTTGGTGCCGCTATTTCTGGGGCCAATAAATTACTGTGCCAACAAGTCCTTGAAGAACTTGATGTAAGCAAAAAGTTACTCTGTTCCCACCTTTTTAATTGATTAGATTTGATGTTGAACTCTTTTATCATGTAATCATATTTGAACAGGTCTACAAACGATTAAAGCTTACTCTAGAGCTAGTAAAGAAGGAGATGGAAATCAGCAAGCTACAGGTTGAACTAACTACTCTTACTTAAATTTCTATTTACCTTGTTTGTCCTCTTTTATAACTGATTTTTGGTGATTTCAGCAATCAATTGCAAGAGCTATAGAAGAGAAAATAAGCGGTGAGCAAAGACGGTACTTACTGAATGAGCAACTGAAGGCTATTAAGAAGGTAAGAAGATCTTGACACAGCTTAAATTTTGTTGCACCATGCTTTGTTATTGTTTCTGTTAATTTTGATTTTTGTTACATATTTCGTAGGAGTTGGGATTGGAGACTGATGATAAAACTGCTCTTTCTGGTTTGTCCTTCTACTTGACAAATAACAAAATATGTGTCCTCTTATGTATTTTTTTAATATAAGTTCCTTTTGAATTCAGCAAAGTTCAGGGAAAGGATAGAAGAAAAGAAAGACAAATGTCCGCCACACGTATTACAAGTAATAGAGGAGGAGCTTACAAAGTTACAATTACTCGAAGCTAGCTCCAGTGAATTCAATGTGACTCGTAACTACTTGGATTGGCTTACAGTTTTACCTTGGGGAAATTATAGGTGGATCGTTATTGCAACTGTCTAGAATAGTCTCAGAATCCTACTTAAACTGTTGAAATTAAAAGTTTCACCCTTGTTTTATCTAATATCATCCTTTGAACTCTATACAGTGATGAGAATTTCGATGTGCACCGTGCTCAAAGAATTTTGGATGAAGATCATTATGGGTTGTCAGATGTGAAGGAGAGAATCCTGGAATTTATTGCAGTGGGGAAACTAAGAGGCACTTCACAAGGTATATGTTGAGCAATGTTTACAACTGTGTATTCTAATTTCTGATACCTAAATATTATTTTTTTGGGTTATGTTTATTTTATTTACAGGAAAGATTATATGTTTGTCGGGCCCACCTGGTGTTGGTAAGACCAGCATTGGCCGGTCAATTGCACGTGCACTTAACAGGCAGTTCTACCGGTTTTCTGTTGGTGGGTTAGCAGATGTTGCTGAAATAAAGGTGAATTAAGCAACTTTTTCTGTACAATTAAGGGGACTCTGTTTTTGGTAATTCATTACAAAAGCATGACAAATTTTATAGGGTCATAGGAGAACCTATGTCGGGGCGATGCCAGGAAAGATGGTGCAGTGCTTGAAGGCAGCAGGGACTTCTAACCCGTTAGTTCTAATAGATGAGATCGACAAGGTACTTTCTTTTGAAGATACTCATCCAACACTTAAATGTGGTATTTGTGTAATTAATTGTTGTTACTTTGGTTAAAAATTAATATTAGTTAGGGAGAGGTCATTCCGGTGATCCAGCTAGTGCACTACTGGAGCTTTTGGATCCTGAACAAAATGCAAATTTTCTTGATCATTACCTTGATGTTCCAATTGATCTATCAAAGGTTAGTATACCTTTGCATATATGGAGTTGCTTTGAGAGTAAGTTGGGTCGCCTGACATTTTTGGTTCCCCTTTTGATTCCTTCGCTATGAAAGGTTCTGTTTGTTTGTACGGCCAATGTGATTGAGATGATACCAAATCCTCTGTTGGATAGAATGGAGAATATTGCAATTGCGGGCTATATTACAGATGAAAAAATGCATATTGCAAGGGATTATCTTGAGAAGACTACTAGAGAGACTTGCGGCATCAAACCCGAGCAGGTAGTTGTTATGCTCAATTTGATTTGTGATGGTTTCTACTCTTAAGATCATTCAATTTGATTTTTGATGGTTTCTTACTTTTTACTATGCACTTTCTATACTGTCCTCCGACTATTGTGTCAAGTATTTTGATGTTCTTTTTTTTTTGGTTTTGTTATCAATCATCTCGTATCACATTCTCTATTTATCATTCTATGGCAGAGAGCTAACACAATTGTTTCTAATATCGCTAGGTTGAAGTGAAAGATGCTGCTCTTCTTAATCTGATAGAGAACTACTGCCGGGAAGCAGGGGTTCGTAATCTTCAAAAGCAGATTGAAAAGATATATCGCAAGGTTTGTTTCTGTTTATTTATTTTTTCAAAAAAAAAAAAAACTTTCGGATTGTCTGTCCTTTTTCCCACCATTAACATGTCACCCTTGCAAATGCAAACCAATTGACATGTCTTTGAAGGATTTTATTGAGAATTTATTTTATGATTGACTAGTCCAATCAAGGCACAAATGCTGGTAGAAATGCCGAAAAGTGATCGATGAGCACCCTCATTTGTAGATATTTAATAAGAAAGAATGAAGAACATTAGTACTATCTTGAAACTGCTCCATGTTTATCCAAATACAGGTGATATTGTAATTTTGTTATTGCTCTTGCTATTTTCTTGTTCCAATCACATAGATAGCTTTACAACTGGTCCGTCAAGATGCGTCAAATGAAGAAGCAGAAACCAGTTCGGAGGAAAAAGAGAAAGAAACAACCAACAATAAGTCAGAAGAGGAAAAGATCAATCTTGCAATAGAAGCCATTGGGAGCACAAAGGAATATACTTTAACTAAGGATTCAGTTGATGCTGATGTGGTGACAAAAGCAGAGGGCGCAATTGTTGATGACCTTCCAGGTGAACCTCTTCTGCCACATTGTGGTGGTACTGAACAAAGATCCAGTGATCCTGAGGTAATTGAAGCACTTCTTTGAGTGGTGTTGAAACACATTTAGGATTGAATACTCAAAAGGAAATTTAATTCACGACTAACTTATTTACATATATGCAAACTTTACTATTGAAGATGTTGATGGAAGCTTTTAAAGGTCATTGGATTTGAAAAGTAAATTCCTCTTTTTAGTTCCAGCTATATCTGATATGAAAAAATCTGAACCTTTCTTCATATTGAAGCTACAACTTAAATATGACTTCATTTTTTTTGTCATCTCTTTCAGGCTAAGTCAAAAGATTATGACAATCCATCAGAGCAGAAACTTGAAAATCTAGTAGAAAAGGTTGTAGTGGACGTATCAAATCTGACCGACTATGTGGGCAAGCCAGTTTTCCAGGCAGAGCGCATTTATGATCAGACGCCAGTTGGTGTTGTCATGGGACTGGCATGGACAGCCATGGGAGGTTCAACCCTGTACATCGAAACAACACAGGTTGAACAAGGAGAAGGAAAAAGTGCACTAGTGTTGACTGGTCAACTTGGGGATGTGATGAAAGAGAGCGCGCAGATAGCGCACATGGTTGCACGTGCAATTCTGTTGAAGAAAGATAAGGAAAACGACTTTTTTGGGAGATCAAAGCTGCATCTGCATGTGCCAGCAGGAGCCACCCCAAAGGATGGTCCCAGTGCTGGATGTACAATGATTACTTCCATGCTTTCTCTAGCAATGAATAAGCATGTCAAAAAGGATTTGGCGATGACGGGTGAGGTCACGCTGACCGGACGGATTCTTCCAATTGGTGGGGTATGTTGTTGTAAATTTGATTACTATTTGGGTGTGTCAAACAATTAATGTTTTGTACCTGGAAATACACCTCATGAAACAAAAGAAGACGAGTTTGGGCCTGTACTCTTGATTTTCTTTGGAAATGGAATTTTCACTTATTATTGCAGAGAGTAGTGAGAAGAGATGAAATATAAATATGATAAATATTCGTCAAACATTTGGAACATTAGGCCTATAAACCACAGATGTCAGATGTGATTATCATGATTTCTGAGGTTAGTATGGTGTTCTGTGTTTCGCGGGATATACTTGATGTGGCAGGTTAAGAGGTTATTAAAATTCAAGCTTTGAGCCTGTTACAAATATAAAAAGCTTTGAACCCTGAGTAGGGATGCAATTGTATGTTCTTTATGATTGGTTTGATTGTTGTTATTTCAAGATCTGAACTTATTGCTAGGTGTTTTTGTTATTTCTACTTGGTTTTATTTAAGTTGTTAGCTATAATGACTTTTGGTTTATCAAGGCATAGTGACAAACTGACAATCCTGAAAGTTGGTGTCAAAAAAGTTTTTTAGTACTATGTTTTCTACATAAAATGGGGGCCTGGGATATGCAAGAATTTATGTTGGTCATAACAAATATGCTGTTCTGATGTAGGTTAAGGAGAAAGCTATTGCAGCCAGACGGAGTGAGGTGAAGACAATAATATTCCCAGAAGCTAACAGGCGAGATTTTGATGAACTTGCTGCTAATGTGAAAGAAGGATTGGAGGTTCACTTTGTAGAAACTTATGACCAGATACATGACCTAGCTTTTGCCCAAAATCATGAAATAAAAGAGCAAGTTCAGCCTTGAGCTTTGGCCCCGAGGGGGGGGGGGGCGAAAATTCTTTGTTCTTAATTAATAAAACGAAAGTTTTGCAGAAGACGTGAAATAGAAACATCAAGGGCATTAAAGGTTTCTCTCATTTTTGCTCTTTCTTTAGCATTTCACTGTAAACTAATGCAAATTGAGCAGAGGCTTTGGTTTCAGGAGGCATACAGGATATTGCAAATTCCTGTTGTCCCAAGTGGCCATCGATGTACTTTTGGCAGTTATAAATTTTGCATACTCTCATCCGTCTTATTAGAAGAGACGTTTGTTTCTCATGTGTTATGGGGATATTTAATTACATGCTTGTGGGACTGCCCGAATTATTAATCTTTTTTTTTAACAATGGAGATTGAGTGGGCGAGCCAGTTATATCAGCTTCTTTTCTGTTCTAACTGGTAACTCATTGCTTAAAAATGGCGTCATCCATAGCCTGTAACTTGCTCGGAGATAAAAGAGTGACTGGTATAATGTGGTGAGGGTAGATTTTGGAAGGCCTAGATATTTATAGGAGATGGCCACATTAGGTTGAAAGCAGCATATATTACCCAATGTGAGACTGGACATAGGTTCCATTTAATCTCTCGCTTGTTCATCGTGAGTCCTTGCTAGCCTAGTGATCTATGATTTCTTTTGACGTGTTTGGATACTCCTGCTCTCACTTGAACAAGCAAGTTACGCAGTGCTGAACATTTATGTCAATTCTCAAACCATAGATTCAGAGGGACGAAATGGAGCACACTCGCACAAGCTCATGGACGTGCCATGCGGTACCCTTACTCGGCTTTCCTTGATTAGTTTGTTGAATATTAACCATTTGGAGGGAATTGAAATTTGAACAAATGTTGGTGTATGTAATGACTCAAAAATACATATCAAATTATGCCTTGTTGCTTATAAAAAGATGCTGAATTAAGTTTGACTTCATTTTATGTGACACTACCATCAAATTCAATCATACATATCAGCAAAATCCAATATATAAAAACTGAAAGTTATTCCTAGGAGAGATTCTACCAGCGGTTCCACGCTAAGCCTTTGTTACAATTTATAAAACACCTTCCGTGATACCACCAAAAATACTGATTTGCATTTTTATCACCATGCTTTTTTAATGTATGACATGTACATTTGCACAATCATGACTGAACCCTGGTCTGCTTAATGGGTCCCATCAGAACAGTACTTCGTTTCATATTGATACTTATGTATCCAACAACCAGGGTTGTCATCAAGATCCAATTGATACTACTAACCAATGGGTTAACTTTAAAGGCTTAATATAACAACAATAGGCTAGAAATTGAAGTAGGATAGAAATAAACTCAATCCGAAACCATAGAGAACAAAAATCTCAAATATCAAAAAATAATAATAATGATAGTAATGATGATGATGATGATGATGATGATGATATAATAATAATTAGATGTGGCAGAATCTGACCCGACCTAAGAAACCCGTCCGGACCCGAACCCGACCTGATTTTTAAAAAAAGTCAAACTGACCCGACCTGAACCCAACCTGATCCGACCCGATTTCTTCCAGAAAGTCAAACTGACCCGCCCCGCCCGATTGCCACCTCTAATAATAATAATAATAATAATTATTATTATTATTATTATCATAGTATCATCGTGCTTAATAAAAATAAATTATAAGAAACACAAGTACGAATGAAAAAATTGAACTAAATTGGGCTATAGCTTACACATCTTTATGTTGCAATTCCCTATTCTATTGGACCACTTCAACCACCGAACCATTTTCATCTTAATCCTTCCGATGAGTCCCTTTTCCAGGACATCTCTTTCAAAAATGGTCTCTAAACCCTATATGAATTACAGTAGCAGAGGTGTACAATACCAGGACCAGTAAATGCTTTCATTTACACCCGTGAAACCTGCAAGCTGCACATGCCGCATTCCAGTTTGGTTCAACTGACTTCCCCTAGAGAGCTAAGTCACTCTTTAAATCATAGCGTAAAATGATTTGGAGGACAGGAACCATAAGCACATAGGCGCGCTGAAGCAAAGAAAGAGCCCCTTGAGACTCTCTCCTCTCTCCTCTCTCCTTCGCCCCTTCCCTCTCTTCTCTCTCTCTCTCTCTCTCTCTCTCTCAGCCCTTTCGGAAGAGAATTGAAGTCCTGTAATCAACCCTCTCTCCTTGAGATATTAGAAGAAAACGAGTTCATGCGTCTATGCATCGGTGGATCTCGATCTCTATCTCGATCATCCAAATTTCTGTAGCTACCATTTCTTGGGAGATATTGATTATGTCTGTCTTCATCGAAATCAGGCTTCACGCCTGGTCTCGACCTAAAGCCCCTTGTACTGTTAGAGATTTTTAATGAGGTGCTAGAAGAGTAGCCCTTGCCAAGGGATAGGAACTCCTTGGGTATGCTTTCCATGTCCATATAGCATTTCCGTGACTTAGCATCCTCTATCAATGCAGCCCAGTCATCAGATTGCATCAGAGCATTTGCATTTCCCACGACCTGTTAAAATGAAACAAAGTATGGCCTAATTTTATAAAACAACAAAAGAACAATACAAAGGCACTATGATGCAATAGAAACCACATTTATCACTTATTCCAGAAAATTCATAATGTTGTCAACTAGAATAGGTAATAAGCACAAAAGAATTTTCTTCCAAAAGTTTCACGAGAGGACACATCATGAGTTCCCAGCTTGGTAGAGCACCAAACTGAATAAATGTTCTTAACAACAATCAAAGGGACACAATAAATGCCGAAAAGGGGGGAAAGGTTAAACAAACACTCAACTCCACTAGCAAAACATACCATACAAGTGCTGGCCTGAAAACATGAAATGAGGATATATGACTGACAACCCATACAGGGAAAGTATAATGATGGAAAAGACTTACCCAAAGAGCCCTGCGGGCACGAGTGAGAGCAACATTCATCCTTCTAATATCAGCCACAAACCCGACTCCATGGCTGGATGCACGCACACAAGACATAATAATCACATCCCTCTCCTGCCCCTGAAATGCATCCACCGTGTTTATATAAATATCCTTTCCTTCTTCTGTCCCCATAACCTCCTCAAACTCCCTCTGCAAGCACTTCAATTGCAGCTTGTAAGGGGTAATTATCCCCACTGTCACCTTCTTCCCACCTCCATTCGCCTTAACAAATTTCTGCAGATGTTCATACAACTTGAGTGCAAACTGTGCTTCATGAATATTTTGGTATGATGCAGACCCACCACGGTGTGATTCACGTCCATGTGTAACATCATAAAACGCATAAGGCTTGAGCATATAATCTCTGTAGTATGTCTCGTCAGGTAGAGAAATGATGCTGTCGCTGTCTGTTAGCCGTCCCTGGTAGAAATATCTCGAGGGAAAATCACGAATTTGTGGGTGCATTCGATATTGAACAGACAATAATATGGTGGGGCAACCCGCCTGCTGGAATCGCTCAAAAAGACTCCTACTGTACATGAGTGTACCAGCTGCTTTGCTTATCACCGTTGCCGGCAACTGTTGTGGGTCTCCAACAAGCACACAACGTGCAGCACCAAGCGAAAGCGGCGGCAACACAGCTACCTCACTGGCCTGAGCCGCCTCATCTATAACAACCATATCGAATCCATGGTTAAGACGGGAGAATAATTTTCTCCCACTACTGGAAACAGTTGTAAAAACAATTTCAGCTTCATTGGCAAAGCTCACTTCCAAATTAGCCCTAGTTTCCTCCAAATTAAAGCTATTGCCTGGTCGAAACCGAGTCTCTAAAAGCAAAAGTCTTGACATTTCAACTAGTACCTTATCCCTATTCTCCACAGCGGCTGCTAGATTCTGTAGTAAGATATCTCGATTGTGGTCCCGTGCGGCCAGAACCTCTGGATCGACCCCAACAGATCCTTGTGACCTTCCATGTGCTGCTGCCACACTCAGCTCCCTCTGTAATAATGTGATCTGTTGTGACAATTGTTGTTCTCGTGCTTTCAGCTGGTGCAACCAGCCAATTACCTCATCACGACCTTTCATAAGTAACTGCTCAGTTCGCCGCTCAACTGACACAGCTTGGGCCGCCCGAGACTGTGAATCAACCCCCACACGGGCCACATCGGGTCGATAAAGCTTCATCTCTCCATCTATGAAGCCCCGTTCAAGCACACGAGACAGCAATTCATCAGTGGCAGCATTTGAGGGTGCACAAACAAGCATTCTTGGCTTAGGGCACAATTTCGGCAATGTACGAAAGAGATTCTGGTCCATACTCTGAAGTACATCATCAATTGAGCCAGTACAGGCAGGTTCTGAAATGCTGGGAGGACCATTCAATTGTTTATAGCTCTCAGGTGCAAGTTTCTTGAGCAGAGCTGCATAATAACGTTGATACTGGACTAAATGGATGACATTTAGCATGCCCCATACAGTATGGGTCTTGCCAGTACCAGGCGGACCCTGGACAAGGGTGAATGGCCATGGGTCTTGCCTCTTCGCAGTGCCATTGGAGGTACCTGCAGCAGTATGTGTTGCAGCCCACTGTATTGCTGCCAGTTGCGGACCATTGAAACTATGATGCAGGTGACCAACAAAGTTTTCAGTGAAGCAATCGGGCAGAGAGGGGATTTGTTCATCATACTTTGGAAAATGCTCTGGACTAGGCTTCAGAATTGCAGTTTGCATCTGCAGATAAAATAAAACAGAGTAACTTCACTTGTTTCTGACCTTCAAAAAAGCTTTTCTTTCTGAAGCAAAGATACTGATCGAATTATAAAGAAGGTACTGGACCTAATATGCTATATGGTTTTGGTTTAGTACCAACCAAAGTCATCAATTATTTGATTACACCTGAATTCATTTTAATTTTCTTCAACTGTATCTCAACTGCCTACCCTAATTTATTTGGGATTAAAGGTTTTGTTTGTGTATTACCTCAACTCAACTATGTATTGCTTCTCAGTAGGACATCTTTTGATCCAATCATAATTGCTTATAAAAGGAAATCCTTTGGATAGTCAAACCCAGATTAACTCCACACCAACTATTTTTGTTATCCTCGACATCCGTTAAATCCTCTCTTTACATCTAACCCCCAGATATCTTGCTTATTTTATTGTTTACTTTGTTATATAATGAATGATAAATTAATTTCTTGTATTATTTAACAAGAATTTCGTTGTCATCTATTTATATATTGTTTTCTGACTGCCATGGGTGAACTAGTTTTACACAGAATTCACCTCTAGCTGTACAAACATATGTACAGAGAATAAACCAAGAAATATCCAAGAAAAAGAATATAATGGAATGACAGTATGATAAAAAAAGTGGTGTGTCTTAGACAGTATATGATAGACAAGTGGAGGTTGTACTGAAATCCTATATTTAGTCCTTTTCAGGAAATGCAATTGGAAATTAAATGAACTACCTGAACATTGAGCCGGCAGAAGGCATGCAAAGCCACGTATTCACGTTGAGTTGTTGCAAGGGTACCGAGAATGGAAAGATACCACATGCTCTTTGGTTGAAGCTTCCTCAATGTTTGATTCTCATCGATTTTGCTATTAATTTAACAAAAAAAATGCCACACATCAGATGAGAGTCGAAGCATGTACATTCCTAAGTAAAAATATCATGCCAGGTAACAAACAAACAATGGAGAAACTAGACCACCCAAATTTCACAATAGCCTCAACAAATGATGGTAGAGAAAAAGAGCAGGAACACATTACCTGACAAAAGGTCTGACTAGCTAGATACTGAATCAGGATAAAAAGAAGTCCCCCCCCCCCCCAACAACAACAATGAAAGGTTAACCTGATTAGCTCAATTACAGTTTAGCCACTAAAGCTGTATAACGGCACCACTATAACCTTCTAACTTACAAAGACCATCAATTTAATGTTCCCTCTTTTTTTTTTCCTAAAGACTAGTCTATTGTACTTGTGCTAGCAAGCTACAAAATATAGTATTAATAAAAACATCTTGTAGACTAGCATTACTTAACAAGCATCAAACTCAAATAAGGCCACCCTTTAATACATGCACACAAAGACTTAAAGAATTAGAATGAACAATACCTAGCATCTACATCTCCAACATAGAAATGAAAAATTGCACCAGGCAGGTCACGTGTGTCAATAGGACTGTGCCGCCTAACAGTACCAGCCAGCCGACCAGAACTTGCCTCTGGATCCATGCCATCATTTGTCGAGCCTGCTCTTCTGTTAGATCTACTTGCTTGAACTGCCAAAAAACCACAATAACTACATTAAGGTTCGTTTATAACCAGGGGACAAAGCCAAGTCAGAACACATCCAAAAATATCAAGCAATAAATTGACCGGGTTCACATATACCTAAGACGTCTAACACATCAACATGTCAGAGATGAATCTACCTCCTTCCCATATTCCATTCTCTTTCCTTATTTCACTTGTTTCAGCACATGACCAATGGATCAACCAAACTAAATGAACGGTCAAAACTATAATGAAAGAAAGCACTATATGATTTAGGAAAATAGAGAGAATACCTGAACCAGGCCGAGATGATGTCAAAACTGCAACATCACCTTCTTTAAAATTCCACTTGCACTCATATGAAGGAATAAGTGTAATGTCATACCACCCTAAAAAACATGCATTAAATCATTATTGGAGCATATTCTAAAAAGATCCAAGGGACGTACACAAATTGCCCTAAAGTTTTTGCTTTTGGGCCTAATGAAGCCGCTGAACATTTAAATTTGACCAAATGGACATGCTGATATTTCTCTCTGTGTTATCCCTGTTTACAAAAAGAATATTATTTTGATTCTATGACTTCAACATTATCATCAAATTACTGCCATGTCAGTGATAAGGACAACCATAAGAAAATTTAATGAACAAATACCAGCAGATTGGGACACCACTAAGCAAAACACTAGTTAATAGTTAATAATCATTTCAAACTTTATTAATGACTAGTATATAGCCCGTGCTTTGCTACGAGTGGTTTCTATATTATAATCTTTCTACATCAAAATCTAAAAATGTCATCCTATTGCAATACAAAATATGGTAACAAACAAAGTAAGAAGCAAATACAATCAATTGCTTTTATACAATAATCATAGCTTTCCTAAAAAAGTATAATTAAATTTCAAATTTGGTAATTTTTTCAACAAAATATTAGAAAAGTGATATCATCAATTGTATAACTTTTAATGTAGCGGATGTGTTATGAATTTCACAAAGACATCAATATTACGTCACAAAAAATCCCTAATATATCTAACGATTCATTTTCTCTCCAAAAATTAATCAATGAATTTCAGTCAATCCAGACCGTTGCATGATCAGGACACTTACACACTTAATAAGGAGTAGAGATACGAGAGTTAATGGTAAGTGGTAACCAACATCCATTATATTAGAGTGATATTAGAGTGATGATAGTGCATACTTCAAACATTATGATTTAAGGTCATAGTCAATTTTATAATATAGTCAATTAATTTCATAAAACATTGTTGACAACCAAATGGGTCCTAAAACATTATTTTCGTTACAATCTATTGTCACAAAAAATCCCTAATATATCTAACGATTCATGTTCTCTCCAAAAATTAATCAATGAATTTCAGTCAATCCAGACCGCTGCATGATCAGGACACTTACACGCTTAATAAGGAGTAGAGACACGAGAGTTAATGGTAACCAACATCCATTATATTAGAGTGATGATAGTGCATACTTCTAACATTATGATTTAAGGTCATAGTCAATTTTATAATATAGTCAATTAATTTCATAAAACATTATTGACAACCAAATGGGTCCTAAAACCTGATAATAATACTATAAAGCCTTAAAACATGAACAGCCAATATCAACTGTAGCTGTCCAGTAAATTGTTATAGCTCCAACCATAGTAACATAATTCACGAATTATTCGCGAATAATTCGCAAATAATTCATTTTTTTACCCATAACCGGATGCTTCACGAATAATTCGTCAATTTAATCTATAATGCATTTTTAGGTAAAAAAAACATTAAAAACACATTATATATTATTTTAAATGGAATTTTATATTATTTTTATAAATTTCTAAAATTTTAACATTTTAATATATATTTCATTTATATTATGTGAAATGAACTATTTCCGAATTCCGAATTATACCCGTATTTACCCAAATTGCAAATTTTTTACCTCACCGAACACTTCCCAAATTCCGAATTTGACTATGGCTCCAACAAACACCTATAGCTTTTTAGAAGGTGGCCGGACTAAAAAATATAGCCCGCTAAAACACCACTACCAAGTGTTATTTTTATCAAAGCTTGAAATGAGGTCAAGCCCAGTAAACTTATATGACAATTCATGGTCCTCACATACAGGCAATGCAGCAATTTGTTTAGTCAATATTACCATGCGTACCAAGTACTCATTTTACACTTATAATAATTTCAATTGTCACATGAACACCTACAAAACTAAATTAAATGTTGCAGTATTGCAGATATGAAAAACATGGTTTCTGAGACAATAGTAAGCAAATGACATATGATTTGCAAAAAAGAAATAAAAATAAACAATCTGATCATATGTGGTAAAAAAAAAAAGTAAAGGTATAAACCTCTTTCTCGTCTTTCAACCATCTTAACACGAACAGTGAAGTATGTATCTCTTGAGACAGACTCAGGAAGCTCCTCGTAAGTGCTATTCAATTGCGCGCGGCACTCTTCAAATAGTAATGGCTCAAACACTCTCACATATTCCTCCACCGACTCAAAGCTTCCTGGTACACACTGTAGCTCAGCTTCCTCTGACCATCACCAAGAATATCAAATACAAAAAGCATGGTTTCATCAGGTTAAACAAAAAAAGTAACAACGGTAATATCCACAACAAATAAGGTTGCTATCAACAATAGCACATCAGATACTAATTAACATCAATTTTTAAATTCCACGTCTCATGTTTCTATCGGCTCTTTAATTTTTCTAACTAGTCACAAATAACATCCCAACCTTCATAAGTGTGTGCATCAGTGTGGACCATACTTCTATATAAGACAAAAGATCCAACTAAAACATTAACCGCTTTAGAAAAACCCAACATAAACTTTGAATAGCCTTTTCAAACAGAGAATTTTATATGAAGTATTTGCTATATAGACAACAAGAAGAAACCAAAAAAATTGAGAAAAGTAATTATGGATATTGTGGTTAAAATACTAGCAATAATGAAAAGATATATACACAAAATAAATTCTCTTTTAGGTGTCATGTAACTTTTGACAAGGTAATTCATATAGACAACCTCACAAGATAAAGTTGTTAATGTCATATAACAAATCTGTCGTATTATATAGTAGCGCTTGACAAAAGCTGTGTTTTGGTTAGTAGTATTATGTAGTAGCGCTTGACAAAAGCTGTGTTTTGGTTAAACTACCCCCTTCTTTTCTAACACCAGTTCAATAAATTAAGCAAAACAGTTGAAAACTTATCAATAAAAAAATTGTAAAATTAGTCATTTTTAGAAAAGCAGCATGCAAAATAGATTGTTCTGAAGATCAAGTAAAGTCAGCTTTTGTCAAATCAAGGAGAGGCCGAACCCCAAGTTGGGATCTTCATCGAAGATTAAGTAACAGATAAATAGGAGAAAAAAAGCTAGTTAACCATGTTTATATGTACCAGCAATCATTGGTCATGATCATTGCTTAAAAAATAGCATAGCATTAAAAAGTACCTGGATTATGCCAAAACTTCTCACTCGTGACCTCACGTATAAGCCTCTCCACAGATGTGTCCTGGTACTGCATGCCGCTAATCAATTGCTTCTTACTTGTAGAAGAAGAAAAATGCTTTCTAACATTACTAGGTTTCAAATCAGTACTTGTTGGACCCATTTTCTTTGAAGGTACACTCGCAGAAGAACCACTGCTACCCTTGGGGGGCTGTTTCAGTTCCACAAATTGCTTCCATGAACCACTCCTGGAAGCATTCTGTAAATCTCCATTGGGATCACCATTAGGTTCCCCAGCAACCTCTGTACCCTCAATGGAAGTCGCATCAGATTGCTTCAAGGTTTGTTTCTCTTTAATGGAACGGGTGATAATAGGGGTCAGGAATGAAGTCTGCCTCTTGGGGGTGGAACCCTTCATGGGACCTGCTTGTTTTGCATCCTCTACATTAATAAACATTGTCTGACGGGGCCGCCTTTTTCCTAGCTTCTCCTCCTTTTGCTCGTCGATTCTGGAACGTTTCATGGCGTTATTGGCAAATTTCAATGCATAATTGGCTTCAACCCCCTTAACCTCTCTTTTCACAACAACATCTCCACCATGCACTGACCCATCCTTTGAAGCTTCAGCAGTAGAACTGGAGTCCCCTTTGTCACTCTCTCTTTCTTCATTGCCTGCATTGTTGGAACCTACAACTTCCGCATTCCCATCTATGTCAGACCATTCACCTTCTTCTCTCTCAGCACCTTTATTTCCATCATCTTTATTTCTTATAAAGGGTTGGAAAAGAGACCCAGCAGGAGCATGCTTGAAGGCATGGTTATTTAGCAAGCCCTGGTTGGAACCTGTGTTTGAAGTAGACAGATTTGGGGCACTGCCATCAAGAAGAGTCAGATCTGGGTTACTTCTGCCTGGAATAAGGAGATCCAGAGCAATTGAGCTTGTAGGTGGCTGTGGATTGTGGAACTGTGATGTAGAGAGGGAACTATTATGGCATTCCTCTTCTGTTGGAAGTTCGTTAAGGTCAAATAAAATCTTTCCCCGAGACCCCATTGCATGTGTAAATGCATATAAATTAATTAAAGTTCAGTTTTGCAAATGAAGAGCCCTTCACTGTGCACAAATACGCAAAAATCCCTAGCAAAAATTGATCCTGAAAAGTTTTATTGCGGTAAGAAAAAAGCAATTGATAACTCACAGCAAAATAGATGAAGTGATTTGTATGGTCAAGAACAGTAACTAATGACTGTTAGACCCTGAATAAGTTATAATATATATTATACAATTTATGATCATCAATTAAATAAATATTTCTGGTAAGCTACACAACGAGAAGGATTTCCTTTCAAAATTTTCGAAATAAAGATCTCCTTTCTCCACCAACCGAGGGGAAGAAGCTGATAAAAATTAACAAATTTTCTAAATTCTGACCAAGAACCACGAATTAGCAAAAGACAAATCACTCAAATCGAAATTAACAAAAATGCAATAAGTTTCTTATAAATACCATACTTAGGGTTTATTCATGAAACTAGGCGAGAGACATAGAGACCCCCCCGCCCCTGCCAGATTGGCTCGGAAAGATTGGGAGGAAGAGAAACCAGGACGCAATTAGCAAGGTCGGGGGATGAGAGAGGGAAGATTATTGCTAGGGTTAGGCTGGATCGGAAAAGAGGAGCGAAGAGATCAAGAGAGGGGTTAGGGTTAGGCTTAGACGATCTGTTCGCTCTTTTCTCGGCCCCTCGGTCGCTATCAGGGGTTTAATTAGTTCCGCTTTTTCTTTTTCTTTTTCTTTTTTTTTTTTTTTGGTTTTGAAGGGGGAGTGAAGGATCCGATTTTTTTTATTTAATAATTTAAAAACCCAAATTTAAATATGTAAAAAAGTATTAAACAGATTTTAAAAATATGAGGAACTAGAAAGTTTTTCGCGTGTCAGATCGATATGAGATTTTTTTAGCGCGTTTGAGATGATTGACGCTCTGAAAAATACACGCCGCAGAAGATCTCATACGTTAAATTTTTTTATGTCGGACTTGATGCACTAAAATTTGTGTTGTGTTGATTGATATTCATGTTTGATTTTTCATTTTGATAAATATTTTTAGCTTCATTTTTATTGTCAAATAAATACTTTTAATTTCATTTTGATTTTGACTATAATTTTTCAAATTAGATACACCGCTTTAAATTGTATTCTTAGGAGATGGATTAATTTTTCTAAAATAAAATTATGTTTTCTGTTGCATTCATAAATTATTGATAGTAAAAAAATCTACTAAAAGAATTAAAAGTTGCGTACCTTAGTCGGTATAATTATTTTTCAATTTTGGTTTGTTTCATCTCATGTGCCAACAAATAAAAGAATAACCCATAGTTTGATTATCTAAATTTCATAACAAAATAAGAAATAAAATATTTTTATACATAAAAACAAAAATTATAAAATTATCATTAATTAAAAATTAAGTAAAATTTATATCTCATTTAGCAGACAAGATTTTAATGTGATAATTAGAAATTTTCTAATTAAAATGAATGTACATATATTATATTTATGGAAGAACAATACATAAAGCATTTAGTGTATCATTGCATAATGCTTGGATTAATTATTGGGCATCTTTCGAAATTTGTAGAAAGAATTTTTTAGAAGAATTTTTTGGAATGCGTGACATGCACGACGAACGCGATAACACGATAAAAAAATTTTAACGCATCGAGTCCGACGTGAGAAAATTTTTAGCGTGTCGGATTTTTTATGATGCGCGGTTTGACACGTGAAAAAATTCCTCGTTACTCCTATTTTATGAAATTAATTAACATTTTTCTATATATTTAAATATATATTTTTATAATTATTAAATAAAAAATCGGGTGAAGAATTTACTATGTTTGCACTACTGTGCCGACTAATGTGTAGAGTAGCCCTACAATAAAATCCTTTTATTTATTCTGATTTGATTTCTGACCGGCAATGGTCAGAGACGTCCAATTTTGTGGCGGGGGTTGGTTCGCATCTTATTTTAAAAGAAATCATCAAAATCTGTTTCACAGTTTTTCTATTTCATTTTCCGCATGCCTGCGGCTGCGAAGAAAAGTCTTTCGAGCATCTCAAAATAATTTTTAAATTTTTATTGTTGTCACATCTTATAGTTTCTAAAATTTCAATAGTTTAGCTCCAACGCTGAATTGCGGTGTACGATTGCTAAAAGCCAGGTAGGATCACGCCAAAGAATTTCGCTCGCGGGAGTAGCGCGCCAGACTTCATTTGCGCCAAATTTATTAAAGTTGCGTGCTTCAATAAATTAAACATTGTATCATTAACTATACAAAGTATATTATGATGAAATTAATTTAATTAAACAAAAGCATATCATGATTTTTTTCTGCTTCAGTAACTTGTGAATAAACAACATGATATTGTATAATTTATATGAAATATAAATTATAAAATTCAATTTTGATGAAAATATAATAATAAAAATCTAACAATACAGTTAAATTTCTTTATCCGCCTCTTTACTATCTCTCCGCAAATTGGACAAGTCCAGTCTTCTTGAATCAAATTCAATGAGGGTCAAGGCAGAAGATGTGATAAGAACGCATGCATCTTTGTCTTACAGTGGATGAGAAAGTTACCAACAACTCCGGTCTGAAATTTTCAAAAAAGAGGATAGAAAGCTTTTTACCACTGGTACAAAACCGAGACCTCTTTAACCAGATGTTAACATAAAAAAATGAATTACAATATATGAAACAGAGCTAGACCTGACAAATATCACAAGTGGGTCCATCAGAAATACTCATGTCATCAGTTACATTATAGTCATCAGAAATGCTCATATCAATGATTTCAAATCGTACAATGTATCGTAATATTTAGTATCGTATCGTGTATCGTATATCGTATCGAATTGTTTAAGATACACTAAGTTATTCTAGAAATTAAATAATATAATTAGTTACAAATGAATTTCATTAAAAGAAAGTTTCAATAACAAAATCTATCATACTTCTATGGCACAACATTATGTTGCATGTTATATGATTATTAAACACTATCAAAATAAACTACTTCATTGTCAATTCTAAAAAATACAGTTAATTTGTAAAAGAAAGTCACACTCATATCATTAAAATTCTATACCGAATAAGTTAATAAATAATTAAATATTAATACAGATAATGTAGATTTAAACAAAAAATTGAAGCAAGCTTAAAAATAAAAGTAACTATTCTTCATTTTTTTTTTCCTATAAACTCACTGAAATCTAGAGTTTCACTTTCTGAAGCTTCAGATATGCTAAAGTGCTCTTTATCCTAGTCTTTCTGTGAAAAAAATAGAGAAGAACTTAACCGTGTAGCCAAAAAAAATACAAAAATTAAACCTTTTTTGCAGATAAACTAGTAATTTACAATAGAATTTGGTGACACGTCTTCTGTCTTCAATTTCTTCTGAAGACATTGTAACATTCTAAGAGGACCTAATTTTCTCCCAGTGGTGGACAATCATTACAAACCTCTCTTTCTAGTGAAATCACCACTTCAATCATTGTCGTTATTCAGACTGCAAAAATGAGACATTATGAAAATTACCATCCTTTGATTCACAGGACCGTTCATGAAAAGGTACTCTTTCATTTCCAAAAAGAAAGTACAATATTTCTCTTCTAGATGAATTCATCATAGTAAAGCACATCAATTACTTAATTACTTGCAAGAAACAATAGTACTTTTTTCTAAATTTTACCTGAGTACTCTTTAGCAAAGAGAGTTTCTGAACTCCTGAAATAAATAAAAATAGTCAAACAGTTGACAAGAATTAATCTTAACTAATTTACTAATGTTTTATTTAGGAGATATAGGGTCAAAGTAATAGTCTTTAGGCCTTTCTCATGGTACAAGGATGATATATCTAGGTTACAATAAAGGTGAGAAAAGAGCCCAAACAAAAGAGAAATCCTACACTGTGAAGGAAAACGTTCATTGCAATGAACTTACCAAGGATATTTTGGTCTACATGTAAGATAGGAATCAATCATTCTACATCTACAGCTACAATTAGATAATAAATAACAATCATTTCAGCATTGACAGAAGGTGTGGAACTACTGTTAACAAAGCATTGGCAGCTTCAATGATAACTGACAAAGAACAAATAAAGTACTGCAATGTACTGGGTAAAATAAAACTACCAGCACCAGAAAATACCCTAAAATTGAATTGATGATTACACAAGGTAGAGAGAACACTTCGGGTGACAGTTCAGCATGATTTCCAGGAACCAGTATGCTTCTGTGATATTGATATAGCGATTCGAGTTTCAAACAACGAAGTATTGATCAGAGCGTTTCAAAGGACGGAGAATCGATCAGAGCCGGAGTTGGAGTCTGTACTGGATTCGGATTTGGACCAGAATGCTGCTCAAGTGCTTTCACTAGATTTTGTACAGAGAATCAGAAAGGGGAGATCGATGAAGATAGACGGGAAGAGGAGCTGAGAAGAGCAGGAGTAGGTAGACGACAACGTGAAGGAGCGTTAATCGACCTTGAAGAGCGGGGAAATCGACGGGAAGAGCGGAGAAGAGAGAAACAGAGGAAGGGAAAGGAGTAGCTCCACTGGGAAGAGCGGAAGTGAAAAACTACTCTCCATGCTGGTTCTTTTCTTCTCCATCGCTGAAATCGCACTAATTTCTAATACCATCTGAAATGAGTTTCTATGAGCATCTCTGATGAGGTTTTTATTGAGCTTATGTGTTACCGTTTATTTTTTATTTTAGTATTAGAGAGATAATTTTTAATTATAGTTTTTAATAATTTAGCAACTCAATTTTAATTACCACGTCAGATTAACAACTCTCTTAATTTAGCATTGGAGATGAGAGAGAAGACACAAAGACCTAAATTTTTCATTACAATTGTTGTTTGATGTGGCATAAAAATTTTCATCACACGGTTTTAACGTTGAAAAATATTAATTGTAATTAGTAACTTTTCTGACGTGACTTAACTAAGAGTTTAGAAATGATTTCAACGTTGAAGATGCTCTAAAATAAAATTCACGCATTCGATTTCTAAATCAGAAACTAACGCTCAAACGCTGAAATTCAAAAAATATAGTGACACTTAGAAATAAAATTCAATAAAATCTATATTAGAGATGCTCTTAAAATATTAGTTCAAAATAGATAGACCGACTGACAAACTGTATTCTTGGGCTCTTGGATCTTGGCATCTTTAAATAGGGAGGAAAGTTTGCGACATTAACGTACTGATTCGGCTGTTAGAAATAATCTTTAATTTTTTTAGCTAAATTAGTGAAAAAATAGCGACCATATAAAAAACTTTTAATTAACCAGTATGTAACACATCCATTGTGGATCATCTTAATTTTCAACATCAATTATAAAATCTTAAATTTTTAAGTAAAATTAATTTATTATTTAATAGAAGATGATATATAAAATATAATATTTTTTTCTTTTCTAATTAAGAATGTACAACCAAAGATTTTTTTACAATAAAATTTAATAATATTTGATATTTAATTTATTTGATATATTTTTAGATATTCTATAAATGCATGATAAAAAATATAACAAATAAAATGGAGATTAAAGATAAATTTGACTGAAATCTGAACCATCGCTTTTAAAAAATCAATCTCAATCATAAATTAAAATATAAATATTTCGATCATTACACATTATCTAATAATATTAATGGACAAATTCAGTTCACACGTTCTTTATAATATAATAAAAATATAGATATAGATAACAAGATATTGACAAAAGAGTTTGAATCATCCATCTAACTCCAAAATAAATGTAAATCGTTCATAAAATTATTATTTCTCATCTGAATTGTTCTTTCATTACTGAAAAAGGAACATCACTAATAATTCAAATTTAGGCGCACTTAACCCAAAATTATTCTCCACCCAATAGATTGGGATTTAGGAGTCTTGTTTTTTTTTTCCTTGAAACGTTCGCTTTGATTTTCTCCAATATCTTCTTCGTCTCCTCGACTGAGCCTCATCAAAAAGTGCAAGTTACTCATACCGAGGGTTGTAAAGAGATAGAATATTATCCAATTATAGTTTTTTGGTTATCATCTATTTATATATGATCTCTTTATATATAGGGTGGGGATCACTTGGCAATGGTTATTTTAACAATCTTACCAATAGATTCTTAATTTTATATAAAAAAAATCTTAAACATAGGAAAAAATTTATAGATATGTTTTGATAACATTTCTAATTTCATGCAATTTCATTATCATTTGATAATCCATCAAAGATCATCAAAAAAATTTATAATTTACAACGATTATAATTTAACGGTTTTTGATAGACTATCAAATGATAATGAAATTATATGAAATTTGAAACACTATCAATCTACAAGTACAAGAACATATTTATAATTTTTTTCTATTTTATTTTTTTTATATTTATTTAAGAGTTCATTGTTAAGATTATCAAAATAACTCATTATCAAGGGTTCCCCACCCTTATATATATATGAGGACTAGATGTATAAATGGATCAGATATTGTCCAATTCTATTCAGACCTATATCTAAAAAATGGCCATTATATGTTTTACTTTTCAACTAATTTTTTGGTGTATATTACAAATTTAATTAATTTAAGACCTGTGATCATGTATCATATTTTTTTATATAAATTATTGATGTGTTTGAATTATTAATATAATAATTAATAATTAATTTTTATAATTAATATTTATCTTTTATAACTAAGAACTCTCTTTAAAAAAAGTATACAATTATTTTTCAGTGGTACATATAATATTTTTAGTTAACATCCTAAATATATATTTGTTCATATTGATATCAGATCCTTATTTAGTATATGTTTTGATATCTAATTCATATCTCTATTCGAGACTATCTATATCAGAATTAATATCTAAAAAATTAAAACAAATATAGATATAATTTGATCATTATTTGTCCATATCTCATCCATTTACATCTCTATTCATATAGCTTTTTTTTTCTTTTTTCTTTCAGAACTAAGAGAGATGCACAAATTTAATATAAGATGTTAATGTATCTCTATAGAGTGACACACATTCAAGTTCCAAAAAAGACATATAAATAATAATATATGTTAGAGTTAATAAGAGCTTTATTTTCAAAAAAATATTTTTTAGACATCAAAATTGGGAAATAAGAGCTTTAATTAAATAAAAATATTTTTTAGACATCAAAATAATAATATATGTTAGAGTTAATAAGAGCTTTATTTAAATAGTATTTTTTAATTAGGAAAATGTATCTAAGAGACATCAAAATTGAATAATATTTTGACTATTAGTACTAAAAGGAAATAAGTGGCTTGGGGTTGGATTATTCAGGATATTTTTCGTGTGGAAATTATAATAACTAGGGTTGTCCTCGGATGCCCTAGTTAAAAATAATATCATGCCCGTAGATCGTTACGGGCGATATGCTAAACCAAAGTTAGTTACACTAACACAAACACAATTATCTCAAAATATATAATTCAATAAAGATCAATAATTAGTAACAAGTTTGTGGAATTTAAAATTGGAGGAATGATTGAGACAAAAGATGAAGGCATTTGAGTTTTCCTCATAAAACAATCATCTATTTTCTGTTTTATTTCCTACTATTGTTAATCTTTTTGTTTTAATCTTTCTTCCTTTTTTTTTTTGGAAGTATTTCTTTTAATCTTTCTTCATTATCTTTTTTTTTCTGTAAAATAAATAATTAATACTTCGATACCTAGTTAGTTACTAGATGCCCGGTATCTCAGACAAAGATGAGGGCGTGCAAAATAAATGACGCATGAAATAAAATAAGAACAAAACAATAAGACAATTAATACAAATGTTAACAAACCAAGTAGGCAATTACAAAATAGAAATTTCAAATGTAAGGGGAAAATAGTATAGAAGGCAACTATAAAGAAGTGTATACATATAAAAGAAAAGAAATTTCTCAGGTAAGTTCAAAATAAGATAAACGTGCAATCCTCTAAAGCATAAGCAATAACCAAATTAAGCCCTTTTTTATTTGCATTAAGTAAAAACATAATTGCTTTTTATGTTCTAATGCAAGGAAGAGAGTAAAAGGAAAAATGAAGAACTCAATTACTTATCGGCATTGTTCCCAAAATTTTAAAATTCCTCTAAAGATAAAATTGGAAATTTAGAAGGTATCCCTAGTGCAAGAATAAAAGAAAATTATATGTTAAAGATTTCATGATAATGTGTTATCCAGATGCATGACGACGACGGACTGCATGAGGTGCTGTCAAAAAAGATTAAATCATAGCAACCCTCATTATGAGCAACGCCAACCACGATCACATCCTGCTGCATGGTGATTCAATCATGTTTTTGTCCAATCTAGCCATCCTAAGCAGACTCTACTGCCTCAACGACCGTCTGATCCATTTTTTCCATTTCGCCACTCCTTTCCATCTTCCTCATGAGGCTCTCCTACTCCTGTTGTTGTTTAGGTCGACGAAAACCCTGACTTTGCCTTGTCGATGGTGGGCTTCGTCAGGGGAGCGATGAGTTGGGGAGAAAGAGACAAGTTGGTTGGGGAATTGACGATTGGAGGAGGGAGGGAGCGACGGGTTTGGACTTTACAAAGAGGAGGGGTGGGAGTGAATTAAAACTACAAATAAAATAAAATAAAATAAAATTATAAATAAATAAAAAATAAATTTAACATAATATCTCTAATCCTTATTAAGTATATATGTGTACTGATTCTGCAACGGTTCAGATTTTTTGTTGAATTTTTAGAGCTAATATCACTCATTAGATTGAGTTATTCATAAAAAATGTTACTATTTCTATGATCATTTGTATTGAAATTAGAATTTTTCTCAATTTTGTTTGTTATAAGATATGTTACATAATTTAGGAGTACAATTGCTCTATTTTGTTTCATTTTTTTTAGATTGCCATCAATTATGAATTTCAACTTTCCTCTCAATTTATATTTATTTTGCATTAATTATGTATTCATGATTGAAATTTACATTAATTACAAAATTATCTTTATTTTTATTTCCTTATTTTTCACGTGAAGATATGAATTTTTATATTTCTGAAAGATATCACGGTAGCAACGCACGAAAAAAATACTATTAAATAAATTAAAATTATAAATAAAATAAATTTATAAATAAATAAAAATAAATTTAACATAATATAAAAATAAAAAATAAACCTTCAAATGATATATGATAAATTTGACAATACTTTCACTTTTTGTCCAATTAAAAATAAATAACAATACTAGAATTAATTTTTTAATTGGAATAATATACTAGAACTAATTTTTTTTTATTTTCTAAATGAAATTATGAAAAATTGAGTATATGAGAAATTGAGAATGAGACCTTAAAAAGAGAGAAAGATTGAATATTTGATGTGATTTTAGATGAAAATTAGGGTGGGTATTTATAGATATTAATATATATATATATATATATATAATCTCAAAATTTTAATTTATCATTCTCATTAAATTTTTTATATAAAAATCTTGTGGGATGCAAAAATTTGGAGTGTTTTGAGCTTTTTAAGTCACCGTTTTTAATTTTTTAAAACGATATTCAAGTATTGAATATATTATTATTATTTTTAGAGATGATTTTCAAAAATTAAAAACCACAACTTAAAAAACTCAAAACGCTCCAAATTTTTGCATCCCATGAGATTTTCATATAAAGAATTTAATGAGAATGATAAATTAAAATTTCGAGATGATTTGATATATTTTTTGAGTTAAGCTCACGGAAGGCCTCCGTGAGCTTAAGCTCACGGTATCTCCACTCTCTCTCTCTATATATATATATTTATTTTTTCGGATTTTTCTGTTATTTTTTTTATTAAATTTGAATTAAAGTATAATTAATTTGAAACAAAATGAGTTTGATTTGAAACAAAGACTATTATTCCATTTGAGTTTTCGGTGTAGCAGAGAATACACGTCCGGGTAGCACGGGTCTGGTCCGGGTAGAACAAGTCGGGTCCAGGTTTCGTGGGTATGGGGTTTAGGTCTCACGGGTATCGGGTCCAGGTTTCACGGGTTTACCCGCCCAAGTACGGGTAGCAAGTCTGGGTGGATGAGAATGGGGCGGATGAGCGTGAGTCACGGATGAGAATGGGACGGGTGAGAGCGGGATAGATATGAAGATTCCATTTTTAAAATTTTTGTATCCTACCTTTGCTAGAACTGGATCTTTAATGGTGAGACTTACGCGGGAGCGGTAAATGGATGAGGGACGGTTCCAATTTTTTCAAACCTCTAAATCCAGACCAATCCCACCCGAATTGCCCAATCCGCATCCGTTAGCAAAATACCTCAGGTTCTTTCACACAAAACCAGAAACTCACGTTCGCCGGTCTCCTGGCGTGGTTCTCACTTCTCAACCTGACAGCGCGAGCGCTGATGCCTCCCGCCTTTTCTCTTCTCAGGCGATCAAGCTCTCTTCTTCTTCGCTTCCTCTCCTCCAAGACCCTAAACCCGAAGTCAAGTAATCACTTTTCTCCTCTTATTGTTCGTACTTCCACCATCAGATCTCTCTATGGCGGCTCTGGCGAACGGCGATGGTACTGCTCACGATCTTCTGTTGCAGAGGTGGAAGAACCGACGACGTCTGACGGGTTGACTGTCGAGGGGATTGTGGGGAAGAGATGGACGATATTAGACGAAGGGGAAAGCGATTGGCGGAGCCACGCCGCTGCTATTGCACAGTCAATTAAACTAATCAAGAATCGATTGCAGGTTGATTTTTGGACTGAATGCAAATGTGCTTACCTAATTTCAGATTTTGATTATTGCAGTCGCAGCTAGGACAATCATTTTTAGCTGAACCAACTCTGCTATAAAAAAAAATGCTTGGTGTTGCTAAGTATTGAATTCTTAGTATTTAGCAGTTTAAATTCTCTTTTTAAGTCATTCTCGTTTTGAAAGTTCTCAGCTATGTTGAGTGAAAATATTAAACTAGTTGATGATCAACTGTTTCTAATTTTAGGACTTCTCTTGTTGTAGTGGGAAAAGCTCATTGTTAGGTCAACACAACTATCTACCGCACTAAATAGATCAGACTTATGGAATGATTCAATTCAAGCTGGGAGAATAAGCCGTGAACACCGCGACACAATGGGAAAGATAAAAGAAGTGACCCGTTTTGAGCAAGAGTTGGTTGAGCACATTGACATGCTGAGACTTGCACGTGAAGAGAATGACAAATATTTGGAAGAGGTGTGCTCTGCAACTCCTATGCTTAGTATTGGTGAATGTGTACTTAATTTTGATAACTTGTTGGTATAGGAATCCATGAGAGCGTTGGTTGATATGAGGAAGAATGCAAAGGAGAAGGAGCTTGAGGCATTGCTATCCGGGGGCAATGATTCATGCTCTTGCTTTATAGAGGTTCTTGAATTTGCTTTTTCTTCTTCTTCAAAAAGAAAAGAAAATTAATTTTCTTTAAAATAATGAATTTTGTTTGATTGAAACTCTTGAGTATTCCATCTTTGTTAAAATAATTCTTGAAAGATCAGAACCAATTATTAGTATTATTATTGTTATCTACTTTGGTCTTTGTGACTCTGATTGGGTTTCATTTTTAGCCTACCAATTAATGGGATTGAAGGCTTTGTTGTTGTTGTATAAACTCCAACATTGCAATATATCGGCATACAGGATATGGTTAGGATCATTATGCTTGCTAGCATCTGCAATTTTCTTTGGGCAATTTTGACCAAAGTAAAGGTTGATGCAGGGTGTAACTCCAGATTTGTAGCTTCAGTTGTAGGAGTTAAAAAGACTTTTAACTTCTCTTTGGATTTTCCTAAAACTCCAGGTGTTACTGGCATCTAACTTGGTGATTTGGAGAAACTGATTAAAATAATAGTTCAAGCACACTCACTGTGCAATGGGAAAGAACACAAAAATACACTTATGTTATAGGTCCTGTTTAACTTCTCTTGCAAAGAATTTTAAAACACATATAGAGACAGAAGAGCAGGACATAAAATGGCTGTAAGCAAAACTGCAGTAGGAGAGCATCCTAGGAACATCAATATGCAGACTGTTCTTGAAACTAAATTAACCTAAACAGAAGAAAGTAACCAAGTTACTGTAAATATAGTTCCCATCCACTCAACTTACAGCATCCAAATAGAGCCGTATTTGTTTGATTTTGGTTTGTAGCTTGACTGGTGCTAAAGTTTCTTCATGGATTTGAAGCTTAGTGAAGTCAATAAGTTCGACCAAATAAATGATAGAGAGACCAATCATACTGATAAATTACTTATATTGGGTAAATTTGTAACTTATGAGAAGAAATGATATTTTATTGCTGCTGTAGTGCAGATTCAAGCTGGAGCTGGAGGGACAGAGAGCATGGATTGGGCATCCATGATTTTTAACATGTACAAGTCATGGGCCCTCCGACGGGGATATCGGGTCACTGTCATAGAAGAGATGGCTGGTGAGATTGCTGGGATCAAGGTACTTGAGTTGTCCTTAGTCTGATGTCGTACTAGAATTTGCTTTTGGGGTTGCAAATTGTACCCTAATTGTTATCATTTTTATTGAAAAGCACAAAAAAATATTTTGTGGTTATTTGCATTATTTGCAAATGGCTCCAGCTAATGAAATAAAGATGAGTTGAAGCAAAGAATGAGTGGATTGCGTACACCGATAGATTTTGAATAACCTCAGGGTAGGTAGTAATTTGTTTGCTGGAGATAAAAGAATGAAATAGAATTATTCAATCATACTAATCTGACAGTAGGATGTATTTTGCCTACATCTGGTAACATCCTAGATGCCATTTACAAATTTGGATCAGATATCCAGCCATCCAGGCCCACAGGGTATCTAACCACTTTATCTCCTGCCACTTCCTCTATCAGCGTGCAACAATCAAAGTAGACGGTGAGTACGCATTTGGCTATGCCAAAGCAGAGGTGGGAGTGCACAGACTGGTTCGCATATCCCCGTTTGACAGCTCTAAGCGGCGACATACCTCATTTGCAGCTGTAGCAGTGATTCCTATACTCAGTGGTGACGCCTCAACTCAATATGAGATAAAAGAGTCTGACCTCAAGATAGAGAGGTTTCGGGCTGGCGGAGCTGGTGGCCAGCATGTCAACACAACTGAGAGTGCAGTTAGGATTGTGCATATACCTACTGGGATTACTGCCACGTGCCAGAATGAAAGGTACATTGGTAGATCTTAGGACCTTAGGAATCAGATTATTTCCATATTTTATCTTCTGGTGCAAGTTCTCTTCAGAAAGTATACTGTGTTTACTTCTGAAGCTGTCAAACTTCAGAAGATAATTGTTCATGGAGAAGGTAACAGTACATTGTAACAAGATAACATCTCTGACAAGAAATCTTGATTTGGCTTGCAGATCGCAACACCAAAACAAGGCATCAGCAATGGCCGTTCTACAGTCACGGCTGAATCAGCTGGAGATGGCACGCCAGGCCCAGATGAATGCTGAGCACACCCAGTCGCTCTCTGAGATTGGTTGGGGAGCCCAAATTAGATCATATATTCTTCATGTAATCCCCCCCCCCCCCCCCCTCTCTCTTTTAGGTTCTAAACTTGTATATAGTTACAGCTTCAGTTAAGTGTGCTGTATCATTGGCTTTATCTCAAAATGGTGAAATGGGTACTGCCATACTGCTATGCTGATCATAATTGTTCTATTTGTATGTCTCTAATTGAAATTATTCCAATGTGGTTGTTGCAGCCTTACCGGATGGTGAAGGATCTTCGAACGAACTATGAAGTTTCTGATCCAGATTCAGTACTTGATGGAGATATTGATGGGTTCATCTTGAACTATTTGTCAGCATTGTTGGATAAAGAGGATGGTGCCTGAACAAATGGAGTTGCTGAAAACCACTTGCGAAAATTGTAGGGTAAAGCAGTTCAGATTTCATCAGTTGCAATTATAACAATAAAATATGAGTGGGATCCATTGACAATGGGTTATTTTAACAATCTTGACAATGAACCTCTAAATAAATATAAAAAAAAATCTTAAAAATAGAAAAAAATTATAGATGTGTTTTTCTACTTTTAGATTGATGGTCATTCAAATTTCATGCAATTTCATTATCGTTTGATAGTCCATCAAAGACCGTTAATTTGGAACCGTTGCAAATTAAATGAAAATTTGATGGTCTTTGATGGACTATCAAACAATAATGAAATTGCATGAAATTTGAATGATCATCAATCTAAAGGTAGAAGAACACATTTATAAACTTTTTCCCATTTTTAAGATTTTTTTTGTATTTATTTAGAGGTTCATTGTCAGTTGTCAAAATAACCCATTGTCAACCGATC
Source organism: Schoenoplectus tabernaemontani (assembly GCA_037127355.1). NCBI lineage: Eukaryota > Viridiplantae > Streptophyta > Magnoliopsida > Poales > Cyperaceae > Schoenoplectus > Schoenoplectus tabernaemontani. Next base: position 1,722,600 of record CM073754.1, read on the forward strand.
CCTTCTCATAAAATACAAACTATAAAGTGATAGGCTCTAGCTAAAATATTTCTATAAATCACTATTCACCATCCTAGAATAACTGGTTAATTTTGTGGTGCTAGTTGATATAGATATTGTTTTTTGTAATTTATTCAAACATTTATTCCACAACGTTCAAACATTTATTTCACCATCCTAGAATAACTGATCATGGATTTACTTTTTGACGGTTAACATTAATTTGCGCTGCACATATTTTGTCCATTCTGAAGTCGGGGGATCCCTTGAAAGCCAATTATTTTGATAATTTTAACAACCGATTTTGAAATAAATTCACAAAAAATCTTAAAAGTGAAATTTTTTACAAGAAAATTCTTAAATTTATAAATCAATTGTGTTTCAAGTTTCATACAATTTGATTGTCATATGATATTCCATCAAAATCATTAAAATGAAATTGTTATTGGTCTTTACAACTTAAAACATGATCAATATACAAGTATAAGAATATATTTGTAATTTTTTTTAATATTTTTATGAATTTATTTGAAATTGCTTGGTAATATTGTTAAAATAAGTGATCGTGGTCGTGTCGTGGTCCCACCCTTTCAATTTTGCACTCGTCGAGAGGTAACTATTGTGTAACTGCAAGGTATCATTTTTCAGTAAATCCTACAACAACTATTGCGACACATGTATAGTAAAATGCAAGTGCAACCAATTAAACTAACAACCAATGACGCTTAAATGATGATTTGTATAATTTGGCAAATTAGAGCATGAGCGCATGTGTTGGTGTTATAAATGTATCTGCACTATTAAATAAATATGAAGGGCTTGAGCTTTGAGCTCATGCTAGCTTCGCTTAACAAATAAATAAAGCATCCGTAACCTGAAACTATTCTTTGTTTCTTTCAATAGTCTCTATATGTTTCTCTCAAATATTGATTGCTTGTGCAGCTTAATATCGAACGAACGTAAACAAAAATAATTCGAACTACATGAGTACATGACTGTATCCAGCACAAATTAGTGTCCTTAAGTGATGGATATAACACTCTGCTGACTTCATCGGGTGCATTGGCTGGCCCGACCTGCTCCTTCCTGATTTTCTTCACAATGCTCGTGTTGAGTTATTTGTGCACGAACCCATACATTTGTAGAATTTGATTGTCTACAAAGTTAAATGCCCGATCAATCTTCTCGATGTCCAGTGACCACTGACAATTGCGTATGAAAAAGCTACCAGTGTTAAGACCGACCCAATTCTTTTCCTTGTAGATGAGGTCATGCCAATCATCAAGGTTGTACGGCTTGTACCTGTCCCATGGAGGCTCAAATGCCATATCAGTAAATAATGCATCAGAGTCCATCCATCAAAAGAACTCTACCTTCACAAGAACAAGAACAAGAACAAAAAAGAAATTACATGACAATTGACATAAAAAAAATTATATGATTTTTGTTATATCTCAAATATTAATTATTGTTGCTAACTTCATTAAGATGGGGGAAATTAGATAGGACATAGTGAAAGCATTATATAGGACAGTTGACTTCTCCAGGCAAAAATCAAGAGATTGCACTCTTCGAAGTTGCATCATAACAGGAGTTAATAAACAAGCTATGAGCATTATGAATGTTTGCTTGACATATTATAAGATTCAAGTATCTCGAGGTGTGATTAAGGCTGCCAATGAGTAGGATAAAGTATAGGTGGAGATATTTTTATACTCATTTCCTTGAAGCAGAGATGGCTGGGTTTTGGGCTAAGTTGCCACTCCTTTGTACTATCCTACTTATACAGTCACATTTAGGGCTGTTGATGGCATTCTTTGGGCTGTTTATCTAATCCGTATTGTACTCGATAAGACAGGGCGGTTGATGGTACTCTTTGGGCTGTTTATCTAATTCGTATTGTACTCGATAAGACAGATATGAGTAAAATATTTCATTTTCGTTAAGTCATAAAATATGAGTATGGATAAAAAAAAAATTCATTAACTTATCGAATATGAATACGGATAAACAATTTCGTTACCCATTATCCATTGAGTAAATTATATATATATATATATATATATATATATATATATATATATATAAATTATATTCATACCCATTAAAATTTTCTTTACCCATATCTTATTCTTACCCGTTAAAAATTTCAGATAATGAATGAGTAAGGATAGATAACGGATAAAAATAAAAATAATTCAATAAAAAAACGGGGCTCTTTCTTTGCTGCTTGTATGACTTTTGTCATCTGGAATTGGTAAATGCCTTGAGTTCGAAACTATGTGGTGCATGATAAGGTGTGGTGAGAAAGAGGAAGAAGAGAATTGAATTGTACCGCTGCCAGGCCTTGTGGTTGCTGATGTTCATTTTTGTAGTAGCAACAAATGACAGTACAAGCGACATCTAATGGATCTGGTTTTCAGCTTTTGATATGGTAACAGGATGTGATCATTTGAATTGCTTTTGTAAAAATTTAGCAGGGTCATTTACGTATGAGGGAGAAAATCTCTCTGATCATCTTCTATTACTAATTAATCAAATCTCTATAGATTAGTATAATCCTATTGTCTTCCTTTTCCTTACAGGCTAGCTTCAGTGAATTTAATTGGCAAGCCGCAGGCGTCCACATTGGTAAATACTGAGTTGGAGACAAAAAAAATAAATGAAATTTGATTCTCAATTTTAATATGACTTCTATGGTTATTATATCATTATAATTAATTATTATTTAATTTATAAGTGTTGTATTTTTGACGAAAATTTTATAGAGTTAATACTGGGCTTCCGCCCCTCTAATTCTGAGAAATTTCGTAGGTTCCATCTGTAACTTATATTTTAAGTATAGTTGCAACAAAAATGACTTACGACACTGACAAGAGGGGGCAATGCTTTTAATTGGTGTGCTGAGTAGTGAGTATCATGTGCCAGTTAATTTTACAATTTTCAGAAAGATATCAATGACCACATGATCATTGGATCCCTCATCTAATAATTATTACTGCTACTATACACTAATGGACTGTGCATGAATCATGAACTCACTATCACTGATAATTTGATATCAAACAGTCTATATAAACCATATACGGTCTTTGATCAATCTCTCCATCTATAGCCACAATTTGGATTGCCGCAAACAAAAAACAGCGTCATTGCATCTTCACCCCTGGTCATAGCCTGAAATTCAAGCACAAAAATGTGTTTAATTACAAATACAAAATAAGTACAAAAAAAAAGTTACATAGAAACATAAGAGACTACAGCTTTTCCAAAATTTTATGATCTAAGTATATTTTCTCAGAAGTTTGAAGAATCATACTATGATTATAATATAATATTATCATTCTGCTCCTTCCCGCCAAATTCCAGATATATCATTTAATTAGAAAGGAGTATTATGTTTCAGTCTTTTTATTTAGTTGGCTCAATCTTTGCTGCCAGATGCGTACCTGGATGACCAAGCGTACCGATGCAGCCGCTAATTAGCGCTCTATTGCTCCGAGGTCACCTCTGCTTTAATTTAATAGCCTTCTTTTATTCTGTTATGATCCCTTCGCTCGTTCAGGGGCAATGTTGGATTATATTTAATCTACAACATGGACTTTTCAATGACCAGAAAGTTCTCCATAGTAGTGATTTATCTTTAATTATTTACCTAGATTTTTTTGTTTTTTTTTCATGAAGGTTCTACAACTTTGTAGTCATTGTCTCATACTGTAAGTCTGTACTGTAACTGAGTTTTCTAAGCAGATTCTAGATAAAGTAACTTCGAAATCGTTATAATTCGTAGTCCATATTAATTAAACTATCGAATTTCAATAAAAAATAAAATTTTATAGATGTTCCAATGATTTAAATAAAATGTATTAAGTTTGAGAGAGGACTTATCATCACACAATTTTATATTATAACTTAAAATACAGAATTTCAATATTTTTTGGTAACATCCAAAACTGTAAAACTATTTTGATCTATATTCTAATAATTATGGATAGGTTTACAATTTTAACTTTTTCCATTTGAGCAATATTTCTCAAAACAGATATACTCTGATGATTAGATATATAGTACGAATATATTCAAATGTACATACAAATCATATCTAAACAAATACGGGCTTAATGAAATTCGTAACATTTACCCAATTATAACGATGAGCAACATGATATTATTTTATGACAAACTTTAAAACTACAGGGGACATATTTGATTGAGCACCTGGGATAAGTTTTAACAAAATTCTTCCATTGATACCTACTTCAATCCGAGCTCTCGCACTTCCATTAATACCCCTCGCCTAGAACACGATTGGAATCCGCTGACTTAGAAAACCACAAATCAATTACCTTCAGCCACCAGTGCCCAGTGCCACGCGCTACTCTCACTACTTTTGGCATAACAATTTGCTGTTGGTAATTGGTTAACCTTCACTTTTTGACAAAATCATTTATCGACAAGACTATCGACAAGACGATCGAACGAACGACCGACCGACCGACCAATTGAGGACATGATAGTAATACACTTACAATACATAAATGGACGACATAATAATGTTACATTAAATTCAGAACGCAACATCACAAAATATGAAAGTCCATAAGTTGGATTCACATAAAAACCCCACCACTTCAGTCCTGTCAAAGATCATACAAAAGTACATAAACCCCAAATACCAGTGCTCAGAATATTCCAGATAGCAGATTTGCGGCGCTAGAAAGGGCTGCACCAGTAATTGCAGCCTGAACAATTTGCTCATGAGAGGCATGCTCCGATGTCAGAGCAACCGCTATGCCAGTGACCGCACCAGCCACAGCACTATTCTTCTGTTTCAATTGAAATGCACAAAATAAAATGAGCAGAGATCATTTTGTTGGTTCAATGATGCAGGTCCAGGCAATATGAAGCATGACTAACAAAAGAAAATTTGAGCTTTTAATTACCCAATCATGTGTTCCTCGGACCTCCCTGAGGCCGTATGTCAAGCCTGAGTACATTCCAGCTGCTAGTCCTACATAAGTTTTCCAATGTGAATTAGCTTAATATAAGCTTTAGTCGTATTTAATGTCTCAAATGGAAATAACATCAATGTCTGTTATACCCCATTGTAGCGACTCTTTTCCTACATCCTTCACCTGAAATTTTTTTTTATAGAAATTAGAAAATATTAAAAAAGGGCATTGTTGTGATCTTGTGTGATTGTATCCATAACTCCACATAAGAGAGAAAAATACATATAAAAAGTTTCTATGAGCACTTACCATCACCTCCATAGTTTTCTTACCATAATCCCCTGAAATTGCAATCCACACGATATTGTCAGTTCATTTTAATTAAAAAAAAAAATCAGCATTCAGAAAATGCAAAAAATAAATTAATCTTGAAAGAAGAGTAATTTTTCGATCCCTAGACCTGAGAGCTTGTTCCTCTTGCTGCCACTGACATCAGAAATGCCACTAGTGTTTGTACCATCCACTTGCAGGTTTTTGCGTGTAAATCAAAAATCAGTTTTTTTTTGCACCAGTAAACTATAGTTTAGTATATATGAATCAAGTTAAAAATATCTGATCAGCACTTACAGTCCACAGCAGTGAAATATGCCTCCCGCGACACAGCCTGAATAGCCCCAATCTGCAACAATTTACATAGTCAAATAAACATATTATTATTGATCTCAAGAACAGCAGGCTTCACTGCAGTGAAGAAAGGTGTTATTTTTTAACATTAGTGATCACTAATCTGACCCAAGTTTCACTGTGGCCAAATCACCACTTAATTAATTTTTTCCTCTCAGCTGAATCGTAATGTATTCTAAGACACCGCTGCCTATAGCAGCTGGTAGTGGCATTGGCTCTCTTGGTGGAAAGCAGGGGATTGAGCCCTGTACCTGGGGCTGGGGGTATGGTGGTAGGTGTGTCTGTGCTGGTGCCTAGAGGCATTGTTAACAAAAATGTATTCTAAAACTAATTTTATTTTCCAAAGTAAAGAGTTAATTTTGTAAACAAATATCAAGAAAGAATATACCCCAGCTGCTCTGACGAAGCTTTCAGCGATGCGATTAAGGAGAGGATGGCCGAGGTCGAACAGCTGCCCGTTCTCCAGCGCATTCAGCTGGTCGGTCACCGTGCGAGTTTCCAGATCTCTGTTGCTCATTTTCTCTCTATTCAAAATTTCCTTCCTGTTTCCTTTCACAAGGGTAAGCTTTGGTAAGCTGTGCTAAAGAGTGATGGATATGTCATATACTAATATGTATCATGTGAGAAGGCGCTGAAGAGGTCTCTAGACAAAGAGGGGAACACCGAACACGGAGAAATGACACGTAGTGGGCAGCAAGTGTAACGTGGCTTGATTAGGGGAGTCGGTCCTGACTCGATTTATATTATTTCAGTTGTTTCTTTCAAGGGAAATTTAATGGTCACAAGGCTGCATGCAGCCAGTACTGACTAGCCCATGGACCCATGGACCCATGAACCCATGGACCCATGGGCCTTTCAATCTTTTACTTGTTTACTTTATTTTCGGTTTTTACTTTTTGGGCCTATAAAACAAAAGTTTATAAACCCTGAACTTTTTTGGGCTCAATGAGGGAAACAAGCACAGCATCAAAAAAAAGACACAGGCTACATATTAATTTTGAAAATTTTGTTCCTTAATTATCAATACAAGAAGAAAAGCGCATGCGAAAACAAAGTGAACATCTGATCATCGAGCCCCTTGTACACTACTAACAAGTTAAAACTCGAGTGCTACATTACAAAAATAAAATAATAATAATAATAGTAATAACAACTCAAGCAATTAACAGAATATGTACTGCCCATGCTTGGAGTTCCCTCTTTGAATTTCAACAGGTAAGATCACAATACTGTACCTCGAGTTTTAGAAACACACACGACTTTTTTCGTTTAATAATGATTATGAATAAAACTACTCATCCTGCTCTTTCTAAGAAAGACATTTATGAGAAATAAGAGCACCGGCAAAATTATGTCTAAACATCTTTTAGGCGATTTAGGACTCCAGGCACAAAACTGCAATTACAAGTTAAGAGGGTCCCACTTCAACAATGCTTACATTTCAGACGATTTAAGCTGCCTCTGCCAGGCAAAACCTCTCCAATATAAGAAAATGAACTTGAAGAAAAAGAAAATAAATGAAACAACATGAAATGACACATCTTCATTGAAAATTGGATAATTTGTGAATTTACTTGGTGTCTGTATGCCGAGGTGATTTCTAGTGTTCATGTTTCTCACCTTTCTTGTTTTCGAGCTTTTTGATCCAGTAGTCGAGTTGTTTGGAGACCTCTTCCGGGCCAGTGGATCCATGCGAAATGAACTTTTTGATGGCATTCTCAACCCCAAGGTATTCATACACATCCTCTTCAAATACTGGGTTTATTCTGCATAGATCATCGAGTTTGAGCTCAGCAAGCTTGCATTTTTTTGTTATGCCCATTGCAACGGTTCGACCCACAATATCATGGGATGTCCTGAATGGCATACCCTAAAAGAAAGAAAGAAAGAAAGAAAGAAAGAAATGAAGGAAGGAAGGAAATATTTGAGTTTGGAGCAAATAAAATTTGCAATTTGATATATTATATATTTCAATGGAAGGCTGAAAGCAAAGTCATATAAGGATTGTAATCAAATTAGAAGAATTTTTTTTGTAAAGTGCATAGATCAATAAAAAAAAAGTTCCGTATAAACGTATGTAGTATATCAGTTAAGGATATTAGTGGAACTACCTTCAAAGTACAATTTGAATTCTATGGATGGAAAACACAGTTGAAGCCCAGGTTTCTGTGCACTTTAAGTATAATGTCAATAAAGGAAGAGGATATGTTTGACACATAATCTGATTAGAATTGCTTAATTTTAGTTGCTTAGAACAATTTTCTTCCTACTTGCTTTTTCTCTTTGCTATTTTTGTTTTTTGTTGAGACAGCTGGATAATATGATCTTTTGGAGGTGATGCTAAATTGTCAGTTAAGTTTGAGGAGGAGATTAATCAATATTAGATATTTTAGAAATTGATGTATTTTGATTAGCAGTGAACTAGCTTTGGTTAAAATGTACTATGATAATGCATACTTGTGAATTTGAATTAGTTTTAACTACTGGATCCCCATGGTACCGGAGTGTGGTACCATAAGACTTCAAGTTTCTTATATGAAACATGTGGTAAATCCACTTTTTTCAAAAAAAAAAAAAAAAGTCGAGGTTTCTGTCAAATTAAAAAATAGATGCAAGTATGGATTGTTTACTTTATACCTTCTTAACAAGATAATCAACTAAAGTAGTGGCATCTAGATAACCATCAGGAAGAGAACTATTAATCTTCTCACGATTGAATGAAATGTTCCTTGAAAACTTTGTAGATACCTCAAGCATCCCGATTACAGTCTTCACACTGTCAAATAATGGCTCTTTATCTTCCTGCATCATGAAAACATTTAGAAATAGCTTTTGTACATAATCAGACAATTTTTCCCTTAGCCCCCAAAGAATACAATATGGTGGTATATAGTTCCATAATTATTTTGAACTTCAGGTATATTTTTGTATTTTTCAAAGAAGCATAGAAATAGAGGTATATTTTTTTAAAAAAATTGGGCCAGATGGGTCACTTGCCACCCCCTAGCTATCTGTGCTCAGCAACTGGCCCTTCATCCAATTAATTACTATACTGAGATCCAAAATTTTAAAAAGTAACAGTTGCGGCGTTGAGGAACACAAGTACTTTTACAAGTGGAATACCATGAGAATACTCTTATGATCTTTCCAAGGGAATATATCTATAATCCAGTAGATATATTGCAATGAGGAGTCAACAATCACTTAGACTGTGTCACTGTAGCATGGGAAGAAGATAATTCTTCCAAAATTTTACCTGAAGATCATGATTGTAAGCATGTGGGAGCCCCTTGCAGAGAACAAGTAGTGTGACAAGATCCCCTACAACCCTGGCAGTTTTACCGCGTACCAACTCCATTGGGTCTGGGTTATTCCTTTGCGGCATCATGTTGCCACCAGGGGTGATTTTCTCATTGGATACTAGAAAGCCGAACTCCTCTGATGACCAAAGAACCCACTCCTCACCGAGCCGGGACAAGTGGATGGCTGTGATAGCATTGGTTGATAGGAACTCAAGGATGAAGTCCCTGTCTGATACTGCATCTATACTGTATAGGTACAGAATTTCAAAAGGAATCAAAATGATTTTATTTCAATTAGTAAGAAAGGTGGTATAATCCAGTCAGAAATTAAGTAGATAGTTCAGGAAAATTTACCTGTTTCTCAGAGGCTCAGTAAATTTTAATTCGTCAGATGTCGCGAACCTGTCAATTGGAAGTACTGGTACCAGCCAATGCACCCACACCTAGAGGACAATAGTTCAGGCGATCTTTACAGTTTACTAGCCGCCCAGTATCACGTTCAAACTAAAGAGATAGGATGATTGAGGAAATAAATTTAATTAGCATGACACTCAGGCGACAGTGGTAGAAAATTCAAATTTGAATTGCAGTGCAATACAGACATATAAACATAGGAAAACTATAACATAAGAAGCTACCAAAATTTTACCTCTTCAACATAAGAGAGCAAAAGATGCGGCAGTAGAACTGGCTGTGCTCTTTGTAGATGAGTATATCCAGGAATTATTAAACCCTTATTCTCCAAAACTAAAGACACCAAAGACACCTGAAATTAAAACAATAGGTTCAATTCATATTGTATTATGACTTTAGTCTATTGTTAGCTCTACAGTTATTATAAACCTTTCAATAAGGCAACAGTGGATATTATAACTGGCGCAAGTTTACCATAACAGTACGTGACATGACAACTACCAGAAAATCTCACCTGGAGATTTCTGAGGTGAATGAGGATCTTTCCAATTGCATCACGGCACCACAACCTGAGATCTGTTGCAACCTGGTCATTGCGGCTTCTCGCAGTGTGGAGTTTCTTGGCTGGCTCACCGACCATTTCAATTAAAACAGCCTCAATGTTCATGTGCACATCCTGTCTATCCTTCCTCCACTCAAATTTTCCATCCTCAATTAGTCTCTTAATCTCATGAAGCCCATTCAAAATTACATCCCTATCATCTGTGGTTATCAGACCCTATTGTAGCAGCAAAAGTACATATGTTAAATGTATTAAAATAACACTGTAGATGAGGAATCATAATTACAAACTATAATTGTTAAAAGCTATAATTTATTAAAATGATTGATAGAAAAAAAGCACAAGAACAATTAATCTTACCATTGCTGCAAGCATCTTTACATGTGCTCGGCTACCGACAATGTCATGCATGTAGAGCTCACTGGTCTCTTTTGTGACGGATTCAGTAAACCTCTCAACCACCTCACTTACTGAATCGTTATACCGACCAAATTTCTTGTCTTGTACTTTTCTCTCCTTTCTGAGGTCCTTCTTCTCAGTCTCCTTTTTCTCTTCTTCAACTATCTCCACCGCATCATCAAAACCTTCATTGTACCTCCCGGCCCACAGTTTCCTTTCTTTTCTTTCCGTCTCAATTTTGTTTGCATTCTCTATCTCTTCTGGTTCCTCTTCCCTCTCATTCTCCTCCAATACGATTTCCAATTCCCCATCTTCCTCCTCCTCCTCATGCTCTGACTCCTGCCTGTCTATTATCTCTACATAATCAGACGAATCACGCAGGTCACTCACATCTGTCTCAGCCACCTCCTTACTAGATCTCACACTGGTTCGCACACTAGTTCTCACACTGGTCCGTACACTGTTGCGGACACTTTTCCTTGCTGTTCCTCTGTGCTCTTCCTCATGCACCAGTTCTTGTTGGTGATCTGGCACCAACTCTATATGTACGGATTCTATGGATCCACCTGACACGATTGGCTGCTCGATTATTGCTGGATCAATGTTACGACCTGACAGCATGGTCTCCATGGATGCATTTCTTACAGCTTGCCTTACAGTCATGGTTGGTAGTGGCCGTGCAGCGGTTGTCATGCTGTGAGGCCCAACAGATGACATTCTAGACTGTTCCACCACGCAGCAACATGTTATCTTTTTTGGCTTGAAGCATTTGAATTTGCTTTTCTTCTTTTCTTTCCCTCTCTGGTTAAAACCTGAATTGTTTGGATTTGGTGTATCATTTGTTGTGTAAGATATGAAAGAGAGCTCTTGCTGGTTGTCTTGCTGCTGGGAACCACCATGGAACTGTTTTTTCGAGCTTGAACTTTTTTTTAGCACAATGCAACAGAGCTTGGTGGTGAAGCGGCGGAAGCACATGCATTCAGGCTTGTGGGTGTGGGTGTGGTTCTGACGGCGTCGTTGGTGGTGATGTTGATGGTACGTGCCCATGCCACTCGACATTTGTGCATGCCGTGTTGGGTCAATGGGAAGGGATGGGAGAGGATAGAGGGAGGATGAAGAGGTTGGCTTTGCTGCAACCCCTCTGATCTCCTCCATTTTGCATTTTGTTTGCTGTTCTTTAGCCTAAAGAAATCACAAGTCGTGGCATCCACTTGTCAGAATATAGCAAAGAATGTTGTGAGCTGGTTGACTCGGTGCCCATCTGTTGTTCATTTTTTGTTTATAATTTGTTCATCTTGATAATCAGGCATCTGACAGAAAAGATGTCCATCTCTATTTCTGTTTCAAATTGAGAGAATGTAGAGCCGGACAATAATTGAAAGCCCGAAATAGAAATAATATTAAGAGAGGAGTTACTGGAATGAGTATAGCAAATACAGAAGAAATTGATATAAATGCTAGAGTTTTAATTCAAAATTTAAACTAAGAAGAAATTGTTAAGTTGCTACCACGTCCTTGGATTGGCCTGCCCGCCAAATCCAATCACCGATTTTCTGGAACAAAAGTTCAGATTTTGTGTGATGAAAATAGTGAAGTAAATCCTGCTGCATGCTGCGCATTTTTTTTTAATTTTGGGCAGCACAGTTATAGGAACATACACCGCCATTGTATTCGGTGAAAATTTAATTCCGTGAACTCATAAAATAATATAACAAATATCGAATGAAATAAAATACTATTAGTTACGTCAGATTTTATTTACAGAAAATTAAAAAGTCCTAATAAATACTCATGAGAATCGAATGTTATGGCTCATTATATTCTTTTACTTTTGTTGCTAATAAAAAAATTAAGAAAATGATAAATGCTCGATCAATATAAATTATTTATTATTAAAAAATTAAATGAACAAAAGTAAATGATCAATATTATAGATGTTTTTTTTTTGTAAAAAATATGAATCAAGTCTTTAGATTTCATAGACGTTGATAAAAAAAAAAATTATCTCAATTTTGAACTTACAACCTCTCATACGAAAGACATTATCTTTTGACACTAGATCAAAAATTAGTTCTCAACTTTCATTTTCGTTTATAATATGTTTGGATCCAATTTAATCTCCTCAGAGTTAGATGTCACACGATTTAGTACGCGATGACAGAAACCGCAGATTATTATTTGGTTTGTGCAACAATGGCACAGAGTACCTTGCACCATGGTTCCATGATACCGAAAACCAAAGTCTGCTATGCTTTGCTTTCCAAATGAAATTTCATTTGAAGGAGCTATGCTAATGCTATATACATCCACATGGTCCATCATGAATAATAGGAGTGAATTATACTTCCAACATTGAGCTTGTATCTCAATTCTCAAACAACAATCGAACATAATTAATTGGTATTTATGCATAGCTGTCCTTTTGTTTTGAGATTATTAATTTAATAATCATATTTTCTTAGAACATAATTCCTCTATCATATAAATCTCTAAAATACCAAAAAGTCCAAAACAACTTCAAAATGGGTCACACATAGTAAGCGGGCTAGAGGTCACCGGGCTTAACGTTACTTCACAGTTCCCTGTTTGGTGTTGCACCGCAGACATCAACACCAGTGCATGCTTATCCGATATGCAGTGGACAGTGGTGTCAAGTGTCAACTGCCATTGCCAAGCGTGTCCTGTGGATGTCAAAACCAGGATCCGCACAACAAACAGCGATCTGCGCTCCAAAACCAGCAGCGCAGTTGCTGCTGCTGGTCAGTCTCAGTTCCGTGTTGTCTCATCGCTATAAAAGCACACTTCAGTCCAAATTGAAATCTTTACAAAAATCCAAACTAGATTTACATCAACCTGTTCTAATTGCCCCTGTAGTTTGTTCGATCAATGGCTGATGCGGTGGAATCGGAAGGGATCCAAGGGAGGAAAGATAGTGCTGGCACAGAATTTGATTTTGAACCTGATTTCAAAGTAGCCGCTGATTTAGGTGATTGGGTTTTAGGTTCACAAATATTTCTTCATATTAGATTCATCAATCCTACCCAATTTTTTTCTTAAATTAGTTATTCATATCCACCTGTAGGTGTTTTGTTTTCAGAAGAGTGACAGCTTCTCTCGACAAGTATAGCAGAGAACTTGCTGATTCTGTTATGAACAGGGCTCAGAAAATATGCAAAGACTATGATGTAAGATTTAAAAAAAAGGTGATCCCATGCCATGTGAAATTTTGTTATAAATGAAGGTTAAAGTATCCATGTAAAGGTGACAGTAGGAGATGCAAGAGTGGTCATATGTGGGACGGTAGAAAGGATCAACGCTGACATCCTTGTAATGGGAAGCCACGGATATGGTTTCATCAAGAGGTATATGATTCCTTTATTTATTTACCCCTTTAACAGTATAAAAGGGTATGTGCTGTTATTAAATTGGGGAAGTTACTAAGCAGAGTTGTAAGCATAAATTACTTTGATGCTGGTTCAGTACTGACTGACTCAAACTGTCAGATTAAATTTTTGCCTTGGACTAATTAGTAGTTGCATTTCTTTTCAGGGCTTTTATTGGAAGTGTAAGTGATTACTGCTCCAAAAACGCGAAGTGCCCAATAATCATTGTGAAGCGCCCAGCTCCTTCAGCATGTATATATCGATTGATCGATTTCAAATAAATTGTGCTTTCATATTTTCTGGGTCTTGAAAAAAAATTCAAATATATGGAGCACAAACAAATTTTCCATCATGCAAACTTCTCCCGATAGCTCATACGATACGCTTTCACCATAAAAAAATGCACCACACAAAATTTAGTAGCTTCCAGTATTGAACTAAATATTGGAGGGTAGTTCGAAGTTCTAATATTTTGTGCTGTCAAACTCAATAAATCCAAAATAATTTATTGAAATATTTTATGGAACACTTTTTTTATTAAATAACTGCAAACGAGTTGAGTTTAAGAGAGTTAGATTTAATTCAAGTTCGGTTCATGAAAATTCGAGACCGAGTTGAGCTGAGTTCGTGAAATGCTTCGAGCTAGAAAAACCTATCTCAAATTCAGTTCATCATTATTCGAGCAAGCTCATGAGCTAGCTCACGAGCCAATACATGTGTGTTGACTCGATTTGACATCTACAAACTTTAAGGTTGACATATCTATAATATTGGTGCAAAATTTTGTACAAAATTAATATATCAACAAATTATATTTTCAATAATGTCCTTGCTACACTAATTTAAATGATGGACTCTCAAAAACTATTAAGTAAAATATATGAGTTGAGTCAAAAGTTAGTAAGAGACACAACTAAACTGCTAAGATGGTGAGAGAGAATGAGAAATGAGTTATCGGGTTAGAATTCGGTGAAAAAAAGAATATACAAACTATTATTATTCAAATCGAGTTGAATCATGAGTCGAGCCAACCCAAATTCAAACTTATCTCATTTAATTACCGAGTCAAATTAGTCTGAAACAGATTAGCTCGAGTCAAATTAGCTCAAGTCATATTAACTCGGGTCCGAACCAATCTCAAATTGAGCCACGAGCCCGAACTTTTTTATGTACATTAATCAAGTAAAAAAGGTTATAGGGGCAGTACTAAAGGGCACTTAATTTTGGGGTGTTATCTTTTTGTTCTGCATGTCTAGCATGTTCTTATTTAGGATTGATGGTCAGATTATTGAGAATATATGTCCTGGCTGTTACTGGTAGAATGGTGCATTTGTTAACTGTTGTATTCCTTTGATAGTTGATGTGTCCACTAATATGAGAATAGTTTTGGAAAATTATCAATTTTTTTGATCAGATAGATCGAAGGAAAGAGGCAAAGCGCACTAGAATTCAGGAAATTTTGAGGGTAAACAGATTTTGTTATATATAATAATTATAAAAATTATATTATTAATAATAAGAGTGATAAATGTAAAATTTTAAATCTACGAATGGCAGCGCGCCACTGTCAGTGGCGCGGAGTAAACGCGCCACTGTCAGTGACGCGGAGTAAATGCGTCATTGTCAGTGACGTCTTTGTGTAAACGTGCCACTGTCAGTGACGTCTTTACTGAAACATATCACTGCCAGTGGTGTCTTTGTGTAAATTAATAATAACATGTTTAATGTGAATAACAAAGTCAGTATTGACAACTATATCTCCATACATTTTTTTCCTCTATAAAATTTGCATCTAAATCTATGTAAATCTTAGTTTCCTGACAGTAGATTTTATATTTATATGTGCATTGTCCTTCGTGTGTGCTTTTAACCAAGCTAGCATATATATAGAGATATTTTATGATAAAAAAAATTATTCCAGTATTTTTTTCTCATAAAAAAATTATTCCAGTATACATGTACATCCAATTACATTCAATGTTTACAATACATTTTAAAAAAAAATATCACTCAAATAAAACATAGATATATTTCTAATGACTTATATTAAATGTATATAAAAGTTTAGTCAATTTAAAAGAGATTTTTCATATCAACATACCATTTTAAAATTTTAACGGTGGTGCTTCAATGACATTGTGATGAATGACCTATTAGTCTTTAAATTATTTTAAATTGTATACATACTAGAGCTGTAACTCGGGTTTCGTCCCGATAATATAATCCTCAAATAAATAATTAACAATATAAATTTTAAAATATATTTAATAAATTTCACATTAAGGAAAATTTAGACATAATATTTTTAAATGCTAAGTAATAATAATAATAATAATTATTATAATAATAAATAATAATATAATTAGACACATAGTAATCTATAAATTATCATATAAAAAAGTTGGATAATTTCTTAAAGAAAATTTAGGCATATTATTTTTAAATGCTAAGTAGTAATAGTAATAATAATAATAATAATAATAATAATAATAATAATAATAATAATAATAAAATAATAATATAATTAGACACATAATAATCTATAAATGATTATATTAAAAAATTGGATCATTTGGAGAGTTAAGTTCCACCTTAAATATATTGCACACATTATTTTAAATGAGGAGAGAGAAATTATTTATATAAACCTTTGGATTCAAGAAGATGAAAAGATTTGAACAAAATTAATAGTGGAGAAAAGTGATGATGTGGCATGCTTGAAAAATTTGGAAGCTTAACCCTCTTCATGTATTAAGAATTCTATCAAAGTAATAAAAACACATTTATGATTTTGGACTTTTTGTTTGAGCAATATTTAAAAAAAAATGTATTGTAAGTATTAAATGTACCGTAAAAATTAAATTTATATTGAAATTACTCAAAAAGTAAAACACCATTACTGACGAAAAAATGAAACATGAAAAAAAGTTATAAGTTAACGAGGAAGATTAATTTGCATGGGATCCAATGCAACATGTTCCGAGAACTTGACCATCTCAGCACTTTTATAAATGCATTAATGATTTACATCAAGAAATAACAAAGCATGCTTTACTCAGGCTACCTTACCTCACAGAAAAATACTAAAAAACACTCGGGTCACCATGTCAATTTTCAGTAATGTGCATACTAGTCTACCATTTAAATTTTTTTTTTTTCTGGGAAAATCAAGCAATTATTAGAGGCGTTTTTTTCTTACTAAAAATGCATCTCTTCTTACGCGCGAATGAGAGAGAGAGAGAGAGGAGAGATGATTGGATAATGGATATGGTTAGAGAAAATTATACATATAGTGCACTAAAATTAAAACGAGTAAATTGCTCAAAAAGTGAGAATCTACGATTTCACCTATAATGTGAGAACTAGAGGACGCAGATGAACAAAGAATCACCACCATTAATAAAAATGTAGGCGTCAATTAGGATGAAATAAATACCATCTAATGAATAAAACATTACTAAATAAATAAAAAAATCTCATAACTGCCAACGGGATGCATTTTTCATAACAAGAAAAACGTTTTCTCTTATTCAAGCCATTAGCTAGTCGGCAGCGGTTCGATGAAATATAATTATATAAATAATACGACCAATTCTTTTGTATTGAGGAGCTTTCTATCATTTTGTCAAAACAAAGGCAACCAAATAATGTCGCACGTCCCATTCATAGAAGCCAACCTTTTTCTAAGTTTCTAACCTTCCAGAACAGCCCAATTTGAGCTATTCTCACCTTTTCTTTGCTCACTATTTCTCTCTGAAAACGACTATTGAATTTTGAATTTTGAATTTTGAATTTTGAATTTTTCATAATGTAAGGTCTTGAAATTATTTTGTCTAATTAGGAATGTCAATGGATCGAGTGAAAATATTTTTATTATCATATCTATTTAAAATTATTTTTATTTATACTATCCATTAAAATAAATGTTAACGGATGCTAATGAATAATACTAATATATTAGTTAGTTTGTCATCACTTATAAAAAAAATCCGAACTCGTTCCTTTCATACAAATACATCTCTATTTTATATTTTTACTAGTATTAAATCAAAATTTTCCTATGAAAATCAAATCCAGCTTGAATCATTTTAAAATAAAATAGATAAAAAAATACAAGCATCCCTTGTCAAACTTTCTAACTAAAAAAATAAAACGTTTTAAAACAAAAATAGTATCTTGCCTAAAATAAAATATTAAATCCACTTCTATCATTTTAAGAAATATTTTACTAAATATTAATCAAACATTATAATTTATTAGATGATGGAATATAAAGAAGATAATAATTGTGATTTATAATTTATAATAATTAATTAACAGAACTTAGAATAACTAATATATGAAAAAAAATTTAGAGGTGATAATTTTATTGGAAATAACATGAGTTATCTTTTTAATAATTTACTTTATGAAACAAATGTTTACGAAATTCATATACATCTATTTATTAACCTTATTTATATCAAATAAGTTAATAAAAAAATAATATCGACACCCCCACTCGGATGGTCATTTTTTGAGAAAGGAAAATTAACGTCCCGCTTCTGTTACTCCGTGGTTTTCGATGGTCAAAACTCAAACCTAGTGTCAACTCTCAAGTCTCAACTCAGGCAACTCGGAAAAATAAAACATGCAAGAAAAATGGAAATAAATTAATAAAACAATTCGCCGACTTCCATTTTATAACCCAACCTGCTCCGTCGACTACTGACCTGGGTCCACCACCGCCTGGAACTCTGACAGAATGATTTCTGGGTCCCACCTGGCGGGTAAGTAACGCATGGCAAGACATGATAGGGTAGTGTGAATTATGAATTATCCTACGCGTAGACGCGTTTTGTTTTGTTTTGATTTGATTTGCATCGCTTCGCTCACTTTGACTTGATCCGTAATTTTGAAGCAGTTTGAACTTTGAACAAACCCATATAATATTGAAAGATACTCTGTGGCAGCAAGGAAACAACTATGATGCGGCTGATTTGGGCAGTCTAGACTCTAGATTCTAGTAAACTGCCACACATTTTTGCTTTGGATTTCTACTACATAAAATCAAAATTAAACTCTTCACTCACTCACAAATTGTAGTTAGTTGTTCAAGTCCAAATCCAACCCCTTCATTAATCCCCCCGATTTATTTATTTTGACTCGGTTCCCAACCACCATGATCAGAGATGAAACCAGTCATTACTGTCTCATTTAGACAGTGCTCACACGTGCCACATTTTCATTTGCCCAGAATACTGTTCTGTTTTCTGGCTTCGCAACTGTGAACTGGACGAAGCTTCCAATTTCCAACTATATTTAATTATTTATCATGTCAAACTAAGGCTACAAACGAAATTTGATCAACTCATTAATGTTTAATTTTGATTTGAAATTATTTTGAACTAACTCAAATTCAAACTAAATCAAACTCAAACTAAATCAAATTTGAGCTAAATTAAACTCGAACTGAAATCAAACTCTAAACGAACTCAATTATTTTTATATTATCATAAATAACTAGAACTAAAATAATTAATATTTTATCAATTTTATAATAAAATTTTAAAAAATAATTAATATTTTATTAATTTTATAATAAAATAATTATGTTATTGCATATATTATTAACTAAATAATTAAAAATATATGCAACTAATTACATATTAATTCATTAAAAAAATTATTGAATCGAACTCAAATTAAACTAACAAAAAAAAATCTAATCGAACGAACTGAACTCAAACTAAAATTAAATCAAATACCAAAGGAATTATAAATTATGAACTTTTTGCGTGAAACTCTATAACCAAATCAACTCATACACTATTCAAAGTTTTAAACTCGTCTATATAAACCCCACAACTCCGGCCAAAAGACACCCCTACATCTCTCTCTCCCATTCTTTTCTTTTCCCCGAAGACTTGCATCTCTCTCTCTCTCTCAAAATGGGGAACTTGGTCTCTTCTTCTAAGTCATGGGTCAGTACCGGCGGGAAGCTCATTTTCTCAGATGGAACCATTGATAAACTCACCGAGCCGACTACAGTCGCCGAAATCATGCTGAACCACCCGAACAATTATGTGATCGACTCGCACCTCGTACCAAGTAAAGGTACCAAACTCAACCCGTTGCCTGCAGACCACATATTGGAGATAAATAAGGTGTACCTGCTTCTTCCCATGACACGTGGAAAACTCTCAGCTGAGGAGGCCAGACGGATACTGGCCTCTTCACAGCCAACAAAGAGGCTTAAAAGATCATGTTCTGCGCCGATATCTCCAGTTCCGGCTGAAACAGAGAGAAGTTTGAATTTTACAATTCCTAGTATTTTAGAAGATCGACCGGAGTTTATGTCTGTTAATCGACAATTGTCATGCAAGGGGTGGAAACCAAGTCTCGGTACAATTGTCGAGATGGGATCATCCAAGAAGGTTCCTCATTGGCTGCTCTGAGAGTGTGATTTGTATTTGCTGATAGCCCTCTGCCCCTCTTGTATAGTGCCGACCTGGTATCCAAAATGGAAGCTGGGAATTTATTAGTTATGACTTAGGACTTAGGACTTAGGAGTAGAAATAAATTGCCAGATTTGAGCAGTATGAATGAATCACTGTTGTAAAAAAGGCAGGTGATTTTTCAATGCTATTATCTTGATTCAATCTGATTTATAATCACGTCTCTTTAATTGGATTCCGAGGGGATACAAGCAGAAGGTATATCAGCAAATGCCAATCCAGCCTAATACTAATAGCCAAGTTCTATGTAGCGAACAAACGACAATGTGTGGCATGTCATTAAAGATTATCACAAACAAATTGCACTGAAGATTACAACATTGGTTGAAGAAGAAAGCTGTGTGGGTCCCAGATGTCTGTGACAACCTCCAAATAATTTGCTGGCGCGCGCCTAAACTTTGTTGAGAATTGATTCAAAATATATTTTTGAAATTATTTTTGGTAAAATTAATTTCAGCAAAGATAGAATGATTATAGCGTTATTTTAGGAAAGACAATAGTCAAAATTAGTATGCAATTATATTTAGAAAGTAATGGAGTTAGTGGGGTAATTTATAGGAAGTAGTGGATGATATTTTAGGAATATAATATAGTTAATTTGAGAAAGTTTTATGCTATATAAAACATAAAATATTATGTAATTGTATGTCTCTAATATGCAATGAATTGAGAAGAGAATTTCAACAGAAATTATTTGTTTGTGTGTTTGTTATCCTTTCTATTATTCCAACAATTTGGTATCATAGTCAAAGATGAGAGATCAGGGCAGATCCGACCATGGCAGACAACATGAGTGTTTTGAATCTATCGATTTCATTGTTCAAGGGAGAAAACTATGAGTTATGGAGCATCAAGATGGTGACCTTGTTCAAGTCTCAGAGCTTATGGAATTTAGTTAATAATGATGTACTAGATCCAGATCCAAACCAGCGAGAAAATGAGAAGGAAGATGCAAGAGCGTTGTTCTACATTCAACTATCAGTTCATGACACCATCTTTTCCAAAATTACAGCAGCCACCAATGCAAAGGAGGCATGGGCAACCCTAAAAACAACATTTCAAGGAGTACTCAAGTCACGATAATCAAACTTCAAGGCCTACACGCAGGGACTTTGAAACATTGCAGATGAACAAGGAAAAAAACAATGCAAGTTTTCCTTTCAAGAGTACAAACGATGGTAAATCAAATCAGAGTATTTAGAGACACCATGGAGGAGAAGATTGTGGTGGCAAATGTGTTGAGAAGTCTAACACCCACGTTCGATCATGTGGTAGCAGCAATTGAAGAGTCCAAAAATCTAGACGTTTATTCCTTTGATGAACTCATGGGGTCACTGCAGACTCATGAATCAAGGATGTCAAAGACGGAAGATAAAGGCGATGAGAATGCTTTTTACATGAAGGGGGAGTCATCAAGAGGCGACTACAATCCCAATAGAGGACGGGCTAACTTCGACAGAGGAGGTAGAGTCCAAGGAAGAAGCAATCAAGCGGATTGTTACAATAAACAAATAGAAGAAAGCCAAACAAATCATACATAAGAGAAGGATAAACAACCAACTCTCTTCATGATAAGCAATTTGATTGACAAAATTAATGCAAGCGACATCAGAGAGTTTAGAGGCAAGCTTGAATATCCTCCGACCGTTGTTGAAGAGATTCTGCTGTCACAAGAGAGGCAATTGGCACATTTTACATCTGACCAAAGAACAAATAATGTATCTAGTTTATTAAGATTTATGCAAGACCATGAGGCTGAAGGTCCAGAGAAAGTTGGGAGTGCAACCCAAAATGGAGAGGTGGCACATACTCCGATGGTTGACTATAATGGAGAGTTTGTTATAGATGAGCCATATTCTCCGAAGAAGAAGACAAAACACCCATTTAGTGTCATCAAGAAATCTACCAAGGCTAAGGAAGTTGAGCCAAAATCTGATGAGCCTCATTCAAATACTCTGATTCCTGAGTTGGGTTCAGCGCCAAAAAAAGGCACTACTAAGAAGGTTGTGAATGTTAAAAAAAATGATTAAAAGACCAAGAGCCAAAAGAAGGAAGAGGAGGTCAAGAGCCAAAAGAAGAAAAAAAGAGGCGGCGCTTACCAATCTTAATGGAAACAATCGTCACCAAAGAAGTTTGCGAAAGAAAAGTAAATTTGGAGTTAGAAATTTTGAATCAAGTGAGAGTATTGAGAATTGATTCAAAATATATTTTTGGAAATTATTTTTGGTAAAACTAATTTAAGCAAAGATAGAATGATTATAGGATTATTTTAGTAATAGAGTTAGTGGGATAATTTATAGGAAGTAGTGGATGATATTTTAGGAATATAATAGAGTTAATTTGAGAAAGTTTTATGCTATATAAATCATAGAATATTATGTAATTGTATGTCTCTAATATACAATAAATTGAGAAAAGAGTTTCAGTAGAAATTATTTGTTAGTGTATTTATTTGTCCTTCTATTATTTCAACAACTCAACCTTGGCATGCAACAAGAAACAGAAAGCGCAAACATTATAATTTCAGGCAGTAAGAAATTAATTGCAAAGGCATAAGGATAGGTACCCAACAAATAAAGTCATACTCAACTGCAACACTTTGGTGGCTAGCCGCACAAAGCCGGATGTGTAAAGTTATCTAGTTGAAATGTACGTAGATGATATTAATAATGATGTAGAAAATTTTACCAATTATAATTAATGCATTTCTTGCAAATTAGGAACTGTTTGTACTTTTTTGTAAACAAATTTTGTAAATTAGGAAGTGTTTATACCTTTTGAAAGACATTTCATCTTAAAAATTAATGTATCTACTGTCCGTTGAAAAACTTCCGAAATTTGATTAATAGTACAAACAAAATTTTGTTCAAACAAAGATTATAGAGCAAAATTATTCAGAGTTGCATAATGCGCGCTTAAGGCGACTGTCGATTCTAATGCAAAGACTGAGCCCAACGGCTATTTTCCATCTTAATATACCAGTAGTTGCGCATGGTATTACTGGTTGTAATTGGTAGTTTTATTTTCCAACAATAATTGCAG
This sequence comes from Schoenoplectus tabernaemontani, assembly GCA_037127355.1. Lineage (NCBI taxonomy): Eukaryota > Viridiplantae > Streptophyta > Magnoliopsida > Poales > Cyperaceae > Schoenoplectus > Schoenoplectus tabernaemontani. Next base: position 1,745,835 of record CM073754.1, read on the forward strand.
CACTTGATTTATCTTAGATAATTAATAGGCAACTCAGGACTTGTCACATATAACGTGATGGTCAGTTAAAGAAATTTCAAGTCGAATCATCAATAATAAATTACTAATCATAAATTTTATTATTTACATTTTTTCTGCATAAATCGTCATAAAAGTCAGACGAAACAAAAAAAAAACATTAGTACGACATTTTTGTACTAATGTTGGTACCATGGTCTTCCTCTTACTTAAAAAATTTAAATAGTTGATGAAATTTATGTTTTATGAAAAAATAATAATAACACCATTATAATACCTTTGTATATAATTTCTCGCAATTTATGTGTATTATCTTTTTTAATATATACTTATTTTTATTTAAACATGATTGTTAATGAATAGCAAACATTTTAATTACAATTATTTTCAACTTGAAAACTCCACATCATAACCTACCAAAATACGTAAATGATCTAGTAGCTCAAGTGATACTAACTAGAATGATCTTCAAGAGATCATAGATTCAAGCTTTCCATAAACACAAAAATAAAATTATGAATTAAACTCTCATTTTTCTCTTAAAAAAACCTTCCAAAATACATACTCGTCTAATAATTGTTTATTGTGTAACGAATCATTTCATTTCTAAGTTTCCACATTATAATAATTCTTATTATACTAATTATTTTTATAATCGGTTATTGTGTCAGGAATACTTAATATTCACTATCATAATTCTTATTATACTAATTATTTTTATAATCGGTTATTGTGTCAGGAATACTTAATATTCACTATCAGAAAAAAAAACTTTCAGAACTGCCTATTTAGCACCTGTTAAATAGAAAATCGAGTCTAAAAGGGTTGAATGGTAGTGTGATAATTTGAGTGAAATAATTTAAAGTCATTTTTTTTTATAAAATAACAGGTTCTAATAGTAACAGTATCGTTTGATAGATGAGAGTTAGAGCCGGTTTTCATGAAAATAGATTTTAGAGCTCTATTTTAGCATCGAATTTTTATAATTTTTTTATAAAACTGACTCTAACCAAACTATTTTAGCATCATTTTTTATAAACTAACTCTAACCAAACTATTTTAGCATCAGTTTTTATAAAATTGACTCTAACCAAACTTTTTAGCATCGGTTTTTGTAAAAAACCAGTTCTAAACATTTTAAAAACCGAATATTTAAAAAAAAATTGTATAAAATACTTTAGACCCGATTTTATTAAAAAATGATTCTAATTCTAAAAACTTAATTAAAGCTAGTTTTAATAAAAATCGATTCAAAATTTAATAATAGAGCCAATTTTAATAAAAAAAATTAGTTCTAAATCATATTAATTTTTCATAAAACTTAATTAAAACCTATTTTAATATTCTAATTCATTTATAACTAGTTTTAATATCTAATTCATTAAATTTAATTAAAACTAATTTTAATAAAAATAGATTCTAATTCATAAATCTTAATTAAAATTTATTTTTATTAAAACTGGTTCGTAACTGGAGGAGTCCTTTCCTTTCCTTGCTGGTGACCTGCCTGCCTAGCTGCCTAGCTGTGCAAATTAATATTGAAAAGAGCTACTTTCCCATCAGAAAGATGAGATACCAGAAAATGCATAACTAAATAAGTTTAGCTTTCCTTGATTTGAAAGCCACACATTAATAATCTAGGCTGAGAAACGGAGAGGAGAGCAATGAGTTTTTTTTTTTTTTTTTTTTTTTTTTAGGAAAAGCCCATAGGCAATGAGTTTTCTCCAATAATAGATTTGCCACAGTAGATTAGTGATATTTGGGGTACTACAAGTTGATTGGAGTGAAACGACATTGAATTAAGGTAGAAAAGGATGCGGATTTGCAATAAACTAGGGTTGCATTAGAAGGTATGTGTCAGATTATGTGCCTGATTAATTACCATACAAGTCCTCTGAGGTATTTATTAAACAAGAAAAATGCATAACTTGCATTAGAAGGTATGTGTCAGCTTTATCTGGCACTTATCCCAACAAAAAAAATCGATATATCAAAAAATTGTTCATCCAGTTGGGATTCCGGGAGGTGAGGTCCAACCTTGTTTTAAATAATTAACTGGTCATGAATTTTAGGATTGCTTAATTCATGGCCAATTTTTTTCCCATTTCTAGTTTTCGATTCCAAGTTTTATCTTTTTTATGCAACATCTTAATATGCTAACTAAAAGAAAATTGTGTGTCTGTTATAACGAATTGTGGATAAATTATACATGCTGGATGCATTATATAAACTAGGGTTATTCATCGGGTTTCATCACAGAAAAATATAGTATATACAAATAATCAGATATTCAAAATGAAAACTTTTTTTTACAAAGTAATTTTTGAACATCAATTTTTTTAAATGCTAAAAATATGTTGACGATAATTAGCTACATAATTATTCACTAAAAAATATATAAAAGCATCCATAAATAGCTACATAATTAATCATTACCAAATGACATGACCAAATTTATTAAAATAATTATTACAATATGGAAAGCAAATCATCTCTATAGATTTTTTAATATAATTTATTGTACTTATGTACTTAAAGAATCACAATTCTTAATATAATATTCTAGATTACACAGTTGTAAATTAATCTAATTATTTAATTAATGCAAGAATTAATAAACTGAAAATTTGTATCATTTTCCTATTAAATTGATTTTTTTGGACATGTCACTTTTGACATTAGCTCCATAATTAACGTGTTACGTGTATAAATTAAGTTCTCAATTTTGAATTATTAATCCAGGGTGCGACGAATCTGGTATGATGTGTCACATTTCTTGAGCAGATACATAATTTTACGGTCAAATATTTTATATCTGAAGAGATTCGTAGGTCGATTTGACAAAAGAGAACGGAAATAGATAAGAAGGTTAAATAAACATACATATATAATACCTTCATCTAACGTAAAGTTCTAAAAAGTGCAGTAACACAAAATCGAACGGACCTATTTGCTTTACTATATGCATCACCATCACAGGACCAGAAAAAAAAAAAAAAAAAAGACATCTGTCACACAGACTTTGTGCGGATTTAGGATAATCACAAAGGAATCAGATCAGTCCAGAAATCCACCGAATTCATTATCAAATGGAATTTGAACTTCGAATCATGAACCTAACCCGTGAAAAAACTAGGACGACAGAGACATCAAAATCTGGTAACCCAAATTAAACAATAGTTTCTTTTAAAAAATAGAGCCGTAAAATAATTAATTAAAATTTAAATTTTAAAAACACTAATAAAATAATAGATGAAAAACTTAAATAAAATTAATAATGAAAATTTTTTATAGTATATGTGGGAGGTAAAAGATTAATACTTAATATAATTTCATGTAAAATTAGAAATCATTATATATAGCGATGCTGGAAAGTTATTGAACTTAATTATTATGCAAGTGCGCAGCGTTATTATTAATATCAGTAAAAGAGAAAAAGAGAAAATAAATGAATCCGTGACCGTGAGTTTTAGTATTGGATCGGTGAAATGAGCGTTTGGGTTCATTGGATATATGAATCCAATCGGGGTGGACCCCTATAACTTACTCAAATTTTCACAGATATTATGAAAAATTATTATATTTGTATAAAAATTATCAATTGACCTCTTCATTATTGATTAGATCCTATTATGAAAATTAATTATCAATTTAATTTTTATTTTAAAAAACTATTTATTATACATACAACATATTTTTTTAGTATTTAATAATGTTATCAATATAATTATTTTTTAATAAATTTCTATTTTATATTTTTAATATATTATTATTTTTTTGAATTCAGCCAATCCGACTTTCAAATTCTTACTCCATTACGGAATCCAATTATTATTATAAACTTCAGCGCTGCTTCTAAATTTGACGTGGATTAGAATCGAGTTTCTAAATTAGATGGATCATTTTTTAGAATTTATATATGAATTTAATAAACTAATGAATATATTTTAAGGATTCATATATAGATCCATTTGTACGGATTCAGATCAAAATTTTCAGAATATGAATATCCATTGAGAGCCCTAACCCTCAGGCGGGCCTAAGGTTTGAGGTGCCGGGGCCAGCTGGCCAGGCAATGAATATGGAGCCACAAAACATCCAACTCTAGAGAAATCAGTCCAAATCGCATATACGTATTACGTGTCAGGTTCCGATTCTTTCCAACTATAAATACATGAGCGATGATCGCTTCCGAACCCGGACTGGAATCCATCCCACTTACACTTCGCTTGCGCACTCCCACTCCGTCTCTGGTCGATTCTCTACAAAATATGGCAAGCGGGGCCCAGCCGCAGAGAGACATAGACGATCTGCCAAAGAACGACGCCAACTACACTGCGCTTACACCTCTCTGGTTCCTGGAGCGAGCCGCGTTGGTTCACCCGAATCGCGCCTCCGTCGTCCATGGTCCGCTCCGGTTCACCTGGGCCGATACCTACCGACGATGTCGCCAGATGGCCTCAGCTCTCTCCCGCCGGTCAATCGGACCGGGTTGTACGGTACGGACATACTAATTTTATTTTCTTTTTCCATTTTGCGAATATCCCTTTGTGTGCTTTTCGTCTGTACCTATCTGTTATTTGGCACAACATCGGGAAATGATACTACGCATCAGCCATCAGCACTTGATTCTGAGCTTGGAGTTCCGTTATGTAATTTTTTATTGCATTTGCGGATAGTAGAGGGCTAACCTCTGGGTCTTAGTGTAAAAATGAAGAGTAGGGACTGATTTCAAATTATGGTACTGGATAAGGTTAATACGCAAAGAATTATCCTTTTTTAGTGTCAATTTTTTTTGTTAGATTGTATTTTATCTTACCATATAATTGCCTAGTTATTGGTGGCTATCCTAATTTACTAGATGTCACCCTTTGTTTGACAATTGATTGTGCAATTCTTAATTAATTTGTAGAAGATACCATATAATTTTTTTTAAGGCTTCTAAATTGATTGTATGGGTTTTAAATATTATAGTCAAGATAGGTAGCTTATTGGGTTCATGCCCGAGTTATAGAGAGCTCAATTATATTAATCAGCCGTAGGCCCAAATGTTAATTTCTTATACATGCAAGTAAATGGCATTACTAACTAATAATTCTAAAGCTGCTCTGATTAATGTTTTACTTACTTAGTTGAATTGCTTTGTGGTATACATAGTAAGAATAATTATTTACCTGATCCCCACGCAACCAAATAAAATCACCCAGTTGGTGAGAAATGGATTAAGAATAATTATTTATCTGAACCCCACTCAACCAAATAAAATCACCCAGTTGATGAGAAATGGATTAGATCCCTCAGCTTCTTATCAGGTATAGTTGATATTTTCTGTGGAGAAGTTTTGATATTTTCTAACAGGTTGAAATAAGTACTTTGACATATCAGGTCAAAATAGTGTCAAAGAAGAGGAAAATTTAGCCGAGAAGTTTGAACAAATTGTAATCACTTTATACTACTAATTATGGTACCTTGAATGTATCAGGTTGCTGTAATAGCACCAAATATACCAGCAACGTATGAGGCACACTTTGGTGTGCCAATGGCCGGGGCAGTGGTAAATGCTGTGAACATCCGCCTAAATGCCTCCACGATTGCTTTTCTTCTAGATCATTGTGATGCCCAGGTGGTGATGGTTGACCAGGAATTTTTCTCCTTGGCTGAGGACTCCCTTAAGATCATCGCTGACAAAAAGAAATCCTCATTCAAGCCACCACTTTTGATTGTGATCGGTGACCCTACTTGCCACCAGGAAACCCTTCAGGAGGCATTGAATAAAGGGGCAATTGAGTATGAGAAGTTTCTAGAAACAGGTGATCCCAGATTTGAGTGGAAACCTCCCAAGGATGAGTGGCAGACTATCGCATTGGGGTATACCTCAGGGACTACAAAAAGCCCCAAGGGAGTGGTGTTGCATCACAGGGGTGCATACCTCATGGCACTTAGTGTGGCAATGGTCTGGGGGATGAATGAGGAAGCTGTTTATCTGTGGACACTGCCAATGTTTCACTGCAATGGATGGTGCTATACATGGTCACTTGCGGCTTTATGTGGTACCAATATTTGCCTCCGTCAGGTAAATTCATGAAAAGGAGGGCCCAGTTCTTATCTCTCTGAATTAGACATTGTTTATAAAATTTATCGCAATTTGGAAACCAATTTACCACTCAGTAATGTGATTTTAAAAAAGCTAATGATTCAGTTTATTGGCATTGGTTCAGGTACCAAATAAAAACAGTTTGTAATTGCACCAAATGTTGGATACATGTTTTGTTGAATTAATAAAAAAACAAGTATAATTTAGTTTCCAATTAAAGAATTTTAAGGTAAATTCTCATGGTTGTCGCAACACCCTTCCAGTGAAATTAATGTATTTTTAGACAGGTTTGGTTAGGAAATTGGGTAAACATAGGGTATGTGCAGTACGAGAAAGTGTAATTTCCATGAAACAACCAATTACTTGGGCATAATTAGGTTTGCTGCATAGTGCAGACTGTAGAATAATTTTTTGGTAAAATTAGGTCAATATTGGATCATGTTCCTGCAATACCTCATAATGGCACCAATTTATTGAGGAATTATCCATGAATTTATTGATAAGAGTCCTACAAGGGAAACACGGTCTTTTTACCTGCATGCAGTTTGGATGTACATGAAGATGTTGGTTTACACTGTTGATAAATTGCTAATTTTACTTCCCCTAACTAAGTATATCAACAAACTGAAAGTAAATATATAAATATAATAAACCAAGAGAAGTCATAGTCACAGTTTCTCATCCACTGATCCTCACTGTAGGTCTCAAGCAGGGCAATTTACTCTGCCATTGCTGACCAACGAGTGACCCATTTCTGTGCTGCCCCAGTTGTCCTAAACAACCTCCTAAATGCACCACACTATGAGACGTACCTCCCCCTCCCACGTCCTGTCCATGTCATGGTTGCCGGCGCAGCACCACCACCAACCCTCCTTGCTGATCTCTCCACTCGTGGCTTCATTGTGACCCACACCTATGGCCTCTCTGAGACCTATGGCCCCTCTACTATCTGTGCCTGGAAACCTGAATGGAACCGGCTCCCTCTTGATCAACGGGCTCGCTTGCATGCCCGTCAGGGGGTCCGGTACATTGCCCTTGAAGGTCTTGAAGTGCTTGACCCCAAAACCATGACCCCCGTACCAGCAAATGGGACCACACTGGGTGAGGTTGTTTTCCGCGGAAATGTGATCATGAAGGGGTACTTGAAAAATCCTAGTGCAAATGAAGAGGCATTCGCAAATGGGTGGTACCACTCAGGTGACCTGGGAGTGAAGCATCCAGATGGGTACATAGAGATCAAGGATCGATCAAAGGATATCATCATATCAGGAGGGGAAAACATATCTAGCTTGGAGGTGGAGAAGACTATGTATCTGCACCCTGCAGTTCTCGAGGCATCAGTGGTGGCACGTGAAGATGAACGGTGGGGTGAGTCACCATGTGCATTTGTGACATTGAAGGAGAGTGTGGATGGATCTGATGAGACGTCCTTGGCAGAGGATATTATGAAGTTTTGTAGGGAGAGGATGCCAGGTTACTGGGTCCCAAAGTCTGTGGTGTTCGGCCCATTACCAAAGACCGCTACTGGAAAAATCAGGAAGGAGGAGCTCCGTAAAACGGCAAAGGAGTTGGGACCAGTAAGAAAAAGCCGGCTGTGATTTCAATCGTTCTCAGGATTCATTTTTAGTTTTGGTTTTTCTCATCACTCATGAAATTGATTTATGATATGCAAAGCAAAGAAAGATGAAAATCATAATTGCAAATGAGCTCTGGTGTTCATAGTGAGCTCATGAGGCAAATTATAACAGATAATAACAAATAAATGAGGAGAACCCGAACTACTTGACAATCCAGATATGTATTTTCTTTTTGAAGTTTTCAGTGTGAACTTAGTTACAGTAATAATAAATTGTACAAAAGCAAAAAAAGGCTCGAAGTTGCAATTTTGTTTTCTTTTCTTCCCCTTTGATCATACTATTTAGACAAGCTATAAACTAGGTACGGGGTTAATAGCAGTGATAAATTTTAGCAAATACCCATTAATTAGCCGACCAGCATTCGATTTGTAGAATTCTTATTGAATCAGCAGATCGAGTTGTTTTCTGAAATAAAATGTTCGTAGTTTGCCTCGAGAGGAAAAAAAAAAAAAGGAAATGAAAAGAAAATAGAGCACATGGTGAACTCCACTAAAAAGGAACTGTTCTCATACGGTAATACCCTTCAATTCGCATTTTGGCACCTGTACCCGTCCTTTTAGCGAGGCTATGGACTCATTAACCCAACACCCTCATTCCAACTACTGCTCAATTCTGCTGACAGCTGATCGCTCTCCATAAATTAGCGAGCTGTGGGCCTGTGGGGATACCTACCAGTGAGTGCAGGGGACCAGTTGGCGCTTACTTGGAATTGGCATTCTATGAGCCATGTCCGCTGTATTGCCACCAAAATGTCCTTAATTTATAACATATATATATTTTTTAAATGAGTCTTAGCTCATAGCCATTCTATGTATCTATCACATAAGCTACTAGACTATTTGCACAACATACAAATTTAAATTCTCATTGGCTTCATCTCTTTATGGAAGCTTGTAAAGACTATAACAGATGATCTCTGTCTGCCACAGTTAATTACTGTCACACAGGCATTGCCACAAAAGATCCATTCATACTGTTCATTATCTTGAGGGTATTATTGTAATTAGGATAGAACTGTAATCAAGACAATTGGTTAGCTCATAAGTTAGTTAAACTACTGTTTGTTAGAACTAGAGTTAGGATGAAGCCTCTGATGGCTATTTAAACTGATGTACTCAATCTTTCAAGATAATAAGAAAGAAACTTCCTTACTGTTCTATCTTACCTATTCTCAGTTTACATGGTATCAGAGCCTTACTAGGCCATTTTTTTCTCCAGATTCAAGAAATCTCCATCCATGGCAACTAACCCTGATCCTAATTCATCTACTAACCCAATTCTCGCAAATCTTACTGCTACCAGCTTTAACACTATTACATCTTTCGATTCAGTACACTCTCTAAACCTTCCCATTCCCATCAAATTAAATGACAATAACTTTCTGACATGGAAGAAACAGGTCATGCCCGTAATCAATGGCCATGATCTTGGCCGCTTTCTTGATTCCCCACCACTGAGCCCACCTCTCACAATAGTACTGGTCAGATTGAAGTCAACAAAGCATACCTTCTTTGGAATCGACAGGATCAGCTATTACTGGCATGGCTTCAATCCTCTTTGACTGAGACAATGATGTCTCATGTTATTTCTACTACAACAACCCGTGAATTCTGGTGTTGCCTTGAGATGTTCTTCAATTCCAACTCTCGTGCTCGGATGAATGATTTAAGGCGCCAAATCCAGACTGCTACAAAAGGTGACCTCTCTTGCTCAGAATATCTCTTGAAGCTTCGTCGCCTTGCTGATGAACTCTCCTTCGTCGGAGCACCGTTGCCTGAGGACGAGCTTGTCTCGACTGCCATCAATGGTCTAGGCCCTAAATACAACTCTGTAGTGGCCGCTGTCTTCACTGCTCGCTGTTACGGTACCTTTACATTCTCCGATCTTCGTGGTCTTCTCTTAAGCCAAGAAGCCCTCTTCCACAGTCAGTCGTCTTCTCTTTCCTCTTCAGCATTCTATGCTGGCAAGAACACAAGCAATCGTGTTCGACAGGATGTCGGATCCCACTCAACTTCTCACTTTTGTTCCGTTCACAACGGGTCTGGGCCTGTCTCTGTTCATGGGCCATTTCCAAACCGACTCACTTCCGCAGATACAAGGCCCGTTTGTCAAATCTGTGATAAAGTGGGTCACAAAGCCAAAGTTTGTTATCGACGGTATGACAAAGATCCTGATTGGAAGCCATTCTCTAAATCAAAGGCTTATGCCACGCTTAATTCTTCATCGTGCATTGGCATTGCCACAGAAGATTCATTCATACTGTTCATTATCTTGAGGGTATTATTGTAATTAGGATAGAACTGTAATCAAGACAATTGGTTAGCTCATGAGTTAGTTAAACTACTATTTGTTAGAACTAGAGTTAGGATGAAGCCTCTGATGACTATTTCAACTGATGTACTCAATCTTTCAAGATAATAAGAAAGAAACTTCCTTACTGTTCTATCTTACCTATTCTCAGTTTACAAAGCTTGATCGAAATTTTCCAAAAATTAGAGCTGCAACTCGAGATTCACTCCGACAATATAGTTCTCAAATAAATAATTAGCAATATAAAATTGTAAATATATTTAATAAAATTTTCACATTAAAAATATTTAAATACTATGCTTCTATATGATAAATAATAATGATAATTATAATAATAATTTATTATAATAGTAAATAAGATAACTAAACACATAATAATCTAAGGATCATATAAAAATTGGATAATCATAAGAGTTAAGTTTCACCTTAAGTATATTACGCACATTATTTTAAATGAGGAAAGAAAAACTATTTTATATAAATCCCTGGATTCAAGTAGATGAAAAGATTTAAATAAAATCAATGATGGAGAAAAATGATGATGTGATATATTTGAAACGTTTAAAAGTTTAATCCTCTTTATATATTAAGGATTGCCATTAGATTTTCTAAGAATTTAATTCGGAATAAATTTTTATTACAAACAATCGAATGAAAATTTTAAAATCAGTCCAAAGCTTCTCAACCATCCAATTGTTTCAAAAAGAAAAAAAAAATAGTATCATTCCATCTTCAAACTCAAAAGTTCTGTTATGATAAAAACTTTTGCCAAAATCCCCAGAATTCACGGGAGATATGGAATTCATTACCACCACAAAAAAAGAACCATACTGATTGTCAAATGTAAAAACAAAATTAAATTCATGCCCTTCGATTAATAATTTGACGACATGTTCCAAACACTAACATGTGATATAACAAACAAATAAGTGAAAGATTTCATTATCAGACATTTTAATATTTTCTCTAAAGAAACTATATTATTTTTCGAATGCCTGACACTTACTTTTATTATTTGTACAAAATCAGCTGAAATAAAAAAGATATATATTTCTACGAAATCACCTGGCACTTTTAATTAATTATATTACTTCAGCAAGTATTTTAGAACTATGGAAAAATATAATAAAAACAGTTTCATAGATAAATAAAAAAATTATTTATTATACTGTTACTTTCTTTTGGGGCCAAAAATGTGAGGACTTTTGATGAATAGATGCAAAATATAATATAATTAATTAAAAATATTGGCAAAATATAAAGTGTTAATAGTTATCGAAGCGCATATTCTCAAATTAAATTCGAAATTAGATCGCATTAATTCTTGTAACTTTAATACTTATTATAAAATGTGCAAATAAATATTTTTGAGAGTGTTAATAGTTGTCACAGTATTAAAGTTAATATAGGTATCAGCCAATGTTCTTGTACAAGAATTCCCTGACTATTGAAGATTTCGACTTAGATGTGCAATTAAGTATTAACACTTTTATATTTACGCATTGATACTTTCATATTTAAATATTAGCACTTGCATCTTTGAAATATGGATCATAAGTATCAGTTTTCTAGAAATATGCAAAAGTATTAGTTTTCTAGAAATATAGTATTCAAACTCAGTATGCACAAGTATTAATAATCCTATCAATCATTAAGTTCTCAACAAACACTAGTTACTTTTAGGAATCGAATATCAAATATTTCATTCAATTATGCAGATATATTAATATTCTAGCAAAATAATGAAAATACTTAGTATGCAGAAGTACTTAATAGTCCAGAAAGATAATAATAATGTAAATATCATTAAGTTTTAAATAACGCTTCATATATGCGAGTACTATTAATTATTGATTCAGGTCATCGTCTAATTTATTTAACTAGATAAATGAGATCGGTAGAGATTTACATAAAGTGACAAATTTGAGATTGGGTTGGAATTTTCTCCACAAATTAGAATGTAATATGGACCGAGTTTAAGCTAAAACCCGCCAATTATCAGGACTAAATAAGATTTGACGCGGCTGGCATCATAATCACAACTCATTTGTCTACTTTTCTTTTATTTTATTTTCCTAATTAATCACGTTTGAAACACATTATATGGAGGAATTGTCAACTTCGTGCGTCGTATTATTCGAATTTCACCATGCGAGTGTGAGTTCCTAAAAGATGGAAAAAGCGGAATCGAACTTCCAATGCATTGAAAAATTCTTCTGATCAAGTCCAAAAGAAAAGCAACACTTCTGATGCACGCCAGTCAATTTGCAATTTAAAATAGCCCCATCTCCGACCTCACGGTGTTATCTTCCAATGTTTATTAATATAAAACATGGCATTTCTAGGGCTGATAAAAAAAACTCATAACTCGTGATTTGTTCGGGATCGATTCGTTATTGGCTCGTTCGTTAGTGAACCGAGACATTAGCGAACCGGCTCGTTAAACTCGTTAAGTTAATGTGCCGAGTTTGAACTTTGGCCGGCTCGGCTCATATGACTCAGTAAACTATTAATATTTGTTATTTATATTATTTTATTATAAATTTTTAGTATAGTAAATAATTTATAGTATTACATATACTTAAATTTTTATATCAAATTTATATGAAATATATTAACATTAATTATTTTATTAATTTTTACATAAATTTTGATATAAAATATAATAAAAATATTTCTATCTATTAAATAAGTCTTAACGAGGTTTAACGAGTCAGCTCGGTTAGCTCGTTAATTTAATGAGTCAATCTCAAGTCAAAATTTTTAACTCAAAAGTAATTAATGAATCAACTCGGCTCGACTCATTAAGTTAATGAACCGAGCACGAGTTTGACCCAGCTCAGCTCGGCTGGTTTACAACCTTAGACATGTCCAAAGAACTCCGGATTTCTTTTAAACCAAATGGAACTGGTAAAAGGCGGTTGTTTGTGAATAAAAAACTCTAGAGAAAGCAAGATTGCATAACTTGCATTTATTCAGACTGAATCACTTGTTGCCATATCCTCCATGAGAAATTGAGAACAATGAATCCAAATACTCCTCAAATCAATCAATTAATAGCTTTACTGCCCTTTCAGTTCATCCTTAAAGCTCTTAATACCAATTCCTATGCTGTTCATCCTCAGTTTAGTTATAAATTTATTGGGACTTTAAGCAAATGATAAGTACCAGCACCACTCCCGCATTCTGGCAAATATAATCCAATGCATAAATCGTTCATGAAATACATCCCACATAATCAAAATCCATCGTCTTTCTCATATCGGTTTTCACCGGCGTTTGGAACACTGACCTCCACTCGCTATATAATTTATTCCTTGTTGTTTCTGCAGATGCACAAGTTTTCGTCAGGATTTTCACTACAAATTATTTTTTATTACATGTCCTACTATTGTTGATTTATTTATGCAGATATGGTGGAGATTTGTAGATGTGTACAATTTAATGTGCTGGGGAAATTTTCCGTTTTCAGTATATAAAGACTTTCCTTTTTCTCTCCAAATGTCCGTGGCTTCTCACTTCGGAAACGTATTTTCTGCGAAGAAATCACAACGGCTCGAAAAAATCATAACGGTTGTGAAGATAAACATAAAATTTTATATATGAAACTATTATCATTATTAAATTAAAATCGTTAATAAATGATCCAACCATCTAAATCAAAAGAATCGTATCTACAAAAAAAATTCAGTTCCGCAAATAATATGAGTTCGACTTTTCACCTCATTAGTCACAAACTCACATTACATATGGAGTTCAAAAAGCTCCTCGCATGCAATTTTTTAATTTAAACGGTCCGATCATTTATCATCGATTATAATTTAATAATAATAAATATTAAATGGTTCCGTACATTTTTTGTTGAGAGAATGCACTCCCCGTTAATCCCCGCCCAAAAGGGAACGGGTAGGTTCAAAGACCTTTAAATCAAAAAATTGGTTCAAAACTCTTCTCATCCATTGATTTTGCATTGAAATTCATAAAGAGATGAGAGAAAAAATTCAAACAAATAAGAAGTACAAAAATGGCGAGTTGGGCCCAGTGTCAGAGAGACAGACAATTTGCTAAAGAACGAGACGAACTACACTAAGCTAACACCTCTAGTTCCTGGAATGAGCCACGGTGGTTCACCCGAACCGGACATCCGTCATCCATGGACCGGTTCGGTCAACCTGGGCTGAAACCTACCCGGTGCCGCCAGCTGGCATCATCTCTAACCCGGTGCTCTGTAGCACGGTGCTATTTGAATGTTATCCTCGAATTTTCTCAGTTCCGTTCTTGGACTTGGCTTATTTTTCCAGAATAATCTTATTGTTTATTTTATTGAAAGAAAAGGCTGTTCGGTTGTACCTTCTTTTGTCAGAGGACACCTAATTTTTTAATTTCTCTGTAAAAGCAAATATTTTTACGTGTTTACATGCATGCATCTTCCGAGTTTGATAATGGGATCGAATTTGCAGTGGAAATTAGAAGTGATAGTTAACGTTAGCAGTAACCGTCAAATAGGAGTTGATATGTTGTTGTACTTAAAATTGGGGAGGGATCATTGCATGTTATCATCAATATGTCAAATAGGAGTTGATATGTTGTTGTACTTAAAATTGGGGAGGGATCATTGCATGTTATCATCAATATGTGGAAGTCAAGCTGCTTGAAGTAGAAATATATCGTTACTAGCTAGGATAATTAATAAGTTTTATGGTACTGTTTATTACTTGGATCTGGTTCTGTGTATCACTATTGTAGTGTATGTACATGTATTACTTGGATAATTGATAAGTACAATAAAACATTCATGTTTTATTAAACAATCATGTTATAGTGTATGATTATGATGGAAAAAGTTGGTTCCCTCTGACTTGTCTATGTTAACGTATTATGACCAAATGATTTTCTTTTAATCAGGTGGTAATAATAGCACCAAATGCACCAGCCATATATGAAGCACACTTTGGTGTACCAATGTCAGGTGCTGTCATAAACTGTGTCAACATTCGTTTGAATGCCCCAAGTGTCTCATTTTTACTTGAGCACTCCAAAGCTGACGTTGTAATTCTGGACCAAGAATTCTACTCAGCTGAAGATTCCCTCAAAGAAATATCTGAAAAGAAGAAATCCAATAACAAGACACCGCTAGTTATTGTGATTCACGACCCCACTTGCGACCCCAAGTTGTTGCAGTATGCCTTAAAGAATGGTGCAGTGGGGTATGAGAAGTTTCTAGAAATGGGAGATCCAGATTTTGAGTGGAGGCCTCCCAGAGATGAATGACAGAGTATTTCTCTGGGGTACACATCAGGGACAACTAGCAGCCCAAAAGGTGTGGTGCTGCACCATAGAGGTGCATACCTAATGGCCCTTAGTGGAGCCCTTGTGTGGGGCATGAACGAAGGTGCAGTTTACTTATGGACCTTGCCAATGTTTCATTGTAATGGTTGGTGCTATGTTTAGACGCTGGCTGCACTTCGTGGCACCAGTGTTTGTCTTTGACAGGTACAATACTTGACTCCCTCTGTTTGGTTGTTATCGCGTGTAGCCAAGAAAAAGGAATTAAGTATCATACTCACTCATGAATTTGGAGGTATCCTTTTATTTTACTTCAATTCCCTTTTGCTCAAATCATGCAAAGAGCAGCCCGTCAGGGACGGACCTACATGTATCTAAGGTCTCTGAATTTTGAAAAATAATATTTTTCAGTAATACTTTCAGTAATTTATTTTTCCCTAAAAATTTTTTTTGTCCTCCCAAATTATCTAATTATTTTTATTGAAAAAAAAATATATTTAACATCATACATAATGAAATAATTATGTAAAAATATCAAAATATAAAGTTTCGTATACGAAAACTTTCTTCATCAACTTGATTATCTATTATTTTGTGCTTTATTTTGTTGTTATTTCAATATATATAATATTATTATTTTAATAAAAAAAATATTAGATAAGCATATATATTAAATTATTAATTTTTTATTTAGTACCCGATTAATTAATGAGTTTGAACCCAATAAATCATTACAATCCAATAATTATCCCCGATCAAAATCCTACATCCGCCCTGCAACCCGCCATCATCCTAGTGACAAGAAATTTCCCTGTTAATTGTAAAGTTTCATATATAAATTTAAATTTAACTCAACACTGAATGTTTAATCCTACATTATAATTCAGGTCACAGCTAAGGCCATTTTCTCGGTAATAGCTCACGAAGGGGTGACACACTTCTGCGGGGCCCGTGGTGTTAAATACAATCGTGAATGTAACTCCAATAGACACCATCCTCCCACTCCCTCGAACCGTTGAGGTGATGACAGCTGGTGCAGCCCCAACCCCATCGGTTTTGGCTGCAATGTCCAGCATTGGATTTAGTGTGACTCACACCTATGGCCTCTCTGAGACATATGGCCCATCTACTGTGTGTACATGGAAGCCTGAGTGGGACTTGTTGCCAGCTGATGAGAGGGCTCGGCTGCATGCTCGTCAAGGTGTCAGGTACATTGGGTTGGAATGGTTGGTTTCATTGAGGAATCCAAAAGCAAATGCGGAGGCCTTTGAGAATGGTTGGTTTCATTCTGGCGCCTAGGCGTGAAGCACTCTAACAGGTACTGATGATAATAATTTGCTTTCTTTTTCTTTTGTTGTCATTTGAGTTAACTGGTCGGAATGTTGGTATTCTTGTAGTGTTATCAATACTGGCCAGCTACCTGGTACTTTCTGGTACTAGACCGAATGACTTGTACATGTCTGTATTTTGTACCAGCTACCTGTTGTTGATGCATGGTTGCGTATACAAAATAAATAGCGATTTTTCTGATGAAGAATGATCGAAGAGCTCTCGAGTGAGGCCCGTAAAGTGACATCAGCAGTTGCCCCCACATGGAGTTCTCGTTTGCACCTAGTTTCCAGACCCATTTGCCCAGCAGTGCCGTATTTTGTGCCCTAAGTACACACTCTACGGAAGGCGATGTAAGAGAGCACATCATCTACCAGCAATGCATTGCCGATTAGGGACATGATGCTGTCAGGAAAGGCCGACGCATCTTTAAGCGCCTGCTCATTTTATTAAATAACGAAAAAGTGATAACATATTTTTGACTCGAGGTATCACGCTTTCTTCTCTTCATTTGCATCTCTGTCGCTTGCTAGCTCGTTCGCCGTCTCCGACTCCAGTCATGCCCAAACCTCTCTTCTTTGCTCGAACCCTCCTCTCCTCTCCCCTAACCGAGTCCGATCACCTCTTCATCTCCGTCAGCCTTCGTGCGTAAGAAAATAGCGGCTACATTAACCAATCAAATAAAACGCTTGGCAGCGGCTGCGATTTATACCAGACTTCAACCTATTATTCTCAATAGCGATGAACATTTTAATGGGACCATGAGGACATTTTGTTGAAAAATTTCGATGTAAGGGAGGACATTTTATTGAATATTTTAGATGCAAGGTAGTTTGCTTAAATTTATTTGCAAGAGGGCAATTATTAAAATTTCCTATCATTGTTGATATCAACTTTATTATTTAATTTAACAAGTTATTATTCAATGAAATACTATAATTATAAATAATAATTCATTTAAGTTGAATAATAAAATATTATAAAAAATAAATTAACTAATTAAGTCATTATTATGAATAATAAAAATAAATTAACTAATTAAGTCATTATTATGAATAATTTGTTTAACTTGAACAGTAAAATTGATATCTACTAATCTACTATGGTATTAATTATAGTATGTGTATATCCGCTCCCTACCAATTAATATGTTTCTTTTGGAAAAACTAATTATTAAAAGAAGGAATAAAATGTAGAAAATTGAATGGAACGCTAATTATTAAGAATAGAATTTCAAAAATGCTTATTGAAAGATTTTTTTTTCCGCACATCATTCTGAATGATTTATTCCAAATGATGATGATGCTATTTTATTGAAAAACGAGTTTCGATCAAAATATAGTAAAAATATATTTGCATTTGTGTAGTCGTTTCTTCAAATGGTCACTTGCTCTACAGTTGCTATGGTCCAGTCGAAAGTGTTTCTGATGTGCTCATTAAGATTGAAAATATCAGAAACGTTGCCTACGAGGAAACAACAGTTATCACTTATTATAATTTCATATGATGGAGAAATTATTAAGTAAAATTAACATATCACAAGAAATAGTTATTATTTAAAATAAGTACTAGTTAGATATTTAAAAAGATAAAAATATTTTCAACAAGAAATTATATCAAAAATTGAGCACAGATAATTTTTTGAAATGTTGAAAATTCACAAAATCAGGAATATGATTAGCCCATGTAACTGATTTATGTAGAGAGGCGATGCCAATCATAGCCATGCGGTTCTGTTGGAACTCCATCACATTCATAATTATATGAGTCGAGCCGAGCTAAGCAAGCTTAACCGAATAAAATTGGCTTGTTAATTACTTCTGAGTTAAAAGTTATCTTAAGATCGGTTAATTAAGTTAACGATCTAACTGAGCTGACTCGTCAAAACTCCTTTAATAATTATTTATGATATTTTATATTAAAATTTAAACAAAATATTAAGATAATTAATGATAATATATTTCACACAAATTTAATACAATAATTTAAGTGCATATCATACTATGATCTAGTTACTATGCTAAAAACTCATAATAAAAATAATAAAAATAATATGATTTATAAAATATAATATTTTTTAAATAAAACTGTGCAGTAGATAATTTTTTAAAAAAATAAAAATAGTTAGAATGGTACTACTGCATACCAGTTAATAAGGCCTTCTCCAGTACCAGTACATCATATAACAGTTGGATCTTAAATTCCACTGTTATCTCTTACGTGGATTGGTTTTTTTACTATTCCTAAATTGAGTAATCTTCCATCTCAGTGCAATAATTTTAATCATGAAAGTTATTTTCCCTTTAGTAGAAAATTTACCATATTTTTGCAATCTGTAAAGATTGTCTCCGATTTTTGCAAGTAGGGTGAGCTCCAACTGTCAAGGGCCAAGTAGACCGCCTCTGCTTCTGCCTGAAAGGCTGAGGCGGCTTCTAGAGGTAGGAAATGAAGCAACTGGAGCTGTCCGTTGCTCGCAAAAGGGCCACACCTGCTCTCGCCCGGCCATTTAGATGCAATATAATTTACAACCATCTCTTTAATTTCTTCGATATCTTCCAGTGAATAAGATTGAGGAGCTGGTTTGATAGCCTATTAAAAAATTAAAATTTCATTAGTTTGATTAAGCAAACAAATATGTAAAAGAATTAAAGATTAATATGAAGTTTATTTTTATATCTGTGGTAAATTTTTGTTGCTAGAATATGTAGTTATTATATTATGCATCGATTTCATAACATAATAACCGCACTCTTTACCGCTTGGCTGGTTTGGACTCTAAAATGTTGCAAGAAAAAAATGAAATAATAGCATAAGGCCTTATATAATAATCATTTAAAGTTTGGAATTACACACCTGAATCATTTTTCAAGTGAACTTGAGTTTTTTTTCTTGAGCGAATTATTTTTCAATCCAATAATAGCGTAAGGCCCTTATATAACAATGATATGAGTTATCAATTACAGTACATACTAAATTGTCGAAGATAATAGAAAAAACTTACGTATTTAATACTGGTTGGATAATATATGTTTCATCTTTATGATTCAATGAGTCCACGACGTAAACAACAGAGGGTTTGAGCCGCACAATCAAAAGAATCCAATGCCCCCCTACAATTTATACGTATTAATATGAAGATTAAGCAATTAAGCAATAGATAAATAAGCAAATTAATTAAGATTTGAAGTTCTAACTTTTCAATGTACGGAAGAAACATGTAGGAGTTTGGATTCTCGCATTTAACAAAGTATTGCCCCAAATAATTGACTGTGCGCTCGATATCACTTTGAATTTGTGTTTCCGTGCAAAAATATGGATCGATAAATTTACAATTGTCAATTAAGAAACTCTTGCACGTATCATGGGAAACCCTACAATATATACAATAATTAGTCTTAAAATAATTATTAAAATGCTAAAAAAAATATTATGATTCTATTCTTACATGCGAAAAATCGTAGAATCGAGACATTGAGCCATTCATCCTTAAAAAGCTCGATGATATATGAGGCGGCCTCTAGAGGTAGGAAATGAAGCAACTGGAGCTGTCCGTTGCTCGCAAAAAGGGCCACACCTGCTCTCGCCCGGCCATTTTGGTCAAAAGAGGCATCAACCATCGCAAATGCTGCTTCAGCAGTACTCATCACTATGCCCAAGGTATGCTTCTCTATCGGATGTAATATGTGATGCTTGAATGGGTGTGTTCTCTTTATTTGTGCTGTTGTTAGGGCTTTGTGCACTATGGATTGTGAGTTCGGGGGATGTTGTTCAAATATGAATTCATTTCGGGCCCCACTCTTCATAGGAAAACATTTAGGTTTGGTTGTACATCGATACTTCAAATAACTTGCTAATAAGGATCAATTGTAGGTGTATTGTTTGGCATCTGTTGTGCATTTAAGATATCATTCCAGACCCTTGATCAGACTTTGTTGTAGCATTTTGTATTGCATTTATCCCTGCCCCATTAAAACTACTAATCAGCTGCCCATTTTCCATTGTAGAGTCTGTCGATCCCACAAGTCTGCAACCACGAGCGAGGTATCTGCATCATCTAGAGACGCATCCTGCCAGCCTAGGAACCATGGCTCACCTACCGCTTGGATTTCATTCTCCGAGCCCATTTGATATGTAAAGTGTTGTAATAATTTATCTCTAATGATTGTAATATATTAATCCATATTGTCACAAGGTACCTTATCCTCTATATTTTACTTTACACACTTACCCCCAAATACTATTTTTGTTCGTAAGTAGGGCCATAGGGCTTTCCCCAGTAGTGCCTCATTTAGTGTTGTAAGTTTCCTTAGGCCCAATCCCCCCTCTTCCCTTGATGTACATATTTTATCCCAAAATGTGTATGCTAGATAATGTGTTTGATGAAGTTTCTCCATAGAAACCACTGTATAGCACCCTCAAGTCTGTTGATTGTCACTTTTGGCAGTGTTTTCGCCCCATATAATAGATAGGAACTACTTTCATGACGTGTTTGAGTAGGGTTACACGCCCCGCATGTGATAACATGCCCATTTTTCAGCCTAAGCACTTCCTTCCACCTGATTTCCATCTGGTGATAGTGTATGCTATACACCTTACCTTTTGGTACTGGATAATCTAGATAGGTTGTTTGATCGTTAGGTTCTTGTGCTAGGAAAATCCTAGTGGTACCGAGATAACCCAGATAGGTTGTTTGATCATTAGGTTCTTGTGCTAGGAAAATCCTTAGGACCTTTTGTTTCATCCTGTCTATGACTCTATTCGAAAACCATACCACAGATTTTGCATTATTGATCTTTAATCCTGACATATTTCCAAATTCACTCATCCACTCATCTACCTCTGTGCCTTATGTTGTTCCAAATAAGACAAGATCGTCAACATACATGCTATGCGAAATAGCAGGTGCTCTAGGAGCCAAAAGAATCCCCTTATTTTTCCTTCTCTTTGTTTCGCTACAATCATCCTTGTTAGAACCTCCATAGATAGAATAAACAAATAAGGTGATATAGGACACTCTTATCGTAAATCTCGTTCAGGTTTAATGTAACCACTCCCTGCCAGGCCATTCAACTTGATCGACAACTTTGAGCTTGTCGCATAGATCATGATTAGATCTACCAGGGAAGAAGGAAAATCGAAACTATTCAGCACTCCTCGCAAAAAGGTCCAACTTAGAGTGTCGAATGCTTTGAATAGATCTGCTTGTAACACAAAACCCTTCTCCTCGTAGTCCTTTGAGCGAAAAGAAAGTAGAACTTCATTCATCAGTAAAACACTTTCCTGAATGCACCTTCCTTTCTGAAAAGTCATATGTGTGTTTGATATCAATTTAGAAAGTACCGGTTTAACTCTGTTTGCAATGATCTTCATCAACAATCTTAAAAAAATGGAACATACTCTTAGCGGGCGGAAGTGCGTCGGGGTTGTCGGATAGTCAATTTTTGGGATGAGAACTAGGTGTCCATGCATCCAGGAGTTTGGCAATTGGCCCGTCGAAAAGCATTTTGTAGCTCCCGCACTACCTCACTTCCAATGATATCCCATTCTCTCTGTAAGAATCTGACTGTGAAACCATATGGCCCCGATGCCTTATCAGGCCCCATTTCTTTCAAACACGAAATGATTTTTACAGCTATTGGCACGCCTGTTAGCCTCGGCTGTGTCTCTGTGGGTATTATTGATAGACCCAGATCGAGCGCTTCAAGCCGTGTCCCACCTGTGGTTATCTCCCTCTTATAGAGGGTTTTAAAATAGCACACCAGTATTGTTCTTATTTGCTACTCGGTATCCGTCCATGTCCCATCTTCCCTTTACAAAGACTTAATTTGATTTTGCCTCCTCCTTATAGTTGCCATAATGTAAAAATCCTTGTGTTGTGATCCCCGAATGACAACCAATTTACCCTTGATCGCTGATGCCATAATAATTCTAATTGGCTCTGTACGGTTTCATACTCTTGCTACAACATTCTTTCCGCATCAAAATTCCTCTACATCGGGTTAATGTTTGCACCTTTAAGATTTCCTTCTCTAGGTGTTCCAACCTTTTTTGGGAAGGGATAGTTCCTAGACCATCGATGTAGGCCTCGCCTTAATCCATATTACACTCTTCGTCAAAGCCCTTCAATGTCATTCACCAGTTTTCCAACCTGAATAAACGATATAAGGTGGCCATACGTGTGGTACACAGCAAGATCAGGGCATGATCACTGTAAATCATAGGGAGGTGTTTGACAAGTGCAAGGGGGAACATTTTTTGTCATGAGAAGCTCACAATGGCTTTATCAAATCATTGGAATATGGGGTTTGATGTGTATTGGGTGTTAGTCCAGGTGTATGCTGGTCCAGAATAGCCCAAATCAATGAGGTTTGTTGATTGTAGGAGGTTTCTAAAGGTACGATTGTTGCTGTTCATTATTAGGATCCCCCATATTTATCTACCATGGATGGAATAACATTAAAGTACCCAATGCAGCATAACACGGTGCTTGATGCTCATCTGCAAACGCACTTATCCTCTTCCATATTTTTAGCATTCTATCAATGGCTGGCATCGTCGTAGATTGCTCCACGAATAAGATATTCTTTTCAATACATACGAATATATTTTATATGCTATTTTTGAATTTATGAATAAATATTATTAAAGAATTTAATGAGTTCAATAATATATTAGATATAATAAAGCATATATAAATATGAATGAGTTTAAAGAGTTGATGGATAAATATGATATATTAAAAAGAACTTCAATAAAAAAATATCTTGATAATGTAGCATATATGAGAGGTTAGAGAACTTAACTCTCCTAATGGAGTATAATTATGCTAAGATAATCATTGAATTACATATTCCACAAAGAGGGTTAGCCATCCTCTCACCACAGCTATGCCATGTCAGCTGTTTTATTTTTTTGGCCACCTTTATTTTTCTCAACATTTATGTTTCATCTAGGGGTAATAAATATTGATCCGATTCGACGGATTAATCCGACCCGGATCGATCTAACATGATTTGAAGATAAATGAATTGAGTATGTGTCTAATTTTTTGACCCGACCCAACTTGATTAATTAAAATTTTTAAAATAATTTTATAATTTAGTACTAATTAAATCTTAAATATATATTAATTATACACTAATTAAGATTAATTATAAATTAATTAATTTTTAATTTTTAAAATAATATAACCGAGTCAATTTTTTAAAATAATTGTTCTACCCTGTTCCAAAATGCAACAACATCACAGACACAATTTTTTAGGCAGATGCCCAAGAATTAAGGTTGCTTCTTCAGATATCAAAACGATGACTTCTACGATTAATCCTCATTCGTCATAACTATTCTTAATTTAATTCATGGTTTTATTCATTCCAACAGTATTTTAAGACCAGATTAATTATGAGGCAATCAATCGAACGAGTTTGGATGTTAGACGGATATAAGACTTGTCTTGTCTCGTCTTTTGTGTTTCCTTTTCAAATTATACCGTGTTTCATATTTTAAAGTTAGAACCATATTTATGAAGAGAAGGGATCAGTTGACAATGATTTATTATGACAACTTTGACAATGAATTTTAAATAAATAGAAAAAAAAAAAAAATGAAAAAAAAATGTATAGATGTATTCTTCTATCTTTAGATTGTTAGTCATTTAAATTTCATAAAATTTCATTATCGTTTGATAGTTCATCAAAGACCATCAATTTTTTATGTAATTTACGACGGTTCAAATTTAACGGTCTTTGATGGACTATCAAATAATAATGAAATTACATAAAATTTGAATGACCATCAATCTAAAAGTAGAAGAACACATCTATAAAAAATATTTCATTTTTAAGATTTTTTTCTATTTATTTAAAGGTCCATTGTCAAAATTATCAAAATAAACCATTATCAACTGATCCTTCTCATTTATAAAAGCCCACACGTCATTTTCCTTTTGGATGCGTCGTGACATCAGGACGGAATAAGCGGAAGTTCATTGCAACACTAATTCCAACTGCAGAACTTAATGACTCATTTTTATAACTTAATGACACTTAAATCCAGGGGCAAATCTACATGGAGACGGGAATCTAAAAATTGTATTTATAATTATGTATATTTTCAAAAAAAAAGTTAGAAAAATAGGTTTATATTGAAAAAAAAATTCAAATTTTGATCAGCTGAAAAAAAATCTAATTTTATTCCAATGCGCCAAAGTCTAACTTCACCCCGAATTAAATGTGTTAAGTTCTGTTATATTACTAACAAATCTAAAAATGGAGTACTACATCATTACGACTTCACAAATGATTAAAATAAAAGAACAATAAACACAAAGAGATAAGCTAAGTTAATATGAGTTTTTTTAAATTTCATTTTCGCATTTAGAAAGAACATGTGTTTGAACGAATAGAGGCATTAACAAGAATTATATCAACTAGGCTGTAACTCGGATTTGGCCCTGATAATATAGTTCTCAAATAAATAATTAGCAATATAAATTTTAAATATATTTAATAAAATTTACATTAAAGAAAATATAAACATAATATTTTTAAAAGTTAAATAATAATGATAAATTATAATAATATTAAAATATAATAATCTATAAAGGATCATAAAAAAATTAATTATTTTAGAGCTAAGTTTTACTTTAAGTACGTTACTCACATTACTTTAAATGAGGAGAGAAAAATTATTTTATATGATTTTTTGGATTCAAGATGACTAAAGGATTTAAACAAAATTAATGGTGAGAAAAATAATGATATGACATACTTAAAAAACTTAAAAATTTAATTTTCTTTATGTATTAAGAATTTTTATCTTTATAGAACAAAATTCACACTAGATTATTGTAAACTGAAGATTATCATCCAAATGCATTAAAAATATAAAGTACGCGGAGGAGGAAAGGAGACATTACAAGAAAAATAAAAGAAATGCATTCTTTTTTCTGACAAAATAATATATATGACCAAGGACTAAAATGATATCAACGCAACGCAAGTACAAGATATCGAGGAATAAACAATACGTAAAAGCTGCATCGTGGCGTGCACATTGTTACTTTCTCTTGTGGGGTCCACTCGTGGTTTAACACTAGAGCAGACAGAATCCGATCCGATCCGAGAAACCCATCCGATCCGTTCGGATCTGAATCCGATTATATCTGATTTTTTAAGAAAATCAAACTGATCTGAACTCGATCCGATCCGACCGACCGATATCAAATGACTTTCAATCCAATCGAAATCTATCAACGATCTGAAAAAAATATAACATATAAATTGACCCGACCCGACCCTGACCTGACCCGGCCCGACCTGATTTCTTCCAGAAAATCAAACTAACCCGACCCGCCCAACCCGAACCGACCCGCCCGATTACCACCTCTAATAACCACACAGTTTTGCATTCCGCTATCTACTTAGAAAGTAGATATTTTTGTTTGTAGAGGAATGGACCTGTAGCCGGAGGTTTATCTTCTTATTTTGTCTAAGTAATTTTTATGATACAATAAACGCTTATAATATATTTTTTTAAAATAGTATTTAGATAAAAACAACTAGATCATAAGTATGTTTATGATGGTTTAGATAAAATATCTATTAAACTTGAAATAAATTAGAAATTAATCGGTCATTTATCATAATGTTATTGAAACTTTTTTTGAGTAAAATGAAAGTCTAGACTATCCATTTTTTAATTATCTATAAAAAAAATCCTCATACAGATTTTGAACCTATGATCTCTTATAGGGAGATCATTATCTCCGTCACTAGACCAAAAGTTAATTCTCAGTCTCATTAAAACTTCCTCCTTAAAATTTTAAAATTGTACAAAGAGTAACAAAATCTCTTTCATATTGACTAAAGTTTATTAAATATTCTATCTAAATTATTAAAAATATATATAACTTTAATTTTTTATTTAGATAATATTTTTGAAAAATATACCATAAAGTTGGATGTATATAATTACTGTGATTATTTATTAGGGGCCAGCTCTTTATTAGGGAAGGAGATCTCAGAAGAGATTGCAACTGTAAAATACATGTGAGACTGTGAGCACAGATCTTCTATTACAACCAAGAAGGGGAATTTGCTAGAGGCACCCTTCCTCTGGATTTTTTTAGTTCGGAGATTTCCTCACGGAGATTTAGATGACTCATTTTAATTTGAATGATTGTGTAAAAATTTAAATATAAATTTTGAAGCATGAAAAATTTATTATTATTAAATTTGAACTGTTGATAGGTGATTGAATGATTTACAACAAAAAAAAAAATCTCTGTATAGAAAATCTCTCCAGAGAATGTGAATTCTAGTCCTTAGAAAGTACAGAAGGAAACACTCATGCCAAGATCGTCCATAATTTACCAAAATTGTTTTAGAAAATTTGTATAAGAATTCACTCAGAAAAAATATTAATGCTTTTGACATATTAATGTGATCTCTTTAATTGTATCATGTTTACGTATTGCTAATGGATCAACTTGTTGACGGTTACTTAATTGTATCTCATATATCAAATTGATCACATAAAAAGATTTGCATATTCATGATGAATTTTTATATTCAAATTCGATTATCTTATTTATTTTACACTTAAATTTCATATAACTAGTAATTTTTACAGAAGTAATTTGATAAATACATGGATCTTCATGCAATTATAAATAAATGATAAAGTTCATCAGTTCTCATCATTCATAGATACATTGATTTTATGAACTATGCTATAGTGAGTCATCAAATACAAATTTTCTTTTGTACTTTATATCATATCTTTTATTTTTAAATTCAAAATATCAATCTAATCATTTAAAATTATTTTCATATTAAAATGTATCTTATGTGTTTTATATCAGATATATTTTACTCGAACCCAATCAAATTTAAATACTGATTTTAGATAAACCATTACACAAATGCACACATAGATATCGGACCCAATAATGTAGTTCCGCGTGTAAAATATCACATTAAAAAATAACTAAAAGTGCAACTAATAATTTCCCACCTTTTGGGGGCTTGCACTTAAATGAGTATTAAATAAATCGCGCGTGCGGCATGAACCAACAACCGAAATTAAGCAATTTCACGGCCTACACTGTAACACTGTACTCACAAAAACGTGCACGTTTCTTCATTGTTTATATTACACACTGTTTATATTTTTTTTTTTCTAATTGAATGCTTTAGTAAGAATCAGATTGGGTTCAGATTTTAGTTTGAACTCGAATTAGTTGGGTGGATCAATTTATATGTTATTTTTTTTTAGATTTTAGATTGCATATTATTTAATTTTAGATCAGATCAGTTTGAATTCAATTTAAGTCAGTTTGATTTTTTAAATCAGATCAAATCGAATTTGAATTTGAATAAATCTGACAAGTTTTTCGGGTTGAATCGAATTTTATCATCTTTACTAAGACAAAACGACTTAGTAAAGATTGTATATTATTTGATTTTAGATCAGCTCAGTTTGAATTTGATTTAAGTCAGTTTGATTTTTTTAAATCAAATCAAATTGAATTTGAATTTGAATTTGAATAAATCTGACAAGTTTTTCGGATTGAATTAAATTTTATCATTTTTACTAAAAAAAAGACGAAATTTAGGGAAGACCCTGAAAATATTATAGAACATTTTAGAGAGGCCCTCCAAATTCCTCTTGTTGGCAGCTCTACATCCAGAGATTTGACGTGATCTACCTGTGAACAGTTTGACT
Source organism: Schoenoplectus tabernaemontani (assembly GCA_037127355.1). Taxonomy (NCBI): domain Eukaryota; kingdom Viridiplantae; phylum Streptophyta; class Magnoliopsida; order Poales; family Cyperaceae; genus Schoenoplectus; species Schoenoplectus tabernaemontani. The sequence goes on from CM073754.1 coordinate 1,774,236, forward strand.
CAAAAAAAATTTTGTTTGTTTTCCTTTATATAAAAATATTGTTTTCATACTGGGCAATGAATATAACGCGTATGCAATTGTCGGCAACTATCAGAAGAATAATGACTGCAACCAGCATAAATCATAGGTCTGACAATAACTGATTTTGTCTTCCTACAGGAAAAGACATTTTTAAATAGTTACAATATATTTCCAAATCAAAAAATAGTTCCACCATATTGAAAAATGATATGAATAATGAATTTGAGAAATCCATATTTAAAAAAATAATAATAATGAACAAGTAATAGAAAACTTTTTCTATATAAGAGATAGGTCACATTTTAACTATTTCTTGTTGAGCAGAAAATTAAAAAAAAAAACACTTTCATGAATTAGTCTGTATCGAATTTAATATTACTGCACCTAATATTTTATCAAATATCAGTAAATACAGATCGTTGAACATGCATTTCAAACCATTTGACTACCGGTAAATTTTGAATTAATTTCATCACTTCTTATCTGCATGCTATACATATAATATAGAAAAATTACCACATTCTAACTATGAATTTTAAGATATTATGATGATGTCGAGAGATCTTGTCCCATTGAAATTATATTTAGTTATAGTTTTCAGATGGCAACGGATGAATATTTTTGAATTCATTACTATCCATGAATAAACAACACACTATCTTTGATCAAATCCTTTTCAACTATTTTAAAATAGGTGCTATTAAGTTCTTAACAAATTGTTGGATTTGTTTTTCAGTTATTGGTGACCAGATAAGATTCTTAGTCATCGTATCTACATTTCATGCATTATTTTAGCAATAATATGTATGCGATTATTTGACATCCTTTGTACAAAAAGTAATTACATGAGTTTTTTTTTTAAAAGGAATTATTTCCTATCTTTGGACTAGAATAGTTTACTATATAATTTTCTTAAATTAAAATAAAATAAAAAGTTGATACAAGCAGAAAAAAAAAAGGAAATAAGAGGAAATAAAAGAATGTCCGGAATGATAGCGACTGAGCAACCTCCCTGGCTAGCGTTTGAATTTTTATTTTCCTCTTATTTGTTTCTAGAGAGATACGTAGTTGTTTAGAGAGAGAGAAAGAGAGCGACCAGTCCGAAGAGATTTTTGTTTGATTTTGCTTCATCATATTTAATTTAAATGGTGTGAATTAATTGTTCTTGATGCATCACTAAGTATCTTATGAAACTTAGTTGCAAAATTATCTTTAATTAGCAAATTTTGTTTATTGAAATTATCAAAATAACATCGTCAAATGGTATAAGCGCTAATATTTGCCCTAGATTCGACAATAATACCACAAGTGCATACTACATGAACCAACAAAAGGGCTCACTTTCCATTTAAAGACCTCTCAGACCTTTGTTACGATATCCCCGTGTTTATTTTTTTCTCTCACCTAGAGCTATCAATGGCTAAGATAAATACGGATAAAAATATTTTTATATTCATATTCATTAAAAAAAATATTCATATTTTATCTTTATTTATTAAAATTTTCGGATAACGAACAGATAACTATTGTTTTATAATACGACTGCATGACGGTATATGCGGTTCATTTATGCTTATGTGATGTGATGCCGCATGCATAAGAGTATGCATCCGTATATTCAACAATGCGCATTGATTTTAAATATTTATCGTATTAAGTCTATAAAATTAATTATATTATATTTTTCATGCAAAATATTCAAAATTATATTAATATTTTAATATATTTTCTTGTTTTATATTAAAATTCTTCAAAAATAAATGACCGATTCAAATATTGTAAGATTTTTTAAAATACATATTTGTATATGTATCTGCATATTGAACCGCATATATATTTGCATGTCACATATGTATTATGCAGTAGTCAATCGTACGTTTATTGAAATCCGTATTTTAAAACGTTGTAGGTAACGATAGATAACGGATAAATTTCTCAACTTCCATTTTAGTCCTTTTCCTTTCTTTTATTTTTAACTTCTTTTTCTAATTAGATATTTTTTTCTTTCTTTTTTTTTCCGCTTCCTCCCTCATCTATATTACGCATCCAATTCCTCCCCCTTTCTCTTCACATCTCCTCTCTCTCTTCACTTCTACAAGGTTTGTTCTAACCTCCCTTACCTACCCTCTTTCATCCCTTTTCGGCCTTCTTTATTCCCTCTCTAAACACCAGCAGCTATTTTGAATTGATCTCTGTTATTGTAGCTGTTTGTTCTGATTTCTTGGGAATAATCAGCACGAAATAATTTTTAGAAAGTAAAGGCTCGAGAGGGGACGGAAAGAGATGGCGGATTGCAATGGAGAAAAACCCAATTCTCACGAGAAAGAGGTATGATTTTTTATGATTATCCTTCTCAATTAAACTCCCATAAACTGGAGAATTAAAATTGAATCTAATATTGGTAAATGTTTGCGGGGCTTAATATTTTGTCAGAATTTACTGGTATAAAACTATGTAAGAAGGACAACATTTGGTAACTCTACCAAGCTAGTTCATTTAAAAAACAAAACAAAAATTCTAACCATACTAGAGCTCTAGAAGAGCAGAAACTAAAATTTCTTTTAGGAGTATAAGAAAGTAGAAGTCGCGAAAAAAAAGCAATATGTATTCGAATTCAATTTCCTCTATCCTTTGTCCCGACTTCTCTTTTGAAATATTTTTTTGATCGTGTTAAAATTAAATAGACCAATACCTACTTTCATTAATTATTTTAATGAGAATTTGCAACGGGATTATTATATGTTTTTTGCTGACCAATTCTTCCAGTCAACGTTTAATAGTCCTGATGGCCCTTTTTAATTTCAGGGTAATACGGAGACGAAATATGGTGGAATTGCTCCCAAGAAACCCTTGATATCAAAAGTGCGTTCTGTACTATCTTGGAAAAATAGAGACAGAATTAAATATTAAGTTCACAAATAAATTAATCATTTAATACAACAGTTGAATAAGTCATATTGGTCAACTGACGCTGGTATAATTTTCTATGCAATTTCTATTATTAACCTAATTTTGTCCCAGAAACGTGCCTCTTGAAAATAATGGGGCTTTTAAGGGCCTTAATTTTTTTTTTTTTTTTTTTTGAAAGTAGTGGATAGACCACCAGTTTCATATTAAAAACAAAAGGTCAGGGTCGGTACCACACCCCGGTACCGGTTGGGGATTTAAACCTACATGTCAGTAAGGGCCTTAATTTATATTTCATGTTCAATCCTTAGTCAATCAATAAAAGCTAGATGCACTTTTTGTGTATGATACAAATGTTTTATTTTCCTCTTTGCACCTACTTTCATGCAGAATCATGAAAGAGCCTATTTTGATTCAGCTGATTGGGTCCTTGGCAAGGTATCAATTGAAAGAGCCTATTTTTTTACTTTGTATAATATAGAATATTAGGATATCATCTCAAAAATATAAACTATTTAAGTTGGTCGAGTTTCTGAGTTGTGTGTGCATATGTTTCATGATTAGCAAGGAACAAATAATAACAATTCAAGGAATGCTGTGGAATCTCTGAAACCGAAGTTGAAGGTTAGATATTCATCCTCTTTATCTTTGCTTCCTTTGAAAGTATTCTGTTTGAAAGTAAATATTCTTTTCTCTTTTATAAGTAAAGCTGGATATGTGACTGCATTTGCACTAGCATTTCCACCTGATATTGGAATATTATTGTTGACAATGGAATTAAATTTTTATCTTGATATTGATAAAAAAAGTGTTCATTTGGTTACTTATTTGGGCGTGTAACTTTGTAAGATGTTTGTTTCTAGAAAGGAATAATTGAAGCAAATTTCTGTTGCAGAGAACCCCACATCATCAGTTGCCCCCTCGCAAGCCTACTTGTGCTTCTAGTTAAAAATAGATGGTACGCCCTATTATGATAAACTGACAGTAGTTAAATTTTGTATTTATCAGTAACCATTTTCTAATTACATTTATTTCTCTTATCTATAGATGAATTAAAGATTGAAGAAACATATGGATATTTGGAAAGGTTAAAGAGAAAAAAGTGCCATGTATATACATATAGTCAGCCAACCGTAGTGGGCCTTTTCTCTGTATCATTGCAATCATAGGTTTTTCAGATATTGTCAATGAAATATTAAAATTTTAAATGTTTGTAGTGGGGTATTCCTCCGTTTTTATGCTCAATTTCTCATATGTGGTATGCATTCAGAAGTTTCAAAATCAGTATAGTGGAAAATATTCAAGGTTCATGCACACGAGTCTGCATCTGCTATTATTATTCCAGATTCAGACTGCTATACCTTGCTTTCCTATACGGACCGTCCAATTAAACTGTGATTTCATGGTAAATAACAAAGTGTCCAGTGCATTTGATTTAGATTCTAATCAAAATTGTGGTCTTGCAGTTCGAAACCCATGAAACTCACACATTGCAATTCAGAACATTCAAGCAAGCATGTTGCTTTGATAGTTGGGGTTAATTTGGTACGCCTTTTGTTGTCATGGGGTGAATATCTTTCATAGTACTGTATGTGGTACAGTGGTCAGCGAGATGAATCCATTATTACATACTAAAGTATTATATCCGTTGCTTTAAACGAGGAGAGAGAAAAAATTATATATGAATTATTATATTTAAGCAGATGAAAAAATTTAAATAAAATTAATTTAGAAGAAAATGATAATGTGACATATTTAAAAATTTTAAAACTTAATCATCTTTATATATTGAAAATTCATAGAGACTGTCCATGTACAGAGGATATGAATTGAGTTGGAGTGTAGTACTAGTCACCTCACTCTGCATTTTATAAATTGGGCTTGTTGTAAGGCCTTATTACAGTTTTCTGGATACAAATTTCATATGTTAATACTTTTGCAGCCCCTACAAAGATAAAGATACTACCGGTAGGAAGACCCAAAATGATAATTTTCCAGCCTTTAAGAAAATTCTCTGAAATCATCAGGCTAAAAATATGGCATGGGCCAGTTCTTATAGCCTATTACGTAAATAGAATCTCATTTGAAGCTCCCCACGCAAGAATCAACACCAATTGAACGATTGATTGTTATCTGGTTCATCGGACAAAGAACAGATAGAATCACATGTCCAGTACAGATGGTGTGGACCTCACTCTCTATATAGAAATATGGATTTAAAAGTATTGGAAGTAGAAATTGTTAGTTACAACAAAAATAAGAGGAATGCCAGTCAGAATAAATTGGGACAAAATATATGATTTTACTTCTTTAATTTTTAATGGTACTTGTCATTTTTTTTCTTATAGATAAAACTTGCATATCATGCTCAATTGCTCCTGCCAACAGTATTCTTAAGCACCTAAATAAAATCATTAATCATTACGAGATTTTTGTTGGTATTTTCCTACGGAAACAGCACAATTATTGGTTCTAGAATATTAATGAATCTTGAATCTGAGTAGTTGCATAATACTAACTGCATAAGTATTGTAATTGGATAACTCCTAACGGGAAGTAACCACCGACGCCAGTAACAGTACTCAGATCAACTACCTTGAACTACACCTGTCTCTAACAACAAAGATAACAACTATCCAGATGTAAAATGGACCTACTTGATGGCAACATATAAACACACACCCTGACACCCACACAACACAATGCCTTTATTCTTCTTCTTTCAACAAGCCCCTTTAGGATCTCCGTAGCAAGTTTTCACATGCTGATACAAACTTTAGTTGGTCTTTAACTCTTTATTATTATTGTATTTTTTTATTTATTTTTTTGCATTTCTTTCTTCAAATGAAAAACAAAAGAAAAGTGCTAAAGTGGACATTGCCAACACATGCTTTAGAAGGTTCTTGAAAGCAACCTTGTGCCTCAAATATAAGATTCCTCCTACATATTTTTCTTTTCCTTTACCCATAATTTGAGGGTTCCCTATTTAATTAGCTATGTAGCTCCCTATTAAGGCTATCTATCTTTTTCATATAAACTTTTCCTGTACGGAACCAACATTGACAGTTTGACTGTGCAATTTTTACAATTAAAAGTTTAGACCACTGTGGGCTTTTACTTCTTGGGTATTAATGTTTGCTCTCTTTTTTTCTACCGATTCTCGTGTCTTCGCTGTATGATTCTTTTATTTTCCTTTTTTTTGGATGATACTTCTCTGTATGATATTGATTTTTCTTTATTTTAGAATACCTTTCATTTTTCTAGTTGCTGAATTAAGAACTAGTAGCTGAATGTTTTGTATTTCCTTCCTTTTTCTTTTTTGATGTTAAGGACTTTGCCTGAATTTTTCTAATTTGCAATTAAACTAGTGCCATGGGCTTTCACCCTTAAAAAAAACTTTTTCTCTTCTTCAGAAAGTAATATTGTGCTATTTTCAGAGTACGGCGACAACTAAAAAATGTTAAAATCTATATTCTATTTTAGTCATCTCCCTGTCTTCCATCATTATTGAGAAACCTTTTTTTATGAAAGGAGAATTGAAATAAATTCAAAGAAAATCTTTAAAAAATAATAAAAATAGAAAAATATTATGGAAATATCATTGAAGTTTAAATTGATATTTTTTTTAATTTTGTACAATTTAAATATATTTTGATAGTCCATAAGGAATGATTATATTAGAATGGTTAAAAACTGCATCATCGCAACAGTAAAAAATGCTTAATCACAGGATAAAATTCTTACACTTTACTTTTATTAGTCCCCTATATTTTCCAAAGATAAATGGTCAGAAAATATGGACGAAATCTAAGTACACTATTTGTAAAAGAAAATGCATCTCTCAAAGTTTCTAGTGGCTGGCACTAATCAAGTGTACATCTAATAAATTTAAACGTGGTCCACAATCTATTTAACTTGACAAAATAATATCATAATGTGAGAAACAGCTTTGTGCAACCTTACACCAAAATGAGGTCTACCTAAAACATAGGTTAAGACTATGTAGCCAAAAATTAATTTTTTTTTTAAATCTTAAGAGTCGTACAGAGAATCTTTCAGACCTGTATTATATTGATACTGATACACTTACATGAACAACTGTGCGGTCGCTGTCACAGTGCAGTACCTCAAAAACTGTCCCCGTGAAAGTGAGGGTAATTTTTTTTTGTTATTCTAGTAAAAATTTCTAAAGAAGCAAGACATGCTTCGAATTTGTAGTATCCAAAATTTTTGGGTGAACTTCGTTTTTCATGTTCGAAGGAATTCATGACATAATTATAGTGTTCTAAATGTTTATTTATCATAACATGGAACGGTACGGTCCGATACGGCACAGTTTTGGATTTGTACTTTTAATCGTACAGTGTCTGTTTTTTTACAAAATCGACACGTAACAGTACATAAACTAGATACGACACGACACGAAATAATAATACCGCGACACGATACAAGTTTAATATTTTTATAATTTTGGCATCAAGTCAAGGATATGTTCCCAAACTTTAGCATCCATGTGATATTATTGTCGTTCTGGCGTCCATAGTACCTTTTGACTCATGTTTTAGCATAGTTAACAACATTTTAACTAACAAAAAAAATGAGATTTGATAAGAAAATATTTCAGATTCTAGTTTTGTTGAAGGACTAGGACGATGCAGAAAGTATATTTCAAGATAAATCGTTAATGTATTCAATTGATCGAGAAGAAATTACTACTGCATCAAATTATGATTCAAGTGAAAGGATGTCAGAGATGAACTAGTATTGTGAGAAAGAAGGTTCTTTTGAGAGATACTCAAATCTATATATGTACAATTGTGAAGAATATGATTATATATTATTAAGACATATTTATCACGATTAAGTCATGTTATACTACATAAATACGATACGATTAGACACGACACGGTAGGCACGGCGTGTCTTATTTGTGTCGTGCTATAACTGTGCCGTGTCGCCTCTCTTTAATTTTAGACACAACTTGGCACGACAATTAAAAAATAAAAAGATAAAAATACACGACACGACACAGCACGTGGCACGATGTGCTTTAATACACGATACGAAACGACACAAATTTATAACAATACATACTAATAATAAGGACTAGCACAGAAAATTTTCTTAAATTTATTGGGCTTTTGGTAAATCTAGGAAACGAGTTTACAGGAAGTTCTTTTTACGATATGTGAAGTAATATATATGATAGGGGTGTCAATTATTGATCTGATCCATGATCCGATTTGATATGATCTGAATATAAATGGGTCAGGTATGGGTTTAATTTTTTTCATCCGAATCGGGTCGGGTCGTGTTCGGGTCAACCCGACCCAATTAATTATATTTTTTAAAGTTATTTTATGATTAAGTACTAATTAAAGTTTAAATATATACTAATTATACACTAATTAAGATTAATTATAAATTAATTAATATTTTATTACTTAAAATTATATAAAAATAATTAATAAATATTTAATTATTTTACACGGGTCGGATATGAGTCAAGATTTTTTGACCTGAATTTAATCAAGCCGGGTTCAAATCGGATAAAAAAATAAAATAAAATAATATGACCCGACCCGACCAGACCCGTTGACACCCCTAGAGAACAACTAAACTGGAAGTTTTATGGGGAGTTGGGGATTATAAAGTTCTTCCTTATGATCGTTTCAAATCAACTTTTCCGTGGGATCGATTGATTCATAGATATAGTGCTCATCTAATTTGCATTCCAATGTGTTTATACTTTTTTTTATAAAAGTTGTTATATTTTATTATTTACTTATATCTTATGTCATTAAAAATAAAAGAATTAAAAATTATTTTTTACTGACTGGACAAAGTATGTAACTTAAAACGATGATTATTTACAAAAAAAAAAAGAATGAATAATTTTTACACCATGTATAAATAATATTAAGAAATAAAATATTGCAAATAAAATTAGGTACTTTTCGGGTGAAGATAACTAAATAAGTGATGTAGGACACAAGTCACATGAATTAATGAATATTTTTTCGGACATTCATTATATAGTGCAGATGAATGTAATTAAGGGTGCAAACGTGGTAAACGAACACGAAAGAAGGCTCTTTCGTTAACTGTTGTGTTAACAGTTTCGTTTATCATGAAATAAAAATTAAATTTTGTGTATTTTGTACTGAGATATACTTAACGAAATAAAAAATAGTGTTTTATTTAATAGCATAAAATAGAAAATAGTTTCGTTAATTATTTCATTTAATAAATGAAAGAAAATATTATTTTGTAAACTGTTTCGTTTATCACGAAACGAAATGCATTTCGTTGACACCACTAAATGTAATATCTTTGAGAGTCAACAAATCAGGCTATATAGCATGTTAGCAAATTGCCCATTTGTTTGTTTGGATAAGAGAAAAGGCCTTTCCCTTAGTCCTCACACTCTCTTTGTTAATCTTACAAAGATGTTTCATGGGTTGTTAGAATTAATTAAGTACCCGTAATTCAGAACATGTGACGAATCCTCCTTTTGGTCACCTTTTTCTCTGTTTTTTAAGATTCTCTCTCCTTTTCTGAGAAACATGTGATGAATCCAGTTGAGCTAAAGACCATGCTAGTTGCTCTGCTTGGATATACATGAGATTTAACAAAATATTTTACAGTTGTACACAACAAACTCCCACATAGAGCGCAGGCAGCTCAATCTCATTTATAATTGGCTCAGTATAAAACTACTAATAGGATTGAGAAAAATGCCAGTGAAAAAGTGGCAACCATCTAGGCTGTTATATATATTTTGGTGATTAATTTTTTGTTGGTATGGTAGATTCATGAACAATTAATACTGATAAGAATGGTGGATGCGCGCACTTTTTCCTCAGTATCCACAAATAAATAAATTGTTACTAAAGCAATAATTGTTTGGCATGGCAATCCAAATTTGTCCTGACAACGCAAATTCGACAGAGACGTAGCATGAATCTATGTTGCTCCTGCCAAAAAAAAGAGTGTGTAGAGCTGGATTCTGACTCAAAAACGATATACAAAGAAAGGTTATGTGGTATTATGATTAGGGATATCAAGTGAATAGTCTCTTTGAACAGTATCATGGCCCTACTTTTCCAGCTCAATCTAAACCCCACTCCACTGCATAGTCCATGTCAAGTCAGTTTTACTTGGACCTAACCTAAGGACCAACCTGAGCCTCAACAGAAATCCTAATATAAATCTAAATTTTATATGTGTTTAATCTATAGTTATAGTTATAAAGCTTGTAGCATGGATGTAGAATTCGGTTCTATACTTCTAGTTCTATGTTCCAATTCTCATGCAGAAAACAAGATTTAAAGTGTGCATTTACCAACTTACCTCTTTCTTCTACGGATATCTAGGTTTGCTTTTGGAAAATTAGTTAATTGAAATAAATTGCTGATACCTAGATGTCAATGCATATAGCTGTCAAGATATTTTGCTATGCTAGACAATAATGCGCATTTCAGATATGCATTGAAACCTATATATTTTTCTTCTTGTTTTTTACAAGAAAGATTAGAACCGGCCTCTCAAATTTTATAAATATTCATATAAGATCCCATTTGAATTTAGATATATGACCGCTCATTTATCATCAGATCAAAAACTGATTCTTCAATTTTTTGTTCCCATTTTATGTTTGGAAGTAAGATTAAAGCTTCAATGCAATAGGCATTAGAAGATCTAACAACCAGGACGATGTTTTAAGGATTGAGAACTAATTTTTTTTGAAGATCCTAAGTTTGAATAAAAGCTCAAATAAAAGTTAATTCATAAAGAATAAAGCTTTTAATCCCGAATGAATTGGGATAGACTAGAAATGAAATTCAATTTGAAATTATAAGATCAGAGATTTGTTCAGTCGGTCAACAGGACAAGAACGAGAGGATAAAAGAAAACAGAAATAGATGCAACTAAGAGCAAATACACCCAACACCACAGGTTGAATGAACTTTTTACTTGTTAATGTGGAAATAATAATAATAATAATATATAATTAAAACATGATGTTGATAATAATAGTAATAACTCTATTAAGATATATAAGTACCGAAGTCAAGTCGCATTCATATATTGATATAGTATTTATGTTCATTAATTGCCATTTAGGCCCACTATCATGCATGGTGTTTTGTACGCTCTATCTTGTGCTACAATATTGCACGTCTATCTACTTATCCCGGCTATATCTACCTTATGCATGACCTAGATAAGTCATATATATGTCGGGTGAGTAAATATGAATCACATCATTACAGGCTGGCTGGGAATAATACATCAACATGATTCAAGTGAATAATATATCAGCATGATTCAATTAGCATGAGCTGGTGCATGCCTTTAATTTCAAAAAATATGGAAGTATATTTCCAGCTGAAAAAGCATATATCCTCTTTTAACGGTCAATTTGATATTTCCAGCTCAAAAACATTCTTCCCAATTAACATTAGGTATACTGGGACTTGAAGTTGAAGTATTTGCCCAAGATGGGGTGCAGGGGAAGAGAAGGTAAAACGAGATTAATGTTAATCTCACAAGAAGAAATTATCCCAGAGGGGGAAGGGAAGCTTGCAAAAGACAAGAGAGCAAAAAGATGCTCTCCTCATCATGGAAACAGGAACAGTATTATTATGCATCAATGCCTCTTTTCTCTGATTTGTGTTCTCCAATGAGAGAAAGGGGGGACCCCTGTTGTCATATATATAATAAGGCAAGCGAGGTTCCCGGATGCAAAAGTACAACCAATGAAACTAGAAACCACCACTTCAATCATCAAAGGCCTCAACCAATGTTGACAGCAGAATAAAATTATGTTACCCTCAAAAAGCACCGGTTATCAAAGTATAATAAAATGTCAAACTAATATTGAGGTTGATATATATGTATATCAGTATATGTATATGTATATGTATATGTATATGAAGCAAACCAATTGAATTGTCTGGGCCCAGTGAGTAACTTCATGTCAGGGGCGGCCCTTTAGGAACCCACGAATAGAAGTTTTGCTTAAATTTACGGAAGCTTTTGTGAGTTTAATTTAAAATATATATATTTTTATTTATATTATTTAATAAATTCATTATATTAAAATTTTATGAGATAAAAATTTTATTATTATATTATTTTATTAATATTTTAATGTCATTTTAAAAATCTAAAAATATACTTAGAAGTTTCAAAATATAAAAGAATTAATGATTATTCTCATGTCCTCAGCTCACTCTATATGGTGTAACTGACATGGTGCACCTTGTCCGGGAAGATATATGCTTCGGTAGGATTCCCTGTCAAGTGGGTCCAGCCCAGCAAAGAGGCCAGATCACGTGACCTAATTGAGTTTCTTGGGCAAGAGGAGGTCCGAGCTTGCATCGCAAGACACTGTTTGCAAGCATATTTGGGCCAGATCATGTCTTTAAGGGAAAATGCTATTTTCTTCTCTAGAATGTACTGGTGTATTGAGCCATGTAATAAATATAATAAAAAATTAGAGTCTTACAATTTTTATATTATATAAAAAATTGTTTGTATTATATCATTATATAATTGATGTTGTTAGATATTTTCTTCATTTATATATTATAGAGGGATATTCTGAATTTTGAGCATTCAAGATGGAAGCCATTGGATTGATCAGAAAATTTTACATTATGAATGATTTGGTTGTAAACTAGTCATCGGGTCGATTTGGAGAAACTACTTAGATTTTCTTTCTTTCTTTTTTTTTTCTCAAAAATATCACATTAATTTATTGTTATATTAGTAGAATGAATTCAAAATTTATTTGTTATTATATAAGTCAGGACAATACTATTTGTACTAGGACATAAAAGTTCATTTTAAAAGTTCATATTCTTTTCTTAAAATGAATTCGATGAAATTATTTAAAATATATGTCTTATTAGTGAGCAACGTTATAGAAAAATACTAAAATTATATGGAACGTATCTTATAATAAATTCATAGAAATTATATAGAATGCATCCAAGCGACATATATTAGATAATAACTTGTAGGCAGTTAATTGCACGCATCGCTGCAGCATTACCACACCGTAAACACCATAGAAGACCTGACATAAGTTGCCCAGGGGATAAGCACCAAGGTCAAATGAGGCCTATCAAGCCATACTGCGGTAGGCAGTCGCTTGTCCTCACCGACTCGGGCACACATTCTCTGAAGAGCTCTGCGATTTTTTTGTTGTGAATCGTTTAATCACTAATTAACGGTCCAGATTTAATAATAAATATGAATGTTGATGTAGAGAGACTTTTATATTATTAAATTAGTATTGTTGATGAATGATCAGACGATTCACAAAAAAAAACTGTAGAGACTCAGAGAAAATTTTCAGAGGATGTGCTTCCTCACCGACTCACCCTGACCTGATGGTTTTAACAAACGAGTGTAAAAATAGTAAACCAAGGACAGACACCACACTGTACTTGATTTGTTTTGAGCATGAATTTTGGTGGGATTTATTATTATTATTATTATTATTGTGTCCGAGAGCCTTTGAGCGATGAGGCCCCGGATAATGAAGTGTAATTAGTAACGCACTGTTTTATAAAAAAATATTTGATGAAAATCGTTGGGGTTTTTATGATATATGTACGTAATTATCAGTAATGAAATGAAGATAGCCTTGTTATTTTTTCTGAATTATTTTGTATCCAAATTTCCTAACAGAATTGAACAAGTCTATTATTACTGATCGAGTAGTTGCGAAGTCATGCAACATTTATTAATGCCATGTTTCACCTAAGCATAGACATTTCATAAAATCATGATAATAATTCAACGTTTCAGATATCAAAAAGATCTCACCCATTATTAGTTCTAACCTCGGACCAAAAAGAAGAGAACTCCTAAATGACAATAAATAAATTACACTTATGCATTCGAATTCAATACTAATAGTAAATAATAGGGTGGGCAATAAAAACCAGATAACTTAGCAGAAAGGTCCTGCATCAGCCAACCACAAAATCTTGTACATTGTCAGCTGGGTATATAATTTTTCTTTTTATTTCCTCCTGAAATTAATAGATGGTATTTTTTTTATTTCTCCTAAAAAAATAATAGTTTTACTACATACTACTTTTTAATTAATGGATGATAATTTTTTAAATATTCAAATTCGTCACAATTTGTCCCAAGTGAAAATTAAATCCATAACCTCTATAAAATCGATCTAACAGCCTACAATTTGTTTCGTTATATTTTTATTTTATAACGACAATGCTTAGATTTGTATACAACACTTCTCAGTCCTTTTTGGTATCACATGGGATTTGATAACGATATGTGAAAAACCCTGAATAACAGATTGATTTAAGTTCAAAGGGATGTTTGATGTTTCGCAATATAAGTTGTATACAACTTGACTTAATCAGATTCGATTTGACATGTATTGCGAGTTGAACATTCTCATTTTGTACAATTACTGAAATGGATTTTTTTTTATTATTATTTTCCTACATATGGTACTGGTACGTTCGGAAGTCTGAAATAAGAATCGACATTGCTGAAAGCCTGAAACTAGCACGGAACCTCCAGAGGATTCTAACATTAATCGCTCTCACAAGACTGATGCAATTATTGAACGAGCAATTAATGCAACATATTTATTGTAATTTGTTACTATCGGTTTGTATGTATGTTGTATCCACATGAAACAACTGTGAGAAATTTAAGATACTGTGACATAAGTTATTGTATTGTACGGTAGTTTTCAGCTTTAAACATCTGATATTATAATCAATGGTATCAGCGAATTTATATTGGAATGGTCATCTTATAAATGAACAGTATTAATTGATTCTATTAGCACATAACATAATAATTAAATCTTAAAAGATTTAACTAATCATGGTGAAACTACAACTATGACTGATATGTCATTGTCAGCATGGCTTTCCATCTCTAATTAACACTCATTGTTTTTAATCGAACAAGGGAATATTTATACCCAAATTATCAACAGGCCACCAAATATAAGAATTCCAGCTCAATTCCCTGTTTATGCTGCAAGGTGCAAGCGTAGTTGTCGCTCGATCTGGAATTAAATGTCAATCTCCAGAATAAATAATTAAATAAATAAATAAAATATCATTTTGTGCAATGTACTAATGATGAATAAAGTGATTTGGAAAGACAGGCAGCAGCCAAAACATTTCATGTGCCTGACCATCCAGTTAGGCAAAAGAATAAAAACCCACTTCCAATGTGAAAGGGGAGAAGATGGATTCGGAGGCTTCAACTTTCTTCAACGGTTCTCTTTTTATATTTAATAAAGTTTGTGCAATTCATCACCTTCATTAACAGTTTTCTAATAGAGAAAACGAATGTTTTGGTATTTTATTTGTTCGACTAAGGCGTTGGTAGTTGTGAATTGTTTATAAATTGATCTAATACGATGACTGAAGGATGTACTATTTTCTGTACAATTGTCTGTTCACTCAAATTTACTGAAATTTAATACGTTATTTTTTTAAGTTCTCAATTCTATTCGAGAAATGATAGAAAAACGTCTATACAATATGCCTCGAGTTTTCATTTGTCCTTTTTTTCGAAGTATAAAATTTCTTGATGGAAGTGTTTACCAGTTCCATAAGAATTCTGAAACTTGTATATTTACCAGTTCCATAAGATTTTTTTTTCTAACGTTCTTGTCATTTTTCTGAACAGGAAGTGACGAACACTCACGCAACTTATGAATTTAATATAAATAACTTATATGTCAAGTATAATTTCAAATATAAAATCAAATATGGGATGTAAGAATGATTCCTCATTATATTTAATTTAAATGAGTCGGATTGATTGAATTTTCAATTGCAGAAAAATGGTACCTGTTCTGTCCTGTGCTCTTTTTTTTTGTTTGTTTCGTACCTTATTTGCCCCTTCTATATTAATGACATTTTTTGGAGGGATTGATAGGATAACATGATTTGTGTACTGCCCATGACATTGGTTGGCCATGTCTCTTAATTACTGGCTGCGCTCATCTTGTGTAAACATGATGATGTGTACAGCCTCAGACCTCAAGTCCTCAACCAAACGAACAATAAAATCGTTGCACAGTATGGAAGCATGGTGTGCAGCAGAGTTTTACAAACTTGAAGAAGAATTAAATTGCACACTGTTTTCTTGATATTTCAAACCATTTTTCTGACAGCGTCCTCTTATTAAAACTGAACCCACTTCTTTTGGTCTTGGTCCAATCCATTCAGTCCAAATTTGCATTGGTCAAATGGCTACAGATCAATGTCATACTAGCTGTACTTTGGGGTGGATGTGTATATATATATATATATTTATACATGGGTCCAGCTGTTAAGGGGAGGAGTCAAAATTTGAATATACTAGATTCGGATTGACGGGATTCAAAATATTGAATGAATTAAATAAATTATAGGGCTGCTAATGATATTTTTCTAAATCTGTAGTATACGGACTCCATACGCTGGCAAATATATATGTTTCTGCATTGAAAATATACGGCCATGCTATTTATTTATTTTTTGAGTTAAAGCGTTTCGACTAGATCATGCTATGTAATGAAGAACTTAGATGCATATGTATAAGCATTCACATTTCATTATTAAATTGATTGTCAAATTTCATTTGATAATTGTTATTTGAATTTCAGGAATGCAAAGACTAGGCAAAATTAGACAATTGTCTAAATTTGATGTCTATTTGACAAGTCACGTCAGCAAATGAGTTTAATTACAAAAGTGTCATTTTTATAATTTCATTATATTCAAATATGCCACTTTTAAAATGAATTGTCAATTTAATGACGTGATATAAAAATTTAATTTTAACAATCGACATCAATACGGATGCTCTATATTGATCGATGCACAATAATAGTAACTAATAGCCATATCCCATAGTCTTCCTATTAGTGTGTCTAGAAGCATATTGGTCGAAGCAGGGGCGGACCCAATATAATCCAGGGCACGTGCCCCCCATGGATTTTGAAAAGTAATGCTTTTCGGTAATGTTTTCGCAATTGGCCCCCCCCGGAAATTTTTTTTGCCCCCCCCCCCGAATTGTCCGGTTATTTTTATTGAGAAAAAAATATTTAATACCGTGCATAATGAAATAATTATGCAAAGATATCAAAATATAAAGTTACTAAGTCGAAAACTTTGTTCATCAACTTGATTATCTATTACTTTGAGCTTTATTTTATTATTATTTTAATATATAAAATATTATTATTTAATAAAAAAATTATTAGTTAAGTATATATATTAAATTATTAATTTTTTTATTTAGTACCCGATTAGTTACCGCCACTGGTGAAGCATAGTAATTGTAACAATTGAACTGCTAAACCCAAAAGATTGTTAATTATCCTGTTTTTCTGGTATGGTTCGTATGAAAGACCCTTTTATATCTGATCATTCCCTCCAAAATCCATCTTGGCCTTAGTAAATTTAATTAATATCCTTTTTTAAACTTTCACCCGTTATCTTTTGCTTCAGAAATCATGAGCAACTAAACATAATTGAAATTTGAGGCTGAGACAATGGTTAGAAATACAATGCAAAAAGGAGAAATCAAAGCCCCAAATCCCTGTCTCAGTCCACTATCTCGTGTCTTTCTTCGTTTTTATTTTTTATTTTCCTACTGGTCTCTTGTCTCATTTTCTTTTGTTAATATCAATATACCATCAATTCCTCTTTCATCCTGATCCTACTGAGGAGTGAGGACACAACTTCGTTTAATATCTATATTTTATTAACTTTGGTGGCATCTTCTGACTTGGTTATGACTTTTAGGTGTGTTTGGATAGTGAAAGGATTAGTGAAAGAATAATACTGTTTTGGTTAGTAGTTGAAAATAGTATATGATTAGTGATATTTCGGGAAATATGAGAACAGTATAAATTTTTACTATTTTAGGTTAGTAAAATATTGTTTGGATAGATAATTTAAAAACAGTGGAGAGAATAGTTAAAATAATTAATTATTTTTTAGTATTTTATTTAATAATTATTATTATTTAATACTACTCCATACTAATATCAAAGAAAAAAATATTTTTTTATTATTTTCACTACTCTCATAGACGCTAATCCGCTAACTCAACGTTTTTTATGAATTAGAAAATTAGTATTGTTTTTTGCTATTTTCGATTTCAATTTTATATTTAAATGATTACTAACACTCAAAATAATATCGTTATTTCAAAAAAAAGCATTGTTCATCTGCTATTCTACACCATCCAAACACACCCTTAGATAACTGCAGGTTGCAGCTTGAGCTTAGGATCCCCTTCTAATCTATCAAAATTTATTGGTTTCTTGCGAGTTACGACCGTCTCTGAGTCTATCTGCATCAATCCTACTTAGGCGGTGAGGCCTATTATTTCCCCTGTTCGTTTAAAGCAAGCAATATACTACTGGTATAGTTATATATACATCGAGAAAGTAATGACGCATTTATAGCTCTACAGTTTAAAACGAATAATTGCCCTACCATTTACCTACTCCAAAGCTACGATTTCCATGTTTCGGATAATTGACTGGCCAACAGTTCAGTACTGATCCCATAACCACATAAAATATCTCAATCTGCAATATGTTTTTATGACCATTTTTTTTTTAAAAAAAATCAGTAAGAACTTCTGTCTAGTGTTTTCAGAATGCAGGATATGTTACGGATATAATTGCAATTCTTGCCACTAAAGATCATCTCAAAATTTTATGTTAAAAATCCAGAATTGTGTAATTTGTTCATATAATAGTTAGACTCTCAGAGACGCCACAATTATGCACAATTTTTTAGCAGTTTTTGTTTGTAACAAAGTTTGTGATAGGAAGTTACATTGAATGATAAAAGGTAAAAAAAATTAGACTTTCAACATCCCAAAAAAAATTAAGAGAGCTGATGTACATATGTCATAAATCATAATTGATGTTTGTTGGCCATTTTTCTCGGATTCAATCTTCTGGGATGAAAGCATACACACTCCGAGTTAACCATCATTTTTTTTTTGGCGTGTTGAATCGAACAATAATGAATAATAATTTACATATATTATGAATAATAAAATAATCAACATGAAAAATCTCAAAAAAATCAAAGAAAAAAATAAAAGTACATATTGAATAATTAAAAGGCAACAATCAGATCCGAGTGTGATAACAATAAAAATGCGTACAGATCCATAGTTTTTTTTTTCTTTACATTTCAAAAACCATATTTGATGTACTTTTTCCTTTGATAATGTTGGGACATATTATCTCCAACCAATTTTATTTTCTTTAAAATAAAAACGCTTATCCTGTCACTAGGGGCGGATGATCTTAATCGGATTTAAATCCATTAACTAATCTCTAAATAAAAATATTAAAATAATATCTTTATATATTAAAAATAATAAAAAATAAAAGTTAAAATAATAAATAATCATAGCAATAAAGAAAATTTTCTTCTATAAGACTTTATATTTTAAAAATTTTACATAATTTTTTCATTATCCGTGATATTAAATATTTTTTCTCAATGAAAAATAATTAGATAATCCAGAGGGGTCAGATTAACAAAATATTAATTTAAAAGCACTATTTTTCAAAATCCAGGGGATCAACTCTGTTTCTACATCTACCGTTTTTATTTTGAGTTGTTAGAGACAATAAAATTTGAACGGGGGTACAAAAAAAAAATCACAAATAAAAAACCCTTGCGTTAGGAAATTATAACTTACATCATTTCAGTTTCACCAAATCCAGTTGCCTAATTAAATAAATAAATTATTTTGTTAGCCCGTACAACCATAATTACCATTATTGTATGTCGATCACAGATTAGCTGTTTGCCTCTGCCCGAAGGGGATGGTTTTTATTTTCTAATCTCAAATGTAGGTTCTCTCAGCTAGTAATTTTGTACTAGGTTTTTACCAATTTTATAACTCGGTGTTAACAGGGCCGGATGCGGGATTTTGATCAGGGGGGTCGATTTTTCATAATCGGGTTTAAACTCATTAACTAATCGGATATTAAATAAAAATTAGCTATATACTCGCGCGTTACAGATCTTTTATTTAAACATCGGATTTAGTAACTTATATTATCACCATTAATTTCTTACCAAATATGCACAAAGTTGCTATCGGGTTTTGAATAAAATGAGTATAATTACCATGATAAAAAATTGACCCTTCAATTCTTAAATATTATAATAAATAATATTCAAATAATATCTTTTAAATATTAAAAATAATAAATAATCATCGTAGTAAAGAAAAATTTTCTTTATGAAACTTCATATTTTAAATATTTTTTTCTTTAATCACGATATTAAATATTTTTTCTCCATAAAAAATAATCAGACAATTCAGAGGATCAAAAATTTAATCCAAAGGAGGTCAAATTAACAAAACTTTAATCTAAAAGTACTATTTTCAAAAATTTAGGTGTCAATTGAGCCCCGTCTTAATTAAATCCGCCTCTGATGTTAACCGCTCAGTAAAAATGTAAAATTAATGCCGTTGCACGACTAATGAAAAACAAGTGGCCTGAACAACGTCAAATTTTAGCGTCTAGACACGATTCAATGAAATGGTCAAATTCTTCATGCCTAAAACACTCAAATTATTGTAATTCCAGTCGCACGCGGCTACAACTGTAATAGTGTGTTCATACAATTTCTAAAACCTAGTACAATGAAAATATTATATAAATGGGATGACCAGTTACTTTAACATAAAATACTGCATGCGATGTGAATTCTACAACTCACATCCTACAATGAAAGGACAGAAGGGAAGTCATACTCAGTGCAAGGACAGCATCAAAATAATAGATTGCAACTATATATATACGAAGGTCAATAATGAATTAACTTTATAAATTTTGACGGGATAAAATATTATGATTTTTTTAAAAATGATACGTACTATATGACACTGAAAATATAACAAATTGAGTATATAAAATTATGAATAAATAAAAATGGTGGACGTCGACTATCCAACCGCAATTTAGTAATACTCGAACCGTATATAATGAAATAATTAATCGTCGATGATGTGTTCTAGAACGAACTTAAATGCTGAGGAATTTTTTTATTCGAAAGAAATAAAAATTTACCTTACTTGAGTCATTAATTATGGACATATATGAAGACCAATTAGTTATTACCTTTCTTTAAAAGAAAATAAAAATTAAGTCGAGACACGAATTATGTAGTGAATTGCTCCACACGTTATGGTTTGACTTATAGCTTATTGTGTCTGGCCCACTAAGACCCAACTAATTCATTTAGGATAAAATAAACAAAGAAGTTAATAAAAATAAAAGTGAAACCAAATGCAAATAAGAGTTTACTTTCTCACGTGTTTGCAGCAACCATCTCAATTTGTAAAGGTGCATTATCATGCAATTCATAAAGATTTGCTGGGGAATTTGAAGAAGTCAATGGTTCAATGCAAAACACAATTGTACCAACTACTATTAGTTAGTATCTGATCGGCAGTTGAGAAAAATTAAGAAAAGAGGAAAAAAAATTAAAAAGAGTTTGGAAGGGAACATAATAGTTTCTAGTATTTTCAGCTACAAATGCTGAATTTTCTAATATGGAAAAAACAAAAAATAAATAAATAAATAAAGAAAATTTCCTACGTTTTTCACATATCCATATGAACTTCAATGGACATATCCAGTCCATAATTCTCTGATTAAATTTGAAAATAAACTTACTCTCACAAATGTACAGCAGTTATTGATGTTCTAAAATTTTGGGCTTGTTTGGAAAACTAAAAATATAACAGTTAAATAGCAGCTTAAAAAGTGTTGGCAATTTAAATTTATACTTATTCCAACGTCTTGCGGGTAGGGGTGCAAACGGATCGGATATGGACGGATATTGATTTTATGTATCTATACCCATTATAATTTTTCAGATATGGATCAGATATTTAACGAATTTTAGATACGGATTAGATACTGGACAAATAAGGATACAAATATGAAAATATTTTGTATACTAAGTAAAAATAATTTATGTATTATTGGAAAATAATTACATATTATATTTAATAGAATCATTATTTTTAAAATTAATATTAATTATAGATGTTAAATACTAATTATCATTAAATTAGTAGTTCAAATGTATCAATGAATTATTAAAAAATGATATAAAATGTAACATAAATTAGATATAAATCATAACATAAATTAGTAGTTCAAATATAACATAATTCAATACAAAATTAGTTAGATTTGTAACGTATTAAAAAAAATCTAATTAAAAAATATTTAATGGGATTTTTTTGGATACCGTCAGATAATGACAAATATTGATGGATAATAGCTAAACGGTCTGATACAGATCGGTAATAGTCAAACACTCAAATCATATACTTATCCATTAAAAATTTTCAGATACAGATATAGATATCTTCAGATACAAATCATATAGTTTTTATTATTTTTCAGATTGAATTACAGATAAAATGAAATATTTTAATATCAGTTTGCACCCTTTACTTCTGAGAATTGTTGGAAATTTATGAGGATGACAAAATTTGCCATTTATAATTCTATATCGTGGTCTAGGGCTGCAACGAGACAAGTTAAATCGAACTAGAACTAAATATAGTCGAGCTAAATCGAACTCGAACCAAAACAAACACGAGCTAAACAAAGCCGAATTGGCTCGAACTCGAGCTTAGATTGAGCTCCCTATGATCTCAATTATTATAATTTTATACTTAATTTCATATAATCATAAATTATTAGAGTTGATATAATTAATATTTAATTAAGTTTATAATAAAATTAAAAAAATAACTAATATTTTTATATTGTCATGCCTAATTATAACATAAGCAAATATATTTTTCTAATTTTTTATATCATATTAATTAATTTATCTATATTTATTTATTTTATAACCAAGATATATTAAAATAATTAATACTGAGCCATTTATGAGTCATTAAAAAATAACAGCTGATAAAAAAATGAATTTAACTTGAGCTAAGCCGTAAAAATATCGGGCCTAACTCGAGCGAGTCATGAGCTGCGAGCTTTTTGTGTAGCCCTATCGTGGTCACTGATCAATCAGTAGGAAGAATAAAATAAAATATTTTAGGGGGTAAGGGGTAAACAATTCTTATTCTTAATAGCCTCTGGTTCATATGAGGGTGAATTGTCAATTGGAAAATCTCTCGTATAGAAAAGGAAGGAGAGCCTGTGGTGGATGGATCGATGGCACAAAAGATGGATGCAAGTTTGTTCATTTGAAGCTGACTGTATTATGAAAATTTTAGACTGATGCAAGCCTATTTGTTAAATTCTCATCTGATGCTGCATCAGAATTTGTATCATATAATATTAAAGGATCGTCAGTGAGCAAGGAACAGTATGATTGTTAAAGAAATAGTTATTGGAGGATATTTTTGGAAAATTATGTTTAGTCATCTGTATTTATATTTATACTATATTACAAAGAATATATGTACTAAATTTATTCATTAATATTCAACTTTTTAGTTTTTTTATTAGTGACCAAAATACCCTTAATCGATCAGTGCGGATTAATATTTAAAAAAATGAATTGTTCAGATTTTAGTCAATATTTTTTCTCTCTATTTTATTTTCTATTTTTGTCATGCATTAATAGAAAGTCTGAAAAAAATATCCATCAAATAAATTAATAATCAACTATTTTTATATTTTCAAAAAGACAAATAAAAGATAATACATACTGAGATTTATAAGAATTCTATTTAAAAAAAATAAAAAAATAATATAAAATTAGCTGTATAACAAAGTTATTAATATGAATAATAACTGTTATTATAAAACCTGAATAACAAAATCTATATTGATTAGTAAATCCGTTACATTTTCCAATTAAAATATTTACGGTCTGAAGCTCTGATTCCAAAAACGAGGATTCCATCAACAAACCCGAGTCCACGTTTGATCTCTCTCCATTCAAAATTAACTACATATTGCGCTCTGGTATTTTTGTTGAGAAATCAACGGTTGAAATTCTCCATTTGAAAAAAGCGTCAGAATGAAAAAAGGAATTCTCCATTTGAATTATGAAATGAGAGGAGTTAGTAAGAAATTCTTCAGCCAGGATGGCTTCTTTTATTAGCTCTTTCCTTCTATTTAATTAACCAATACCTGCTACTTAACTGCTGTCAAGCTGCCAGCTAGGACCAGCCTACTGAATACATAACTAGTTAGTCTAGGACTCCACTGTCAACAGTCAACATCATAAAAAAAGTGTCTTTGTGGGTCCATTATTCAGTGAATAAAAATCTTTCTTTTACAGTTTGCCAGGCCAGCATGCAACTAATCTGGCAAGTAAGCATAGGTGAGTAAGTGAGTTGGAAGTTCGGTCAGATAACAATAGGAAAAGATGCAACATATTACAATCGGTTTGAATAAAACAGATTCAGGTCAACATCAAGTCTGCTAATGCATGCTTTGTGCAGTCAAGGTGGCATACTGGCATGGCGTCTGTTGTTATACAAAATAACTTTTGCATATTATTTAGGTTTTTGCGAGCCCTAATTTGGGAGGACCTCTCATTTGTGTAATATTTTCTATCCGTTCTCTGTTGATTACCAAGCACTTCAAATAAAAAATTTCCCACCAAATTAGAGGAATTCTCATTTTATAACATATGATCGATTCATTTAAAAAATCACAAGTAACCTATCTAAATTAATTAGTAAATTATTAGGGACATATATATCGCTTACCTTTCAGAACTTATAAAAAAGTTCCCACTGAAAAATTCTATATATAGTGTGCGTTTACCAAATTAAAAAAAAACATACATTTTTTAAGATTGAGCATTTTGTTTTTGTCTTTTGAAATATGAAAATACATAATAAATGTTTGTGTTCAAGGTTTGTTTCAGAGACTGATTCAAGCAGAAAGAAAACCAAACCAGAGACGGGTACATTGTGTAAGGTAGATGTAGAGGCATGTAGCACATTAAAAGGTGCGAGCACTTTAATTGTTTTCTCTTTCCACCGTAATATTTGCAAATTTGATTGTTTCCGAAGACCTTGAGGGACGAGAACAGTATTTTCAGTATATTTAAGTGCTGTAAAAGGGGGGAAAAAGAAAACAGAAACTTGGCTCTGTTGTAGAGTGTATTTAAGAACAGTATTTAAGAAATCGCAATTTGTACGATCGCAGTTGATTGAGACCAATTCTAAGTGTAGCTTAGAATAATCGAAATATGTAAAGCCCATTTGAAATGCGATATCGATAAAAGGATAGATTAATTTGCTGGACAAACTTAAACAGTGTCTTCTTACAAATTGAGCACAATAATTTTGTTCGACAACAAATTTCAACATAAAAATTTCCATATATCATATTTCATCGCCGAAGCTGTTTAATTTTTTAAATATTTTTTTAAGATAAATATAAGAATGTCTTTTATTATCTTGGCGATGAACTTTAGGTTAAAATATTAGACTTTTGGTAATTACTGAATCAAATTCTTGAAAAAAGTGTTTTTAGTATTGCTTCATAGACACACACCGAGGATAGTTGGATACAACGCATTTACATCAACACCTTGCTCCATTTTTATTTTAAATTTATTAATGTTGACAATATATATATATATATAGAGTGGAGATAGCGTGAGCTTAAGCTCACGGAGGTCTTCCGTGAGCTTAACTCAAAAAACATATTAAATCATCTCGAAATTTTAATTTATCATTCTCATTAAATTCTTTATATGAAAATCTCATGGGATGCAAAAATTTGGAGCGTTTTGAGCTTTTTAAGTCACCGTTTTTAATTTTTTAAAATGATGTTCAAGTATTGAATATATTATTATTATTTTTAGAGCTGATTTTCAAAAATTAAAAACGATGACTTAAAAAGCTCAAAACGCTCCAAATTTTTGCATCCCATGAGATTTTCATATAAAGAATTTAATGAGAATGATAAATTAAAATTTTGAGATGATTTAATATGTTTTTTGAGTTAAGCTCACGGAAGGCCTCCGTGAGCTTAAGCTCACGCTATCTCCACTCATATATATATATATATATATATATATATATATATATATAGATGTATTATGGTATTTTGCAAAGCAAAACTCTCATATTATTTTGATGTGAGATTTAATATTTTGATGTCTCAAATGGTCAATATAAATTAATCAATAATTTCTTCATATCAAAATTTTTGGGATATTAAATTTCATGATTTTTTTAGCTTTCTAACAATTTTTAAATTATTTTTAAAATCAGCCTTATTTAACATAAGAAAATAGCCTATTTCATGGCTGATTTTAAAAATAATTTAAAAAATAGCTAGAAAGCTCAAAAAATATGAAATTTAATATCCCATAAAATTTTAATATGAAAAAATTATTGAGCAAATTTAGATTGACCATTTGAGAAATCGAGATATTAAATTTCACCTCAAATAAATATGAATTTTTTTCTTTGCAAAGCACCATAACATATATATAGAGAGTAAAATTAGCATGCTCCTAGGAGTACAGAGCCTCTCTGTGACCCTAGCTTAAAAAAATATATCAAATGACCTTCAAATTTTGATTTATCACTCTCATTAAATTCTTCATATTGAAATCTTATATGGTACAAAAATTTAGAGTATTTCGAGTTTTCTAAATCGCTCTTTTCAATTTTTGAAAATAATATACAAATATTGAATATTTTATTATTATTTTTATAGTTGATTTTTAAAAATTTAAAAGAGCGACTTAGAAAATACAAAACACCCCAAATTTTTGTACCCCATAAGATTTCATTGTGAAGAATTTAATGAGAGTGATAAATTAAAATTTAGAGATCATTTGTTATATTTTTTGAGATAGAATCACGGAGAGGCTCCGTGCTACTAGGAGATCGATAGCTTTACTCATATATATATATATATATATATATATTATATGAGTAAAGATACCGTGAGCTTAAGCTCACAGAGGCCTTCCGTGAACTTAACTCAAAAAGTATATATCAAATCATCTTCAAATTTTGATTTTTCACTTTCATTAAATTTTTCATATTGAAATCTTGTGGGGTACAAAATTTTAGGATATTTTGAGTTTCTTAAGTCACACTTTTCAATTTTCGAAAATAATGTACAAATTAAATATTTTATTATTATTTTTAGAGCCGATTTTCAAATTAAAAAGAGTGACTTAGAAAACTCGAAACATCCCAAAATTTTGTACCCCATAAGATTTCAATATGAATAATTTAATGAGAGTGAAAAATTCAAATTTGGAGATGATTTGATATACTTTTTGAGTTAAGCTCACGGTATATCCACTATATATATATACAGAGAGAGAGAGAGAAAAATTGACGGATTATGGTGCTTTGCAAAGCAAAAGTCTGTTATTTCTTTGATATTAAATTTTATATTGATGACTCAAATGATCAATCTAAGTTGCTCAATAATTTTTTATGTCAAAATTTCATGGGATATTAAATTTCATGATTTTTTGAGCTTTCTAGTTATTTTTTTTAAAACAACCTTGAAATAGATTATTTTCTTATCTTAAACAATGTTATTTTTTAAAATAATTTAAAAATACATAGAAAGTTCAAAAAATTATGAAAATGAATATAAAAAAAATTTGAATTTTCACAAAAAATTGACATAAAGGAATTATTCAGCAAATTAGATTGACCATTTGAACCATGAAAAAAATAAAATTTGATGTCAAAGCAATAATTATTTTTTTTGCTTTGTAAAACACCATAATATGTGCGCGCGCGCCCACACACACACACACACACACACACACATATATATATATATAGTTATGTTATGGTTATTCACGAAGTACAAAATATTTTTGTACTTTGCTTCGTAGCTCCAATTTTTGAATTCAAAATACCAATCCGACCGTTAAAAGTGTTATTCATATTGAAATATGTTTGGATATTAAATTTTATATTTTGTATATATATATATATATTTTTTAGGGGATGAAAATGCATTGAGTTTATGATTTTTAATAAGAATGATTTTCTAATTCTCAAAAAATAGAAAATAATTTCTAAAAAATAAATAATTTGGTTTCCAAACATATTTTAATATGAAAAACACTTTTAACGGTCAGATCCGTATTTTTAATTTGAAAATGGAAGATACGACGCGAAGTATAAAAATATTTTGTACTTCACGACTAACCGTAGCATAACTCTATCTCTCTCTCTCTCTCTATATATATATATATATAGTAAAGATACCGTGAGCAAAACTTAAAAAGTAGATCAAATCATCTCCAAATTTTAATTTATCATCCTCATTAAATTATTTATTTGAAAATCTTGTGGGATGCAAAAATTTAGAGCGTTTTGAGTTTTTTAAGTCCATTTTTAAATTTTAAACATGATGTTCAAGTATGAAATATATTATTATTTTTTACAGTTGATTTTCAAAAATTAAAAATCATGACTTAAAAAACTCAAAACACTCCAAATTTTTACATCCCAAAAGATTTTCATATAAAAATTTTAATGAGCATGATAAATTAAAATTTAGAAATGATTTAATATTCTTTTTGAGTTAAGTTCATGATATCTTTACTATATATATATATGTATATGTATATGTATATATATATAGTTATCTTTACTATATATTATATATATATAGTTAATGTAGTTAATGAATAAATTTGTTACGGACTCAAAAACATATCTAAATCATCACTAAATCTTGACTTATGGATCTCAATTAATTATTTATATCAAAATATGATGAGATATAAAAAAATTCTATATTTTGAGTTTTCTAAATATTAGTTTTGAAAATTTTGAAAATGACCTAAAAGACATGAATTATTTTATTATTATTATTGAGTGATTTCAAAAATCCAAAATTAATACTTAGAAAAGTTCAAAACATAGAAAAAATTCTACGTCCCATCATATTTTGATATAAAAAATTTACTGAGACCCATAAATCAATATTTGAAAATGATTTAGTTATATTTTTGAGTCCGTAGCAAATTTGATCATTAACTACATATAGCACCATAGCCTCTATATATATATATAGTCCGACTATGGTGCTTTGCAAAGCACATACGTGTTGTGTGCTTTGCGCTCTATTTTTAATTTCAAGTCGAAAAAATCGATCTGAACCATTTAATCTAATCCTCATATAAAAATCTATTAGTAAACCAAAATTTATATTTTTTAGAATTTTTTGCTATTTTTTCTAATGAGGAGAAAATGACTTGATCTGAAAATTCTAGTTCATCCAAAAATGACGGTTTCCCCCCTATCCAAAAAAAATAGCTAATAAATCTTAAAAAATATAAAATTTAGTTTACTAATAAATTTTGATATGGAGATTAGATTGAGCGGCTTAGATCGATCATTTCTGACTTAAAATTAAAAATAGAGCGTAAAGCACACAACGCTCTTATGCTTTGCAAAGTACCATAGCTTAATTCTATATATATATATATATAGAGGTTGACTAAAATACAACGCGTTGCACGGATGCACCCGTGCAACGCGTTAAAAACTTAAAATTTAAGTTAAAAATGACTAATCCAAACCATTCAATTTATTTTTCATATCAAATTCTTTTAGAAAATCAAATTTTATATTTTTTGAATTGTTTTTGCTATTTTTTTGGGTAAGAAGAAAGTTGCTTGATTTAAGGAATTTGGATCGTCCAATAGTGATGATTTTCTTCTTACTAAAAAAAATAGATTTTTTTTTCAAAAAATATAAAATTTGATTTTCTATAAGAATTTTATATGAACAATAATTGAATGGTTTGAATCGTCATATTTTTAATTTTTTTTTATTTTTTAAAATAGCTAAAAATCACTTCTTTTGAATGACTCATAATAATTAAGTCAAGTGATTTTTAACTATCTTAAAAAAAAGTGAAAAATACTAAAAATATGTATGAAAATTATTTTGACCGGTCGGATCGACTATTTGAATTTCCAAAACGGAAAAACAATCCGTAACACACATATCATCCGTGTTATGTATAACACTGTCGCAAAACTCTATACATACATATATATATATATATTTAATTTCAAATTAGATATCACCGAGTTGAATGGTTTAATTGTAATTGAATAAAAATCAACTGCACCCTTTGAGATTGATAGCTTTGAAAATTTCGTTAAAAATAATACCACATATATAATGGTCAAATGTACCTTTTATTTGGTTTTTTACCAATTTAATTGAATAAATATCATTTGTGAATACATGGTCCCGAAGCAAAAGGCATAGAAAATCCAAAGCAGAGCAGCCAGCCTCCCTACTGGTTCCGATTATGGATTTCCGAATAGCAAACTTCGGCTTGAATGAAAGCAGTATCACGGTGACCCGGTGAGGGCTGTAACCTATATAGAGGAGTTAAGAACACAACGCAGAAACACCTCTCCAGTGTCAAGGCGGGTCCCATCTCCAGTATTTATTGTCATGTGATGCGCCCCATTTATTGTGCGAGTAAAGCAGGCTTCTTTCAAATTCCTGCTCTCTCTCTTGCTCTCTCCTCTTCCCTCATTTCCCCCCCGGCTGTCTCCCTAGCTCGATCTCTCTCTAGAACAATAACCCTAGTTGGGTTGATTTGAGATTCCGCAACTGTGTTGAGGGGAGACATGGCGGTGGCTCCTCTTCCATCCGAGAGGAAGCATTGGTGGTTAACCAATAGAAAGGTGGGTTCTCTCCCTTTCTCTCTTTCTCACATTCGCACAAGCGCGCGCACACAAGCACACGCTTCTTCCATTCTGGTTTGGGTTATCTTCTTTGGTTTTGTTTTTTTGGCAATGCTGAAATCAGAATATCTTTCTTTTTTGGGTTAGGCAAGGAATACATGGTTTCTTGTTCTATGGTTTTGTCCATAGAACACTGTTTGTTTCTACAATAGTCTTGTGTTCTAGCATTATTTTTACTCAAAATCCCGTTCAATAATCCTGTGTCCTTCTATTTAATAGAAAAAAGGAGTTTCACATTCACATCTTCCACCGGTCTTTTTGTCCTTTTGAAGAAATTCTCAATCAAGTATTAAGCCTAATTTGGTTTTCTATACAGTGTTGAAACAGAGGACCTCTTTCCATGTCTCATTTTTAGAAGAAACCTTGCTCTTTTTGTACCATTTCAAGTCAAAATGATTCTATTTGCCTTGTCATTTTTATTCTACTATGCAACTCATGTCTCAATAATGCAGTGTTTCTCTCCATTTCAGGTGGTTGAGCGGTACCTCCGTGAAGCCCGTGCCTTAGTATCAACTCACAACAAATCTGATGCATTCGCCGCGCTTAACCTGATCGAGTCAGCTCTTTCCATCTCGCCTCGGTTTGAGGCGGCGCTTGAGCTCAAGGCTCGATCCCTTCTAATTCTTCGTCGGTACAAAGACATTGCCGACTTGCTACAAGACTACATTCCCAGTTGTTACAAATCAGAGGAGGATTCATTATTGGGATCATCGGGCAGTGCTTTAACCTTGTCCGGTGGAGGTGGTTCTGGTGATTTGGCTGCCATTGGACGGGCCAAGTTGCTGTCCCCTGGTCGGGAGCGGTCGGCCGATTTGAATGGCAGCCGGTCATTTCGATGCTTCTCAGTGTCGGATTTGAAGCGCCGAGTTCTTGCTGGCATTTCACGCAATGGAGAAAAGGATGGCATGTGGAGGTAAATAGTTTTGCCTGATCCCTCACATTATTTATATTTGTCACATTAATTCTTGCATATGCTTGTTATAAGGGAAGATGTGTTTGTAAACGTGATATTTCTTCTGATAAACAAAAGGATTCAATTCATTTGAATGGAAAAAGAAATGAAATGTAGTGCGTATTTGGTTCTTCGTCATGCTAGGTTGTCTGCTGTTCTTCTTGTTCTTTTGTTCTTAATAAATGGATTAAGTTTTAGCTTAGCTAGGTTGTCACGAATGACTTTGTCAAATGCGCCTAATTAGGTGAGAAATTTCTCGCTTTGAAATAAAAAGGAAAAATAAATTAAACGGAATTCGACTCTTGGGGTAGAGTGCCGGGAACGAATTCTCAGCGAATATTTTTCGGTGCAGAAACTCCGCAGAATGATTTGAACGATTATAGAGAAATATAAATATGAATTTTTATGCACAGATAATTTATTTATTATATTAAATCAGACCGTTGTTATCTAATCTAATGATTCAAAAGAAAAGAACCAAAACTGCGGAGCTTTTTGTGATGTGGGTTCAGACTTCAGAGTGTGTCAGTGTGGTGCAAACAAGTGAATTCTTTTCGCATTCCTTTCTAGTTGAATGGGCTTAATTGTAGCAATTCAGATTTAATCAAGTTCAAGGGGGTATATGATAAAATGCTAAGTCATACTTAAAAACTGTTTAGGCAGATAGATCGGGTACGGAGTAGCTTATAGGCTCTCCTGGATTTCCTGTACAAAAATGCAAGAAAGTAATAAACACAGAAAAAGTCCAATGAGTAGGCAGATTGAAGTTACCATTATGCCCCTGACCGTACCCTTCCAAGGAGGCGTCCAGCTCGTCCGGTTTAGGCAAGACAGCTTGCTTATTACCCGTCCCATCCATTCTTGCCTTTTTCTGATCTAAGCTTTACTTTTTTCTCTTTTTTTAATGCTTCACATTTACTCTCCCCGGAATCAGTGCAGATTTTTGCTGTTGGTTTTCTCATCTGTTATTATGATTGAAGTAATCCAATAAACTTATTTGTTTGTTTTGTTTTCTGAATTCTTACTTAAAATATCTCATAACCTGTCTGGTATGGGTTCTTTCTTATCTTATTTTTTTTGTTTTCATAATTCACGGTTTTTCTTTTGTTATGTTGTGATGTAGGTACTTGATACTAGGAGAGGCATGCAGTCATCTAGGCCTAATGGAGGATGCTATGGTTCTTCTACAAACTGCACGCAGACTGGCGTCCGCGGCATTTCGCCGGGAAAGCAATTGCCTGTCTGACGACAGCTTCTCGCCGTCTTCAATTCCTCTTCCTGCCTCCAATAGCAACCAAAACTCAAACATGAGAACCCAATCGACATCCCAACAGCAATTTGAGCCAGAACCCACTACACAACTACTTGCTCATGTAAAGCTCCTTCTTCGCCGCCGGGCAGCTGCACATGCTGCTCTTGAGGCCGGATTGCATTCAGAATCGGTGCGGCACTTCTCAAAGATAATTGACAGCCGGTGTGGTGTACCTGTGCCTTTGCAGCTGCCTGTCTTGTTGGTCGTGCTGCAGCCAATCGTGAAGCAGGTCGTCTGGCAGATGCCGTCTCAGATTGTAACCGTGCTCTTGCCTTAGACCCATCTTCTATACCTGCTTTGCGAACACGTGCTGCCTTATTTGAGGCGCTTCATGCATTGCCAGATTGTCTTCGTGATTTAGATCACCTAAAGCTTTTGTATGACTCAATTTTGCGTGATGGGAAGCTACCTGGTCCTCCATGGCGGTGGCCCAACCAAGATGTTCGTCTCCGAGAAATTCCCATGAGTTTACGTGTGCTCACGTCAAGAATTCAAGAGCTACGTGGGCGAATAGCTGCTGGTGAAGGAAGTAATCTGGATTACTATGCTCTTCTTGGGGTTCGACAGGGCTGTACCCGATCTGAATTGGAGCGGGCACATTTGTTGCTCTCCTTGAAGCACAAGCCTGAGAAGGCTATTGGATTTGCTGACCGTTTAGAAATCGTGGATGAGTATCGAGACTTGGATGCAGTACGGGACCAGGCAAAAATGTCAGCCTCAATTCTTTATAGGATGCTTCAGAAGGGTTACTTGTGTATATTGGCTGATATATCAGCCAAAGAGGAGGCTGGGAAACAAAGAGCAAAGGAAGCTACAAAGGCGGCATTGGCCAATTCAAAAGTGGAAAATCCTGTTTTGATTGCGAAAGAGAATAACGGTGGTGTTAATGAGAAAACTAAATCAAAACCAGTTGTTTCAAAGCTTGTTACTACAGCTGTCACGTCTGTGCCGCCGGCGTATCAGGGGGTGTTCTGTCGGGACTTGGCAGTAGTTGGGAGCCTTCTGTCTCGGGCTATCCCGGTGAAGTATGAGGCACTGAGCTGCTGATGTGGAGATAATTGAAATGGGAGAGTGCTGGGGTTCAAGACGGGAGATGTGTAATAATGTACAGGGTCGGGAAGGAGTGTTTGGGGTAAATTTTGGAGTACGCGTAGAATATTACTGCCTTTGGTGTTATATTTTTTTTCCCCTTTTATTTTTACTTTTTGGTCTTGGGTTACAATGGGGTACACAGTTCTGGACATCTTAGATGGTAGGTATTGGGTTTCACTGCACTTCTGGTAAGTTCTTAAGTCTTTACTGTACGGGTTCTCTGTATATGTACAAATTTTAGTTCATGCTTTTATGAATTTCAAAAATCTTTTTTCCTCCACCGAATCCACTGTCTCTGTGTGTGTCCATGATATTTTTCTATTTTGCACCATTATTACACTTTTCTTCAATGTTTGCTTTGGAGCCACTCGATCTTTTTTACTGGCAAACGTTGTTCCAATTATTTGTAAATTCTTGCTGTGTTCAATGATTTGCTTTTTCCTAAAAAGTAAGGAAACCATCTTTCATACTCAACACAAGCAAATAGTTGAAGAACAAGAGCGAACATGACAATTTTTGGGCGAAGAATAATTCTCAAATATCACATGATCTGGTTTTTTAGGTTGTTATTCATTCAACTTCTAAATTTATGTTACCCATGAACTAACTATAATATTCAGAAGATGGAAACATGCATTGCCCTGCAGCTGCTTGATTCTCAGAAATGGTCAACAGAGTACCATGTGATTTCGTGAGTTGTTATCTGCCATTTTCTGGCATTTGATCGTGACATGTATGACGCATTATTGTTAATTATTTCACGTATCTCTGAAAAAGAAGATAAATTTTCGCGTACTTGCAGCTGCCCTGATATCCACTATCTTTATGCTTAGAAGTACTGTTACATAATAGAAAATAGTAATACCAGAACCTTAATAGTGATCATCTCACTCTGTGGTCTCGTACACCAATCTTAATTTTTATGCATTTCAGCTTGAAGCCTTGGACTTCTAATACCAAACCATGCACCAAATCGAAATTAGTATGTTTGGTACTTATATGTTATATTAAGCAATTTCATAATCTGAAAATGCAACTACTATTGCACTGATCTGGTAGTAAAGCGTGTTCATAATCTCATCAAGACTCTTGATGAGCTTAATTAAGAAATCAGTTTCATCAGCTTCAAGCAGCAAATTTAAACTATTGAAACGATCTATTTAATTGGTATTTAAATGCTAAAATCGACAATTTTCAATTTAATTTGTGAAAGTCAAACGGGCAGAAATGAAATGAATGCATAATAACCGCTTCATTTTGTACTAAATAAATTTATGTTTTCTTAAAAATTGTAATAAAAATTTAATGAACACGTTCGTCGCCCAGAGTTCTTGTGGAAAACAATAGAAATTGACAAATTCTGATATCAATTGGATATAGGTGATTGGTTCTAATTCCGTTCTTAATTGTAGGATAGGTTGTATTCATGACAACGACTAAATGATTATTAAAATAATAATGTCAGAATTTAAATGTGTACTAAATCAGCTCAGGCTTTAGTCTTTGGTTTACTCTGGCTCAGAATTTAAATGCCAGGCTCAGGCTCAGAATTTAAATGTCAGAACTAGCCTTTAGTCTAGTGACAAAAGGTTGTTCTCTCTGCGTGGGAAGTCATGAGTTTGAAATCTGAATGGGGGTTAATGGATAATTATGAAATTTATTGAGATTCATAAATCAAAATTTAAAATAATTAGTTTTATTATTGAATCCGTAATAAATTTAATCATTAACTACGCGTAACATCATAGTCTAACTATTCTATTTGAACTAATTATATATTTTTAATGAATTACGTAATTTTTATGTGAGTAAATAAACCGACTATGTATTTTTATAGTATGATGATAAGTCACCTAAACAGCGAAATAAACAGGTGACAAAACACATTTTTTATGTTTACTCTGCTTGTAAATATATCGCTTTCCGCTAGTTATTACCACTATATATACTATACAAAATGACAATCCAGTACCAGCACGGTATCACGAGATTTTCGCATCTAAAGATAATTGTTCGTTGCAATTAAATTTAGAAAATGTCATAAGAAATTAATCTTATTTATATAAAAGGATGACTTCCCAAAATTTTGACAACACTAAAAAATTGGCGCCATTTTTTTGAATCCAACCATTTTCTTTTTAGAAGAATAATCCAATTCCAACCATTCAAGATTCAACCAGCAGCAGGAAAGGACCATCAATTCAGTGCTCTCTTTTGGCAAGTTGACATGATTTCCTAGTTGTTCAATCAATACCCAGCCAATTCCTTGCTTTGGATTCGGTATAAAGATAAGGAGTATAAGTATTGCCTTTTCCATTGCACTGTTGTGGGTCACGTGACGTCAGCGTGAATATTTTCATCTTTTTGTTTTTTATCTCTTGGGCTAACACTGGTTCTCAGTCACCACTGGCTGTGCCAGATCTGGCACTCACACACAGTTGCAAGCTGTGTTCATTTCCTCGGCAATCAACCAAGACCCACTATTTATTGAGGTGGTCGGATCACCTTTGCTCAATGAGATTCTGAAAACAAGTATATTTACATGTTATGCAACTGGAAACTTGTTTTTCTTGCTCCAGTATTTATGCAGTACTAGATGCTTTTAGTTACACCTAATTGGATATGCGTCATTTTCTATCCCCTGTCCTTCATCAAGGCTGCTCATCTGAGATATCAGTAAATTCAGGCACGGTTTTGTATGTTAATGCTAGATGTGTGATGTGTTGACTGTAGCTAACATTGAAAAAAGTTGTAAGATTAGGGTAATGATAAATGTGTCAGATATGTGTACACGTATGTGTAAATACGGATACGAATAAGTATTTGTGTCTGAACGTGTTTGTACGTAACGTGTTCACGTGTCACACGTACCGTATTGTTAAATGTGCATTATCAATATATGAATAATTTTGACACATCTAAACATACATGTCTAACATGTTGAACACGAACACGCACATCTAACACGTGTATACGCAGTAACACATATAAAATACTTTAGCATATTAGACTTTTGAAATTCTTGTGTACTTAAAATATTGGTTTGATATTGAAGTTAGAGATCAGGATCACTCTAACCTCTATGGTATTTCTGAATATGACACGCTAATTTTATTTTCATGTGACTAGAAGCACTCTGATTTTTTCTTATATATTTCTTCAATTTTATTTGAAATTTATTAAATTTGTATGTGCTATAAATGTTGATACGTGTTAAATATATATAAACACAATATATTTAATACGACATACTAGACGTGTTATGTGTTTTAGACGTGCGTATTTGGTTTATCAAAGTTTTAACATGTTAAAACATGTGCTGACACGATACGTTTCATATCGAACACGTCACGTGCTCATATATGACACGCACGATATGCACGTTTATCAATACCCTATCTAAGATTTTGTAACAAAATTCCCTATAGAATAAATGTGATTGAGTGCCCAATTTTGAATTTCGCATCCATTGATAATATTTTAAGTTATCAGTGAATTGTGAAAGTCGTGCTTTCATGCAATTTGAAAGATTCCAGTGGAACAGAGGAATGAAATATTCAAGGAGTAAGGGCAAGTTGCTATAAACTAATTGGTTTTAGTTAAGTATCTAGGAGTAAGGGCAATAATTTTGAGACAACCAAGTTCAAACAACCGTTTAGGAGATATTAGTTAAGTTCTGACAATAATCATGTGCATCCCACGTGAATTAAATACATGAGTTTAAGGCGTTATTTGAATGATTAGAGCACAGAGCACTTAAACGATGAATATTGCTCGTCTGACACCGCAGTATTTAATTAAAGCCCTTTGGTATTGATACTCTTCAAATTATACATCAATAATTTGTTCTAGGGAATTTCCATTAAAAAAAAACTTGTTCTATGTAGAGCTTGAAACGTTAACTCACCAACTCAACAATAAATGAAGAGTGATAGAAATACCGGTAGTTATCGTTGATATTAAATTGATTGGATGTGTAATAATTAAGAAGCCAAAACGAACATACATAAGAAAATGATGAATGAAGCTGCTTTATCAAAAGGGTAAAAAGCAAAATTTGTCATTTAAGATCGCAAAAGAAAAAAAAAAATGCTAATGGCTGGACATCAAATCTCCACAAGGACCACAACATCAGCCAAGCTGTACCTCTCTTATCAGTAACTGGTTAAGTGGGAAAAAAAGTGCCACATTATGTCAAATAAAAGGTTACAAATTTGGGGATCAATTAACAAATTAGATTGCTTCCTCAAAACAAAATCAAATTAATAATGTTCAGAATTTTTAAAAGAAAGTTATAATTTGAGAACATGATAATTATAATATGATCTCTTCATAATGGTATCAAAGTAAGGAGGGATCACTTGACAATGGCCATTTTTATAATCTTGACAATAAATTTTTAAATAAATTCAAAAAATCTTAAAAATAGGAAAACATTTCTAGATATGTTATTTTAATTATAAATTGATAGTGTTTTAAATTTTTATTATAGTTTAATAGCTCATCATGTACCATCAAAATTTTATATAATTTACAATAGTTCCATTTAATGGTCTTTAATAAATTTTCAAATAATAACAAAATGACATAAAATTTAAAACACTATTAATTTATAAATAAAAATATATATAAACTTTTTATTTTTAATACTAATTTAAAAATTGATTATCAACATTGTCAAAATAACCTATTGTCAAGGATTGCTCCTCATCAAATTATCACATATATAAAAGAATAAACAAATTAGACGCAACTTTCAGCATTTAATAAATTACTTAGAATTTTTTTATCATTCTTGCAATTGAAAACACTTCATATAATACGAAATAGACGTAATATAAAACAGAGCGCAAACCTTTGTCTAGTTTTTTTTTTTTTTAAATGTTGTCAAAATTGTCGACTTTATATGTTGTTAGTATATCTCAACCATAAACAAAACATCCAGCATCAATTAATGATCACACTTATAGCAAACAGTTTTTTTTTTTCTTTTTGCTATCGGTGCATTATGAACCCCAGCCGCCAACTCAACATATTTGAATCATTTTCAAAAATAAAAGAAATAAGGAAGACAAGAATATCAGAAAAAAAAAAAAAGAATATATAAGTAATCAACTAAGGAGTGAACATTTATCAAAACACATGGGAGCAAACTGCAAGCTGGAGCAGCCTAATCGTGCCGAACCAGTAGGAGGCAACTCAATTCATTAATATTAAGAATTTGAATTCGAACTTATTTATTGACAGTATTTTAGAATATGGAGCAGGAGGCAACTATGAGGGCACTATTGGATACAAACCGCTTAGAATATTCAACAGAATATCTAAATTCTAATCTTACCACACGACACAGAAAGAAAATAGAAAATCAGCATTGGATACCAGATCGGTATTAAATGAATACAAGAGCAGCTCATGACCAGCTGGTTTTTGTAGACTGACACCAACGGTTTAATAGTTCGGATAAGGAAAAGCTATGTTTCTTCATTATTGTTTTTTCCGAAAATTTTCTATATTTTTTTACCAGCAAATAAAAATATATGATTTCTATATTAATAGTCATTTTTAAGGAACGTAGATTCTGTACATATATGCGCATCTGTTTTTTTTAGTTTAATAGCCATTTATGTGCTGCATAAATGAGCACCGCTCTAATAAAAAAGGATAAATTGAAAAAATATAAAAAATCTGGTGCATATATAATAAAATAAAATTTATCAGGTAAGTTTATGGGTGGTGAAAATTTTTCATTAATTTATTGGATAAGAATATAAAAAAAATATTCTTATGCTCCATCATTGCCACTATCAGTTCCATCAAGCTGTACACCAATGCACCAGATTTTATACACTAATCTGATGCGTTAGTGTAAAATTTGATGAACGACTCTGATATAGTTGTATGATGGGTACATGAGGAAGTTGTAATTGGTTTCCTCAAAGATAAAAATATGGACAAAATCTACTATGTAATTTGTCATCTCTAAGGAATATCTGATAATATTAAAAATATTATATAAAAAAATAATCATATATTTAACCACAATTTTATATCATATATTTCGCAGCTTTTTATCTAATCCGTACCGTTCCGATTGTTATAGCTCCCCTTACTCTTGTTTAGAGACTTGAAGATGAGGCGGTCCGGGTCATGGGTAAGAACGGGTGGAGCGATCCGGATTAGAGTGGTTCAAAATAAAAAAATTCCTGACTCAATATGTATTGAACCCCCGTGGATAGAGCCTTCACGGGTCGGAACGGGTGGGCCAAAAGGCGGTCCAGGTAGGTCAAGGCATCGACGCCTCCACCCAGCGGCGGCGCGCCGCCTAACAGCATCACCAACAATGCAACGCTACCTCCACCCAGCGGCGCCGCCAGCAATGCATCACCCCCTCCACACAGCGGCGCCTCCATGCACGGGTAGCGCGGGTAGAGAGGGGCTGCATTCGGGTAGGCACAAGTCAGGATCTAGGTAGGTGCGGGTAAGCTCGGGCGGGTATTGATAGGCGTGAGACGGATCTAGAAAGTCACAGATAGGCGCGGGATGGGTTTAGATGGGTCACAAGTAAGCACAGGACGGATTAAAGAGGTTAATGTGAGAAATTTTAAACCGGACCTTTGCTAGGATCGAAATTTTTTCGGATCCAAATCATCCATGGGTCTCATACGGTCCGAGACGGGACGGGTCACGACCAGGAATTTTTATGGGATGAATTGACCCGTTTGAATATTCTCAATACTCTACTGTTGCTCACTCTGTCTTGAGATTATTATTTATTGAGGTAATGTTTTTCTTTATTTTTTAGGAAAAGATGGGGGACATATGCCCTCAAATTTTATTAATCAATCTTTCAACATTTTGAGAAAACCAAATGTAAGTTATACTTATGAAAAAAAATATACATACTCAGAAAAAAAAAATGAGCTGCAATCCATTTCATCGCAGTGTCATAACCGTCGGTCAACAACCATCCAAGAGATGCCATGTGTCGCTGATTGACTTTGCTAACAAATAAAATGGAGCCCAAGTCACTCATCAACGGGTTATCGTCTGTTGTAATTACTAGCGTAGAATCTATCCGTTGTGCTGGCTCTCTTATTTTAAAAATATTTATATTTAATATTAATTTTATTATAATTAATTTCTAAAACATGATGTATAAAATATCACTTAATAATAAAATGTGTAGTTTTTTTTTTACAATAAAACTTAATAACAGTTAATATTTAGTTATTTAATATGCAATTTTTTTTTACAAAATAATTATATTTATCATTAATTTTATTATAAAAATAATATATTTTACTTAGACATAATTTTTATATAAATCAATTCCAAAAACTCTTAAATTTAAAAAAAAACTATTATTATTTAATAAAAGACAATGTATAAAATCTAATAATTTTCTTTTCTGAGTAAATTTGTACAATGCGTTGTTTTTTTTATAATAAAACTTAATAATAGTTGATATTTAATTTATTTGATATACAACTTCAATTTTTAGAACTATAAATATATTGATAAAAATAGCAAATGGAATGAAAAGAAAAAAAAAGAATTTGACTGTAATATGAATATTCTCTTTTATCAAATTAATCAATCTCAATCATAAATTGAATATGAATATTTCAGTCATTATATATTATTTGATAACATTAATGGATATCTCCAATACATATGCTCTTTATAATATAACTAGCGCAGAACCCGCCCGTTGTGTGGACCCTCTTATTTTTAAAAATATTTGTATCTAACACTAATTTTATTATAATTAAATGATATATTTAAACATAATTACTGTTTAAATCAATCAAAGACTCTTAAATTTTTAAATAAATAAAATTTATCATTTGATAAAAGATAATATATAAATATACTAATTTTTTCTGAGTATATTTTTCTTTTTTAATAAAATTTAATAATACTTGATATTTAATTATTTGATATATATAATTTTATTATGAAAAATAATATATTTTACTTAAATATAATTTATATCTAAATTAATTATATGATCTTAAATTTTTAATATAATTAATTTATTATTGAATAAATGATAAAATACAAATTATAATAAATTTTCTTTTCTGAGTAATGTTGTTCACTACATATTTTTATAATAAAATTTAATTTATTTAATTTATAATATTTTTTTAGACCTCTTATAAATATATGATAAAAAAATAGCAAATGGAAGGAGAAGAAAAATAAATTTGACTGAAATCTAAACCGTTGTTTTTATAAAATCAATCAATCTCAGTCATAAATTGAATATGTATATTTGAGTCATTGTATATTATCACATTAATGGATGTCTATATGCTATTTATAATATAGTGTTTCTGTGATTATCTATCTTTATATACAGATCTCAACTCTCAAATGTCATCTGATGGCGTTAATCTGCGCTGCAAACGATGACGCGCGGCTAAAAATAAGATTCGTGTTTTTCTCGGTTTCTTTTTGGCCATGTAGTAATTATGTATTTCTCCTCTGCATGCTGTTGGCCAGCTTTAGCTTGTCTTCTAATAAGAAGGCAATTAATTTCAAAACTGATTGTTAGATGCTGTTAGTATATGTTAGCAAATAACAAGATACATCTATCGTATAGCTGGCCTCGTTATGATAGTCCAATCATTATATAACTCAATTATTTTCACATTTTGTCAGAAATATGAAATATCAGTTAATACAGAATATATTTCTTCACGCCTTTGGCCCCAAAATATATATTAGAATATTCATGATCAATAATCAGAAACATCAATAATGAACGGTTGTGCTTCGGGCTGAATTTTTTTTTTCTCAAAAATTCAGTTGGGTTGTTGCCCATAAAGATTATTATTTGAGTTGTGTTACGAAGCACTGTACTGTGGTGCTTGGGCTGAATTTATAATTTAAATTAATGAATGATCAAAATTATTTAATCTAATACCTATATCAAAATGTGTTAGTAAATTAAATTTTATATATTTTTTTGTTATTTCTCTGATGGAGAAAATAACATAATCTGAGAATCTTATTTCTTAAAAAATAATGATATTCTCCTCGTCAGAGAAATTATAAAAAAATTAAAAAAAATATAAAATTTAATTTGCTAGCACATTTTGATATAGACATTAGATTAAATAATTTGGAACATTCATTAATTTAAATTATAAATTCATACCGAAGCACCACCGTACAGTGCTTCGTAACACAACTCAAATAATAATCTTTATGGGCAACAACCCAACTGAATTTTTGAGAAATAAAATTCAGCCCGAAGCCCCACCGTTCATTATTGATGTTTCTGACTAAAAAAATCAGCCCGAAGCACAACCGATATAAAATTTAGTTTGTTAATATATTTGTCTAGATTAAATTGAATGATTTACATTATTCATTTTTAATTTAAAATTACATATTTAAATTTGAAACATCGAACCCCATAAACCATCATGCATAGTGAAGCACCATAATACAACTTTTATGATTTTTATCGAAATATATACTAATGAATTGAATTTGACGTCATTTGTAATGCTTTACAGGATAAAGTTTGCTCCCTGTAAATCTAAGTACTTCAACAAACTGCATGCCCGTATAATTAGTGGTGGACTGGTGGTAATTAAAATGTAATCCAATATGAGAAATTTGTTTGACTTTTTCAGATCTGAATTCGATTTTATTCGACTTTATAAAAAAAATCAAGCTGATCTTATTCAATCCGAATTAGATTTGAACTGACCTAATCTTATTAGAGAACAATTAAATGCAATCAAATCAAAATTTATTTAATATGTAAAAAAAACTCAACATATAAATTGATTCAACTCGGCTTGATCTTTATTTGACACAACCTAATTTTTGTAGAAGATTAAACAGATCCAACCTGACCCGACCCACTGAACTCAAACTCGACCAACCTGTCTGATTGCCACCTCTACTTATAAGTTGTAACTATGCTTGTGATATGGATGAACGGTCGAGATGGCTTGAGCTGCCCCCATGCATGACGTGCTATATATATTCAGAGGATACGAGCACAGTCATGGATGCCTGCGTAAAATTGATCGGCAAGTTCTCAAATTCAGCTTCTCCATTATTGCTTTCTTTTTTTCTATCAAGTTCTTTGCTGGACACGAATGGTCACACAAAAAAACTTGAATAACGTAATGTTTTATTAATTAATTTTTTAAGAGTGATAATTGTAGTACCTTATTTACACACTTTATTTGCACACACTGTTGAGTATAAAAACTTTTTAAAAAATACATATAGTTTCTAATTGAAGTTTTGAAACATATACTTTTGAAAAATATTTGTACCCAGAATTACAATGTGCAAATATATCTTGTAGAACTTGATGTGCAAGAATAATTCTTTTTAATTGGGACTCTTTTGTATTGTTGTTGGTTAGAATATGTTGTTTTTTT
Organism: Schoenoplectus tabernaemontani; assembly: GCA_037127355.1. NCBI lineage: Eukaryota > Viridiplantae > Streptophyta > Magnoliopsida > Poales > Cyperaceae > Schoenoplectus > Schoenoplectus tabernaemontani. The sequence continues at coordinate 1,818,711 of CM073754.1, forward strand.
ATGTGTTTTTATTGTTAGTTAGAATTTTATAAGAAATTTGTCAAATTATACAATTCAACTTGAAACATACAGAAATTAATGCTCTTTTTTTTTGTTGGACCGCTTTCTATATTTTTGTTAGTTGGAACGTGTTATATTTTTAATGTATAATTTAGGAAGTTGATACATAGATATCAAAATTTAACATGGATTCTACTATTAACATTAAATGAGTTAATTATCCATACTACTGACTTTATTGTACAATTTATATTGTATAATAAAGTTATTATTCATGTTAAATGAGTTATTATTCATGTTAAATGAGTTATTATTCGTATTAACAGTATCTAAGTTGAACATTAGTGCATTATAAAATGAGTTACGTGTAATAAAGTTATTAATATGAATAATAATTTAATTAACTTGAATAATAAAGTCTGTATTAATTGCCTAAATAAAAAATTAGTAGTTTAAGTGCATTAATTAGTTAGTAGCTAGTTCCAAGTTCTGCTATTGTTCTCTCTCATTCATTACAACTAATATTGAACAAGTTGTGATCAGAAGACAGTGCTACTTGGGATTGAAGAGAAGAATGAAAATTTTAGGATTTAAGTTTGTTTTGATGAGTATGTTTTGGTGATAATGCTAGAATGTCTTTGATGTATCAAATTTAATTTGAACTGTAGTTTTAAATATCTATGATATCATTTTGTGATATCAAATTTGGAATACTTATTTTCATAATGAAACGGGTGGTTATACACTACTTTAAAGAAAAATAATAGTCTACATCAATTTTTGTATCTTCATAATATTTTTTGGATAATTATTATTATCCCCGAAATTTCGTCCCCAAAATATGTCTCCAGTGAAAACTTTCCATTTATATATTGCCTTTGAACTTTCACCCTTAATGTTTTTGGCGCACATAATTAGAAAGTGATCCATAATTGATAATTCAAAATTTTTTAAAAACTAATTTGCGTCTCTCTGAATGAGCGCTATATCTTCAATCTCCATCCATTTATATTTGTTCTTCTCTTTTTCACTCCCAGTTTTATTTTTCTTCCATTCTCTATGTGGGGCTTTACGATTCTTTCACACACAGTTATGAATCATCTAACACCATATATTCAGTCTTTCTTGATATTGAGGGGGAGAGGACGATGCTCATGACAGAAATGCTTGGAAAGATTCTAGTGGATCTTTAGATCCTCCCATATTAATTCGTAGAATGGGACAAAAAAATTGCTCTGGAAAGAATATAAGTATGTTAAACCAACTTTAATTCATATTGCGATTAAGGAGATAATATTTGAGATAAATACTAACATGTACTCTTCACTGGTGCTCATAATAACAATATTGGTACTTTCAAACAAGTAGCCATAAGCCTGATATCAAGACCTTCAAACAAGTACTGGTATGGCATGAAATGCATTGTGCTATGTTGTTAATTTTGTTTTGAGTTATAAAGACTTTGTTGTTGTTTTTGTTTTTGGAGCAAAAGGATTTATTTCTAGGTTTAAACATAATATATGTGCAGTGAACTTGATAATATATTGCCGAGATCAAACAGTGTACTGATAAAAATTACACTGTTATTTCTAGATCTAACATTATTCATCAAATAATGCACTGATGAAATTTTCATAAAATTTCAGATATGACATTCATGGGTTCAATATCAAAAAAATTATCTCATATTGGACAGATTTTTTTGAATTAATTATTTAAATAATTATATTTTTAATAATAAGAGTGATTAAATTAAAATTTTAAAAATACAAATGACAGCGCGCACTGCCAGTTACATGTTTTACAAAATGCCACTGACAGTGATGTCTTTATTTTCTTTCAGTTAAAAAATAGTACCACACCAGTGGGAGTGGCGCGTCTTTCACTGGCGCCATTACATTACTTGCATTAGAGGATGAATTTTTTTCAGTTATTAAAAAAAATAGTATCACGTCAGTGGGAGTGACACGTCTCCCACTGGCGCCATTACTTGCATTAGAGGATGGAAGGGATGAAATATTTAAAAAAATAAAAGATGTCACTGGGAGTGACATCTTTGCTTAAACGCACTACTCGGACTGGCGCATTTGCACAGCAGCATTGTCAATGGCGCGTTGTCATTTGTATTTTTAAATGTTAATTTAATCACTTTTATTATTAAAAATATGATTATTCAAATAATTAATTTTAAAAAATCTGCATATTGGATCACATTAATCACCAAAATATCATACGCCTTTAACTGTTTCCATTTGCAATCTTATTCCATTCAGTTATGTGTTTTGAAAATAAAGTTTGCTACCGATTGTATAACCAGTTAGTTGTAAAAATATTTTTTTGACAATTAGAAACATGAATTATCATCTATATAAATAGCTGTAATTATAGAACTCTAAAAATAAGCAAATTTTCATCTAATATTTTAGTATAAATAAAATGATAGTTTTGCATAAACATCTCAAAAAATTATACATAAAGAACTCTCAGCTATATAGATAGCTGCAAATATAGAAGGGCATAATAAATTGTTACATGAATTTTGATAAAAAAAATATAACATGCAGATAATTTGAAAGTAATAACTATTAATGATTAATTAATCAAATATAAATAAATATGGAATAATTATAAATAGTTATGCACAATTCAAATTCGTTTTAATATATATTAGTACTTATTATTTAGCTAGTAAAACAATATGCAACGGTTAAATATCATCAACGATCTTCTAAATTTATTTTATTTTTCATCTCTGTGTAATATAATGGAATGTATAAATAATTATGCAAGTAAATATAAATAGTTTACAAGATCACAGGTAAATTATCAAAATTGTGAAATTATACAAGAGATTGATATTCTTAATAATAACAAGAAGTTAGCCTAAGTTATATAAATTGCTCCCAAAATACACTTAAAATATATTGTTATATATATATAATAACGTGTACAGAAATAAACAACGACAATAAAGCATCTAAGCGGTTATAATTAGCGTGGTGCTATGGAATATATAAATAATAGAATTATTACATGTTAATAAATATATAGATTGCTGCAAATAGAATCGGAACAGAGAATGGAGAGTCACGACTTATGATTTGTGAGACTTTTCGCTGACCAAGTGGCAGTCAACGTTTGGGGATTTTGTTTGGGGACAAAACTCGGGGACTATTATTATCCTCCGTATTTTTTTTTACTAGATATGTTAGTTATATTTTATAAAAGATATTAAGGAACTAAATGTTTTTAATCTAATTAGAAACGAATTGAGAATGTCATAGTTCAACTACCGGAAAATTTTCTCTGCATATATGTATTGTAATGGGAGCAGAGGATTGATTTTTATATCCTCTTGGATATCTCATAAAAATGGACAGTATTGAAGTATTGAACAGTGTCAAATCCGGAAACAATTCAATGTACTTATAAGCGTAATCAATAAATTACAGACACGTGATATATTAAACCACTTACTTGATGCATCATGCATGTATACGCCCATGTACTATTTAATCTGGACATTTCAGAGACTATTAACTAAAGCTAATAAAAAAGGAAGTAAGAGGCCATTTCTCATTTTCTCTGCTTAGGAATCGTACGTCACTCGGAGTAGAAAGTCGAAACGTGGCATCATATATATTCTATGCTCTCGTGTCACTATAATCGATGAGACCAATGTGTTGGCCACATGGCCTCCTGTCACGCGCTCCATCCATCTTTTTTTACAAGTTTGATCTTTTGTAGCAATATTTTCTTATAAATTATGTTCTCCATATTTTGATCGCTTTCACTCTGGTGCATTCGCTTTCTTTTATCTTGTAAAAGCTAGTTATCTCCGTAAAGTCATAAACTATAATGGTAACAAGCCAAGAAACAAAACAAAGCGCTAAGAAGTACTCTAGATTTTCTCTTTTATTTGTATATAAAGAAAATATTTTTAATTTTATTACGCGAACTAAGAGCATAGAAAAAAAAATGCACCAAACTTATATCTGCATTAATACATTTTTACAGTTCCTTCATGTCATATGAGAAAAAAGTAGTCATGTTTACTTTCTTTAAAAAAAAAGAATTACAGAGATCACATATGATGATTTTAATTGTTTATTTTAATTTATTTCTGGTAATTAATTTATTTTAAGAATCGCAGCATATAACAAAGGATCAAGAACAAGCTGAACTTAATTTCCTTTTTTTTTTCCTAAAAGATACATGCTCGAAATTTTGTTCTAGTCGGAATTACATTTTTTTTAAAATAAATTAAAGTCTTCAATTACGTCAAAAAATAAAGATATAATGGTGACAAATATATAGATAAAATATAAGAGAAAACTTTGAACCACTGTGATGACTAATGACTAGTGAGTAACATGTTAAAGCTTGTCATCATACGACGTCTTTTACTCATTAATTTGTACATATTGCTACTTACGAGAAGAGATTCATTTTCCCTCACCACTAAGCCTGTTTATTTATTCATTTAATTTTGCTCTTGTAACGCATTTATCATGAATAATGATGAACTTGTACTTAACGTTTATTCATGATTTTGGAGGGCTTGAACCATCTCTATCAGGCAAAATTACAAAATTACATTTTTTTTTTCGGCTGATTAGAATGGACCGAATTTAAATCTCGTCATTTAGTCTTTTTTTTTTTTTAAGAAATCGAACTAATATGTCAGGTCCTTAAAAAACAATTTCACTTAGATACATATATTTTTTTGTGTACTGGTTATATTTGATTAACAATAATCTTTGATACAACAAGCACATTTTATTTTAATAATTTTCAATAATATTCAAACAATATTAAAATAAAATAAAATAAAATAAAATGACATATATCAATGTTTGATCAACATCAACAGAGAATATAATTAATTTTAACACAGCTAATTATGAAAATAATAACATAATAATTTTTTTAATGACAACGATAACATAATTAGTTATAAAAATAACATAATCTTCATTCATTCCTCCCACGCTTATGATTTTATGACAGACTCGAAAATATGTTGATAAGGCCCTCCGTTTCATCCACTATCATTGGAGTAAATATTTTTTTCCTCCTGCCCTTGTTGATATGTTCAAATAAAAACTTTCAGAAAATAATGCTTCAATGTGTCTAACCATGGTGGCGGAGTAAAATGAATGAAAATAAAAGTGGAGCTGAAGGAGGAAGGATGTGTTTATATAATTAGAAAAAACCCAACAAAAATATAACTAGAACAAAAAAAAAATTGAGGTCCGAGATTTTAATTCGGACTCTAAGTGAATTTTTTCAAGGGTCCAAAATATTAGTTTGATTCCTAAAAAAGAGTTAAGCCTCAGAATTTTAATTTGATTTCTTCTAGATAGTCAAAGAAAATATACTCCAGCAGGACTCCGATAAAAAATAAAAGGTTTTTTTTTTTTAAATGATTCTAGATACTTTTCGATTAGAACATACATTGTTCTTCTGAACTTCCACATTAATTATCCAAAACATTGTTCAATTTTGAAGTATTATATGATACTTATTGCCGAATACCAAGTGATTTGACCTCTTATATAACACTGTTTCAATTTTCTTTTAAATTTCTGGCAATGTTTGAAGAAGAGGACTTACAGTAATTAGTACGAAATTCTTGTCCAACAAATTGCTTCCCATTTTCCCTAAATGTACATCTTTCAGACATATGTACATTTTTTTATTGGTCTATAAAAGCTAATTAACAATTTTTTTTATTCTCGCAGGAGTGGACTTTTTTTGAAGCACTAGAAGGACCGAGTTTTTCTTTTTATCCCTATACCATTTTTTTTTTCTTAGGAACGGTGTTAATTACTCGGTCCCTTCCCAAAAAAATTCCTCTTTAGGGCCGATAAATTATTTTGATCCCCTGACATTCTCTTTTTTTTTTTTTTCTAAAATTTGTATAATTTGATATATTTGATACTTAATATAATTTAGTTTTTTATTATGATTTTTCTTTAGAATTTGATTAGAATTTCTCATTTTTACTGACAACATTTTTGTAATTAGAATAATGAAGAAAAATAGTACACTAATTAAAAATATTACAAAAAAGGTGCTACACTAATTAATTAGAAAGTTAATAAAAATACTACATTAATTTTGATCTAATTTGGTACCATTTTTAATTTTTTTGACAAATTTGATATAAATTGGTACTATTTTATTTTTTTTTCGATAAATTTAGTCTATTTTGGTATATTATGATTTTTTCGACAAATTTGATACCATTTTGATTTTTCAATATTTCTCTAAAATTAACAGTAGATAATTATTTTTTACTATAGTAAACCACAAAAAAAGAAATTAAACTAATTAAATTAATTAAATTCAGATTTAGTAGAAGAAAATGATACCTTCAAAATTTCATCAAAGTCACAAATCCAAGAATTTGTTTGAGTTCTTCTCTAAAAAGATGAAGATTGATACAATGAGATTTAAAAAAGGAAGAATGTTTAGTATTTTTTTTTTTTTTGAAACTCAATTTGTCAATAATGACCAAGGGACATAGGGGAATTAATAAGAAGCACGGGGAGAGGGCTGTTATGAAAAAGAAAAAAAAATCAAGCGACCGGATAAAAAAGTCGAACCCTAGACAAAAAAGAAATGTGCGAGAGTTCAAATTATTAACTCGATTCCTAAAGCGAAAAAAAAAGTTTATGGTCGCAAAAAGTTTTCGACTGTCAAAAAAATACACCACTCTTCAGCTGGAAATAATATTTCTAAAAATAAAAAATGCCTTAACTGTACTTTCTACTTTCTACTTTCGTTAAAAAATTTAATAAATGAAAAATAATTCAGTTGCCAGATATTACTGCATGTCTGCAATTTAGCAGGATATCATTATTACCAATCACACCATATCACATCACATCAAGTTAGACATGGTCATGGCATGATGCAGGTTACACGTACTAATTGTAAGATTGAATAATTTGCCAAGCAAGCCCTACGCCAGCTGATAGCATGACTTAAGAGGTGCATTTTCTTTTTAATGAAAGGCCCCGTAAGCACTTTAACTTAGGAGGCTGATTAATTGTCTTACACGGACTCTGACTCTTCCCAGAAAGGACGTGATTTTTGTATCCTGGCCCCTGTCTCTTTTCACATTTACCACAAGCACCCAATTAATAAATGCGAGTCTGATTGCCTGTGCAATTACCGAATTCCGTCAGTTCTTGCCTTCTTGGGCATGTGACGGTGCACAAAACAACAAGAACTAGCGGGGAAAATTATGAGGGCTCGGTGTAATTTTTCAACTTTCTGATCTCTCAATGAATTATTTTACAAAAAAAGTAATATTTGCCAACAACCAGAATTAAAAGATTTTAATGCCTATGACGTGTATATGTTGTTGTCCAAGGACAAGACGATGTGTACATAACTGTTTCCTTAATTGCATTCTTTTTCATAAAAAAATGCAACATGTTTTCTTTTTTGATAAAAAAAGAATAAGATTTTAATGACAAAATTTCAAGAAATTTAGTTTATATATGTCTTTGAACTTCGAAATTTGATGAGTCATTGAATCTATATACTGTGCAAAGTGACAGTCTCTTGAATAAGAAACGCAAGATACATACAAATTTAATTTTATTTACAAAATTTGCACTTTTGTCATTTGATATATGAAAGTTAGTGCCAGGCACGCACTATTCACACCTCAAATTTCCTACTGGTATGCAACCATGTAGTGGCAAATCTAGAATACCAAGCAAGTCCGACAATCTTGAACACACAAGTACATAAACGTTAATATTTAATTAAGCTCGAACATAAATAATATTTTAACTATATTTTTATTAGTATAAAATAAAATTTTAATACTTAAATAAATCTTGACAGCTGCCCAGGCTTACCTCTACTGTCTACATGCATCCTCCACTGCAACTAAGCATTTTTTTTTAGGAAAAACCTGTAGATAAACTAAGCATTAGATAATGGAACACCACAGTAAAAAAATACTTCTGAAATAATATATGAACTCTCAATCCATCCTATGAGAAAAAAAGGTATGGTGGGTCGCTAATTCACTATACAAAAATTGGGTCATGATTCACTGCATATGTAACAAGAGGATAGTGCCACAGAAGACTGCTCAATGCCTCAATCTGATAAGTATAGACATAGTGGCAGTGCTGACTTCGTTGAGGAATGAGGATAGATAAATATATGATGAATGATGTATTGATGTGATAAGACCAAGTGGCAAGTGGGAAGAGATCAGATCCTGATTCCTGGTTGCGGAATGCAAGCATTATATATGTAATATGTTTAAGGAGAAAGGCAATGATGCGTTATTCCTTTCCACTTTCCAGAGAGACCCCTCCCTCGCTTCTGCCATGGTGACCCATCCGGTGCTGCTCTGCTGTTGTTGTTGTACCACCGCTACAAGGAGGGACCAGTTATCAGACGAGTAACACATTCATCCATATCCATCCCTTGGTTTTCGGATGCTGAAATTATTCCTACACCCCAATCTTATCTAATCAGCTTATCTCCTCTTCTTACACTATTATTGAATAATAGATGAGTACAAAATATAATATTTTTCTGAGTAATGTCATACAATGTGTAGTTTTTCTTTTTTCTTTTTTATAGTAAAATTTAATAATAGTTGATATTTAATTATTTGATATGTAATTTTTTTTAACAATATTTATATTTAATATTAATTTTATTATAAAAATGATAAATTTTACTTAGATATATTTTATATCTGAATCAATTATAAAACTCTTAAATTTTTAAATAAAATTAATTTTTTATTTAATAAAAGATAAATGCACATAATATATTATTTTTTCTTAGTAAAGTTATACATGTAGTTTTATTTTTTATAATAAAACTTAATAATAGTTGATATTTAATTTATTTGATATATAACTTCTTTTTTTAGACATCCTATAAATGCATGATAAAAAAATGAAATGAAGAGAAAAAATATATTTGACTGAAATTTGAACCATCGTTTTATAAAATAAATCAATATCAATCATTAATTAAATATGAATATTTTGACCATTACATATTATTTGATAATATTAATGCACACCTCCAATACATACTCTCTTTACAATATAGTTTAGATATAAATATAGGTATAGATATGGATATAGATATAGATATAGATATGTATGGTAGTGGGGTCGAATTAATATATATTGACAGGACTAGTGCATAAAAATAATAAAATGGTAATGGAACATAGAAACTATTTATCGAACAATACATTTTTTCTACTGTTATTTCAAATTAAATATAATAACAAAAAATAATTTATGAAAAATTTGAGATAATAATTAATTATATTCTATAAAGATGATTAAGTCTTCTAACCCCTCACATATGTCATATCATAAGAACTTTCATTTATTATTGTTTTTAATTATAAATATTTGATCAATAATATATAAGTGGGACCTAATTTTTTTACAATATTTTTTTATATCTCCAGAACTTAAGAGAATTTAAGAGAATGAAAAGTTTATTTTTACAAAACTTAAGAGAATTTAAGTAAACTAAGTACAGATAATGAATCAAGAAGTCACATATTTTAATTACTCACATCCATATTTTTATTTTTCTATAATGTTTATTAATTAAAGAAGTCTAAAACGATTTTATAATCATAATTATCTAATAACTAACATAATTAGAATTTTACTTTTAATTATTTGTATTTAATAAAATAATAATAATAATAATTATTATTATTATTATACGAAATGATTTTATTCCGCAGATAACCATGGATGACATAAGTAAGATTAATATGAATGTAGACTTGGCTATTTTGGGCGTGTTCGTGGTTAATTGTCTTTTCTTTTTCTTTTTCCTTTTCCACATTCATATGACTTGAATACAGCATAAGGTCAAATCTCCTCTTGCTCTGGATCAGGATATATATGATATAAAAACTAGTCTATTGGATAGAATTACTTTTTATGTTCATTGTTTCAGACTACAATGTCGGAGTAGTTGTGCATAGTTAAAATGATGAATCAATTAGTTGTAAGAATAAAGTAAAATAAAATGCTTCCTGACATTCACCTGAAAAAAACTCGCAACAATGGACAAGATGTGCATATTTAACAATCATGCTTGACGAGCTCTAAAAAAACATAATTATTCATCAGGAATGCACGCAATTTCAGAAAATAAAATAATATACAATATTGACATGAATGTTTAGGACAGAATTTTCTGCATATTACAAGGTAATTTTTCCTTAGTATTTTCTTGAATGGGATGCAAAAATGATAAAAAAGAGATAATGGGACCACTAGAACTTTTGTTGCACAGTGCAATCATTTACTATCTTTTGTAATCATGTACAAGTAACGAAAGAGTTCTATTTTTATTTTTATTTTTATTTAGTTATTTTTGCAAAACAAGCACATCATAAACTTAATTAGTAAGGCTCTAATTTTTTTCTGTGCATCTGCTATTATTTTTAATACATACGATTATAATTCATGATATCATTGGATAGAATTATGTTATGTGTTAATGATTTCAAAGAAATCTGATTGAATTATTGGATACCATTATTTTAAAACAAAAGCTTGTTAAAAAAATTGAAATTTGGAAGAGCATCGAAAGAACATAATAATTAATATGATGTAAAATAAATACATATATCTACAGGGAAACTAAATATATCAAAACAATTTACTATTTCAAACATGAATTTTGAGACATCTCCTTTCTCCCATAATTAATTACAAGGAAATTTATATTTCCTTGATCCAAATGCGGCTTGACCGTGGTATTTTTCTTGAATGGGATGCAAAACAGGAGATGAAGAGCTCAAACTCAAGTGGACAAGGGGGAGGGGACAGCATAGAAATCAATGTCTGGAGACGTGCCAATCTACAGTGCCATGCTATGCAACTGGACAAAAAAAATGCAAGTATGCAACCTCCTCTTTCTGGGGGCGCTCTCTCTCAGTACCAGTATATATATATATATATACTGGTACTATGGTTGGGACTGATCTCAGACACTATACACATCTGGATCCAGACTCATCTGCAAGCAGTTAAGCTAAGTAACACTTTTGTTTGTTACGGCAGTAATAAAATGGAAACTCTGATTTTAACGTGTTGGAGCTATCGTTAACATGGGGATGGGGGAGAAGAAGTCAGATGCTCATTGTAGCATGAGTTCCATTGAGATGTTATAAATAAAATTTGGATTGTCTAATCGAACAACATAGTTGCTGTCTATTCCTTTCATTAATCAGTGGTGTCAATGAAAATGTACAGTTTGTTCGATTATCGAATAAGTATTGTACTCAATAAAATGAAAAGGATTCCCCCTAGATTTATTGGATAATAATGATACTGACAATTGACAAAGAAATTTTTATTAGAATAGTAGTCGGAATACAAATTTGGGAACTTTCATACGCATAATCTTATTGCATAGGACATAATATCTAAAGACTTATATGTGATAAATATTTAATTAAAGTAATTACGACAAGATTTTATGTAACATTCCATATAGTATTTTTAATTAGAAAAAATATTATTACAAACCAAGTTTGTTACATCATATTTGCACATAGTGTTGTGCATAAGTTATATGTTTTCGAACTTGAGTTAAAGAATATATATTTTTAAATGGTATAATATTTGATGTTGTGCTGATAAGAGATGCAATTATCACTCCTCTTTGAATTAATAATTTATATTTAATAAATTAATGGAACTGAGCAACATTTGAATTTGTTTTTATAAACTGGGATATGTACATTAGATACGATGTATCCAAGTCTTGCTACTTATAACATGCTTACGGCAAATACATATAGAGAGAGTAAAGATATACGATAATCTTAAACTCACAGAGGTTTTTCATGAACTTAAGTTAAAAAGTATATTAAATTATCTCTAAATTTTAATTTATCATGTTCATTAAATTCTTTATATGAAAATATTGTGGGATGCAAAAATTTGAAGTGTTTTGAGTTTTTAAATCATGGTTTTTAATTTTTAAAAATTAGTTCTAAAAAAAATAATAAAATATTAAATGTTTGAACATCATTTTTAAAAATTATAAACGGTGACTTAAAAAGCTCAAAACACTCAAAATTTTTGCATCCCATAATATTTTTATATAAATAATTTAATGAGCATGATAAATTAAAATTTAAAGATAATTTGATATATTTTTTGAGTTAAGTTTATAAAAACCTCCGTGAGCTGTATCTTTACTCTATATATATAGAGAGAGAGATTGCATATCCATCAAATTATTTATTTCTTTTTCTAAACATGCATACAGGATCGTTGTCTTGATATAATTAACTGAGAATACCAAATTGTATAATTGTACAATAAGATAATACTCTGTATCTCTCTATATTCTACTTGTGCATTTACATGTTGACATATAGAATTGTATATTTTATTTTTAACTCATGTTTTGGTCCCTTTAGTCTTTACAAACAATATAGCAATAAATATATGTTAAATTTAATTAAACATGTTGGGGCCACTGATAAGGACCAGATAAAGCACGACTTTACAGAGTAACAGGGGGTTTGGTATGATATCTTGGTTTTAGAGTTAAATCAGAGCATGAAAATCAGCTCAAAATTTCGAAATCTGCAAAAGCATCTATAAAGAGCCTTTGGTTTGACCATAATTACATTCTTTTAATGTAATTTCCCAAGCACTAGCCAATTGGACGCACAAGGACATGGTCCCTAGCTAATTAAAAAAAAGTTTGCCGCCATTATGTTTGCCAAGTCTAGTTTGTTTGGATCATCACACAACAAAGCAAACTTCTATTGGATTTGACTATGTGAAATTATGTAAATTATTTTCATGAAAGGTAATTCTTTTTTTTTTTTTTACTCAAGGTCTTCGTTGTTGTCGGTTGTTGCAGAATAATTATTTCAATTTGATATTGTAACAAACTGTTGAGTAATTAATGGTGTCTAGAATAAACTCTCTTGGTTGCTCTATTGCTCTATACAATGTTTCTTCATTTTTGTATAGTCAGCATTGAGTACTGATGTAAATCGGTTACTTCTGCACTGACTGATGGCGAAATAACATAAATATTAGGGAGTGAGGTTATGATGCTTTGCAAAGTATAAAATATCTCGTGCTTTATGTTTATATTATAAATTTAAAAGTTCAAACAGCTGATCCAAGCTATTGAACATAATATTTATATTGAAATATCTTTGGAGATCAAAATTTATATATTTTTTAAATATTTTTGCTATTTTTAAGATGGATGCAAATTTTGTTGATCTAACAATTTCTGCATCATTCAATATTAGTGATTTTTCACTCATTGAAAAATAACAAAAATTTTAAAAAATATATAAATTTTGATCTTCAAAAATATTTTAATATGAAAATCATGTTTAATGGTTTGGATCCGCTGTTTAAAATTTTAAATTTGAGAAATAAACACGAAACAGATAAATTTTATGTTTCTTAAAGAACCATAGCCTCACTAATTAAATAGGTGATATATAATCGATGAATTTTATAGGGGAATGGCGAGTCGGGCCATGATCTACTGACTTCTAATAGAAGGGTCAGACGTACGGACCCACCACGATTTTATCAAAGTTGTCAACAACTATCTAAAATATGTGGATGTTCAATTCCTTTTTTTTTTCCTTTATGGAAATGTAGTTTATATTTTAAGGTGTGCAAAATATTTCGTATAGAACACTAAATGATTCCATCAGTTTAGCAAATGAAGTAATGACTTCATATTATGTAAAATTGAATCAATTTAAAGCATTAGTATTTGATAATAATGACATAAGTTGTGGAACTATTATTAATAGAAAAATCAAATTATTCCAATGTACATTGTTAAACAAGTCAATTATAGAGAGATATATTTTGTTAGAAGTTAAAAAGATGATTTAATTTTTACTTTATATATGGAGTTATTTAACTGTACAAACTTAAAAGCAATTTATTTTGATCCATTAAAATACTTTTCGGTAAAAAAAAACTTAAAATTAATTGAAACTATGTCTATGATGTTGTAATTTCAAATAATAACTTATCGTTTAATTAATTTCCTTTAAAATGACTAATTTATTTCTTGGACTTAATTAATCAAAAGCAATGTCAGATTTTTTTTTGGCCTAGAACATATCTCTCAAATTAAATTGATCGTGTTATGGCGATACTTATTTATTACACTAAAACTGTTTTTTTTGCCAATATATTGTACTTTTTTTTCAAATGTACATTTTTTAATTGTTGAAAATAAATAAAATTAAAAAGGATAATAGTAGACGTCAATGATATGACCTTTTATGGAGGATGCAAAATTAAAAAGGGCATTACTGGGAATCATAAAGCAGGATGTAATTTTATGGAAAAGGGGATAGGTTGAAAATTTTCAAGCATTAGGAAAATAACAATCTGTTTATCCCAGCAAATTTATCCCTGTATATATCTTATCTTGTAAACTCTCATTTATTGGTTTATTAAAATGATTAAAGTAGGAAAGTAGGTTTACCCTACTTACTTCAAAAAAAATGATATGACCTTTTCATTATTCTAGATCAAATATAAAAATAAAATTATTTTGTTGATTGTTTGTAATGCATTAAGTGCCAACAAATTCAAAAAATACATGTCAAGATTACTCAATTTTAATAGTAAAGTCGAGATGCTAAATAATAAAGTATTTAATATGAAAAATAAAAAATATTAAATTATAAAATAAAATATGATGAACGAATGACAATGATATGATGAGAGAAGAGAGCATAGAAGAGATGAGAGATGAGATCAAACAAGAAAGAAGAGTGTAGTGCTAAAGAAAATAAGAAAGAGAGATGCTAGATGGAACGAAGAGAATTATAATTTTTTTATGTGAATAATAAATCATTTAACATGAGTAACAAAAATATTAACATGAATTAATCACTTAATATGTCTAATAAAGTACGTAATGTGAAAAAAAAAAACAATTTACAAAAGGGAAGAAATGGGGGAAAAGAGGAAAGAAGGAGTTGGAGATAGGGAGATCAGAATTGAAAAAAAAAATCAAATATGGTTTAACTTTTTCGATTTTGGTATCGACGAGACGAGGTGATATTTCTATAGCATTTTTCTTAGAAAATTAATAATCAAAGTAAAAGCGTTTGGTGAATGAGATGGTTCTGCCAGAAACCCAGAACCAGTTGGGGTCGTTTTGACTGAGAGCATGTAATTGAGTAACATCATTATGAAAATTAAGATGTGATATTGCTATCACGTGACCTGTCCCCACCAGAAAGGAGAACAATTGGTTGACATTTGACAGGCTGAGGATTAAAGGATTAAAGGGCTTTTTCAATAATTCAAATCATACAACTGGAATTCAATTTGTATGGAAGCAGTTAGGCAGACATTTTTCTTTTATTTTACTTATTTCTGATCTGAGGCCAAAAAAAAAACATGTGAGTTGCTATTTTTGAGACATATTACAGGATGCGATAAGTTTTGTTGTATAAAAGCAATGGTCTAAAAGGAAATCCAGAATCGAAACTAAATCAAAATTGGTAATTATTTCAAGACTAGACATGACTATATATCTGCCATTAACGCATATGTTCAGAACTTACTAGATCATGGATTGCACCAATCGTTCTAAGTAAGTGGACGATGTGTACTTGTATAGTTATTCCTCGTCCAATTAAACTACATACATATATATATTTACTACTGGCAACTAAATTCCTTTTCTTTTCTTCTTTTTTTCTTTTACTTAATTGTCTTTCCTCTCCTGCGCACCACCTGTCCAGCACAGATCTCATCTTTTTCATTTGCTTTTGAAATATTCTTTTGGAAAAAGATCAAGACCAAAAATCCCACATGGCCACACCAGATGCATTCCAAGTGGCGAGTATGAGTCTTCTTTTTACCATATCAACTATTTTTCTGTCGTCTTTTTTTTTTCACTTAGAAACGAAAACATATAATGAATCGTGTCGTCTACAAATGAAAATCCTATACATCCTTTTTTAATTAAAATAATTGTCGCTTTCTTTTCTTGAGGTCATAGTGGTATCAGGCTGGATGGCACGTGTGAGTGTCTAAGCATGTGCTCTCTTGACTTGTAAATTTCACTTTTTCTTGCCGATGAACCAAAGGAATTTTTATGTTTGCGATATCAAGAAGCAAAGTTAAGTTGGGAGCACGCAAGCGAGAGGCGCACACGTGCATGATGCGATTCTTCGTCTTTCTTCTTTTTTATTTTTCTTTCATCATGAAAATCGACCAAATTTGCAATTATATTTTGTTTTATATTAAAAATCCTTGTGCGAAATTACATGAACTTGAGCAGTGTGGTAGTAATTATTGGTTCCATAATTAAACTGATTGTGTAAAACTTTTGCAAGCATCAATTAATTAGTTGGAGTCCCAAATTAAAATGGCAAATATGTTCAAGAAAATTCTACAAGAATTGTTGGCATTGGAATTCCTGTGAATTGGCGAAAGTCTGAGACCAATCATCAAGAAAAGGATCATATCATGTGAATTTAAAAGTAACATTGCTACTTGCACAAGCTTTGTAGGACATTTATTTGGAGGAATACGCTTTTTTAGTTCTTTCTTTTTTATATAGCAATATTGGAATAAACTTTGCTTGGAAAGGAGATCCGACTTTCTTTCAAACCGTCTCTCAAATAATTAAAAATGTATGTCGAAATTAGATCTCCAATCATTTTAGTATTTAAATGTTGATAAATGCAAGAACATTTACCTATTTTCCATATGCGTTGATTTTTTTTTTGGGGCTCACTTTTATCCTAGTTGATTGAAAATAACATATCATTCCATTCAACAAAATAAAACAAATTATAATTAAATAAGAATACAAATGTACCTCTTAGCTATACCTCGATTATAAAAGATGTTTTTAGCTCCTATATAAAAGTGCTTTACAATATTTAAAGGTAAAATATCTTATAAATGCATCAAAATTAGAACACAGAATTTCACTTTTGATATAATTATTCACAATATTTCACTTGCTAAATATTATATATGAAGACAATTTAACTTTTTTTATTCAATCGGAATCTGCTTAAAATATAAGAAATTGTAAAATAAATGTGTAGTATCTATTATTTCATTTCTAGTAAAAAAATGAGAAAATGGAATTAGAATTGTACTTTTCTATTTGATTGAGTAAATAATTAAAAAAAAAATGATTACAATATCACATGCTGAAAATTTTGGGTCATGCTTCACGGTATCGTACCAAATATGTACAACATATAAGTATCGTTTTCTTGCAATATTCTTATATATAGGGGGAAATTGATAAAATTCCGACGGAGGAGTAAAGGACACAATATCCAATAAAAGGGAAATTGATATCGCTTTTCTATTATTTAGGTGTATGCTACATTGTAATCAGATGGATGACTTCAATTTTCTCAATGGTTTGAAATTGACGGTGCAGATTGATTGTTGAACAATGAACAATCAATCTATTTAGAATCGCATGAACTTCAATTGATAAATTAGGTTATACTTATATGTATATTCAACAATTCATCTACAAATTTACTTTTTACATCTAATTTTTATTTGATTTTTAAATTATTGGCAACATTTTTTAAAATAAAAATTTCAAACGATCCCTATTTTCCAGAAAATTATAAATTACCGTAAAAATACAATTCCCAACTTCTCAAATTTTCTTCTTAACCTAGAATTCCAGACTCATACATGGATCTCAACATTGCATTCTATGCATGTTCTCCATATTGGGCTATAAACCCAAGGAACCGTCAAAAAGGTTTTCCATTGACCTTATAGTTAGTGTCAGCAGCTGTCTTTGGTTGGGTACAACTTAATTTATTACAGGTAATTGCATTAAATCTTTATGTTGATCTTGAGTTAGTTCATATTTTATGTCATAAATATGTCCTGTTGTATTACATGATGATTATTTCTAATGACATTGTTGGGTCGTTTCCGAATTTAACCCAGTTCAGCGGTTCAACATACTAATTATTTTCAGTTATAATATGGAAAAGGATCCTGGGAAAAATAAAGCATGCAGATAGTATTATCAACAACCGGCAGCATAACATATAGCATAACTTAGGAGTTCACCAAACATGAGAAATCCAAAATTCATATGTTGAAATTAAAACTGAAACAGCCATCACTTGGAACACGACTTAGTACCACATGACCACTAATTCACTTTGTACACGATAGAAAAATGTTTACAGGTACCTAAAGTAAAAGTCATCTAACATTTCTTGGACCTCTTATTACCTTTCATAGCCAAACTACTCTTCTTGCCTCTAATTTTACTACACTTGCAACAGAACCAATCATCATCTGGCACAGCTTCAAGTGGCGGATAACAACAGTCAATGTGTGTTCCGATCCCACACCCAACTGATCCACTTTCATCCCCACATACCAACATCACCTCCCCTCTATCACGGGACCCACAAACAGCACACCTCAAATCATCCTGTTGATCACTATCCTTTCTAAGTTTCAAAGGCGAGTTAAATTCACGCACCACCTCCTGGCCGGACTTGATCAATTTCTGGAGGGACTTATCAGCCCATTCTTGAGTCTGGAACAGCACATGCTTTGATAAAGGGTAACCTGGCTTGCAGACATACTCCACAAGGTAGTCTGAAGTCACGCATGGAATTTGATGGTTTACAAATTCACACACCCATGGATCATTTGATGGGGTTGTTGCAGGGACCACAGCAAAGTCAACGCAGTTAGATTTCAGAATACGAGTGTATGGCGGAGATGTCGCCAAAATTGTACCATCCCCAGCTTTTATAACTCGTTTCATTGTGTCCTGATCAGCAAAAATATAATTAGTGCAATCAAAATGTAGCTCTAATCAGATTTCAAATTACATGAGTCCTGACTAGAGATAGAAGACTCAAACATGTATACTTAGAAGCTCTGTAACTTTCACAGCAGCAATTTTTCGAAAACTTATTCAGCAGCTGTATAATTCCTTTTTGGTTCTTTTGCAAAAGTGTGGAAATCATTTGGTCCCTGTTTGCCTATTAATCCAAACAAACAATTAATTCTGATTAAAATAATGAAACCAGGTATGAACAAAAAAAAAATGTACCAGTGAAGGTGCGATGCATTCTCCATAAATGACAATCTGCATACCATAAAAGGCACCATGACCAGTTTGTTCCCTCACAAGACGCCACTTGCGTGGGGCCTCCAAGCTGATAGAGCTGTCCTCTGTCATTCCACTACCATACCACTCGTAAGGTTCTTCCTCCATGAATCTCCCTGCTTCATTGCTAGCTGTCAGGTATTCCATTTTCAATATCCACCTAGTGATTAACAAGAAACTAGTTTTTAAGTTTTATATAGGCAGGCTGCACAAGTATTTCACAAATATTTTAGGAATGAATAGTAGCTATAAGATGGGAAGTGTACCTCCCAGAGGCTGCAGCTGCAAAGAACTTCTCAGTGCGGCGTACTGGTCCAGGTACAATAAAATGGGTTGCTTGAAAGGACCAATTGTGTGTGTCTCTGCAAACCCTTCCTCTCAGTTTCTTAATAACTGCCTGAAATTCCTTTCTCTGCAGTCGGTGCCCACTCAAAATAAAACAGGTCACTGGACCTATACCTGCATGCACCGTTTTATGATCTTCAGCACCTGTACACTCTTTCTGAGTTGGAACCTGCTTCTCCTTGCATTTGAGGACTGTCTTGGATTCAGCAGTACTGCGTTCACCTGGACCTGGTTTATTCTCTTTTTCTGGATCTAGCTCTGTTGATCTTGACAACCAACCCATAGTTACGTTACTCTTGTTACTAGTTGACTTAGACCCCTCATGGTTTGAGCTTTTCCTCTTAGTCTCCGGAGCTGCACCCTTTGCCGTTCCCAGTTTTCTTGAAACATTTGTTGTGGCACTTTTGGGCCTCATATTGGGAGTTTCAGCTTTATCTCCTATTCCGTTCTCCAGAGCCTTGGCAACCTCTGGATTAACACTTGAATTACACCTCACTTCTCTCAAATCACCAGAATCTGCATCTCTGGACCCTGCATCTGATGCATCCACTTTATCTTTTGTCCCATCATTCATGGTGTAGTCACCAGACTCACCAGAGTCTGGTTTTGTACTTGAATTATTGCCAGCTTTCAGATAACCATTTATACTGGGATTTTGAAGCTTCCCTTTGATACTTCTCTTCGCAACTGCCATTTTTATTCTAGCACCAGCAGAATGTTTGTGATTATTGCATGTTTCAGAAATTGCATCATTAGGATGCTTGTACATCTCAGACTCTACGCTGTCAGGTGTCAAGCCTTTAATCTCCAGCATTTTGTTTTCCATTTCAACTTTTCTTGTTTGGTTAAGTGCATGTTTCATTTCACTATCCCCACCCTGAGCTACAAATGAGGGGGTTGTGACCCCTGTCTTTTCAGTTGATGAGCCAAAATAACTGGAGAAGTCCAGAACATTGGATTGTTTATCAGTCACCAATTCCATCTTCCCTTTAACCTGGACCTTGTCAGCTGCTTCTGATGTCCCTATATTATTCAGATTTGATGGAGAACACATTGGAGGCTTCGCACACTTGAGGGAAGTTCTTCTGGTTCGTGAGGTTTTTGAAATTAGTTTACTGGTATCATTACCAGTACAATTACTGATTCCATGTTCAACTTGTTCATCAGTGAAAGCATCTGCTTCCTTAGGGAGTGAATTAATGCGCTCTGGTTCCTTAAGCTCATTCGCCACCAAGGGAATGATATGGCTGAAGTCTTCAGAAACTTTCCTCTTTTGTGGCAAACTAGTACAGGACTGCTCTGCACTCTTCTCTATTTCAACATCCCGATTTGCCTCTCCATGTTTGTTCCCCAAGCCTGGTGGCGAAGTACCTGATACAACCTTTGCTGTGGCATTATTTACTGAGGGATCAGATTGTTGTTCATGTGGAGATGCTGAGTTCTTTCTGAGATTTCTAGCATAAATCTTTTTTGGGGCAGAAGAACTGGTCAGTACAGGTAATCTGCCTCCACATGAACTCAGTTCACAATCTGAACTAACATTTTGGCACTTCAGGCTCTCCAAAGGGGATTCACAAGGTACATTAAGGTCCCTTTTAGATCCAATTCCAATTTGTGGGGTTGTGGTTGAACTACATGTTATTACCAAATTGGTAGAACTAACAAGTTCAGAAGAAGCAACTTCTTTGTTCTCTGACAAGGATAGTGCTGCTGGTTTAGCACGGTGTGGTGTCTCCAAACTGTACCCTTCATCATGTCTGACTTCATATTGATGACTCATGCACGACTTACTCTCTATCTTGGACTGACACACTTTAGTTAAACTTGTGTCTTTTCCGGAGCTGATTTGGACCATAATTTGTTTTCTTTCTTCAATCACCAGAGAGGAATTGACATTTGAAATGGCTCTCTCTCCAGATTTCATCTTCTCATCTGGAATTCTGACCAGATTGCCTGTTTCTCTGCTGAAGTCAGCACCCCAAAACTGTCTTGTGGATGCATCTTGTGTATGATTAGAAATTACTAAAGGGGACTTATCAATAGGTAAATTAACCATTTTCTTGCTATCAATTTGTGCCATTTTATCCAGGTTTTCACGATCCTTGGATGAATTGGGTGCAACAGATCTTTCTGGCAAATCTGAATTTTGGGATGGAAGCCCTGATGCAGCCGTTGGCATGTGGTTCCCAGTACCAAAAGGAGACTTCACATGTAAATTCAAATTTTTTAATCCAGACTCTTCATGAGGCGCAGTCACCAGGCGATCTCTTGCACCTTGGTTATTGAATGGTCCTAGTGCAGGAGATTTGACAGGTGGGCCAAGAGCAATTGAGGAAGCAGGTGGGCCCTGCAATAAAGAGGCTCCAATGGATACATTAACATCAGGTGTTGTTAAATCTGGGTTCATGGTTAGCCCATCTGTGTCAGGGCTTTTCAAAGGTATCACTGCTGAAGTAGTTGGCCTACTATGCAGGGAAGAAGACTTGAGAGCTAAATTGGCCATCTTCTCCAATTCCATATTTGTGCCTGATGTTGCAACCTGGATGCTGCTGCTTGAGTTGGAATTGTCTATTGATCCAGGTGCAGCAGCTTTAGTCGGCCCACTATGCAGAGGAACCTTAGTGGGTAAATTAACTACCTTTTTAAAATCTTGTGTTGTAGCAGGGATATGATTTTGTCCTCTTGACTCGGGATTACCTTTTCGCCTTAGTGCAGGAGATTCAGTACGTGGATTATGAATTGCTGAAGAAGGCTCATTATGCAGAGAAGGGGCCTGTCTATTTTCAACTGTCTGGTCAACTGATTTTCTCTTTGCCACAACATTATCAGTTTCTTCTTCAGAGTCTCTGGCTTCTGCTTCCATCATCTCCAACTCCCAACCACTGGTAATAGATAAATAATTTAGCATGGCTTTACAAGCTCAACCCAAAAGTTGTACAATCAAACTGTCCAACATGTACTTAGATAATGAATTTTCAACCATAGCTCGCAAAAGTTGTACAATCAACTATGTTTTTGTCAATTGCAAAAGTTGGAAGTTCACTAATGTTTTTCAGATTTGACTTAAATTATACTAACCTTTTGGTGTAGTTATCAATAGGCAAGATAGCCCAAGCTTTCAAGCTGCAAAAGACCAAGAGCATAAAGGATGAAAGAATGTATGGTTCCGAATAATAAAAGAGAAAACAAAACCAGATGAAGAAAATCAACATGTTAATTACCAGTCTTCCAACCAGCGGTGATTAACAAGCTTTATATTTACCCTTTTAGCAAGCTCGTACTTCTCACCTACATAAACGATCAAAGGAAAAGAAAAATGTATAGAATGTTATTAATAATAATATATATCAGATCTGTGTTATAGACACTGTTTTTAAATGCGGCCGCATGGGCCGCATATGCAGTAGTATATGCGTTTGCGGCCCATATCATGCGGTTTTAACCCATTAATATATAGTTTGTCACAGTTGGGCTGCTACAAAGTATCACAAGGCCCAAATTCATTTGAAAAGTCTGTAAAATTTTAAATTGGAGCTCAGCGGGATTCAATCTCAAGCAATTGTGCTGGGAGGAAATGCTTTTTCCAATACACCAACTCTCACATGTGACTACATCAGCTATTTAAAATATATATTAGCATACTATAATTTGATAGAAATCCACATATGTAAACCCGCAGGAAAATCCGCATATGTGGCCGCACCCCGCATATGCGGTATCCAGTAGCCTTCCGCATGCATGAAGAAAACCGCATTTAAAAACACTGGTTATAGTATATATATGGTGCCATTTTAGTTGATTCAATGTTTCTGAGAAAGCATAATACCCTCAAACTTATAGCAGATAAGATGAGTAATTTGGTTTGCAATTAATGGCTTTGAAAACCTTGCTCCCATCATTGTAACCATCCTCTGAAATGAGAAGTAAAAGATATGTTTCTTAAAAAGCAGCAAGAGAAATATAATACAGCATAATGGATTATGTCATGAACAAACAACTCAAGTTTACCATAATATCCTCTCGCTCTTGTCTCTGATATCCAGTCAAGCATATGTGAAGGGATTTACTACCTGGTATTCCATCTAAGTCTCTGACAGGTCTATATAAAACCTGTAATCAATTATCACTTAGTACAAAATAAGAGAAAGAACACAAACAATACATTATTACATTCTTATATTACACAGACTTTTGAAGTCATCGAAGATTGCAAAATGGAAGTTTTACATATGTGAATTATTACCTTTGTTTCATCAGCACGTACACCTAAATCCAATGTATCATCAACCCAAGCTTCAGTTACAACTATCTTACCATTGTCTCTAGCCATGACACAAATTGGGTCATCCTTTTTCAATGGAAAAAATGACAAAAAAAGACCCATTAGAAAGTACATCGAAAGGTTTTCTTCTTTCTTTGGAAAAGAAAAATTGTAGCTTTCACCCAGTAATATTTGATTGTTGTTAGTTGATATAGTTTTCAGAATTAAATAGGCAGCTGACTTAACATCATTTCCAGCCATCTCAATTGCAGTGACCAAGTCCAATCTAAGAATATGTTGTATTTACTAATTGATAATCAATGTTACATGGTTGGTACAATTGTGGCATAGAAAATTGACCTTGGGGACCAGAAGTTTATAATCCTCCTCAAGCATTTATGTAAGTTTAAACAGCATTAAATATGGTAAACGAATTATTTGCTCCATGGTCTTGCTGATGGTTAGTTTTAGTTCATTCTATTTTTGAAAATCAATTACTAGGAGTCATGTAATTCTTCTATATAATCTGATATCCACTACTGCTCCAATTTTCTCACGTTTCTGTAACAAGAAAGAGAAGCACTTCAAGACAATTGGTCAAAGCAGCCAAATAAAGTAGACCCAAAATTGCTCACAAAAAACAGTCAATATCAGAACAAACTGGTCTAGTAAGAATACTGAATATCCATAATTTTTCAGCAAGGAAAATATTTTAAAAAATAAACTCACATAGACACGGGCACAGACGATAACGTGCGTGCAACTAGGATCGTATTTTCCTAATTCAACGCCGCCTCTTTGAGTAATCTCCAAACGATACTGTCACACAATGAAAACAACTGTTGTCAGACAAAATGACTACATTCGCAAAAACCACCCCCAAATAATGGAGAAGTAAACTTCCAAACCTGTTCTTCGGATACAGAATCGAATCCAAATAACACGAATCTGACGCCTGAGAAGATGTTGCTCGGACTGAGCTCGCGAGATCGCACCATATCGAAGTAAACCCTAAGGTCCTAACCCTGTGCTCTGAGAAGAGAGAGAGAAACTGCGAGAGAAGAGGGGGTAGGACGGGAGTTGAGCAAGAGCAGGAGATTTACATGTGAAGAAAAGAAGGGAGAACACAAAGGAGGAATGTGAAAATTAGAAAGAGAGAATTTGGAGGGAAGATTGGGATTTGCCGATTTGGGAGGTAATCGTTTTGCTTGAAAAGATTCAAGATTTGTACATGCAATTTCATTTTTCTTTTTATGTTAAAATTATAAAACCATTCGGATCCTTGTGAGATATGAATGGGCATAAAGCTGGGCCATTTACACTTCCAGTAAAATTTTGGGCTAGGTTGGGCCGATAAGACAGGAAATCGTGGGATTAGATTTAAATCCCGAAAAGGGAACCAAAAGAATTGCCAATCTCAGTAATAATGCATGTGTTAATTATTTTTTCTTTTAGAAAAAAAACACTGTCATCTTTTTTTTTAAAAGATGAGAGTCTAATATATTTATTTTTTAATTGTCCATAAAGAATTTGTGAGATGGATTATCAAATTAGGATTTGGTAGAAAAAATATATAAACTATTATTCGAGCTGAGTCGAACCACGAGCCGAACCAACCCAACTCAAACTTGATTCATTTAACGATTGAGCCAGAATAGCTCGAGTTAAATTAGTTCGAGCCTGAGCTGAATCACGATTCCGATTTTTTTTATACAACCGTAGTAGCGATTCATGAGTCATGATACTTGTGGGAAGTCGCAATGAAACGAAATATATCTGTTGGTTATCTGGGGGGTGTTAATTTTGCTTCAAACTTCATGAAATTTGCATCTCGAGTTAGAGAGTTCTTTTTTCTTTTAATTTGTGTTATATTAGTTGCCAATATATCGACTAAAGCTTTTAAAATAACCAATGTTTCGATCAAAAATTATAATTGACCCTTTCACCCTGCCTAACTGTCTTGGCAGTTCCACTAAATTATCACATAACTTGACTAATTGTAAATATCATTATTTAGGTGATACATGCTTACAGCAAGGATAAGCATGCTCGTTTTTATGTAGGATGGATAACTTCATTTTTTTCCCTCCTCTGATTTACTTCATCATAGATTATACGATGATCTAGTAATTTTTTTAAATATAGCTCTCAATAACCCAACATGTATCATTTTTTTCAATTGATTATGATTTCAATGAAAACAGTGACATTTTTGCCATATTTCTCTAAAAAAATAATTAAAATGAAACATTTCTTGTTTAATTTTTTTTTCTTCTTAGAGGGTTGATAGCAAAATATGTATGGATCATTTGTCCTGGATTTATTCAAGCTTGGATGTTGCCTTAGGGTCTCGATTAACACCGGTTTTGATCTACGTCGGACCTCAATATCAGATTAACTAATCTTATGTTATTATAACAAGGTATGGTCTTTGATTAGTACATATAAGACTATGATAACTTTTATGATGTTTTAAGACTAATAATTTTAAACGGAGGAATGTTTAAGAGTATATTTTTCGGTGCGCAGGGTCCAAAATGGGGAATCTGTTGTAGCATTTGGAGAAAATATGAAACAGATTGGATAATGGCAAGGACAGATGTAGAATTTTGATAGAGAAATCAGTAATTAGATTACAATAGTTTATGCGGTTTAAATCTATTAACTAATCCGGTACTAAATACAAAAAATAACAATTTAACTTACATTCTTACATATAGAACTATTAAAACTAGGATTATAATTCAAAATTCGTCTTGACAATATAGTCCTCAAATAAATAATTAATAATATAAAAATTTAAAATATATTTAATAAAATTTCAGATTAAAGAAAATTTGGACATAATATTTTTAAATTCTAAGTAATAAAAATAATAAAAATAATAAATAATATAAATAAATATATAATAATCTATAAATGATCATATAAAAAAGTTGAATCATTTTTAGAGTTAAGTTTCATCTTAAGTATATTATACACGTTATTTTAAATGAGGAGAAATAAACTATTTTATATGAACTATTAGATTCAAGAAGATGAAAAGATTTAAATAAAATTAATGGTGGAGAAAAGTGATGATACGGCATGTTTGAAAAATTTGGAAGCTTAATCTTCTTTATATATTATATATTAAGAATAATATCTTTTATATTATTAAAAATGGGGTGTGCTAACTGTTATAGAAATTTGATGGTTTTGATAGTTTTTCATTGGGGGGTAAATTTGGGAGATTTTTGATTGGGGTGAAAAGATTCTCTAAAAGCAATAAAAATGTAAAACTCAAAATAATAAATAATCAAGATGATTAAGAAAATTTTCCTCTAGAGGCTTCATATTTTGAAAAAATTGCATAATTATTTTATTATTTATGGTATTAAATAAAAATTTCTCAATTAAAATAATAAAATAATTCAGAGAAGATCAAAAATCACATCCAGAAAAATCAAATTAGTAAAATTTAACCTAAAAATATATATATTTTTTTAATTCAAATACTAGCCAAAGTCACTTTCGAAGTTTCCAGGAGAGGAAATCTGTTGGGGTGGTAAAGGTTTTGGCTTCTTCAACCCAACTAAGTAGTTAAATGGGCAGAGGGCAGTGGTCACCTCTCTTCGGAAGGATACGGAAAAGCAATATATTTGTTGCCAATGCTAAGATTGTGAACGAAAACAATTTGCTTGCAATTCCAGATGTGAAGTCTTTTCAGTTCTCAGCATTGCTGAAACTCCTAACAGCCATCAGGTAGGAGAAGCCAAGCTACGGAGAGGTCAGAGGTGTTTAGAAAACTATTGCTTAGTCGATAAAGTTTGTTAAGATCTGAAATTCTGAATATGAAGTTTCAAGCTAAGTTAAATATATATGAAGAAGCTATAGATGATATTTTTAAGTTTTCTTTCTTTGTTATCCTCCGAATGAGTTTCTATCGATTAGTCTCGATTTAAATGATCACACAATGAATCTAATTTGATGTAGTCTTGATGCAGCAACAAACACACAGTTTATATAGTCGTCTGTTTATTGTGTTGTCAAATGCACGAGTAACAAAGATTAGGTGCGACTACTTTTTCCGTTGCATAATTTCACTTGTTACGGTCAAGACTCAAGATACAATATGATTTATCCTTATTAATATAAACTCAAATTTATATAATTCATCATATTTGTGTTTGGAACTAACCCAAAATGTTCATTTAGGTACGGCATCTTCTTTTTTTACATGCTATAAGAGCTTGGACAACCCTACATCGCCATGATTCTTGTTCATAAAAAAAAAAAGAAAAAAAAATTCAGTTGTCCTTCAAAATAACACTTTTTACTTGAACCGAGCACGTCGGAGATTAGAAAAACTAACGAGCTTCCCGGAGGAAAAAGACAATAAAAAGAGAAAAAAGTGTTAAGCGTCATCTTTACTAAGAGAAAAATTAAGTCTGCAATATTTCATTAAAATATGCCATTTAATTAAACATTATTAATTTTAGCATATTTTAGGACTTCGAAATCATAAAACATCAACTACATTGAGTTTTTAGTGCAGTTTAAAACCGTAAAGTATCAACTACGTACAGTCTTTAGTGCAGACTGACTATCCCATGCACGTAACTGCGTTATAAAACACTGGATGTGTTATAGCCAATATTAATCTCGGTGTAGCTTAAATAAGATCCACAGTATACAGTGAATCTTATTTTAAAAAATAATAAACGAGGAACCAAACTCGCAATACAGATCCTAGCTTGAGTTGCAGGCAAGTATCTTAACTAAAAATCCTCTAACAATTAACATATAAAGTTCCCAAACACAAAGGGAAAAAAAGAGGCCATGGTACAATGATAAACTATCCAACAAAATCCAAAACTAAGTTATTAATCCCAGCCATCAATTGCAAAGACCTTCATAAATACTTAAATGTGATACATTAGAAATCAGATATTTTAACAAGCCTTGTGTAGAAGATGCGGTTGTCTCTGACCGAGTTGCTTTCGAACAGAGCTGTCTGAACCATTTCCTATTGATTTTTACATCACGAGAGAGTAAAGTGAGAAGCATGATATGAAATATTATCACACAAATCAGGAAGATTAACAATTTTCTCACTAACCTTCACATCTCTATGAGAAAGGAATTTCCCAAGATTGTGAATAATGCATCTCAAATCCTCTACCTGTCAATGTCAAATTCAAGGAAAATAAAATAGAACAAACATTAGCAGGTTTTACAAAATCTGAAGTTCAAATAATATTTCTCTTTAGTCTTAACGTGTGAAATATACCTTGATGAAGCCCACCCTGTTTTGATCAAAATATCTGAATGCCTACACAATATATACAAGATCATATCAGAAATTGCCAATGAGAAAAAAAACCTTGTACTCTGTATGGAGAATAGGTCTATCTGTTAAATATCAAAAAAGACAAAACACTGGCTTTGATCCTAAATAAATCCAATGTAAATTGCTCTTTCCCAAATTACCCTTTTTTTCTTTTTCCATAGAAACAATATAGAAAGGAGATAGCATATTTGGTGAAGGTGGCAACTGAACAAGTTTTCTCAGGTTTGGATCAACTTGATTTGGATCACCTCTTAATGCAAGCTAATTGGTTTCAGGCTGCCCAACTTACAAAAGAAAATTGACTTCTCAGGTCCATGTCCAAACAGCTGGGCTCATATCAACAAACACACACAAAGCCAATCCAACAATTAACAATGAATGAAGAACAAACCATTTCTTCTTTGAAGACCAATCGCTTAATAATGGATATTTTGACAATCTTGAAAAATAATTTTCAAATAAATAAAAAAATCTTGAGAACAGAAAAATATTTATTAACATATTCAAAAACCTCCAGATTTAATGTATTTCAAATTTCATGCAATTTAAGTATTTTGATAGTCCGTCAAAGAATGATATATTGGGCCCAACAAATTGCATAAATTTTAATGGTTTTTGATGGACTATCAAATGACATTGAAATTGCATGGTATTTGAAGCACTATAAATGATAAATCTATACATTCCATGAACTTTTTTCTATTTTTATTCCAATTTATTTTGAAAATGAATTGTGAAGTTCGTCAAAATGACCATTGTCAAGAGATCCCTCCTCTTGTTCTTTCATCCAGAATAGTATAGAGAACAAGATTACTAACCTGCAACAGTTCCTTGTCAACCACGGCCTCTTTTTTGTCCTTCTCTCCCTTCTCTGACAAAGTTTTTCCTTCTTTGGATGAGGTTCCCTCGCTGGCCTTCTTTGCACTGCTATCATTGCTCTTCCCGTCTTCTCCAGTGCCCACCTTTTTATCAACTCTTCTAGCCTTCTCCGTCTCCTTTGTCTTAACATCCTGCAGTATCTTCAAAAAAGCAACCGTCATCAACTACTTGGATAATTCACACATCAGGCCTTTCAAAATGTTTAATGTAGGTTTTTAACACAGTTGAGTTGTAACAGAAAAAGAAAAAGCTTATACAAGTGAAAGATATACGAGCGACTCAAAATACAGCAGAGCTCTGTTGGCAAAAATCATCCAACCCAAGTCAAAGAATATGAGTGACTCAAAATTCATATCATGAAATGACTTTGCCCCTTGTACAATTTTAAATAATTGAAGTTTTATACTTGTCTATAAAAGAACAGGCTCGATTTTTGGAAAATAAACAACAGGGAAGGTAAATCAGAAAGCGGCTACAAAGAATTGGCAAGTTGAAAAGGTAATAACTTATTTGTTGCAATTATGGTGCCTGAATAATTAAATTTTGATGATATTACGAACCAAAAACATGGGGTCAACATGATCATTAAATATTATTCTAGAACTGAAATCATGCAGATTTACTTTTTATTTGCAACCAGGACAAATGACGAGAGCCCTTTCTGCAAACACCCTTAAATACCTAAACAAAAGTATCAGTCAAAGTGAACAAAAAGAAAAAGAATTACCTCATTCTTGGAAGATTGAGAAGCAACTGAGTCTTTATCCAGAGTATCTTCTGGTTCTTCAATTTCCTCAGGCTCTTCAGTTTCTTCTGGTTCTTCAATTTCTTCCGGCTCTTCGATTTCCTCAGGTTCTTCAATTTCTTCAGGTTCTTCTTCCATCTCATCTTCTAGTTCTTCCTCTGTTTCTTTATTTTCTTGATTGCTACCTTCACTAACATCTTTGTTTTCATGTCTGAGTTTGTCTACCTTCATGTTCTCCACAGTATTGTCATTCTCTTTGTCATTTGTATTGCCACTCTCCATTTCTTTATTCTCATTTCCTTTCATTTCACTTTTCCTTGGACGTTTATTCTCACTCCCTTTTTCTCTATCTTTCTCTTTCTCTTCTCTTTCCCTCTCCCTCTTTCTCTGGTTTCTCTTTATTATATAACGCTTTCGCAATTTCTGCAATAAAAAATATATTCCAACGAATCAGTTACATGGGTTGCCAATGTCAAATACAAGAGTAACCCTTCTGCAATTTACACCAAGATTTCACCCTATTTATAGGCACCAATCTAAATTTTCATGTTTCATGTAACATATTTAGTCATAAATCAATAGTCAGGATGAGCTTTCAGTAAGCAGTACAACTAAAATTTTCCTTCATTCAGTATAATTGGAACTAGAAAAGTTGACATTAAAACCATTAAGGCCACCAATAAAATACTACTGCATTACTCCTTTTCCATCGCAACAACCCAATTACACTAATTTGGAAAGTAACTACCTCAAGGAAAGACAAGATTTGACACCCCATCTGGTACTGGAACATCTCATTCAGTGATTCTGCAAACAAAGATATCTGAAAAAAGGAAGTGCAAACATCACTACTTAGGACAGAATCAATATAAGAAACCAAATAACATATTAGCAGGGATAGTGCAATACCTCAAATGTTGATTCAGCGATGTCTTGGTCATTATAATCCAGAAGACCATCAAGAGAAATTGTTGTAGACCGAATCTACCCCACAGAAAAGGTGAACATTACAATTAGTTACCAATTAGGGAAGAAAAAGAAATCAGCATAAGCAACCAAGCTATATCCAAGTCCAAATAACTATTTCTTCTCTGGTGTAAGCAAATGTTTTACTTCTCAAAGGAAAATTATTTGTGTACTCCTAAAAAGGATCTTTGGAGTGGCTACTATACAGATGTGGGACAAAACCAAAACAAGGAGACTCAACAAGTTGACACCTGTCCATACAAGGGTACTGTACATTGGTACTGACAGGACAACAACAAATCTGAAAATATGCTAAATGACTGAACAAGACCACTAAACATACTCTTGATCCCCTGTTCCTCATCACTCGGAGGATCAGTCCTGGGTGCCTAGGTGGTTCTTCGTGTTTTGACTTCTCTTTGACATCCTTAGGTGTAGAAGATTTATGCTTCGGATCAGAAGACCTTTCAGATTTTTTCTCTTTATCTTCTCTCTCTCTCTCCTTGTCCCTCTCTTTCTCATTGTCCTCGTTGTAATCCTTTCCTTTTCCTTTTTCTTTCTCTTTTTCCTTCATCCTCTCTTTCCCCCTGTCTTTTTCCTTCTTGCACTCCTCTTTTTCTTTCTCTTTCTCTTTATGAGATGCCTGTGCTTCCACTTCCATCTTAACTGGACAATTATTAGCAACAGTTACTGCATTTAAATTCTCTTCTTTCTCTTCCTCAGTTTTAACATCCTTTTCCACTTCTGTTCTCTCACTTGCCACATTATCTTTTGCACCAGAAGCCACAACCTTCCTTTTCACAACTCTTCTTATAATCTTTTTCTTGGTTTTTGTAACCTCTGTTTCTTGTACCGAGTTTTCATCTTTTGATTGTTCCCCTGCAACTTCTTCTTTCTTAACGATAGCAGTTGCATTTGCATCATCTCCAGGTGCCTTCATGATGATTTGCTTCACTATTTTCTTTTTTATGGCTTTCTTTGCAGGAGCCAAATCCTCCATAGTAACCTCCTCTTGATCTGCCTTTATCTCAGTCTTGATCTCGTCGTTTTCAACATTAGTTTCAGTTTTAGTATCTTCTTTTTTCTCATTTGGAGTTTGTTTTTCACTTGATGCAGCCTTGTTATCTTTACCTTCACCCTTTTTAGAATCGACTTTCTCAGCCTTGTCAAACGGCTTTCTGCTTTTAGGAGAGTTGCTGCTTTCTGTTCTATTACTACTCTTCCCTCCTATGTAATGAAGATCAAAATTCTAGTATGATTAGATAGCCAAATAATTAACTTCCAAGATTACGTTAATAAAAAAAAGCCTGAATTAAATTTATATATCCTCCTCTCCACTACAGACCTTTCCCACACCACTAAGAATATATCATAGGTGCATTACTACATAAAAAAAAAAAATTTGAATTCTGACTTGCTTCAGCTAGTCAGGCAAAAATCAACTTTCAATTAAATGGAGTGAATGCCTACATTCTACGGGATGAGTGCAGTGTGGGTGGGCAAGCAAATGCAAAGATGAATAATTATAAAATACCTTCTCTCAGTTCCTTCTTTTCATCCTTGAGTTCTTCTTTCTTCTCCTTGTGCTTCTAACACATTAAAAAAAATATTCACAAAATATGTCAAAAATGCAGTGCATAGTATCTCTATTCAGTCCATAGTAGAAGGTGATAATGAAGGACGAATTGGGTTAGATTAATGTTGGTCGTTCATTCAGAAAAACACTTTCAGATCTGATTATTCTTTCCATTATTCAGGTTGGGGTCAACTATGAGTCCAAGAAATTTCAGGGAGAAAATTAGTCAGATTTGGTTTTCATGTTTCAGGTCAATGACATTTGGATTGATGAGGCCATGAGGGGTTAAAGACTAAATAATTAATGGGACCTGTACTTCCAGCAAATATCTCACTCTTTTGCCCATATTCAGCAGAGCAATTTTTTTTAAGTTTAGTAAAGAAGAGTTTTTGGCCTTCTACATCATTTGGTTAAATACCCACCACCTTACACATTTCAGTTTAGTAAAGAAGAGTTTTAGGTCTAGTCCAGAGTTATGGTCTGAGTCAGGATTTGTGTTTTCCTTTGGTTTTTTTGTATTCAGGCCCTCTCCAGTCCAGGTTGGTCCGTGTCAAGTGTTTGACATTCAAAGCTGGTGGGTTGAATCTGGAAATGCCCTTCGGGGCATCTGAAAAATCCCGGAATACAGCAGAAAAGATGGCCATTCAGGTCAGACCAACTTTAACCACCACTAGTGTTTAGGTTCTTGAAGAAACTGTAATTCACCTTTTCTTCTTTCTCTTCTCTTTCTGTGAGGGCTTTTCTGTGAGCAAGCCACTGAGCTCTCCATGCCTCTATTGCAGGAAGACACTCTGAAAGATTTGGAACAAATAGGACAGTGATTTCCTTACGGCTGCCATTCCCTTCTTTTCCAGCTCTTTCATAATGTATCTGCGAATAAAAACAGTAAAAAAAAATTAACAAAGAAACAACTTAGTCTTATCATAAATGATATGAGAACACTGCAATGTAACAAAACATGCCTCAAGAAATCTGTTCCAGTGCCGACAACCATGCAAATCAACTTCTG
Source organism: Schoenoplectus tabernaemontani (assembly GCA_037127355.1). NCBI lineage: Eukaryota > Viridiplantae > Streptophyta > Magnoliopsida > Poales > Cyperaceae > Schoenoplectus > Schoenoplectus tabernaemontani. The sequence continues at coordinate 1,853,021 of CM073754.1, forward strand.
TTGCCTCCTTGACATGCCTATAAGAAAACAAACAAAAAAGAAGTTACGAAAACAACAAATTTTCCCTAATTCAACAACAGAGGATCAAGAAAGAAAAAAGGAGAGGACCTGATAGCAGCTTTAATGAGCCCATAGTCACTCACAAGCGGATCCCCACCATCTATAGATGGATTCCATGAGCCCCCAATTGCAAGCAATTCACGATCTTTTCTCAATACTGAAAATTTGAGTACATGAGAGAGATGAATAGAACGTTCATCAGAGGAGGAACACAGCTCACTCAAAGTATTACTGCTTATGCCACTCATCAGAAGCACCTAGAAAGAAAAATAAAAGAAATTCAGCTGAATGCCTACAGCATGAAATCATATAAACTACAAAGTAACAGTTCAAAAGTTTCACTCCCTACAGCTGGTGAGGATGATCCTATAGAATTACTAAATTAATGATGCAGGCCCCTGGCACAGATTTAATACATTCTTTTGATGCTTCAACCAAGCAGATAAAAAAGGCACCTTTCTTCAATAACTGAGTGTCAATGAACTTTTTTTTTAACAAACTTCTAGGAGTGAAAAATGCACAGTCGCTGATATTTCGTCACACCATCTGTACAGCTCCCCTCTTATCATCATCATTATTATCCAATATCATTGCCACTATTAATATCATTGATTTTTTTTTTTACATTTGAGATCTCTGATCTCTATGCTTTCTGATTGGGTTTCATTTCTAGCCTACCCCAATTTATTTGGGATTAAAGGCTTTGTTGTTGTTGTTGTGGTATCTATACAGCTCCCCTCTCATGTATTATTCATCGGAAATTCTCTTTTCCTAACAATAAACCAAAGAGATTTGTAGGTCTATCATTTATGTATGCATAGAGACATTCAAATGATCCTGTTCTAATTGTTTGACTTAGTTATATCATGCCTGCTCCCATAACCAATAAGTTTCAGATATCACCTTGGCATTCCAAACAATATCCTCTTTGTTCGGGCTTATTGCTTTCTCTGTGGAAGCATGCCCATCACCATTGACTTCTACAGTATCATGCTCAAAGCTGCCCAAACAAAGTAAACCTCATCACGAGAAGACAAATAAAATTCAATAACTACAAGTTCCGTTACTATTAATGTCATAGCAGTGACCTTACCTCACTGGAGTATACAAAGAGAGATTCATGCTCTCCTTGGGCCAGTTCACAACAACCTATAGACAAAATTTGGGGTAAGTAAGAAATGTCACAAAATCAAGAGGCTTGCAACTTCCCAGCAAATAACACACCTTTGAGAAGTCTGGGGCTACAGCTAGCCTTGGATACCGCTTTGTCAGAGATGGGTAATCCCTCTCAACATCCACCAAGCAGAATGGAAAAACCTATATTAGCAATTAAGTTAATTATAAAGTAACACTTGCTACTTACTGTTAAGACTAGTATTACATGCTGAACACAAATAGCACGATGTAGGTCTCCAAGGTAAGTACAATAAACAAAATAAGAGGTGATTGCAGAGAACCATATGAAATGTATTGTTATTAAAAGAAAAATGAAAATTATCTCGTTATTAACTCCATGAGAAGGGCAATAAGGGAAGTCACCTCTAAAACAAAACTGGAAGTTTCCAACTGACATATAATAAGGTATGACCAATTTGAATAGCAACGGGAAATTACGGGATCAAATGGGTTAAAGAAAGAACCCAAAACTAGACAATGAATTCGAAGCAACAGCCAAACATAAGCATTCAAAAGCTTTTAAGCTAGTATGTGATTATTTGCTGATTTCTTTACCTTGCACAAATACTCCCTCTTTTTCTCTCGTATCGGCGAACGTGGCCTTCAGAAGACAAGCAAACAGAAAACAAATAATCAATTCACAAGCGACGTGACAACATACTAGCAACCGCATCAATCTTCAAACAAATCGAAAAAAGGATAACAACTTTAACCTAATCACTGAATCATGTCGTGGTGATACCCTTCTTGCACCTTTGTCGTCCCGTAGCAGTGACGAACCACGTCTGTCCTTTGACCGGTCCCGTCTTGGCTCAATTGGTAGCTTCCTCTCCAGTTCCTTGTCCCTTTCACGAGCTCGCTGCCTCTCCCTTTCTCTTTCTCTTTCACGTTCCCGGTCTTTTTCTCTTTCACGCTCACGCTCTCTATCTCTTTCACGGTCACGCAACCTGTCTCTCTCTCTTTCTCTCTCGTATTCCTTCTCACGCAGGAGTAGGTCCCGCCGAAGATCTTCGTCCCTTAGGACATCTCTAATGGAGGTGGCTGAGGTGGTAGAGTAGTCACGGCCAGGAGGTAAGCTCACACCATAGCTTGTCGCCAGGCTGTCATTTCTTCTCAGGTCAGAAGCAAGAAGGGAGGCCCGTGCACCAGCTCGGTATGGCACAGAGCCTAGAATGGAGAGGGCAGCATTTGGGTCTGCCTCTGGTGGGCCCCGCACCGCATATGGATCTTGGGATGAGTAGTAGTCTGATTGTCTGCTAAAATTGCATATGTTTACTCAGAACTAGAGATAGGTGCCACTGCTGACAACTGGAGATCACTTAAAATCATAATTCTATCAAAACTTTTGGCTTTAGTTCAAAAGTGAAACACAATGGTAATACAAAATAGGAAACTCTGCAGGGCTGCATCCCACAAACACATACGAGGGACACAAGCTTAAATCTTGGAAAAGACAATAGGATTCTCAAATTACCTTAAATCCGAAGAGGGTGGAAGTTGAGCTTTCAGTAATTGTTGTTGGCGAAGTGATGCTGCCTATTTGAAGAATAATAAATTATCATTTTAACTGTAACATAATTATTTATGTAAAAAGAATACAAATTTGTACAAAATCCCGATACAACCATAAAAATTTGCATGTAAACCAAAGTTCCAAACATCTTTGGTTCACAAATAATTCAAAATTAGCTTATTCACACCCCATGATGCCAGTGCAATACATGAGAGAACATAGGTGTACCATAAGCTGCATGGAGTAAATACATACCTTAGAAGTGTGTACACATAATTCTTGCAATTTATTATACACAAATTCAACAAATAAGGTGTCAAATTTCTAGAAAGACCTATGTTGTACGAGTGGTCGCAACACTGAAAGCAACAAAAAGTACAAACTATGTTCATATTTAAATACCAAAATAACAAATACAAGAAAATCTCTAGATATACATGGAACTTCAACAACCTGGTGAGAGTGTCCTACCGGATCAGCATATCTCCTTTCTAAATCAGTTGGCATATAGCCAGCATGGTGTTCGCCATAATGCCTCCTCTCTAATGCAGTATAATCTGTACCATAACCATGGCTCAAGGTTGAAATATAGTCATCAGTAGTTATAGCCAGATTGGATCCCAGACCTGACAAACCAGCATGGCTGGATGAAGCTGGCTGTTTACTGCTCACACCACCAACCTAAACAAGAGAAGGGAGTAACATTATGGTGATGACATACATTTCAATAACACATCTCTTATCTATTGCATAGAGATAAAATCTAACAGATATGAAATAATAAAAAAGAAACCTGCAGTGCAGCACTATAAGAAGAGCTGTATGCTGCTGAATAAGGGCTCCCACCATATTGACTTCCTTGATGAGCAGCGTGGCTTCTATATCCTGCCACGTCAGGATCAGGGGCTGATGCAATTCGTGCTGCCAGACTCGAATCTAGCGCACCATATCCACCACTTCCAGACTGCCAAGTCATCACATCAAATGAGAATTAAAGTGAACAAAATAACAATCGTGTACAAAAGTTTTCTGAGAAAATGCTTATACCATTTGTCCGTATGTCGGATGGTTCCCATAAGGTTGATGCCCATACGGGTTTGTCCCTTTCGAAGGGTACATCTATAAATTATCCTGCAAATTCAAAGCAAATTGATCAAAATTCTGCCCAAAAAATACTAATCTAAAGAATCCATGATTGGTAATAGGAATCAAGCAGTACCGAAGCCAAAGACGTAGTCCCTTGACAAAATTCACCAGATTTTTTCGCGGACGAATCAAGAAAACCTCGCCAAAGAAACCTGAGAAAGAAGCGACGAAGGATACGAGAAAAACAAAGAATGAAGGGTTTTCGCTCAGGGTCAGAAATCGATTGGGTGTGGCGGGTGCAAGAACTAGGGTTTCAATTCAATAAAGACTGGATCAGATGTGGAATACCCTAAATAAGCCATCGTGTAATAACACTATCATGCAGGGGCACAGGGCCCATGTTCAGCAGTCAGTACATATCACGCATTTGTCTGAAAACGCAAATATGAACTCCTAGTAGCCTACTACGGATTACTTTCGATCACAGCCGTACAATGGACTATCGAATGCGAATCTAGTTAAGGCTATTAGATTTGTGTAACGGCGGAAACCAGTGAAGTACCGCTCGTAGGAGCGGACTAGGGCTGTCATTAGAGGTGACAATCGGGCGGGTCGGCTCGGATCGGATTAGTTTGACTTTTTGGAAAAAATCGGGTTAGATCAGGGTCAGGTCGGATCGGGTCAATTTACATATTGTGTTTTTTCATATCGTTGATAGATTTTGATTTGATTGAAGACCATTTGATCTCAGGTCAGGTCGGGTTCGGGTCAGGTCAGTTTGACTTTTTTAAAAAATCATGTCGGTTCGGGTCGGGTTCGGGTCCGGGTGGGTCGGGCGAGTTTCTCGGGTCGGGTCGGGTTCTGCCACCTCTAGCTGTCAATGGCACTCTTTTGGCTGTTTATCTGATCCGTATTGTGTCTGATAAGATGGATATGGGTAAGATTTTATTTTCATTAGGTCATCGGGTATAGGTATGGATAAAAAAAATTTCGTTAACTTATCGGATATGAATATGGGTAAGGGATTTTCATTACCCGTTATCCATTGGGTAAATTATATAAATATAAATATTTTATATTTTTAATAAATATATATATAGTTAAATTATATAAATATATATATATATATAATAATAATAGTATATATTTTTTATAACAATTAATATGAAAAAATTATATGATTTTTGTTATATCTAAAATGTTAATTATTATTGATCTTTATTAGTATATTTATTTAATGCTATTTATTTGTCTAAATCATATAATTTTTTTCATTGAATTATTTTTATTTTTACCCGTTATCTACCGTTATCCGTTCGTTACCCAAAAATTTTAATGGATAAGGGTAGGGTATAGGTAAAAAAAATTTTAATGGGTATGGATAGGATATGGGTAAAGAAAATTTTAATGGATATGGATATGAAAATACATTCATCTGTACCCTACCCTACCCATTGGCAGCCCTAGAGCGGACCCTTATTTTATAGGGAAAGGGATCCCTTGACAATGGGTTATCTCGATAATTTTGGCAGAATTAATTTTTTATGTAATTTTATTATTATTTGCTAGTCCATTAAAGTCTAATAAAATATTATGTGTTTTGTAACGATTTCAATTTAACGGTTTTTGTTGGACTATCGAATGATTAAAAAATTAAAAATAAAAAAACTTCATAAATATGTTATTCTACTTATAAATTGACAATATATATTTAAATAAATAGAAAAAATAGAAAAAAAAACTTCATAGATATGTTCTCCTACTTATAGATTGATGGTGATTTAAATTTCATGCAATTTCATTATCATTTGATACTCCATCAAAAACTATCGAAAATTTATACAATTTGCTACGGTTCCAATTAAATGATCTTTGATGAAGTATCAAACGATAATGAAATTACATGAAATTTGAACGATTATCAACCTATAGATAGAAGAACGCGTCTATAAATTTTTTTCCATTTTAAATATATTTTTTGATATTTATTTAAGAATTTATTTTCAAGATTGTCAAAATAACCATTATCAAATGATCCCGTCTCTTATAATAATGTTTTCTAACTGCAATTAATAATTAATATTTATGCTAACAAATTAATAAAATCTATTTACTGATGTTGACAAGCAATATTTTCATCATTATTTGCTCCATTTTTTCTTGTGTCTTTTAAAATCAATGCATTAATTCTTCCTCTTGTTGATCAAAACTGATTTTAAACTAATCACGGTACTATGTTGAAATAAAGAATTAACAAATTAAGATCTTTTTTATGTTAAAGTGCGGAACAAATATGATAAAGTTTCACACATTTAGATTTTGCCATACCCTGACAAATGGTGAAAATATATACGTAGGTAGGACAAGTGTAGCAGCGCTATAGGTATAACCGTATAAAGGCAATGACGGGACTATGCAGGGCGTAAATAAATTAGATACGGATAAAATGATTTTACTTATCCTCATTCGTTGTATTTTTTTAAGTACGAATAGTTTTATATTCCAATTGGATATTCGATAATATCCGGATGAAGATGAGATATTGGACGAGTGTAAATACGAAAATGAATATATTTAGAATAGTAAATGAAAATATTATATGCATTATCTGATAGTACGGGGTTGCACTGACTTTTAAAATTTATAATCTCCATAATACTTTGATTTGGCCGCAAGCGTACAACCTATCTTTAGTATAGTAAAGATGTTGAACCACAAGAATGATGAAAACTGTCAGATTTGACCTACTTAGGCTTAGGGATGGCAACGGGCCATACCCACGGGTATTTTGCCCATCCCATGCCTGGTCTGCCTCGTCTATTTTTCAAGGCCCACCTACTTGACTTGATAGGAATGGATATAAAAATGAATGCCCGGCCCACCCATGAGTATTTCCTTCAAACCCATGCCTCGCCGCGCTCGCCTGTCCATACCCATGGGCTCTACTGGGTCCGCTTCGCCTTACCCATACCCATGGGCCTACCTGGCCTGCCCATGCCTGTCCCATTTAGCATATATTTAACACATTATTTATAAACAATCAGATAATAAAATGCATACTACAAGAACATAGTTTAGCCTAATTTAGAACAAAATAGATACTTCAACAGTAGAATCAAGTTCCAACTAAAGCACGATGCACAAAAAAAATGAAAATGCTTGACAACATAATATGACTGCTTTAGTATCCTGATGCCAAAAAATTTCTGTAGCTGCACAACAGACATGAGACTTAATTAGTATAACAAGAGAAATAATAAATTAAAAATAAAATAAAAGAAAATCAAGTAAATATAAATTATTCTCATATGGCTACAGTTAGTGATATAGCTTGTTATGAACAAGTAATATTTTGATCCATGCAAGGAAGAAACTGAGGCTATCAAAAGAACAAGCTTTGTTACTTGATGAAAATTTCAAAAAACACGCTACACACAATCCAGTAATTGAATTTAGTTATAGTTTTATAAATTCATGCTAGCAGTAGAATAAAATACCGAATTAAATTATATATATATACATATATAGTGTATAACATTTCTCAACATTCAAATTTTTTCCTTTGGTGTTCAAATTTAGGTTAGAAAAAACTATATATCAGAAACTTCATATAATCTTGTATCTGCATCTCCAAATTAGGTCAGAAAATAAAAATGCTATATATTAGTTTGTTAAGCGAGAACTTTGTGTCCTCTTGAAAAGCAACACAATAATTATTATATAGATCAAGTTAGAAAAATAAGAATGCTTAATATTAAATTCTGATCAAGCACAAAGAGGCTTTGTATCCTCTTGTGTTTACATTTCCAGATGTAAACTCCTTTCTTCAGCCTACTAAGATTACTTAATAAAATAAATTAATATGGTTACCTCAACATCATTAGTAATCACTGAACATCCATATTGATCTTCTTCATCAACATAATCATAGTATATTTTAAATGGATTTCACTCTCCCAAATCTGAAAAAAAAGACAACTAAATATTAAAAGGAAATACTTTCATATTTAAATAAAATACTACAAAATGGAACAGATCTTGAATTGCTATAAACTGGTACAGTTACTAAACTTTTCATGAGATGGTTTGAATAATTCTTTGATTCAATGGCCAGTAATTTGTTATCTTATTTTCTTTATTTCTGAACATTTATAACTATACCAGAAAAATAGATACCTTTATACTATAACTGGTCTGATTTTTGTTACCAAAATCAAACATGCTGAAGCTTAATGATAATGCGCTGGGCCTCAAAATCAAATAAAATAAAAAATAGCATGGCCCCTCTTTGAATTGTACAGTTAATTACCTATAAATGCTAAAGCTTAATGATGATAGCCTCACTGGTGCCTTCTTGGTTGCAACTTACAACTTCGCACACACATCTCTACTTGATCCTGGAGAAAAAAAAAGTTATAGGTAATATACCTTTAATCTAGATACGAGTGGATCAGATTGATCTAAAATCATATCCAACGGTTTATAATATACCCATGAGTCTACCTGCAGGTCAGAAATGAAATCTTGTACCTGGCCTGGCCTATCTTTTAGCCTGACCTTGCCCGACCTGTTACTGTGTTGGGCCTACTGGGTACGGGCTTGGGTCGGGCAGATATGTGCAGGCTTACGGGCCGACGGGCTTTATTGTCATCCCTACTTAGGCTTCTAGAAGTGTAAAAACAGCAAAATAAGGGGGGTTGTTCGGTTAAATTGGTTTTTATATCTTGAAAGACGAAAAAAAAGTAATAAATATTTTTGGTTGGTTTTTATATTAATTGGATAAATAGTTTTAGTGTTTAGTTTTGCTTTCACTTGGATTTGTCTCATACGGTCTATATACTCTCATATACGGTTCGATGAAGCGCAGATAAGTTACAATTACTAATCAAAGGTCACTTCTTCATTGATTGTGCGAATCCTAAATGAACAGTACCTTCACAACGAATCTCAACGTTCACTTGTTGGTTTATTTGTTTAGTTGGTGATCAATTTGGGGTTTCAAATTTCACATAGACCTCACTGTTCACTTGTTGGTCTAGGTCATTTAGTTTGAGTGTCAATTTTCTATAGACATGCTCGATCTCTCGCTCTCGATCTGAATGAGGTTCAACCTCTCAGACACAGCTCAATCTACCTTCTCAAGTCCCAGATCTACTTATGATACTTAGGATGACTTTGTTAAACTACATGGGTATATAAAACGGTCAAACTTAGAGCTTGGCCTAGTTCGGGACCTACCTAGTAGCTCATCAATCAATCAAATAAGATAAAACACTACATAGTATAATCAAATCACAATCATTGAACAAGTAAAATCTATAATAAGAAATCATAATCTAAGTTTTAATATCCCTAAACCCCAAGAACTAAAAAAATCTAGTCATCGATGGCATGAACAAAAGAAACAATAAAGATAAAGAGAATGAATACAAAAAATATGATACAATGAGTTATAAAAACAACAATACTACAACAATCAAAGTAAAGCAACTCTGATGAAGCTCATGTGTCAGTCTTTTAGTCTGATCTCCATCTCCTCTCGGATGCTCGGGCTTTTGATCTCTCGAATCATCTCTGGAATGAAGATGACGGCTAGAGTTTGGAATGGAGGTGAATGAGAGGTGGAAGAGGACTTAGGACTACTGAGAGACGCCATATGTATGTGGAGGCTCGACCAGATCAGAAAAAAAATCACAGCATTAATTCGCTACCTTCCCTATCGTAATTTCTGAAAACACTTCATACGGGTCATATGCTCTGATATTCGCTGGCAGTTGACTATCTTAAGGCTTGTGATGCATCCATGTTGCTTTCAAGTGTGCAAACTTGTGTTCTATCATCGATTCCTTAGCTCTTTCGCATGAATTTTCCTAAAATACAAAACTTGCCAAGGTAGAATCAAATTCAATAAAATAAATATGAAATGCAATAAAATTAAACATGACTTTTCAAGTTTACTCTTGATTTTAGGCACAATCAGGGGGTCAATATATATATATGACTACATGATATCAAATCCCCCAAACTAGAATCTTGCTTGTCCTCAAATAAAACTATAATGCTAGCAGTGTAAACCATACCTAAATCTAGACCTAGACTCCCGATATATAATGAAGTGAGAAAACTAGACATTTAGGTCAAACAGGTTTGGTCACAATTATCATTCTTCACCCCACATGACACAGATCAAAATACAGTTAGGTAAAAACCAATGACTCTTGAGCCAGAAATAACTCGACCTTAGAGTCTATGACCCTAGCTCATCTCATCATAGCATATCTAAAAAAAATATTTTGTGACTAAAAGGACAGATACCACTACTTAGTCAAAATGCCTCGCATGTTAAGACTATCCTAGACTTGTAGATTTAACAAACCAGTTTCCACCCCTACGACCAAACTAAAAGATAAAAATCCATTTTTTTTTTTATAAAATATAGTTTAAAATAAAGAGTTGTGTGATCGGATCCTTATTTTATACTAAAATAATACACAATGACTTGATTTATCTAGATTATTCAAAGAGTAGAGATACATATAGTTATACATATATTTTTGTCGGACGTCATGTAATACTCCTTATGCTCAGTGCTAGTATATGTAAAAGAATTAACTTAGGTCGGATCAGATCAATATATATATTGATATTTTTATATTTTAAATTAATTTCGATTGGATTGTAAACATTTAATCTTAGATAAGATCAGATTTAAATTAGATCAAATCAGTTTGATTTCTTAAAAAAAAAACAAATTGAATCTGATTCAGATCAAACAGAATCAGTCTTATCAGATTTTACCACCTTCAAAAGACGGGTTTTGAGCGAACGCGAGAGGTTTTGAGAGGCGAACCATTTTCTCGGTGTCGTGAAAATCTCGTAATCTCCTCGTAACAAAAACAGAGAGTTCAGTCCTTCACTCGAAGTTAAGATAAGATTCTTTTTTGAGTTAAGATATTTTTAATATAATAAAATAAGATAAGATAGCCTCTAATTTTGAATAAGAACGTAATCCTGTTGCCTGTTGGGCCGTTGGTTGTAGGCCTGTTTTCATTAACGCCGTTAAAAAAATAACGTATAATGATGTATGTTCAATTTTGTGCCTTACTTGAGATTTATAGTTTGGTTCAAAAGATTTGATCCAGATTAATGGGCCGCAAATAAATTGGTTATTTTTTGGAACATTATACCTTGGGCTTATTACATAGCCTTATTATGACCATGATGATATATAATGGATAAGATTTCAAAATACAGATTTGAATATGCGTGCGAAAAGAGTTTGCATAACGCATATGCACTATGCGGTTGTATATATAGATTTTGATGTGACAATATACATACGGCTTTATTTATCAAAATTTAAATAATTTATATATTATAATAGGTATATAATGGATTTAGACCTTATTTAAAAAAAATGTGTGGCCCAGTGGAAAAGTTTTTGGGTTGGAGGCGTAATACCTCAGCTCGATTCATGCTGCTGTCAATTTCAACGTGATCTTATGTGAACTCTTATATACGGCCGCATATTGCAAATTCATGTGGATCAACTAAACATATGCATATGCGACCGCACATACCGCTTTTTATTTCGCTGATAATGGTGGGGTCATTGACGTTCATTATTTTTATTTAATAAATTTCAAGTAATTAAAAAATTTAAAAGTGAAAAAACTAAAAGTAGAATATCTTTTGAAAATAATATTTTTGAACATATATGTTACTTATATTTTTAATTTTATATAATTTGAGCGGAGGCAGCTTATATTGTATTAAATTATATTGTATCGAAGTTTTCTAGATTTGAACCATTATGGAATATTAAATAACATTTAAAATATAAAGTATGAAACACAATTAATCTAGAATTTTAAAAATCTATCTGCAAAATGTGTTTTCTACTTGTAATATGTTCTTTTTTGAAAATCCATTGGTAACTTTATCAAAATAAGAGCTGTCGCGATCTTCTCCACATAATTTCTGCTCCAAGAATGTACAAGGCAATAGCTACGAACACCATAGTAATACAGCCATTTGTATTTCAGTTATAGGATTTCCTTTTGACTTTTGAGTATGCATGGACATTTTTAAAATAATAGATTTTATGCCTAATTTTTTTTAACTGGTATAACCAAATTGGATTTAAATTTTCATAAAAAAATATTAACTCACCCATTGTACATTCCTAGGGGAGGGATCTCATAACAATTGGTTATTAAAATAAATAGAAAAAATAGAAAAAAAGTGTAGCTTGACGTGTTTCCACGAGTGCTAATAAATACACTAAAAACAATGCTAAAAGACTGGTTGCAAGCGCACAACCTATCGTTAAGTATATTATTGAGTGTCGAATCCACAAGAAACGGGATTTAAATACTAAATTTATTTCTTTTAATTAGCTAAGTAGCCAATTTCGGGTTTTCAAATAATAAAAGATTAAATTCTAAAATTAACCTAATTGAAATGATAAAATACGAGAATTCGAATATTTTTGGTATTCCTAGGATTTCGGCATACAAATTACTAGAGGTTATTGATATTCATTTAATTGATATTGCACTTTTATATTTTCTTTGTGGGTTTCTAATCCAATGGTAGTATTTATCCACTTTCGTGGCTTCGTACCATACTCAATTTACTTAAACACCCGCTTTCGCGGCGTATTCTCCTAAACTAAGTCCATTAAATTTTGTGACTAGCCTAAATATATTTTAGTAATTTATTTTCTCCTTTCGGTACTTCAATAAATCATTCAAACAAATTTAGGTGTCCCCATAGAAACAGGTTTCTCCTTTCGATCCTTCGTCTATTCCTACGTTATCTTATGTTATCGGGTCTCAAATTATTATCTTTCGATCTAATAATTCAAGTCCTAAGTTAAAACCATTTGTGTGACTAAGTTATGCCTTTTTCTTGTTACCAATCTAACGTGGCCATTCGTTGACCGGTATTTGCGATTAAATCAACTCACATCATACAAATAATTTAGCAATTCAAATCACAAGACAAACAAAGATCAAGTAAAAGTAACAATACCGATTAAATTAAACCAACAACATAATAATTTGTTAAATGCCTAATCCTAAGAAATTTTATTTAGCCAAGCATGGCTTTAAGAACACAAGAATTCAGTTTTGAATCCATCACAGTACACAAATGAGAGTTAAAGAGAAAGAAATAATAAAACCCAGTTGAAGCCCAAACTCTCCAATGTCTTCCTTGCTTCCTGGTGAGAACTCTCCTTGGTGAGAACCCCAAAACTTAACCTCCTCCTCTGCTGGTCCGAAAATCTCCTCTTTCTTCCCTGTGAGAGAGAGTGTAAGAGATTTTCTTTCTTTGGTCTGCCTCCTATGGAATCCACTGGATTCTCTCCCTAAATTTTAGCAATTAATTCTCTCTCTCACCTTCTCTTTCCAACCAAGAGGTAAATTTCTTTCCTTTTCTCTCTTTAATCCCCTTTAATTACTGCATTTAATTTCCACTAAATCATAGATGAAATCTCTATTTGAAAATAGAAGATTTTCCTTCACGTGTGCAGCTGTTTTCTTGCTAAATTCGCAACTGGTATCTGTTCTCTGCCAAGAGTCTCGCTGAGGGTCTTGGCAGAGCCGAATTCTGCTTCTTGCTTCTGATTTCTCCAGGAAATTCTGAAAATTATCAAAACCCAAAAATACGGCAGTAAAAAGTTCTAAAGATAAAACAAAGGCTAAAATAAGCATGATTCAAATAAATTGAGTTAATTATCGTGTTAAATCTTGTGCAAATATTATATAAAGTGAGCACCTATCATAGATATGTTCTTTTACTGATAGATTGATAGTGTTTCAAATTTTTTGTAATTTCATTATCATTTGATAGTCTATTAAAGACCATTAAAATTTTATATAATATCATAACAATTGGTTATTAAAATAAATAGAAAAAATAAAAAAAGTGTAGATATGTTCTTTTCCTGATAGATTGATAGTGTTTCAAATTTCTTGTAATTTCATTATCATTTGATAGTTCATCAAATACCATTAAATTAGAACCGTTATAAATTATATAAAATTTTAATGGTCTTTGATGGACTATTAAACAATAATGAAATTATATGAAATTTAAAATACTATCAATCTATCAGTAAAAGAACATATCTATATTTTTTATTCTATTTTAAAGATTTTTTGTATTTATTTTAAAGTCCATTGTCAAGATTTCAAAATAACCCATTGTCAAGGGATCCCTCCTTAATTTAATTAGTGGCACTAAATTATAAGTAAGTTACATATTTTATTTTGATCCATCATTATTTGTCTCGAGGAAAATAACGTGAAAAAGATTGCCTAGTTTATTTTCCAAACTATTACATCTTTTAAGCAGTACCTTTTTACTCTTTCAGCAACACTAACTTGTTTGAAAATTAATTACTTGTTGCAGATCGCATATTTCCAAAATTGAGCATCCAATTATGATCCACCACTTTCACAAGGAATCGATCATGATTAAAAAAAAACGATATTAATTATATTACCTTTCTACCACCTAAAACACTTACCAAGTTGATAAATAAAAACGAGAGAGATTCGATATGCAGAGGTCAAATAAAGACAAGAAGAAGAAATAATTAAATGAAAAGAAAACATGCATCACACTCGAAAATGATGGTCAAAGCGGAAAGCATAGGAGATTTACACGTCTATGGATTGGACAAGAAAACAATTCTTTAATTATTACGTTACAACTAAGGTTTTGCGGATTTCAATATACGCGGTTGGTTGTTGCATAGAATATATATGACATATGAAATGTATAAACAGATTATATATGTGAATATATATATTTTGAAAAGTTATTAAAATATTTAGATCGATCATATTTTTTTAAAATCAATTAAAATAAGAAAATATAATAAAATGTTAATATGATTTTATTTTTTTTATATGAAATGCAATATGATCAATTTGATAGGCTTAATGTGATAATTTTTTTAAAAATATCACACATTATTAATTAAATATGCATATGTATATTTTTATACACGCGACAAAGTACCACATAAGCATACATGGACTACATATGCGGCTATGTGACCACATTTTAAAACACTAGTAACAACATCTCATCAAAATAATATTCATATAACTCTGGTCTCTTATTTTAAATTATATTATTAATATCATAAATCTAGTTTTCGTGCACATTAATCTAATATCTTAAAAAATATTACTGTGACTAAAAAAATAAATATTTTAAATTTCTTTTTCATTTTTTAATAACATTGCATTAAATTTGGACTGTTTAAAAATATTTAGTTTAGACAATTTTTATTTTTTAATGACGGTCTTACAAAATTTATTACGAATGACAACTCTAATTTTATATTTGCTCGAATATTAATATAGACACATGCTATTTAAACTTGGTAACGCATAACCAATTTATTCTGTAGATTTGCTTAACTATCCATTAGGTTTTGATAAATTTTACATAAAGTAACCCTAAAAGTGTAGACATTGAAGGCGCACACCCAGAATAATTCCTGGCAAATTTGAAAAGAATATATCTGTATTGTTTCTGAAAAAAATTATTAGACAATCTATTGATGGAAAATTTTACTATATATGAGGATGCGTATGTTAGTAGGTACCAATGGTAATTGTTATTTAATAAATGCCATGTCATTTTATGTCTATAATCATGCATACGTAATGCTTGCAAGGTTGAAAAAATATGAACAGGAACTTGCTTCTTAGGTTATAAATTGTGTGTATAGATTTGTACGACCAGGCCATATATCGTCCAGGAATTTCTTTAATTCACAGTACAAATTAATCCTTTTATTCTCAGACTAGAACTATGAAACTTGTACAACAATATTCTACCTACGCTTGATGATTTCCAACATATCTTCCCTGAGACTCCTCAATTGTTTTAATCCTTTACATGAAAAAGCACTTTGGATTAGATAAATAAATTACAAGTCATTGTTGTGTTAGGTAGTCTTATATTTTGGACATACATTGATTTTAGTGATGTTTATATAATATCAACACCGTCCTAGCTAGATGGAGAAAATGGCGCAAGTGAACTGTTGGAACAATCGAGTCCATTCGGCTTTAGTTTATAAAAGTTAATTTGCATATATATATATATAGAGAGAGAGGGGGGTAGAATATTGTGAAAATGTTTGCATTTCAGCCGATATGCAAACAGATCAAAAACTATATTTTAAAATCTCAAAAATTTTAATTTATAATTTTCATTAAATTATTCATAAGAAAAACTTATAGAATACAAAAATTTAAAGTATTTTGAGTTTTTTAAGCTACTCTTTTGAATTTTTGAAAAAAATAGCCCTAAAAATAATAATAAATATTTAATGTTTGTGTTGTTTTAAAAAAAAAAATCAAAAGAATGGCTTAAAGAACTCAAAATTCTCCAAATTTTTGCATCCTACAAGGTTTTCATATGAAGAATTTAATAAAAATTATAAATTAAATTTTTTGAGATTTTAAAAAATATTTTTTGGCGCATTTGAATATTGACTTAAATGCAAACGTTTTCACAATAGTCTATATATATCTCTCTCTATATATATATGAGGTGTGCTAATGTGTGCTTTATAAAGTATAAAATATTTCGTACTTTATGTTTATATCTCAGGTTTTAAAATTCAAATGGACGATCTAAACCGTTAAATATAATTTTCGTATCAAAATCTCTTTGGTGATCAAATTTTATATTTTCAAATTTTTTTACTATTTATTTAAAGGGATAGAAAATCGTTGATATTGAATGGTTCAGAAGACGTTAGATCAATGAATTTTATAGCTCTTCAAAAAATAGTGAAAAAATTTGAAAAAATATAAAATTTGATCACCAAGGAGATTTTGATATGAAGATCATACTTAACAGTTTGAATCGTCCATTTGAATTTTAAAACATGAGATATAAGCGTGAAGTACAAAGTATTTTGTGCTTTATAAAGCACATTAGTATATATATATATATATAGTGAGGCTATGGTGCTTCGTGAAGCACAAAACCTCCCGTGCTTCGCGTCCGTATCTCGAATTTGAAAGTTCAAACGGCCGATCCAAACTGTTGAACATGATCTTCATATTGACATATTCTTGGAGATCAAATTTTAATTTTTTTTATATTTTTTAGATGGGTACAAAATCGCTAGTTTTGGATAGTGTAGAAATCATTAAATCAGTAAACTTTGTACCCATTTAAAAAATGGCAAAAAAATTAAAAAATATATATAAAATTTGATTTTCAAAGATATTTTAATATGAAAATCACGTTCAATGATTTGGATCGGCTGTTTGAACTTTTAAATTCGAGATACGGACGCAAAACACGGAAGATTTTGTGCTTCGCGAAGCACCATAGCCTCACACATTCTCTCTCTATATATATAACTTGTAACAGAGTTCTCTGACTTCATGTACTAATTGGAATGTTTCCCTCATATTTTAATAATCATGATAATAGAAAAATACAACTACTTTAAAGATGGAAAAACATGAATTTGCTTCAATCTGCGATCTTTCGTTAAAATTATGCAGTAAGCGTAGCTATACAAATGTGATTCCTGATCTCTTAGATGGACGCCAGAACACAAAAAGACATAGTTTAGTTCCAATTTCATCATGAAGGTAATGGTCGAACATTTTGCATGTACGTACGCATTATTGGAGAGTGATGCATGAGAACAACAAAGATCTGTGGATCTTTTTTTCCCCTATCTTGAGATAAACAATTAATAATCGTTAATTTCTATCATTTTAAAAAAATGTTAAACAACTGTTTTCTCAAAAAAAATAATGCCATGGATATATGTTGTGCAGTTTGGCTATGGTGCACACGGATGACCCGTGTGTTATGGATCATTATTTATTTTTAAAGTTCAAATGATCGATTCGACCGCTCAAAATAATTTTCATATGAAAAATCTAGTTATAAACAGTTTAGAATATTTTTTTACTATTTTTAGGTAGTTAGAAAATCAATCATTTTGAATGGCCCCTAATAATTAAAATCAAGTGATTTTCTAACTATTTAAAAACATGATAAAAAAAATTTAAAAAATATAAATTTTGATGTAGACATATCACCGTAGGCATAAAATTATATAACCAATTTTGTTTCGACTCTTCGCTACGTGCTAAGAACAAATCTGCTTCGGTCTCATTTTGCAGTAAATGCTTATATTTACTAAATTCACATCTTGTCTAAATTAAAAAGAGTGTGAAATTAGTGCACCTGTACCCCACATGCATTTTTATATACATAAAATCAGTTTTTGTGAAGATACGATAATCGCTTTTTGTTATGCTACTGATGTTGCAAACAGTTCCCGAGTCATTAGTACTTACCATTGTTTGGATGTGTTGATCATTTTCTGATCTTGATTTTGATTTTAGTTGTCCTGGTTTTCTGATTACTAGTATCAAATAGCATTTTATATGGGCTGAGACTAGAATACCCTTATTTCAGTTCTAAGAAGAAGATCAACACCATGTCTGTTGATTGATGGCTTACTTGCTTCACCTTTCTAGGCGCTCTATTGATTATGAAATAGTATCAGATTTATTACTACTCTGTACTGGTTGGATGAGCTAATCATCTCTGACCTTGATTGTGGTTTTAATTGTACCCTTGGTTTTCTGACCATTAGTATTAAATTGCAAGTAGCATTTCATATGAGCTGAAACTGAAATACTCTTACTCTGATTGTAGAAATAAGATGACTGAAGTCCATGTTTGTTGATTGACAACTTACCGCTAATTGTAAAAATTTAACCGTTGCAAATGAAGGGCTTACCTTCCATGACTACAATAAGTCGATAGCCATACTCCATGTCATTTTGACCAAATTTGTCTTCACTAGAGGAGTGGCACGAACCTTTTATTGAGATATTATATGCAACTATGCAATAGTTGGAAACCGAACCTATGATACTTAATAGGAGCATTAGAGCTAGATCACAACATTCAATTAGTCATTGTTCTCATTATGAAAGAAAAACAACTTGGCTTTTGAAGAAAATAGTTTAAAGAACCATGACGAATTGTCAACTCTCATTAGGAGGAAAGAGGCGAGCCAAAAGCCTCTCCACTTCAGCGTATTCGGAAAGGAGGTTTCCTTTTATATTTAATATCAACCGAACGGATGAAAAATTAAAATTCACGGAAAATAATTTTCTGAGACTGTTTTAACGCTAAACGAACAGACCCGTATGTTGTCACAACACAAGTTGGTTACAACTTTTATTTTGGACAAATAGCAAACTATATAGTATCAAATTGTGATAAATGATCCTTCAGTAGATAAATATTATTTAATACTTTATTTAAATTACAAAATGATCAAAATACCGTCATGTGGATATTTGAAATATTTATGCTTTTTTTATTTTTCATTTACAGAAAGTTAGCAATTATTTCAAAAAAATATAAGTACTTAATTAAATATTCACATACATGATATATTTTATATTTCATACTATTTTGGTTTATATGTTTTATTTATCTTTAAAAGAAAGAGGAAGGAAAAACAAAGTGCTGATATGATTATATAAATATTAAATAAATAATTTTTATAAATATATATATTTTATTTTTACAATACTCAACAATTTTTAACAACAAATTTAAATTATAAACTTATATCATAACAGTCAGTTAGTTTTATATTTGAATTAAAAAAATATTTAATTTTAAATATGACGAAGAATCACTTAACAATGACTATCTTGAAAATTTTGATAGTGGCAATTTTACTAGAAATAGGCCGCGGTGACCCTATGTAGAATAATGAAATTCTGGTGTGTTAAAATAAAAATTAGTTAAACGTCACTATAAAGTTTGAAAATTAGAAAAATATCACTACAAATTTTAAAATAAATGTAATGCCATTACAAACTCAAGTAACCACTATAATTATATAAAAATATAATTTTAATATTAAAAAATATAATGATATACTTAATACGTAAAATATCAGATATTTTTTATAGTAAAGAAAATAATTAAATATATGAAATTGGTAAGATGACCCTGAAATTTAGCCTACATAGCCAAACCTGAGTTTGAAACTCGGGTCCAGCACCCTGGCCCGAGTTTGAAACTCGGGTCTAGTTTTTTTTTTCTGTTTGCTTATTTATTATTTTTAATAGGTTTTAATAGTTTATTTAGTTCATTTATTATGTTAAATATTTATTTTTTTAATTTAACTTTTTTTAATAGGTTTAATATTTATTTTTTTAATTTAGCTTATTTTAAAATATTTATTTAACTATCTTGTTATATGTAATTATGTAATCAAATTCATTAAGGGATCAAATTTATTTTTTAATAAGTTTTATTAGTTTGTTATGTTTAAAATATTTATTTTTTGGTTTAGTTTATTTTTAAATATTTATCTAATCATTTTGTTATGTGAAATAATAATAAAAGACATAATGTTATAATAATTAAAATATAATTTAAAAAACATTAACAGTGAGTACGTTACTCCATATTATCACTACAACAAAAATTACTTTAGACAACATCCAATACAATGATCCAAAAATTAAAATTTAAAAACTAAAATACCATGAATTAACATCTTATCATCTGTTTTCTTATATTAAAAGAGAGGTGAGAGAGACAAAGAGAAAAATAAAAAAGAAAGAAGAGACAGAAAAGAAATAAAAACTAAAATTTGATCATCTCAACTTCAAATGGTCATAATTTTTGATAGAAAACTCCGATTGAGGCGTTCTACGCGGTCACAAAAAGCTTATAACGAGATCTACAGGATTAACAACCGCCATTTTTAGAGCAAAAAAATATCATCTTCAAACTCAAAAACATATTTGAAATTTTAACTTCTATTTTTTCATTTCTTTCTTTAGATTTTTTAAATGAAAATGTATAATTTTTCGTATTATTACATTAGCATGATGTATATACATATTATTGAGTAAATATTTTTTTATTATTGGATTCATAATTATATTTTTTTAGTATGGATTATTGAATGAGTGATTAATATACAATAATATTTATTTTTACCTAATCAATTTGTCTCTTAATGAATTTAATTATATAATTACACATAATAAGATAATTAAATAAATATTTGAAATAAGCTAAATTAAAAAGATAAATATTAAAATATATTAAAAAACTAAATTACAAAATAAACATTTAAACATAATAAATAAACTAAATAAAATATTAAAACCTATTAAAAACAATAAATAAACAAACAAAAAAATAAAAAACACTGGACCCGAGTTTTAAACTTGGCCCAAGATACTGGACCAAAGTTTGAAATTCGAGTCTAGCTATGGTGACTAAAAATCAGGATCATCTTATCAATTTAATATATTTTATTATTTTATTTACTATAATAAAAAAATCTGCTAAAATACTCTCCCACCGTCCGCATCCTCTTGCCCTTCCTCCTCCGCTCTTCTCTCTCCTAAGCTGGCCCGTAAAATCCATTCATCAGTTCCCATGCACTGCAGATGTATTGGACATGATATTAATTTTTTTTTGAAGTAGAGTTCCCCTACTTCAATCTTTTATTAAACCCAAAAAAGAGTTCACATATTACAGAGAAAAATATATATGTACATAATGACACTTTGAGAAGATATCAAATTGTGTCCAAGTATTTTCTAAGCTAACCCTTGCACCTTAGCCTATCCCTTTTTTTCCCAAGATATAACATCTTGTTTAATAATCCTCAGTAATGCCGTAGGAGGCATTACCTTGTTCTAAAAAAATCCTCCTATTTCGTTCCTTCATGCATTCCATGTGTGAGTGCCACAAATTGTTTGTCCGCCTCTTGGTCCGAAACACACATAGTGATAGTGAGCCAGGAGGTGATTGGTGGTGCGGTAATGAAGAGCTGCCATAGGGTTACGGTGTATGAGCATTGGAGAAATAGGTGGTCTGATGTTTCGAGTAAGGTCTCGACACACAGCAAGCAAGTCGTGGAGTGCGACCAATTTTTCATGGCTAAGTTCCTTGCCGTTGGTAGCCTATTCTTGATGAATAGCCAAAGGAATTAATATCCTCACTCTTTTTGAAATTTTTGTCGTTCAAAGGTCTTTATAGACATAGGCCATGTTTGGTTGAGGAGTAAGTGCGTTTATTCAAAAACTAAATATGTATAATTTAAGAAGTTATAAGTAAGCATAAAAGAAAATTATGATTCCATAACTTAAGGAACCTCTTAAGGTGGTATAAGTTATTCCTCAAGTTATGGAGCTATGGGACTCACAATTAATACTATTATAATTATTATTTTATCATTATTTTTTAAATATTATTATTTTAATTATAGATATTTGATTATAATTGTATTATTATTGTATTACTAGTAATTTTAATTATAAAATATATAATTATTGTTATTAACTATTATTATTATTATTATTATCATTAATCTAATAGTTAATAATAATTTGTTAATTATTATAATTAAATATTTATGGATTATTATTGTTACATTTAATTATTATTATTACGATTTTAATATATTTTCATCATGATTTTGGTTATTAATAATATTATAATTATTTTATAATTTTTCTTTTAATATGATTATCTATATTAGAAATAAATTATTATTATTATTAATTATATTTTACTATAATTATGATTATTTCTATATTTATCATTATTAGTACTATTATAATTAATTATTATATTACTAGTAATTTTAATTATAAAATATTTAATGAACGTTATTAACTATTATCATTATCATTATTCTAAATAGTTAATAATAATTGGTTAATTATTATAGTTAAATATTTATTGATTATTATTATTATATTTAATTTTTATTACGATTTTTATTTGTTTCATCATGATTTTTGTTGTTAATAATATTATAATTAATTATCATTTTAATTTTAATATAAGTATTTATGTTAGAAATAAATTATTATTAATATTAATTACTATTTTATTATAATTATGATTATTGTTGTATTTATCATTATTAATTTATTATTATTATTATTATTATTATTATTATTATTATATGGATACTATTTTTAATTGTAAATAATTAATGATAATTAGATAATTATAATTGTTTAGTTAATATATTTTGTACTATTAATTATTTTTCATGATGATGATGATGATAGTAATAATGATGTCGATGTATTATTTATTTATTATTAAAGTTATTTTTATTGTTGTTGTAATAAAAAAAATATTTTATTAGTAATATCATTGTTATTATTTGTATATTTTAATATAATGATGTAAATATTATTTCTTCCTATTCCTCTATTTGCTTAATCAAACATGAATAATTTATGATGACATAACTCTACATAAAAAATTATACCTCTATAACTTTATGCTCTAATAAAACATGGACATATGGTTTACCCCCAGATTTAGGAGCATCCCCTAAGTTGATTTGGCAGAGTAAGTGAAGCTCCGCTCCCGCCTCCAAAGTAAGGTGCCATCATTTGCTCTAACAGTGGAGATCAAAAGGAAAGGTAGTAAGGCGCTTAGGTCCTACAAGAAGAAAGAAGTTCCCGCCACCTCAAATGGCTGGTGCCCATAGTAGCTGTTGACAATAGTGGTCCAGACTCCAGAGGGATTGATCGTTCGATTGGAGTTTCCATACCCATCGCATAAATAGCGACAAATTCTGTATTTGAATGTTGCGGATCCCTAGTCCCCATTTAGTTTAGGTAGACAGGTTGCATCCCAACTAACAAGGCAATGACTCCTAAGGCAAGCGTCCGAACCTTCAACAAGAAAGCTCTCGTTAGTTAGCATTCATATATATATTTTTTTGATCCATATTGTGCTTAAAATCAAAACTAAAGTTTTAACCTCATATATAATTTTATTACATTTTATATTTCTTTTGTTATATTTGATTATTTTTTGTTCAATTTTGCATTTTTAAGAAAATACACGCTAAGAAATCGAGAGATCAAGACAAGAACACTAATTTTCACACTTAGAGCAACATAAGATCTAGCCAAGACTCAAACAAATGCATGCCACATAAAATCAAGGCATACGATTCATATATAGCTCTACATGGGTCGTGTGTGCCTTATGAAACCAAGACAAAAATGACAATAGCTGATCTGATTGATTCCTCACAGATCTGATTGATATTGATTCCTCACAGGTCGTATAATTAGTGTATATTTGAAATAAAGACTGAACATCAATATTGATCCTTGTGAATTTCATTATTTTCTTTAATTTCCTTTAATAAAGTTTTTTTTCCATTTATGGTCAGAAGCAACCGCATGAAAATAAGTTGTGTTTAATCGTGTAGGTTCCATCTAAGAGATGTTTTCTGCTTCCATAACTCCTCTTCAAGTATTGTAAGGTGGGCTCATTTGCCACTTCATGGAATCACAAAAAGTAGTAATAACATTGCTATTCTAATGAATTAATTTGCCAAATGAATTTTAGACAAAGTAAAAGAGTGCGGAAGAGTGCTAATTCGGTATATCAAGCTATATGTAGTATTTGGGATGTCAATTATTGACCCAACCCAACGGATTAACTCGACCCGACCCGAACCCGACCTAAAGATAAATGGGTCGGTTATGAGTTTAATTTTTTTGACCCGAAACAGATCGAGTCGGGTTCGGGTCAACCTGACCCGACCCGATTAATTATATTTAAGTAATTTTGAGTTTTAGTACTAATTAAAGATTAAATATATACTAACTAAGATTAATTATAAATTAATTAGTATTTAATTGTTTAAAATTATAAAAAACTAATTAATAAATATTTAATTATTTTACACGAGTCGGGTTGGGTATGGGTCAAATTTTTCGACCCGAATTTAAATGGGTCGGGTTTAGATCGGGTCAAGAAAAATAAAAAAATAATATGATCTGAACCCGACCCAACCCATTGACACCCCTAGGTGGTATATCAAATTAGCTCTCATCGAAATAACGATTATTGTTTGATTATGTTGTATTATATTATTATATGAGTGGGGATCCATTGATAATGGGTTATTTTGATAAACTTGACAATGGACCTCTAAATAAATATAAAAAAATCTTAAATAAAAAGGTTTATATATGTGTTCTTCTACCTATAGATGATGGTCATTCAAATTTCATGCAATTTCATTATCGTTTGATAGTCCATCAAAGACCGTTAAATTAGAACTGTTGTAAATTATTTTATTATTATTATTATTATTATTATTATTATTATATCATGATTATATTATTATTTTACTATTATTATTATTATTATTCTATTATTATCATCATCTCATCATCATTGTTAGTATCATAATTATTCATATTTTAAATATTCAGATTAATAACTGTCAAATGATATTTTCGCTCTTCTTAATAGTAAAAAATACCACTCTTCTAAAATGATACTATTCTAACACTCTTTCAAAATTACCACTCTTCTAAGGTTATTCCTTAATTTGGCAAATGAATTAGGAATTTAATTTCATGGATTTGATGTACAACGCATGGTCCTCATCTCTTTCGGCTTTGAACCCGGAAGAATTACATCACAAATTGATTGCTGTCCAAGACCATCTCATGCTGGTCCAAATAGCGTGTTGGCAATATCAGAGCCCAGTTGCGAGCTGCAAGAGAATTCATGCAATGATGTGATTATAGGCAAGAACATAGGAGTTTGACTCGATTGGAAACACTGTACACTATCCATTGTAAAAAAAAAATATATATATACTAGAAATTAATTGCTTCAATTCCTAGAGATTTAATTCTTGATGAGAAAGAGAAATGTCATGCAAAGTTGCCATTAACTAAAACTAAAGTCAAGTCTATAATGTGCTCAACCATATAACTTAGCTTGGTTATGATTTTTCAGTATGATAATAAACATATTTTTTTTTATTTTAGTAAATAAAATAAATAAATAAATGGAAATGGTAAGATTATTCTAAAAAATAGCCCATATAGTCTGGACCAAGTTTTAAACTCGGTCCCAGGTTTATTTTAACATTTATGTGTGTGTTATATTAAAAATAAAATATAACAGTCAGTAGATTGATCTAAAATATTACAACAAAAATTAAAATAAAGTTTTATAAAACCAAATATAAACACGATTAATACATTGTTCTAAAATAGTATCAAACAAATAGAAATATTACAACAACAATTGAAATCCAATTGTTTTGGTAAATATAACAATAAAAAATATAAACACACTGATAATCTAAATCATGCTTTGTTGGAACGAGCTCGACCTCGAGTTGGCAGCTTGTTGATACGATCCTTCATTTCATCTATAATCATTAAAATACGTATCTTCCTTCTCCTTCCTTTATTGATTTTTGCTGGATCTGACCTAATGACCGGACCGTTGTACATTGGCCAATCTTATTTATTGTCATAACTATGCTAATGACCAGTCCATGTGTTAATGTAGTACTTGATGATATAATATGGACTAACGTACTGAGTGTAATCCAGCCTTCTGAATGAACAAACAGCAAGCAAGTGGTCGCATGGGATGCCGGCCAATTGCGGTTTCTGACACCAACAATTACAATTCCCGTCATCGCTAATTCAATCTCATATTTCATTTCACCCCTTCGTCCCTATTATTTCAAATAGAAATTACAAATTATTGCTTAAATTTTGAAGTTGAATAAAAAATTATATAAGTATCAAATATTACCGTCTCGATAAGTCTATTTCTGTTATAAATATCGTAGTTGTTGATACACCAATCCAGTAGTATGACATCATAAGTTCTCCCCTTATCACCGCGATGTTTTATCAGTTCGGTGACCTTTTGGGAGAACACCAGACCTTGGGCTTCCCAAGCTGATGTAATTTCTTGACGCTTATAGAACCACTCAACACATTTGTGCCACTTATTCTCGACGATAGCACATACCGAAAGTTGTCTAGCGATCCTGAATACGTTGTTCAGTGATTTTGAACTGTTGCTTGTCATTTTTCCCCACCGATTGAGACCCCCGTCTAGATGTTGTGCCCATCTTTCTTGATGCAATGCGGCCACTTGCTCGGGGTTAACTCCTCATAATGGAATTCCTCAGCTGAGACTTCCTCAGTTGCAGCGGGTTGGTTATTACGGTTTCTGTTATTTCGTGTCATTCTGTTGGATACTTGATATGTTGGGAGATTTTCTTGCATGATTCCTACTTTTCTTATGAACTTATGGGATACCTGTCTAATGTTGTTAATTTTTTTTAGATATTCTTCACACCTCCATGGTTTCTTATGTCTTGCAGCTTGTTTGAAAATAGTCTTTACTCTTTTTATATAACAGTCCTTATACACATTTTGTACAATATGTTGAGTACAATAACGGTGAATAACCTCGTTTGTTGATTCTTGTCATCCAAAATCTGGTCTCTCAAATACTCTCCTTATACCCAGATGTTGATATGAGATCACGGTAATTCTATAGTTTGAACGATAAACCCTACTGTTAGTGTATTTTAATTTTACAGCAAAAATTAATAGTCAAAATAGAAAAAAAATTACAATGTTGATGAGAAGAAAGTGGTGAATACGGATCGGCTCTGGATCTGTCAAAAAATAAATTTCCAGTTGGAAGCTCTTACAACAGTAACAATGACGATTTTGAAGAAATGATTGGCTGAAGGAAGATGAAAGAGAAAGGTGCTGGGTGTGCTATATAATAGTAGAATGCTAGGACTGTGTTTAAAACTCAGTCCAATCACCTGTAATTTTCAAATACACACAAACGTTATAATTTTCAAATGCTGGGACTGAGTTTAATTTTTGTTGTAATATTTTAGATTAATTTACTGACTGTTGTATTTTATTTTTAATATAACACGCACAAATATAAAAAAAACCTGGGACCGAGTTTCAAAGTCGGTCCAGGCAATTGGGACCGAGTTTCAAAATCGGTCCAGGCTATATGAGCTAATTTTCGGGATAATCTTACCATTTTCATTTATTGATGAGAAAGAGAAATGTCATGAAAAGTTGCCATTAACTAAAACTAAAGCCAAGTCTATAATGTGCTCAACCATATAACTTAGCTTGGTTATGATTTTTCAGTATGATAATAAATCTACGAAAGCACTGTTATACTATTCAAAAAGTGCCCAAAAGCACTGTTACACATCTACCTTCTTTTTTGTTGCTTCTCGATCTGTTCCGTAAAATTCTTTTTCCAAAGCAATGGCTTCAGCCTTAATTTCTGTCTCTTTCCTGTGTGCTGCCGGGCCTTTGAAAACTAGATTAAAACGGTCTGAAGTGAGCACTGGATTTATGTCTTAAAACAGAAAGCAGTTCACAAAAGACAAAAATGACCTATAGCAATTAAAGCAGTGAAGTGATTGGAATGTCGCCATGTATCATATTTTAAAGGCTCCAGCCATGCGTCAATATCACTTATTCAGTTATTATTTATTACATGTGTTTCTACAAGGGGCCTAATTAACCATCATACGTGGATGAAGTTCTTTCCATGTATATACAAAACATGTGCTCTGCAATTGTTGATTTGTTGCATTCTATATGATCGGTGCAATGCAGTGTAATTTTTAATTTTTTTTTAATTGTCAGCAATTATAATCAAAATCATCGTCCATCTAAGTTCTTTTTTTTTTCCTCTTCAAATTGTCTAATTGAGATTAATTCATAAATAAAACATGGCAGAGCGCGTACTTGAGATTATTTGGTACCATGACATGCAGAACTATTTCATCTCTCTTTTGTCCCGGTGATCGAACATCCATTTCACAACCAACCAGCGAATATACGTAAAGTCAAAACATTAAAAATCTTAATTCGTTCTTAAGAATAAAGGTGTATAAATGACTTAGCCATGTAATATTTGTTGTTTCATTTAAAGATCACCATCCTTTTGTAAAATTTCTCCTTATCTGATCATAAACTGTTGATGGTTTGATTTAGAGATATACCGATTACTTTTGTAAGGATGAGGAAAACAAATAAAAAAATAAATAAGAAATATTATACACTGGTACAATCAATCATGAATTTAATGCTGTTCGATTCAGAAATCATTCTGTTTTTATTTGGCTGAGAGGCATGGAAGAAAACAAAAGGTAAAATAAATGGACGTTATGTGTACCTGATTTTTTTAATCAAAGATTGGTTGCTACTTTTTATCCATGAATCTGCCCCCCTTTATGTCTCTGAGGTTAGGAAGGAATCAAAATTCAAAATTAAATAAAAAAGAAGTGGATGTTAATTTTGTCAAAACCCCTGAATATTGCCAGTATGTTTCAGATTTGATAGGGACGTTTGCACCGGCATCTTCAATCTGCTTTGTGGTGCCTATTCTCCTTTGTTCTTTTTTCATTTTCATATCAACAAATAATCTATTTTAATCTCGAAGATTGTACGATGTAAAGTCCAATTAATTGTCCATGGAATGCGGAAATGCAGAATAAATGCTGAAATTCTTGTTCATTTTATTCTACATAACAGATTAACAGTTTGAACTTGCTTTGCAATGATGATGCTCTTCCAGATGTCACCGTGAAATTATTGTTCTTCAGTTCTTCTATGTTTTTATTGCACCAACAGTGACTCGATTGGCCTGGTCGGTGCTTCGTACTATAGGAACCAATTCCACCTTTTCTCCAATAACGGCGGCATCAAGTGGAAGCAAACAATACAACTAGATACAAGAAAACTCTCACCGTGAAAGAGAAGCCACATCAGAACTTTTGTTCAGTCTTATAATCTCAGTTATCAGAAACGCAACTTATCACCCAGTTGTCACCTCAGAAATCATATATGCTTTTCACTGGTTTATTATACGATGGTGACTCGGTTTATTGAGGCGAATCTGCACAAAATCTGAGTCTATCTACATTCTTCCATCGACAATGTGGCTGGATATAAACCCTAACTCAAAAAAAATTATTAGAGAAGGCTACATCATCACGTCTTCAACAAATATCTTAGTCCTAATATATTTTTCTGTCCTGCTGCTTTCTTCTGCGGCTGTAGTACCCAGAAAAGGGAAAAATGCTGACTGAAAAAAAAAAATCCGGACCA
Organism: Schoenoplectus tabernaemontani; assembly: GCA_037127355.1. Classification (NCBI taxonomy): domain Eukaryota; kingdom Viridiplantae; phylum Streptophyta; class Magnoliopsida; order Poales; family Cyperaceae; genus Schoenoplectus; species Schoenoplectus tabernaemontani. The sequence goes on from CM073754.1 coordinate 1,882,895, forward strand.
TGCTAAGTCCCTTAAAAACCGGTTCAATCTAAGAAGAATTTTATTTTTTCTATTATTAAAAATTGCGGCTATAGATTGTGCATAAGTCTATCTCATACAGAGTGGGACTCAAAAGAAGACGTGTTCTTGCTAAGTAAGTCATGGATCATCATATAGGCTCCAAGCAGATGCTTTTAATTGCTCTCCAATACTATTACAATGAAGACATCTCTTTAACCAAATAGATAATTTGCAGAGAGAACAGTAAATTATGCGTGATGCTGTGCCAATATTTTTGTTGAAAATCAAACTGTATCACTAGAAACTAGAAGATTGTTGTCAGATGTTTTCTACTTGATTTTGATATGATATTGCAGATGCATAACTTCCATAGGTATCGAAATGCATGAAACAATTAAATTGCCATCTCCATTGTTTAAAGAAATGGAGAGGAACAGCGCTATCGTTGGCTTGAGCCTTGCGGTCCCTGGCGCACGAAAACTTATGGTCTCCTATAAGCCCATGAGATGCCACAGACGTGGAATATGTTCTGTCAAAAAGGAAAAGAAATGTATGCATATAATAAAAAACTAACTATATATCCGAGCGTTGTAGCAGACTCTTTTATTTAAACATAAAAATTTATAATAAAAATCAGATTTAATCTTAGATGAGATTTTCTGCACAATATGAGTTAATGATTCATGGTGTTTATGGTAAGAAAAGTGAATTATTCCTGCATATATTATCACAATTAATTTCTTACCAAATATATATAAAGTTGCTAATCATAATGTATACGTTAAGTCTTAAATCAAATTTTTATATCATAACATAAATAGAAAGATATTGAGTATTCTAATTTATAAATCATATGCATAAATAATAAAAAAAACTATATTATGGAAATAATATTATAGATGGGAAAGAAACGGAGAGAAAGAGGGGATCAATGGACACAATTATATATATTCGATCAGCCAAAAATAAATATTATCCGTTTAATTGAGGGATGAAATGGGTATAATAAAAAAATACCATGACAAAAAATGAACTCTTCAATTCTTAGCTGCTTTATATAATAGTGTAGATTAATTGAGAGATAAAATATGTATAATAAAAAATATCATGATAAAAAATGAACCCTCCAATTCTTAGCTGCTTTATATAATAGTATAGATAAACCATTATCTTTAACATCTTTTCGTGGTAATTGATAATGATCACTCATGATGAAGAAAATACATAGTCTGGAACTGTCATTCACATATTATAATCGATATATGCAATGTACATATTGGTAAACATTGTTAAATGAAGAAAAAGTAAATATCAGTTTCTAATTATGCTGTTTTTTTGTCAAAATTATATATATATATATATATATATATATATATATATATATGAGTTGGGCTATGGTGCTATGTATGGCACGGATCGTATCCATGCTATGGATCAGTTCTTCATTTTTAAAGTTCAAATGGTCGATCCAACCGTACAAAATGATTTTCATATGAATATCTCAATATAGACTAAATTTTATATTTTTTAGAATTTTTTCTTAATTTTATAACATAGTTAGAAATCACTTGATTTAATCATTATGAGTCATTCAAAAGAAGCGATTTATAATATAGTTATAAAATTTGGTCTACGTCTAGATATTCATATGAAAATTATTTTTTACGGTTGGATCGACAATTTATACTTTGATAACGAAGAACCAATCCACAATACAGAAGCGATATGTGCTACGCATAGCACCATAGCCCAACTATATATATAGTTAGGCTATGGTGCTATGCATAGCATTGATCGTCTATGTGCTATGGATCATTTCTTCGTTGTCAAAATTCAAATGGTCGATCTGAACCGCTCAAAATAATTTACAAATGAAAATCTAATCGGGAACAAATTTTATATTTTTTAGATAATTAAAAAATCATTTCTTTTGAACGGTTCATAATAATTAAATCAAGTGATTTTCAAATTATCTTAAAAAATAGTAAAAAAAATTAAAAAAAAATTAAGTAATATTTAAGGGCTTCTATCATCTTAACATCTTCTTCTTCAAAAAAAAAGTATCATCGTCAAAATCAAAATTTAAGACACATTTATTATTAAATTTACCAAGACTTTTTAAATATCCTGCTAACATTGTTTGATGTAGTATTTTACTTAGTGTATTAGTGACTAAATTAAATAGAAAAAGTGACAAATGATCACCTTATCTCAAATCCTTCTTGTATTTAAAATAAGGGGTTAAATTACCATTAATGTTGATACATATCTTATCATTATTTTAAATATTTTTTTATCTAAGTAATCCATTTATTATCAAAGCCCCTACCTTTTAGGACCTCTATTAAAAATCATAATTAACTCTGTCAAAGGCTTTCTCAAAATCTATTTTAAAGAGAATCGCTTTGACCTTAATTTTTCTTACATAATAAAGAGTTTGTTACGCACATATTATGTTATATGTTATATTTCTTCCTCCAATAAAAATAATTTGTGTTTCTCCTATCGATTTATGCATGATCTTTGTAGTCTAGTTACTAAAATTTTTATGATTATTTTAAACCTATAATTAACTAAGCTAATGGGTCAAATTGCTGTCAATAGGATTTCTCATCGTATCTAAAGTATCAGTTGTTAGTTTAGTAATCTAGAGAATCAATCATTTATGATGATACTCTTATTTTATTTTATGTATTGGATGATTTGTATTATTTTGTTTCTTGAGTTTTAATATTTTATGAATTATTTAAGTTAATGACTTTAATTATGAAACTCTATGATTTTTATTCAAACTCTTAATTGTTCATAGTCAAATATCATTTATATGGAACACTGAATGATAATATAAACTAATATGTGGATTAATGTGTGATCATATTTTTAGATCACTGATATAGAGTATCTATTTAATCACATAGATATAGTGTGCGACCCTTTTTCGCGCGCTCCGCACCATTGTGAATGATGAGGCGATGAGATGTGGAAGAATGACACAGATATCCCTCCCGAGCATGTATTTGTTTAGCGTCGATTGAAATCCCCGCTCAGACCCATTGTGATGCACATTCATAGGGTTTTTGTTAATTGAGGATCCTTTTAGATTCCGGTGGGCGCAAGCCCCCACCGTTAATTACCCTGGGCTACTAACCTCGAGGCACATCTGAATCTCGAAAGAGGAAGCAAATGCTATAGCTAAATGATAATCAAGTGATCGAGTGGTCAAATATTTCGGTGGTTGAGATCACTGAAACACTCTGGACTTACTAACAGATCAGTCAAATGAGGCAGGAATGGCAGAGAAGATGAACTTACCAACAGATCAGTTCTATCCTCAGGGTACAGTGTAAATTGAATCTACAAACATACGATTCAACTTACATAGAGTGTTGACATATGAACTTACTACATATCAGTTCGGGGTTTAGAAATAGGTGAAAATGAACTTACAAACATATCAGTTCAAATTCAAAACAGATAATAGATGTAGATGCAGATATAGATGAACTTACTATAGATCAGTTCATTGAAACAAATAACAGAGGTATAGATGAACTTACTACAGATCAGTTCATTGAAACATATGACAAATGTATAGATGAACCTACTATAGATTAGTTCATGAATGCAGGTAAAAAATGATACAGGTGAACTTACTACAGATTAGTTCACATATACAGATACGGTGTAAATTGTATCTACTAACAAATCGATTCAACCTACATGGAGTGTAGACAGACGAACTTACTACAGGTCAGTTCATTGATTGATGACATACAGATGAACTTACTAACAGATCAGTTCATTCTGTAGCAGAGAAAGATAAACTTACTACAAATCAGTTCAATCTTTATAGCTCCGAGAGACGACCTTACAAATAAATCAGATCAATCTCTACAGAGGGATAGAAGATGAGTCTACTAGCAGATCGATTCAATCTTAATTGATCTAGAAGATGAACTTAGTAACAGATCAGTTCAATCTTAATTAGTCAATGACCAATCACACAAAATACAACTCGAAGCACTAAGGCGGTTGATCTTGAGGTTGGTGAATCAGAAGATGGGTGGATATGACCCACTTGTTCATCTTGCTGATCTTCTAGATCATGAATTCTAGGCACTGAGCAGATTCATAAACCTAGGAACACTCTTGCATATAAAGTCAAACATGAAGCGCTAAGCCAGTTCGACCTTGAGGCATGTGTATTAGTGAATGAACCTACAAACAGATCGGTTCAATTTCACTGTTTAGAAGACAAACCTACTACAGATCGGTTCAATCTTGTGGCTTGAGAGATGAACTTACAAACAGATCAGTTTGATCTCATATACTAGAAGACAAACTTACAAACATATCAGTTTAATCTTGCTAGCGTGTTAAGTCATGAACAATTATTCAAGACACAAGGTCAGTAGACAGTGGACAAAATCCCTATAGTTATCTTATTTGACCTCCTAAATCATGAATTATGAGCACTTGGCTGATTCATAGATTCAAGGTTACCTTATACACAAAATTAGACTCGGAACTCTTGGCTGGTCTAATATTGAGACAAGTTTATTAGAGAGTGAGTTTCTAGACATTTCAGCTCAACTCTTCTCATCTAGTCAGATCATGGGCTTACGAGCAGATCAATCCCATATCTGAGCACCACTAGCCTTGGGAGGTAGCCAGTGCATTGATGATCGATGGATCATCAATCATGATGTCACTTCTTCAGACATCATAATATTCTTCTTTGAAGTCATCACACTCGTTGTGTTGATGTTGTAGTCTCAGTTGTCTTCTTGGCAGGCGTCAGAATGTTCTTGTCCTAACTGTCATTAAATGACTATTCTGAATGTTGCATTACTTGTGCAAAAATACTCTGCTGCTCTACACCCCTTGTGTGAGCTTATTTAATTACCTCTAAAATGCAAAAGAATTATTGCATTATTATTGACTTTTATTAATAAGATAATACCCTTTATTATTATCTCAATTACAAAGGTGATTTTATTTTTATTTTTAACTCCCTTTATTTTTGTAGAAAATTACTTACAAAAATAATAAAAAATATGTTGGCTATTATTCAGAATTTTATTTGGATTTTTAGGGTTTTTATAATAGCCAAAATAGCAAGTCAAAACTTGATCAAACAGAAAAAGCAAACAATATCATTTTACTTTTAAATTATTTCAATACAGTAAAATTATTAAAACTAAAATATTTTTATATAGAAAAATACAATTAAAAACAAAAAAATCTTTAGAAATAAATTTTAGTCAATTTGGAGTTTGGGAAGACCTCCAAATGATTTATTTATTCTTTATTTTTAATTTTTTGCTATTTAACTGAGTTGGGCCTAATTGATTCTTGGGCCGAGATTAATTTTTCTTTTGATTTGCTTACTGGGCCTGCCTTTAGACTGGGCTGAGATTAATGTTTAAATTAATCAGAACCGTTGGATCTGTGTCAAGATTAGCATAAATCTTTATTTAATACTTTTATGTTACTTGGGACGTCAGATTCAATTGAGATTTACACTAAATGGATTAAAGACCTAGATTTAATTAGTTTTTAATTTTCTTGACTCTTGATAAATCTTATCCGCTGATAGATCTTCAAGATTGATGAGATGCTTCAAGGATCGTGCCAAGTAACTTTTGACCTTTTCGTCTTGCTTGTGCGTCAGGATTTGTGCTGGGTAGTGGTTTTCGATGATTAGAATTCCTCTACTCCGATCAGACTAGTGCCCTAGCGTCATCTAGCCTTGGTGAGTCTACCCATGGTGTTTGATCAAAGATCCATATAGTGGTGGATGATGTGCGACTGTACCAGCTGAGGTGTACTAGTTGGAATTGGTACTGAGTCAATGCCATTGCCAAATTCGATGAATTCAGTTAGTGTTCTGGACAATTGCATGTTCGATGAGCATCGTCTAAACTTATTGATGTGATCTGAGGTGAGTAGGAGGGCTTCTTCTTCACTCCTCGCCATGTTGGAGCATGGTGTTGTTCGGCAACGCATAGTACCGGTTGGTACCAGTTCTAATTCATTGTAATTCTCTGATGCTTGTTGAATTAGTATACTAGATTACCATCCCTCAGGACTAAAGACACACCTAGCAAGAGCAAGGGCCAATGGCTCATTGAGTTGGATGTTCTTGAAGTACAATATCAACTGTGATTCTCGGTATCGACTGATATTGATTTGGAATTGAACGAAATTCTCACAATTCACCAGATTTTGACACTTGATTAGCATATCTCAGGCCTAAAGGCTCGTCTAGGCATTGCTAGGGCCAGTGGCTCACTGAGATTGCAATGTTATTGACCGATTCATTCTTGAAGAATTCGACGATGCACTGATTTGTACCAGATTCAACAAATTCATTTAAAATTGTAAAGCCTACCTTCTTAATCAAACAAAATTATACAGCTAAGGTGACTAAGAGATAACAAATTCATACCTTTCAGTTATTATGCAAGTAGATGCAAATAAATCGATTAGAAATGAAAATTCACAGTGGAAGTCACCACAATAGTAATCTAATCATGAGTTCTTGATGCTTGTGATTGATCCAGGCCTAAAGGCTCACCAATCACCTTGTGATTGGGCCAGTGGATCACTAGAGACTAACTATGCATTCAATTATTAATTCTGATGAAAGAAAATGATAAAATCAGAAAAGAAAAAAAAAGAAAAATCTGCAAAAGAAGAAATCTTAATAGCAAGGTTGAGTAAGAAACTTTCATCCATCACACAAATGCGAATAAGATGTCTCAAACCATGAGAATCTCAAAGAAGAAGATACAAAGATCTGAACTTGATGCACACATGATTCAATTACCTTTTTCTTAAAATGAAAGTAACAATTGGCTGACTCTCTTGTTATCTCTCTCTTTACAACAGCTAAAGAGTATGTGTGTATGTGCTCTCAATCTCAATCTCTCTCTTCTTAGTCGAGTCCCCTCTTTCTTAGTTCTTCTGATCAATTTATATAAGCTAGAACCGACCAATTCGCTTGATTTGATTGGTTGATCAACTCTGGCTCGGATTGCCAGCTTAGATTGATCCTAAGCCTTTATTTCACTTCAATCAACGGTTGAGATGTGTTTGTGTTTATTGCTGAACTGGATAACCGTTTCTAGTACTGATTTTGACCGTGCCGCAACTCAGTTGACTTCAATTGAGCACATGTTTCAATAGGTGAGTGTGTCCCTTACCATTAGATCATATTTAAACACCTCCATCTCGCTGCTAGCATCCTTTCACTTCTAATTGCACAATACTTCACTCAATTCCTGAGTTGCAATTCTGACCCGTCTCTCCTCTTAGTCAAATACACAATCTTTCATTCAATTGTTCTCTCAATCCATACCAATTAGCATCGTCTTGACCTGAATAAGCTCTTTGATCACTCAATTTGGCTTCTAGAGCGCCTACTAGATCTGCCTCTTTGTCACTGTCTTTGGCAATCTTCAATCTTTGAGCTTCCTTCCTGTTTAATTACCTTATAATTGCTTGACAGTTGGCATTGCCTTAGCACATGCAAGCTTTCTCTTTGCTCAATTTGGTGTTCGAGCACTCAATTGCATCTCTTCAGAAGTACACCCTTGCTGCTTCAACTCAAATCGTGGTAATCTTACTGTTTAATCCATCCCTCATCATTATCCTCTTGTTATCACTTCTTTGACTAATGCATTAATGCTTGCTACTTATCTCGAAGCCTCTTCCAATGGTGAGACGCCATGGGAAGAAGCCAGTGATCGCGCACGAGGAGGAGAAGAAGAGAGAGCGGGGTGAGTGCTTGACTGGACTAAATTGGCCTGATTCTCGTGCACCAAAGCGCAGGAAAGAAGAGGAGCAGGGACTGGGGACACATGCACCAGGTTCATTCTCCTTTTATTTTTGATTTTTGAATAGACTGTGTTGAATTGGATATATAGGATGAATAGACTTGGCATGCCACCTCAACCATGCGCCTACACTCATATTTCTGCATACTGGGCCCCATTATCAGGTATTAATCAGTTAATCTCTCAAGATTAGCATCAATTGACTTGGTTGTTAGTTGACATGGCACCAATAGAACAGTGTTATGTGTCATATTATAATGAGGTGTCATAAGTTTAAGTGATAATGGTTGAATCAGAGCTTGACATGTGGCAATTAGGCTGGATGTAACCCACTAATGTATGTTGATGTGATGATGCCATGTGGCATGGGTTGATGATGTGGCCAAATAGTGGACTGCCACGTGGCACTCTGGTGGGACCCACTTGGTGGCTGTTTCGGCTGTGGTGGAGCCCACTTGCTGACATGGACCAATAAGATAATGTCACGTGGCACTATCTGTCTGATGTGGCTGAGTGTGGTGCTGCCATGTGGCTGTCACTCTCTCACCTCTGTTTAATAGTTGTAGTGCTTCTACCCTCCAATTCGTACCCCAGTTATCTACTACCCCCAAGAAGTACCCAGAGAAGCTAGTGATTGAATCTCAGCCCTTGATAAATTCATTTAATCTGTTTTATCTTATCTAAATTTATTTTAATAGCTCTACTTATCCAAATATTATGAAATTTTTACAAAAAATCTCTAAATTCATGATGATCACTCTTGTAATTTTTAATTTCACTTTTGCCCTTGTCTCATTGTGATCAACTGTATCAAAATACTAGCTTGGCATTGATACAGTTCTCGTTGTACTGGGATTGTATTGCTTTAGCTCTTAGGGTTTGTTCTGAGGGTTGGTTCTTAGGGTTTAATCTTGACTTTTCATTGGTCTCTCTCACTGAAGTGTGGGATCCACCTGTCAGTAAAGAATAATCAGATGGATGACCCCTTAGGAGATCTCTTTCTCTCTCTCTCGAATCTTCTGAGTATCATCCACCTCAAATGAGCAGGAGGTAGCAGGGCTTTTATACCTCTGACCCTTGTCTAGAATTTCCTTGTGGGATTAATGCTTAATCTTTGTTCCAGCTTGATTAGATCTGATGGATAGACTATGTTCAAGTTGTCGAAGCTGTTTATGTGGGACTATCAGGTAGGTCCCACTTGTCAGAAGAAGATGATCGCAGAGATGACACCTCAAGAGATCTCTTTCTCTCTCCTGAATCTCTTGAGTGTCATCCACTTCAAATGGACAATAGATGATGGGTTATTTATTTTTTTCTTGCCTTTTATCCCAACATTTCCTTGTGGGACAAATAGACTTGTTCCGGAGTTCAGCAGCGACTTTTTCTGACTAGTGGCCCCTTTCTTATGATTTACCATAGATAATTGATATTTATCTTTAATTATCCAACTGCTTCATCCTTGAGATTTTTCAAGGGTAAACATATACATGTACGGGGTGCATGATATTGGATCTGACCCACTTTGACTTGTTGTATGAATTATATTTATTTCATCAGCAAGGCCATAACTAGTATTAATTATATTATCTGAGATATTTATAATTTTAGATAATTAATGTATATTTTATGTGATTATGAAATGTTCTCTTAACTGAGTGCTATAAAGATAATTTCTGAATATACATGAATTATGCTATGAATTATAGATAGCCAATAAGATATTTTGTCTGTCTCATTTTTATGAGATTAGTGATATCTTTGAGCCTCTTGATATAGTGATAATTATTATATACACAATTTGTGATTATGAGATGATCACATATAAATAATTATGCACTGAGGAACAAGAAATTAATTAATAGTCAATGATGACACATTCATACAATTGACATTAATTAATTGATATTATATGACAAAAAAATTAATATGAAAGATTAAAGTATCATGATTTGTCTGTATTTGATCGTGTGATCATAATACATTGTTAGATGCCAATTATGATTTGTAAATTAATGTGTAGTAATTTATTACAGATCATGATATGAATCCTACTGGGTTACTCTTTTTGATGAGTTGAAGCATATAATAATTAATTATGTGGGACATAATTAAACTAAATTTGGATTAGATTAATTTAAATGAGGCCCAAATTATAAAGGGCATGTGCTTGAGCTCAGAATGAGCCCAAGTTATGAAATAAATTGGCAGAAAAAATAACCAACCAACCATTTGCGCAAACTATGCTCCTTTATCATTTTTTTTCGACAGCATTTTAATTGACAAAAAAATGATCGAAAGGGCATAGTGGTTAGTTACAACATATATTTCTATCTCAGACAAGAGATGCAAGATGGTTAGTTTTTTTTAATTAATTAATTTGGTTAGATAAAAAGGGTGGTTATTTCTCCTATCGTAGATAACAAAAGAAAACTATTCTGCCATTTTGCTCTTCTAACCAAATCCACTTTAATATTTATTTCTATCATGTGTTGGGAATTAAAAAGGGATTGGAATTTTTATTCTGTTGGAGGTCTAGCAATTTCGCTTCGACATTTTAAGAAGTGCACGCGGTAGAGACTTTATGTTTGAGAAATTTTTCTGAAACGAGACTAACACCAATGTCCTTACGGGTATAAAGACGCACAAAACCATCATCCAAAAAAAGTCATCGCGCTTGATTACGATACAAAATAAGATATATATTATTCATAACTTTTCTATCATATCCCATATCTTTACAAAATGGAACAAATATAAAATTTTAGAAGGATAGATGATTATCTAAATGTTCCCTACAATCTTGCTACCCTTTACTATATGACATTGCATCCAATAAATAAATTATAGTTAATCAAGTTATAGGATTTAATAGATTCTATTTTACATTTACTAGACTATTAAACACTGTATTACATCAACAATTAGGCTCTCTCTATACTCAGATAGCTCAAGTTACACAGACAAATAATAATGATATTATAAAATGGAGATGGACAAACAATGGAATTTTCAGTACTAGTTCATGTTACAACTGGTTAGATTTTGGAGAAATTAAAGCATGTAGATTTAATAGCACCTGGAGAGCCACATTACCTTTAAAAAATTAAAGTATTTCTTTGGTTAGTGCAACATAATAAAATCTTGATAAAAGACAATCTAACTAAGAAAGATTGGCACGGAAGTGATCATTGTATTATGCAATTGTCATGAAAACATTGATCATTTATTCTTACATTGTTATGTTGCAATCTATTTATTGTCATGATTTATTAGTTATAATATTTTTAATTTTCACACTAATACAATCTTAGAATTATGGTAATTATATTACTACATACCATATAAGGATAGTAATTTATGTGTAATTATGGATATTTTTTTGTGGACTATTTAAAATGAAAGGAATATAATAATATTTCAAGACAAAGCACACAATAGCATAAGATCCTTGGGTAGCAAAATAATAGCTTTGGCTAAGCATTGGTGTAAATAAAAAGTGAAGGTTACATAAAAAAATTATAATTAATAATGCCAACTAATGTTGAATCATTACCCGTGCAGATTACAGAGTTAAACAATAGACTTTTGCCCCTATAGGAAGGTGTCTTGTCTGGAAGAGATCTTGATTTGCTTAGTTCACATCTTCTCTAAAAGATAGTTAAGCATCAAAATTAACTAACTAGAAAACTCTCTAAATACTAAGGATGTTTTAGCACAACATTAAGATGTTAAAATTTTAGATAATTAGTGTTGTTATTTGATACATTTGTGAACATTGAGTAGTAGGTATTGAGAAAGTTATTGTGAAGAGATGTCGTTTGGGAATGAAAAAAAAAGTATGGAGATTCTATGTGATAGAAGCTTCAATGACTATTTGTGATTTTTGTTGTTGTTTTTGAATAATGTTTGTTTGGGTGTATTTTACTACTTTAGAGATTTAAACTTGTTAAGGAAAAACATTTTAATATTTTGGTAATTGCTCAAGATAGCTAGGATGTGGCTATCATTTATCTACTCTAGCCTCTTAAAGTAGCCTAAGGCAGTTATGGTAGTATTAAAATTTAGTAGGGTTAAGCTCAGTTACCGAGTTGTGGTACTAGAACTTATGTTTCTTCATAAAACAGGTGAAATATTATAATTTTCAAAATACAAATATTAAGCCCTCACATAAAATTTAATTGAGCACACATATAAGCAGCAAGTACTGTATCAATTGGAACTATATCTATTTTCTTTTAAAAAAAAGATTCTCAACTTACATGTGCCTTCCTTGATAGTAGGTCAGCAAATTGGATGCTAGTGGTAATTGCAGAACATTCTTTATCTTCTTCACATCTGTGTTCCTCATGCTCCGTATCAGCCTCTAAATTAGCTTCTTCACCTCCGTTATCCTCAACCTCGGCAACTACTTTTTTTATTTTTTGGTCTTTGTGTGTACTTTTACGAACACTTCTCCAAATATTGACCTTCTACCCAGTTCATCTTTCTTCATATAATAATAGAATAAACATTTAAATAAATTTATAACATATGCATTTGTCGTTGTCTACTAGAAATTACCAATTGTCAGCATGGTTCACTGTACTGCATGACTCTCCAAAGTGCACAACTATTCATCCTGAAGTGCACCACATGCTATTTGGGGACCATTGTGTGAGATTTTGAGTTTCTTTAGAGAGATTAGTTCCAAGGAACTAGAATGAAGGCACATCGAGCAACTTAAAAAAGATATCATTGTCACATTGTGCAAGCTTAAAAAATATCTTAAGGAGGTGAATGCTTGGATGACACACAACATGATTACTATGATGTTCTTAAGGAGGTTATTGAGTTAGAGTGTGATGGAGTTGACAATAAGGTCATACTTTTCAATTATCATTGGTTTGACATAAAAAATGGTGTAGGGTTTATCATCGATATGAACTTATTGAGGTCAAACACATTATCTTCTTTCCTAGACTGGACCCAAATACCGATATCGCATTTTGAATGCATTATATTAAATATATACATATAACAAGATTTCTTTATGCACGTTTAAGAAACCTCCCGTATGAATGAGATGAAATGGCAAATAAACCCGAAATAAAAAATCTGTGGAAATACAGATATAATATATAATAAATATGTAATAGGTACGAGATTTTAAACACCCGTATAATATATCCCAGTTGCGGATCATCAGTCCATCCACAAGCGGGCACGTGATCGGGCCCTGGACTTGTGACTTACCTAAGCGGGCACGTATTCGGGCCCAACTTACAAACTTAGGATTTTCGAGTAAGCGGGCGCCAATGCCCTGAATACCCTGGGAAAATTCGGCCTCCCGGAGCGATAACGCCCTAGGAGAGTGACGGCTAAAAGCACGTACTCGGTATTCTGAATTCGATGATCCACCTCACATAATAATAATAATAATAATATGAGCAAAGGGAGTTTAAAATATTTATGCTTTCAGTTGCCATATCGCCAAAGGATATAACTACCCGTGAATTGACAAATCGGGAACAAATGGGAGCCTACACTGTACCAACCAAGGGGCAGAGGACCGCATCCCGTAAAGTAACAAAACGGAATATATGCAAATGGGAGCCTACACTGTACCCACTAGGGCCAGAGGACCGCATCCCGACTTTCTCTGTACCAACTAAGGGCCAAAGGAGAAAGCCCTTCGGACAATACTAGGATCCTAAATAAGCCGGATAAATATAATAATATAATATCTCGGAGTAGATTCCAATCTTGAATATGGCCGCCCACACTAAATACTGAAAGGCACGGTATCCTGATCGCTCAAATTTGGATAAACATTCTTATTTATATTAAGGATAATGATAATATAATATTGATCAAAATTAAACACTCGACACGTACAAACCCCGCCAATCGACGGGGTCGGTGGATAACCCGACAGTAAAGATGCGCAGTGCATATACTAGATCGGTGGGTCCCACGGCCTATGGGTCACCGTACGTAACCAGCGGCCTCGCGGTTATGCAAGGCAACCTCGACCGAGAATTACCCTTGGTCCGCCTCTCAACACTCCCATGCATTTAATGCATGATTAACTACCCGACTTAATTAATAATTAATGATAATAATAATATTTTCCTAATAATTATAATCTACAACTTGAATTATTTAATTCTATCTAATCCTATCTCGGGACTATTTCCGGATCCTACTCCTACCCTATCTCGCATGAAATATGATATGATATGACATGCGAATGCGGGTATGTCTCGAATATCTTTGGTCAATTTACCGGATGCGGATGATGTGATCGATTTTGGTCTCTAATCAAAGTTTGGTCAAAGTACCGTATATCAGGTTTATTTTAAAAACATTTTATTTTCGGGTTGGTTTCCTAATTCTGAAGAAAGAAGATTAAATCCCAGGAAACCGTACACGAGAGTCTTCAGTGAGGATCGTGGAGTCGCTCTACTCCGGAGGTAGAACACCGCCTCGGGTCGGTGTCCGCGTACGTCGGGTCGGGAATGACCTCGTACTCATGCGAGTGGATCCGAGTCGACCGTATCACCTATTTTAATTTAAATTAGATGTTTATTAGTTTTACTTGATTTATTTAACACTTTATAACTAAATTAGATTGATAATTAATTAAATGGTCGTTCGATTTTATCGTCTTTTCTTGAAAATTTCGGCAAAGATTTCTACGCATCTACGCAGTCTTGGAGATTTTCATTTGCTCGTGTAGTGATCCGTAAAGTTGTGTTTGTCGTTCTCGATCGCTTCTATACGTTCATTCTTTATTTTAAATTTCGAGTTTATGGATTTAAATATTTAATTCAATTAATTTTAAAATAGAGAAATTGATTAATATATAATATATAATATATCTAATACTTTATTCTAATATTCTTTCGCTTATTCACAATGAAGATTTAATTAATATATGTTATTATTATTTTTTTATATATAATCTTTATCTCTAATATTCTTTTAAATTTAAAAATAGAGAAATTGAATATATATATATATATATATATATATGTATATATGTATATATACTCATATATTTTCATTATATCCTAATTATCTTTTCTTATTAATTTTGCTTTTATTATTATGTATATGTATATATATTTAACATTATATTTAAATAAATTAGAAAAATAGTTTAAAATAATTTAAAAAGGAAAACTTAAAAGAAAAATTAAAAATAAAAAGAAGTAAATTAATTTAAGAAAATTATTATCGTTTTATTACTGTGTTGGTGTTTTAATGTTCGGGATCATACGCTGACTACCAAATCATTGGTGCCAATGCACCGATATCCCGAAATCGGGGGCAGTCAGGGAATATAATCATTTCCCGCTATTTGAGTTTACGTTATTAATAATGGGTACCGCCTAACCTTTCGGGGCGGCTTCCAATTTAATTAGTCACTTTTAATTTATCACTTTATTATCTTGATACTTTTAGTTATTGGGCCTTAATAAATTTTATTAACCCTAACTATATTTTAGTTAATTAAAGTCGATTTATTGGCCCAATAGAGATTTGATTTTCTTAGGTCCATTTTAAATAAGCCCATCATTTTCTAATTTACATCATAGCCCATCTATTATCTCCATCGTGACCCAAATCCCCCATGAATTTGTTTTCCATTTTCAATTTATCCTTCACCACATAAACCAGCATTCAACCAAAACGCAAGGGACCACAACAAGCACCAGAAGTGAAACAATACCACAGATAACATGCACAACAAGAAATGATCATAACCAGACAACCTTGACAGCAACAGTCAATGACAGAATAAGTAGGCAGCACAAGGGAACATGTCCTTCCAAAATGGACAACAAGGAACCAGCAACATAATAGGATTCCAACCATACTAGAACCCACAACCTAGGGGAAGTACCAGATTAAATCAGGCCACATATAAGAGAGTCAACAACTTCCATACCATCAAATGAATCAACCAGGAACATACCACAAGTCGACGAACAATAGCATACCGGTGCGAACAAAAACACATCACGGAACAAGCCGACGCGAACGGGTATGGAGGATCGAGAAAAACCTAAGGCATCAATTAAAACGACATACCATACCACAAGGAACCAACAAAGACACACAAAAAAAATCACAGCAAAACCAGTCAGCTAGCCAACAGATAACAAATGCGAGAGAAAAGGAGGGGGGTAGCCTCACATCATCGGTACCGGTTGGTACCAAGATGTACAGCGTAATATATGGGCCAAAGAGGTCAGTGGCACAAGAATGAGGCAAGGGGACAGTACCAGCACAAACGCAACCCAATCCCAAATCAGCACAGACAATAGCACCAAATCAAACAGATAACATGTATAAGCAAGCAAAAACAATCCAACGACACAAACAAAATAGGGGCTAGAACGGCAACCGAAAACCGGCCTCACTGGTACCAATTGGTACCGGTGTACCGTAGTCATGTAATGGCGACCCCTTATGCTGGTAAGGCCAAAAACCAACGAGAGCAACCACCGATCGGCAAAATAAACAACCCTCTCGACAAACACACCGGTACAAAATGCAATAACTCCAACAAACCATTGTAGAACCAGGTTCACAAATAGCAACAGCCCCAAAAACACATAAGCCACTCTAGGGCTTATCAACCCGCAACAACAGAAACAACGGCACAAAGGACAGACAGTAAGGCACGTTGGCCAGCGACAAAAATGAGAGATATTGCACAACCCACGACCAACACACAAAGAGGAAAGAGGGATTTAGGGTTTTGTTTACTGAGCAAAAAGGGCCAACGGCGGCAAGAGGGCCGAGCAAGAAACGAGACAAAGAGGTGAAGTCCTCCAAATCAAAGCGCGGCCACCACCCTCCTCCTTTCCTCTTAACTTGCAAATCGATAACAATGAATATTTACGTTCGCGACGGTCTATCTATTCTCAACGCATGAGTGCCGAAAAGAGAGGGAGGAGGAGGCGCGCACGCACGGCTTTATAGAGGAACGGCCAAAAAGCTCGGGTGCAGGGCAAGTCAAGAGTGTTCGGTAAGAGGTGACAAGGGACAGTGTGAAGTGACAAGCAGGGTGCGAGAGACGACGAAAGACCGTCTCTTCCAAGAGGGGGGTCATAGAGCGGGTCAGAGGAGTGGCGTAGGGCATCGAGTGCCACCGCAAGTGGAAAAGAGGGTGACAGAAGAGGGGACCACGGAAGGGAGAGTTTCGAGGAGAGGAAAGGCGAAACCGAGAGAGTGAAATGGCGGAGCCTTGAGTGGTTTACGGCGACGGAAGCAAAGAGGTGGGAGAGAGAGAGAGAAGAGAGGAAAACAATCGGGCGTGAACAAAAGAAGAAAGAGAGAGAGAGTGAGCGGCGCCATAATGGCGAAGAGACCGAAGAGACGGGGAGCGGGAGAGAAAGAGAGAGAAGAGGGTGGGTAATAAATGCGGGCGTTTAATGAAGAGAGAAACATTTTCACTCTCTGAAGTGATAAGCTATTTGTATTGACATGCCAAGCAAATCAAGTGTACTACTTATCATATGCTTCAAAAAGAGAGAGAGAGGCCAATGATGGATTGCAATGAAGATCAAACAAAAGGAAAAATTGGATGGTGAAGAGATGGATGTGGATTCAGATTTTTTCCAAGAGGAACAAACCAACCACCCTATATCAATTTCAGTTGGACAAGACTTCGATTGGGAGAGTTTGGTGATCGAACAACACCAATATGAGATGGTCACTGAAGATCGACTATCAACTCGCACATATGCAGAATATCAAAATAGAGAAGGTATTGACGAGCTCGAAGATTTATAAGTTGAAAGACAAGATCAAGATGATGTTAATCTACAAGAACTAGCGCAAGTTCATTTTGATTATTCAGATGATGAAGATTAGTAAGGGTGATTAAGTTTCATTTTGATGTTGGTTCATAATTGTAATTCATATACTATTTGTAATGAAATGTTACATATATGGATGATGGTAAGGACATTTAATTCATCCATGTACTATATATATTTGTTATCTGTTTGATTCAGTATTTAAGGGGTTAATATGTTGCATATATGGGTGAATTTATTAAAGGGGAGGGTGGGGGAGAGAACATTCAAGACTATTCTGCTATACAACTGATCTTAATGTGGGACTATGCATGTCAGTACAATGTTAAAATTATTAAATCGTACTTATGCATTGGCATGCATAATATGAGATCATTAGCGTGCAATGTGAATATATTAAAATATAAAAGAATCGGTTCAATTTAAATTTTTATCAGCGTGCAATTTCAACTTTCATTTGTGTGTTAATAAAAATGAATTTTTGCGTGTGTTGACAATTGTGTGTGACTACTCACGTCAGAAATAACTGGAGGCCCACAACATCTCATTTGCATGTGTTCTTCAAGCTTGCACACCAATGACATTGTGTATGCACGTTGTTGCCAAAAATTCTAGTAGCATAAATACATTTGCTATTGCTTTGTACCTCCAATTAAATATGAAATCCAGTAAGTTTGTTTTTTTAATTGTTATTCTGAATAAAATATATAACCTTCACAAAATTCTTTATTTAATCTACGTGTTTTATAGTAATATGGCTCGTTCATATTTGATATTGGCTCTTAATCATTAAATTGATGACTTAGGTGTTGCATCCCTTGGTTAATGAATGGGATAGATGTGTCAGTCATCTAATATTTTTTTAATCTCTTTCATGGTTATCACCCACAACTATCTCATCTTCTATAAGATCGAGGTCTCCATGCTTTTCTTTCTCAATGGACTGAACTCGGACCAAGACTTTTCAGGCGGGGGACCGGGTTGGATTAGATGGGACTTCCCAAATTGGGTTCTAGGTTACTATTTGAAATAGGGTTGGTTGGCTACTTCTAAGATTACTATATGCACATAGTGTTATGAAACATCCAAGAGGTCAGAAGAAGGGAGTAGAGTGGGTTCGATGCTCATCGGATCAATATGGGTTCGACGAGTGGTTTTAACCATCGGATCTTCACATCTTATGTTTTGCATGATTATTAAAATAACTGGTTAAAATATAAGTATAAATATCGATGCTATTGAACGGTAGATATGCCCATCATACCCATTTTTGGTCTGATGGGCATCAGAAGTACTCTAACCCCGTCAGAAGAATGTATTTCAAAAAATTTCCAAGGCTAAAACCATAGATTTATCACATTTTCCCTCATTCAAGCATTTCACAAACACTTTCTGAGGGGATTTGACTGTGTAGCTGAAATGTAGATATTGTATTGAATATGTGGTCATACAAAGAGATCAAATCAGAAATGATAATTTACGGGATAAACTTAGGTACCACCAATTCGAGAAAAACTGGTCTAACATTATTTGTGATGATTTGATTATATCGAACGAAGGTCTTCTAGGACATCAGTGCATAATGGTATTCTAAGTCATTCTAAAAATACAAAACGATGCAGAGGTCGACCGAGACTGACATGGAAGGAAACAATAAAAAAATTAAAGAAATAAAATATATACCTAAAGAGTTTGCTTTTTGACAGAAATGCTTGGAAGATAACTATCCACATACACTATCGCAAAAAAAATTCAATAACAGTTTTTTTATCATTTAATATCGATTCATGACCCGTTATTGAATGGGGGTTACTAAGATTATATAACAACCATTAGCAAATTGCGTGCCACCCCCGTCGCTTCGGGAAAAATTCAGTAATTGTTTTTAGTTAGAAACTATTACTGAATCCATTAGAATCAGTAATAGTTCTTAATAAAAACCATTACTTAATTGAATATTTAATAATGGTGTTTTGTTGAAAACCGTTACTAAATTTAGGCAGCGAAATTTCATTTTTTTCTTTGGTAATGTTTTTTTATAATAACCGTTCCTGATTATGAGTTTTTTTGGTGTTCTGTGTTTATGTGTGGCCAGCCCAATTTTAATGCTAGCCATATATATATATTACACAAATATAACTTTCAACAGACATACAATACACAAACATTCAATGCATAAAAAAATATCAGATTAAAAAAAAATAAAAAAAATCATAAATTAATTTACAAAATCTTATTTATATTATCCAATTCATTCATCATCCTTACAACACAAAAATATACAAATTGTATCATGCATGTATCGTAATAAATTGAACAATCATTTATTTTACCTCCTCAATTAAATTTTGCTCATATCGCGCTGGTCTCGGCTCGATAACCTATTGAAAGAGAATACAAAATTCATTAAATTTAACTTAAAATAAAATTAATAATTACTATTAATAAGTTCATTTTTTATCAAAATAAGTTAATTTTTTAAACCTTAGGTAACTCTTTCACATCGTTGTAATTGGTTATTATGTCATGCATTAATCTCATGACATAATAATCACATTCTTTACTGCCAGGTTGTGTTCGACTCTTAAATTAAAAAATAGCCATATTATTTTTACTTAAACCCCTAATATTTGATATTTTTTATTTTAAATAGGTGTAAATTATACCGTGAGTCTCTCATAAGTGAATCATATATTTTTTCTGTTCTTGTACTTTACCGTCATCAAATAATGTCGTAATGCCCTACATTATATTTATAATATTAGTACAAGTAAGTTTATATATAATTTTTATATTATGATTCAAATGGGAAAACTCATGTATTGAGTAGATTTTAGATTTTCAACCCGCTTATGTCATGATTAACATGATTCAAGACATAAATAAGATCTTTTAGGAGGTTGACAATGAGAAGCATCCAATGAGTCTTACAATTCATATTTAAGATATATTAGTTTATACAAATAAAAACCTAAGTCTTAATAATATAAAGAATTCTTACCCCTCAACATACGACAAAAACATGAATCTTTTCGCATTCTGCAACCTGTCATTCAAATATTTTGTTGCTGCGGTGAAGTCGGTTTTAATTGTGGCGGCGAAATATTTGTATGGATCAATGAAACCGCAACTAGTAATCTTAAATGTCTTGCACCGCTCTTCTGAAACCCTATATGCATTTCATCACAAATTAGTATATATCTTAAATTAAATAAGTATTAGGTTGAAAAAGCCTCACAGACAGAAAATATGAAGAATCGAGACATTCAACATTTCATTCTTGAAAAGCTTCATTACGTCTTCAGCGACCAATATCACTTTTTCTGGATATCCGAACGCGTCGGCACCAAACTCGATCGGGATAGTGTCATTCTCGGGTTGATTCATTATCATATCATACAAATATTTTGAATTTTCATCGAGATTATACACTACCACATCGTCGAGAAGCGGCGCTCGATCAACTACTGATGCTGCGCTCGGGTGTGATATTCTACATTAAAAATATTAGTCAATAGAAAATAATTTAATACAGACTTAGCAAATAACTGAATACCTGCTTGGCCATCTGCACTAGAGTTGCGGGCCACTTGATCAGA
Organism: Schoenoplectus tabernaemontani; assembly: GCA_037127355.1. Lineage (NCBI taxonomy): Eukaryota > Viridiplantae > Streptophyta > Magnoliopsida > Poales > Cyperaceae > Schoenoplectus > Schoenoplectus tabernaemontani. Next base: position 1,904,147 of record CM073754.1, read on the forward strand.
ATCTCGATCAAGTCTACTAGGCAAGTAGCATCATTCATGCTACAACAGAGCTGATAATCACGACAGCCGTCCATAACACAATCAATCGAAACTTCATGGTGATCGGGCGACAAAGGTGCGCCATAAATCATGCCATCCCCTCTCGGAAGAACTCTCCCCTTAGCCACAACAACATAGCCGTTCACAAATAATAACACAAATAAGTCTCATAAATAATAACATAGTCTCACAAACAACAAACATAAAACAGACAAATAACATAAGTCACAAATAATAAATAATATAGTCTCATAAACAACAAATATAAAACAGACAAATAACATAAGTCTCACACATCATAAATAATATAGTCACGCACATGCATAATCAAAGTCTAACAAATAACAAACAAATATAAGATATAATAGAAGATTCATTAGACACGATGATTGACGATCTCCTTCAACTCCTTAATCTCCATCACGAGTGACTGTCGTCGACCCAACAACACAAACAAATATATATATTTTACATATTTTTACTGTCGGATTGCTAAAAAAATTGTTTCTCTTGATTTAGGTTTTAGAAATTAGGGTTTAGATTTAGGGTTTGGTGTTTGGGGTTTAGGTTCAGTGTTTAGGGTTGGTGTTTACGATTTAGTGTCTTGGGTTTGGGGTTTACGGTTTAGATTTGGGGATGGCCAACCATCCTAACCCACTCTTTGAATATTTTGTCTTATTAGCAAAGATACGCTAGCTAATATGGTGTTTGAGAAAAACCTGATAGCATTTTCCCTTAGCTCCCCGAGTACGCCAACACACATTTGCATGCACATACGTACTCGTAGGAACAAAAAGATAAATATTGTAGCAGATTATTCTCATACACCGGATTGCAACTAGCGTACCTTCACTAATCCTAAATGAGACAAAGTATTCAAAAAACAGTCCCAACGAGGACTATTCGAGATTAATCCCTATTGAATTAATCTCGAACGGGTACCGACCTAAATTATCTTAAAATTCTAATAAATTGGTCCTATATGACAATAATATCAATTAATTATATATATTCATAATATATATACAATTAATTAATTTCATACAAATAATACTAATTATATATGCAATAAAGTAAAGTGAGAGATATATCTAAAATTATTGAGGAAGATGACGAAGAGAGCAACAACAAAAAGCTTAAAGGGACAGAGCAAAGATGATCAGCAAGGAGGAAGCACAGTTGATCAGCAAGCTAGAAGCAAAGCAACAACAAACAAAAAATACAGAGGGTAGAAGACAGAGACAAGAGCTTCAAGCTCGAAGAGAGGGCGACAGAGAGGTAATTAATTTACTGAGCGAGCGCTAGGGAAACAGATCTATAAAAAGATTTTATAACGGTTAATATTAAAAAACCATTATTAAAATAATCAATAACAGTTATTATATAATAACCGTTATTAATTCTTCTCCTTTAATCACGGTTTTTTGAAAATCATTATTAAATCTTTTCCCAAAAAATCCCACAATACAACATAGATATCAGTAAGGTTTTTTTAATAACTGTTACCAAAATATTATCAAATATTAATAAAATACCACCAATCTTCTCTACTAATGGTTTTCTTAATAAACCGTTAGTAATTGAGTGTTAATAAAGATCCTTTTCTGTAGTAGTGATAGAAGAATCATGACTTAGGAATTAAAGTCTAGCAGTAGAGTTATAGACTTTAAGTTTTTAGATTTTTAATTTTTTAGATTATAAAATTTTATTGTTTAGAATTTAAAATTATAAGCATATTTCATAGTATAGATTTAGTGTGTACATTCTTATTATGATTAGCAATTACTATTGTTACTAATAATTACCATTACTCTTAGTATTATTATAATATTATCATCATCATTAATATCCACTATTACTATTATTATTTTTTTATTATATTTGAGATCTCTGACCAATATATTTTTGGATTTGGTTTTATATTTTTATTACATTATTTGTGATTAAACGTTTCGTTGTTGTTGTAAGATTTTTTTTTTCTTTTTAATTACTGAGTCAATGGATCAACTAGAATTCACTTAAAGCTAAATTAATCTTGTAAATTATTTTTAACATTTTTGGCCTTCGTTTTACAAGCTATGGTGTCATAATCGAAACAATGAATATATTACGTGATCAAATGCAATGCGGCAACGGTGGTCTCGCAAGATCCTAGTCTTAGTTTATAATCTGCACCTGAAATATTCGAATATTTGGTTTTAAACAAAAATTCATTCAGTTCAATATTTCAATTTTAATCATTTATTTTTACTAATTAACTTGAACCAATTGTCATGCTCAATGCCGGAAATGAATCAAATTGGTTTCATTCTGACCGCAACCTTTCATTTCATCTCATAGTTTTAGAACAACAACAGCAACCTACTCTAACCATCTTTTTTTTTTAAAAAAAAAAATCTCTAGTGAAGGAAGGTCATTAATTAGCCTCTTTCCCCATCACTCTCTCTACTTTTTAATTATTAATTATTTTCTAAAAATTTATCTTTTCATTCAATTTTCATTCATTTCTCCTTCATCTTTTTGTTACTCCTTTTGTTCTAGCAAGGGTGGTTAGTTTTTCTTCATGGGAGATGTTGTATCATGAATTACTAAAGAAGATGAATTATATTTTGACTTCAATAAACTCAAAATTAAGATTGAAGAATTAAAGTTTTATAAAGTATTCAATAAGAAATTTGACCCCAACAATTTTAATGGAAAAAAATGTGCTTCATCAAAATTTATTTCTCTATATTTATTGAAGACAAAATCTTTAAAATAAGATAGAGAACTCAACTTAAAGTTTATTTGATATTTTGTATTATTTTGGTTTTGAATCAATTTTTTTTATTTTCTTATGAATGTAATAATCTTTATTAAATGAAGTCAGTTGCCTATAGATTTTAACGTTAAAAAAAATCTCATTCCAATCAGGAAAATTGACAAATTATCGGAAAGCAAAGCATATTGTTTCAGGTCGATTAATTATTGTCATTCAAGTTTATTAGCAACACTATTTATTTAACAAAATAAGAGGGAGTCACAACTCACAACTGATGTTATTTGGGCACAATGAACTTGAACAAATACAATTGAGTACAATTAATTAATTAGTTTCAGCTGTTAGGAAAATATACATGTTACAATCTAGTTTGTATCTCGATCACATATATCAAATAGAGTACTCATGTTGCAAGTTAGGAAGGCATTATTATATATTCATTGCTAAGTACAGAGACATAGATTATGCATTCCAATTACCAAAACATAATACTGAAGCAACGGATCGGATACACGTGTGCGAAATCACTGGAATGAGGTATATATCACTGCTCTGTTAATCTTTTTTTCTATCAGATGTCATGATCATATCGTTGATTTTAATATAATGGAGAACAAGACTACAAAGAGAGAATATAAAATTACTACTGGAAAAAGAAGAAAATGTAAAATTAAAATTCTTCCCTAAAACGATATAAGAAGTGACCGAATGACTGGATGAAAATGAAGCAAAGAATTAACCTTTGATTTCCAAGGACAAAGAATTAACTCTGTTAGGTAGAAGAAATATGCATGTATGCTCATTTAATTCTTTCAAAATAAGCATACGTTTCAAGGCCCGTTTTGACAAATTGGAGCCGGAAAGAGATCGATTGTAACATCTTTGAATCGATTCTATATACAATGAACCCCAAGGGTATTCTTATTTTTTTTCTCATATTAAATTAAATTTTAAATAAAAAAAATTACAAACTTCAAAGTAGTTTGGTTATTTTTATTCAAAATTGATAAATCATATGTGAGATCAACACTCCATAGGTTAATAATTTAGGAGGGTATTGTGACAATGTACTTAACTTTTTATTGGCTAAACGTATATCATATGTCTACATCTTTATTTTACTGTTTTTTTTTTGCATCTATCATAGATTTATATACAGATTAAATAATCTTGATGGTACCTTAATGTCTTAAATGTTTATGCAGTTAATTGTTCTTTACAAATAGATGCAATGTTTTCGGGGTTTTTTTTTAATTATTTGGCATTTTGAATTATGCTACTGGCTTCGGCAGCCACCAACCAGTTTCACAAAAATGTATCTACCAAATGAGAACAGACAAAAGGAAAGTCAGCAGTAGAGAATAAATAAAGATGCACGTATGCAGATATACGGCTGACATAATTAATTTGGTTCATTTTGTATCTCTGTTCCTGTTTAATAATTGTGCCCTATTTGGGTGTCTCAATCTATATTTTTCTAACATGTAAGCTCCAGAATTGACAACATATACCGGTCCTTCTCAAACCTTACATCTTATTCAATGCAAAATGAGAGAAATACAAAATATGACAACAACTTATCCAAAGAGTTACTAAAAATTCCATTAAGACGTTAATCAATGTTTAATCATAAATTCCTCGGTGGTTAGAAAATAGAGACAATCTAGATATTGTATACTTCACAAGTAATTTTTTTCTTATGTTAATACGGTATAGTATGAATTACCCATCAAGGTAATTATTGACATTTTGATTTGTTGATGCTCATATCTAGCTACTGACTTCCTAAAGATTTAAAAATGTATCAATCGAGTAATACCGTTAATTTGTACTACATGCAATTCTAGCGCAATTAATCTTATCTCTGGTTAAACCAAAAGTAATAATTCTGTATTTTCAGGTGATTTACTTGAGGTACATTTATTTATATGACTGATGAAGTTACTATTGCCATTTGAGTCGTATTGATATTACTTCCTCATCACTTTATATATATATGTACCTGTCACGAAAGCCGTTAAATTTTCACTATATATATATGATTCCGATGTGTAATTCTAGAAAATTATGCATTTTTGTAAATAATGGTATAATAATTATAGTGATAATAACAGCAATTAATAATTAGTTTTTATACCTGGACTCTAGGTGATTAATTCTTCTTTCATGATATATTTAGTAACTAAAACTAATCAATCAAGGTTACATAGATATTTAAATATTCATATTGATATTGCTCTCCCGTTTCTGTAGATATTTATTAGTTAGGCACTGATCAAGGATGCTGTTAGATATTTACTATATGCAACAATAAGTAGTGAACCTTGTTGCCACAAAAGGAGAGAGATTAATGTTGCCAAGGCAAGGGCAGCAGGTGACCACTGTTCTCTGTTCGTTTATTAAGGAACTACCCTCTAGTCTGGACTCTTGACAGGGGAATCAGGTAGATTTTATGCCTATAAATTTATTGTGACAGTAATTCTCTCTTCTTCCTGACAGATCTCAGATTAACCTCCAACTGTGCGGAGTATTAATTACTCTTCTCAGGAATAGTCTGTTACTGCTTTGTTACTGTATTCATTTTCCTTTCTTCTGGATTGTGCTTTTGTTGAATTTCTTTCCCATGGTACAACTGATGAGTATTTTCTATGCTATTAGGCAGGCGACAGTCGTCGCCGGTGAGACAGTTGTCGTCAGAGCTGATCATCGTGGTGGTCATTGTACATCAAATTCGAAGGTGAGGTTGTTGTATATCAGATTCAGAGACGAGGGGGCGTTGTACAGCAGTCGTTGTTGATGAGGTGAGGTGACTGTCATCGTCGCTAATTGTCGTGATAGTCGTTGTACATAAGATTTGGACGCGATGGGTCACTATTAGGGGTAGAGCTGGTAAAATCCGATCCGATCCGAGAAGCTCATCCGACCCGTCTAGACCAAATTTGATTCGGTCTGATTTTTTCAGAAAGTCAAACTGATCCGGACCTAAACAATCCAAAATCTGAGATGATCCGACATCATACAACTCAAAACCCGATCTGATCCGAACCTGAATGACCCAAAATCCAAGATGATCCGGGATCAAATAATCTGAATCCGAACAACTCGAAAGCCGAGATGACCGAGATCAAACGAACCGAACCCGAACCTGTTTAATCTATACGAATTGTTGCGTCACAAATTTCCTTCCAGTCAATCATATATTCCGTTCACACCATAAGAATCCTCAGCACAATTTCCTACCTATGCTGTCAACGTATAGAATGTATATGACAATCTATTTTTTACTGGTATGCTAACAATTTACAATACTACCATAATAAAAAAAATAGATATATATTTTACCTGTTAGGCCAGGAAATTAATGAATAAGGATCCTCGGCATTCTCAGGCCTCAGCTCATAGCCTATCATAGTTTCGGTCCTGCTAAAGCGCGTACAAACACATTTAAGAAAATTCATGTTATAGTATAAACATGTCAACTAACTATCTATATGTTATATATGGTTAGTCTGTTGCAATCAATCTGACACGACCTGAGCGCTAGCAACTAGTAATCCTACGAGTCACCAAACCATAGACTAAAACAGAAAAATACAGTTTAGTATTCTGCTTATGAAGGTAAAAAAAATAGTTATTTTACTAAATGAATGAGCCGAGACAGGCTTTCAGATTAATTATGACATAATCATCCATAATTCAAAGATTGTGGATCCTCTGTATGAAAGTATTTAATCTAGCCAAGTTGATTTCCATTATACATGATTAAGTTAATAATTTATCAATCAACTCTGACCTCTAGTTCAAACTTGGACCATATTGTACAGGCAAGTTATATATATATATATGTTTTACTGCAAGACAAATGGGTAGTTGAGCTTCAAGCTTGCGGATTCACACCTAGCAGGTGAAAAAAGATAATTCGACAGCTTAAAGTTTCTCCAATTGGAACTAGAAAATGGTTCCAATATACTGTTACCCGAAAAGCTAGATTTTTTTTTATTATTATCAGAACAGGGACGGAGGATTTGAATATGAGGGATGATTGAAATTATTATAGGGTACAACGATAACTCTTATTATAAATATAATCAATTTTCATAATTTCCTTGTATATTTACATAAATCATGGGACTCTGATCTCTTGTCTCCGTCCATATATCAGAATCTATTGGAGAGGGACTAAAAAATATTGTGCAAATGGAAGTAAGAATTAATATATCATCTATAGAAGTGACAATTAGATGGGTCGGATTCAGATTCGAATGAGTTAGATCGGTGCAGATTGACCTTCTAGAAGAAATAGAGCACAAACAGATTGAGTCATAATTGGACTGGGATGGAGCAATTTATATGTTGATTTTTTTTTAGATTTTAAATTAGTTTTGATTGGATTGTAGGTCATTTGATTTTAGATCAGATTAAGATTGAATTAATTCGATTTGGGTCAGATCAGTTTGACTTTTTTTAAAAATAGATTGAATTCAAATCGGAAATAATTTATCAAATCAAATCAGATTTTCTCACTTGTACTTCATCTCCGATTTAATATAATGTCTTGCACGAGATAAAAGTAAAGAAAGACTCTTGAAACAAAATATGCTTTTAATTATTGAAAAATGACAGAAGAAGAACAAAAATAATATTTTGTCATTTGAAGCACATGATAATAACCATTTTTTGGTAAAGGTGGTGTGCTATGCTATATATACATAATAATAGCCACTTTTCAAAAAATGGACGGTACACAATTTGGAGAAGATTAATTAAGTATCAGTGCATCGATGACTTTAGTTTCTACAAATTGGAGGCAACATTAATTATTTCATTACATAATATAGAAAGTACATCAGCCAGCAATTAATGAAAAATGCGCAGTACGTATGTTTTGCAATTCCTATTTTCCAAATAAAAATATCCTGAGTTGAGTTGAACAACTGGTCTGCATCTAAAAACAGATCCTCGGTCTCGGTCAGCAGTTAGTGCTGACTTAAATCTGAGGCTGCATAGTGTTTTCACAAGCACAAGTCATATGTAGCTTGCCTATGCGCGATGCAAAATTCTAACTTCATACGTAGGAGCAATGGACTTTTATTAGTTAATATTAGACAGACACCTAGAGAAAGAAAGAAACGAAAGCGAGCTAATCATAAAAATATCAAGGGAAAGTTTCCTCAGGCGTGTTTGATCTTTATTATAGCAATTAGCTGGTACCGTATGAAAGTAACAAGATGCGAGAGGGACAAAACGACGTAGCAGCCAAAGTTGGTAGAAAGCCCCTCCGTTTTTACCTAAAAGGAGTCTTCCGTTATATATTATAAGTACTAACAAAGCAAAACTGAGACCGTCATTTCCAATTTCATTTTAAATGGAGAGAAAGAATCAAAGCACACCTAACTACTAAATTTAATGTCTAAGTGTACACGTGCGGATAACTTCTGTTCTATAGTGCTCCATCATTATTATAATACACAGTTAAAATAGTAAACATGAATAAAATTTGAACTAGGACTAAGTCTGTTTTTTTGAATTGAACGAGTCAAAATTTAGCTGTAACCAAATAGGGGAAGAAGACTGTTAGCTTCGTACCAGGAATTTAAGAAACAAATATTGCCAAAACTACGGAAAATATTCAATATTGTTATCACGAATTTTTATGAACCAGTGAGATCAAATTTTGACACCAAATTCTTTGCTCAATATTACTGGTACCGTTCCACACCTTCGGGCGCCACCTTTCGGTCGGATATATGCACAGTCAAACATACCGGTATAAGTATAATAATACGCAGCTTTGAATTTAGGTCCATGGTGATTTGGACTTAAATAGCTTGTGTGCCTTGCTTAAGTTATTGACTTGCCTAATAAAATATGGCATTCTTGTATACTCAACCTCCTTGGAAATGATCTGATTCAAATGTCTGTATACATCACTACATCAGTGTTCCCATTACTTACCGGCTTCACGTTTCACTCTCTTTTGACGGATGACTGGTAATATATTTAATTATCTGCTTAGAAGATTATGTGGTCTAGATTTTTGCTAGTTGTTTAATATGTAAGAGACAGCAATTAATTACCGGGCAATAAGAAGACAAAGAACAGTACAGATTGTTCCAATGCCTTATCCACACACAACTGTACATGATCAATAATAATCCAACAAGGATATTTAGGAATTTGATCGATTCACCAACCAATATACATATAACTTTAGTAAAAAAAATATAGGTTATAGCGAATTAGCTCTCTCTCTCTATATATATATATTATAAGTTATAGCGATTTAGCTCTCTCTCTCTGTATATATAGAGAGAGGGGTTATGCTACTTCACAAAACATAAAAGATTTTTGTATTTTGCGTTCGTATCTCGAATTTAAAAGTTTAAATGGCCGATTCAAATCATTGAACATGATTTTCATATTGAAAAAAACTTTGGAGATCAAAATTTATATTTTTTTAAAAAATTTTGCTATTTTTTAGATGAGTACAAAGTTTGTTGATCTAATGATATATTCACCATCCAAAACTAGTAATTTTGTACCTATATAAAAAATAACATAAAAAAATATAAAATTTGATCTTCAAAGGTATTTTAATATGAAAATCATGTTCAACGGTTTGAATTTTCAAATTCGAGATACGAACGCGAAGTATCATAGCCTCGCTATGCGCGCGCGCACACACACACACACATATATATATATATATATATATATATATGTCTTATAGTGTTTTATAAAGTAAAAAAATATTTTTATTTTGACATGAGATTTCATATCCCAATGACGATCGATCTAAGTTGTCAATAATTTCTTTATATTAAAATCATGTGGGATATTAAATTTTATATTTTTTAATTTTATAACTATTTTTTAATTATTTTTAAAACTAGTACTGGAATAAACTATTTTCTTATATTAAACAAATTTATTTTTACAAATAATTTAGAAAATATCTAGCATGCTCAAAAAATCATGAAATTTAAAACACTATAATATTTTGACATAAAAAATTATTGAGCCGCTTAGATTGACCGTTTGAACAATTAATATATATATATATATATATATATATATATATATATATATAGAGAGAGAGAGAGAGAGAGAGAGAGATAGGGATGGAGGCGGGAATTTTATATAGGGGGTCGAGATGCGGGTATATGTCACTAGCATTGAAATTAATAAATTGGGCGGCAATACACTGCACGAAATAAAAATATATGGTAAATTTAAACCCCCAACGTGTAACTTTCGTGGGGTTGGAGGGGGGTAGGGGTGTGCAAACGGTCGGTTCGGTTCAAACCAAGTTGATTATATGTATCCGAATTTTTTTTTGGTTTGTCAAATTATGAACCGAACCAAACTTCTAAAAATATCAACCGAATAAACCAAAAAAAATTAGTTTATTCGGTTAAACAAAAATTATATTATTTAAAGAGGAATAAAAATATTAAAAAATATTAAAATTGATAGAAAAATAAATAGTTTAAAAGATAAAAGAAATAACTAAATAAAACTTATAGAAAATAAATATATTCAGATTATTTTTAATATAATCCTTATTTATATCAAGTAAAATAAAATTATTTTATAAATTTTGGACTATTAGATTTATTCGGTTTAGAAAAATCAAAACCGAACCAAAGAACAAAAACCAAATTTGCTAAAATTTTCTACCGAACTAAAATTTTTAAACCGAAAAATTAAACTAAATAGTCCAAAATTTAACGGTTCGGTTCAAAACCAATTAAACTGATCCGTTTGCACACCCCTAGGGGTGAGGCCCCCTAAATCCGCCCCTGTATAGAGAGAGAGAGAGAAAGCCTAAAATACAACGCGTTGCACGGATGTGTTCGTACATCACATTAAAATCTCAAATTTCAAGTTAAAAATGATCGATGATCTGTTAAATTTATTCTCAATATCAAATTCTTCTAAAAAATTAAATTATATATTTTTTTCAATTTTTTTGCTATTTTTTTTTGGTAGAAAGAAAATCATCACTATTTGACGATCCAAAATCCTTAAATCAAGCAGCTTTCTCTTGACCCAAAAAATAGCAAAAAATTTAAAAAATATAAAATTTGATTTTTCACAAATGTTTGATATGAAAAATAAATTGAACGATTTGGATCGGTCATTTTTAACTTAAAGTTTGAGATTTTAACGTGATTCACAGACACATCCGTACAATGTGTTGCATTATATATTGTAGGGAAGGGATCCCTTGACAATGAGTTATCTTAACAATCTTGACAATAAATCTCCAAATAAATATGAAAAATCATAAAAAAATAGAAAAAACCTTATAGATATATTATTTTACTTGTGAATTGACGGTGATTAAAATTTCATGCAATTTTATTATTGTTTGCTAGTCTATCAAAGATTATCAAAATATTATGGATTTTGTACCGGTCCTTGATGGACTATCAAATGATAATGAAATTGCATGAAATTTGAATCACCATCAATTTACAAGTAAAATAACATATTTATAAGGCTATTTTCTATTTTTAAGATTGTTTTTCCTATTTATTTGAATATCCATTGTCAAGTGATCCCCCACACATATATATAGTGAGACTATGGTGCTTCGCGAAACAGAAAATATCTCGTGCTTTGCATTCGTATTTCAAAATTTAAAAGTCCAAACGGTTGATCCAAACCGTTGAACATGATCTTAAAATTGATATAACTTTGGAAATCAAATTATATATATTTTTTTAATTTATTTATTATTTTTTAGATGGATATAAAGTTTATTGATCTAACGATTTATGCATCATCCAAAATTAGTGATTTTGTACCCATCTAAAAAATAGCAAAAAAATTAAAAATATATATAATTTAATCTTGAAAGATATTTCAATAAGAAGATCATGTTCAGCGATTTAGATCAATCATTTGACTTTTAAATTTTGAGTTACGAATGCGAAGCACGAGAGATTTTCTGCTTCGAGAAGCACCATAGCCTCAAAGTGCAAATGATCACAGATTGCTCCTATACTATGGATCGGTTCTTCATTTTCAAAGTGCAAATGATCGATCCAACCATACAAAATGGTTCCATATGGACATCTAGATGTAGATCAAATTTTATATTTTTTTAGAATATAACGTTTCTGTTAGAGGTGGCAATCGGGCGGGGCGGGTCGGGTTCGGGTTGACCTTCTAGAAGAAATTGGGTCGGTCAGGGTCGGATCAGGTCGGGTCAATTTATATGTTGTGTCACATCGTTGATAGATTTTGTTTGGGTCCGGGCGGGTCGGACGGGTTTCTCGGGTCGGGTCGGGTTCTGCCACCTCTAGTTTCTGTATTTTGAATCTTGATTTTCCAAGAATACCCCTTGTTAGAATTGTATATAATATTATAACAGTTTAAAAATGAATAGGATAAATCGTTATAACGATATAGAGAAACGTTAAACATTTTACAGAAATATTTCAATGCTTTGACTGTTTGACCAACCTTCTGACAGGTCTACTGATCTTCAGAAATGTTATAATGATTCACTGAATCGTTATACATTTCATGAATCGTTGAATGCTTTATAAAAGCGTTACATAACGATACACTCTATTAATTTTGGCTCATTTCCACTCACAAAGAACTTAAAATATTTTTGAGTAGGTGTATTGAGTCGTTATAACGCTTGATGAAGCGTTACGTAACGATACACTCTGTTAATTTTGGCTCATTTCTACTCATAGAGAATTTAGAATATTTTTGAGATGTGTATTGAATCATTATAACAATTAAGAAATCATTATAACAGTTCTCTGCGGCAGAGAGCTCTTTCTAGTATAATTATGAAGAATATAGGATTTTGAATTATACATGTACATTGAATATGATCCTATATCTTCATAGAAGCCTCTGAATTGATCTTGATCATTTTTTCTTTATTCAATAATATTTTGCAAAATAACAAAATTAAATTCAATAATGTTTTGCAAAACAACAAAATTAAAAAAAATATATTAAGTGTAACATTTTCTCCCTTTTTGTTGTTTTGCAAAACCAGATGTATGAAGACTTGAGCAAAATTTTCTCCACCTTTTTGTAAAAAAAAATAAAAAAATTGAATATCACAATTGATATTTGACATAAAATAACTCCTCCTTAATTTTTGCTCTCCCTATCTTCATACACTCGTTGCATATAGAATGATAAAGCAAGAAAAATAATGAGATAAAGGCAACAAGCCATAGGAACTTGATCCTTAAAGATCAATTATAATGCCTTGAATAATAATAAAAAATTATAACACAATAATATAGTAAAGACAATTCAAATATTCAAGGCATTACATAGACATGCAGAATTCAAACGAGTTATAACATACAAAACCATAATAATCAAAGTATAACTCTCATCTCATAAAATGATAAAAGCCAAAATTAAAAGATAAAATATCAAAAGAAATACTAAATAAACAGAATTAGTCTTCATGCTTGATCCGGTGGGTCGGTGGAAGTGATCTCTTGTTCATCCGCCATTTCAGTTTCTTCTTCTTCCTCATCTTCTTCCTCTTGACCCCGTACATTAGGATCATCGGTCATTTCCATGTCAACATTGCCCTGTTCCAAGTCAAAATTCATGTCACTCGTATTATCCTCCTAATTTTTATACTTATTAACCCAATTAGTTTGAACGTTATGTTGTCAATCCTCCATACGGGTTAAATTATTTTTGAGTGTGGAAATTTCATTGTTGATATTTGAAAATTCATTGTTCATACGGGTTTGAAAAATTTGTTGGTTCAAGTTCATATGGTACATGGATTGAGCAATATATCCAAAATAGTCTTGCATAGAACCGGTTTGTGGTAGAGCAAGGTAGGGGTCAAATGAAGTTTGATAGACCAGCTCAAAGGTAAAACTTGGCATGGTTGCATACGAAGGAGGTTGAGAAGAAATTTTGGCTTCTTGAGTTGGTTCGGGTTTCAAGATAGGTTTGTTCGAATTATGATCAGTATATTGATTTACCTTAGCATTTAGATCCTTTATCCAACTATTGATCGGGTATTTATGATTTGGAGTCCATACCGGTGATTCACCAATCGAGTTATTAACCCATCCAAGATTTGGCAATTCATGAAACAAGTTTATGGGATGAATCCTATCTCTTTGCAGTATATCCCTTAAATGCAATCGTAGGATTCGGGTAATAAGATTGGCATACGGTAAATTTACATTTTTGACCCGATATGCATGCTTCATATGGCTTATGATAATAAATGGAATACAAAATTGTCTATCCATTGAAATGAGATGACGCAAATAGAAAATGGAATTTATATCCATATTAGTTTTCAAAGTAGCGTTTGGAGTTAGAATGTTATTGATGAAGTGGAAGGATAACCTATGCATGGTCGGTAAGGATGTTGCAAAAATTTCTCGATCATTTATCAACCGAGGTACAAATCATCTCTTATAATCCCTTATTGCACTCTCGGTGATTTCTGGCCATTTACGGTAGGCATAGACTTATTCACCGGTTTTAAGGGTTGAAAACTATTTAACAAGTTGTGGTATTATTACTACAATTGATTCTCCACATACAAGTGTAGTAGAACCCCATGGTTCATCTATAAATTTCATATTGGCATAGAACAATTGAGTAAGAATTTTATGAGATGCATCATTACATTCAATTATATTTTTCCATGGCCAAAAATCGATATAGTTTTCAATTTGGGTATCTTCCCAATCAGTCATTCTATTCGTCCTTATGATAAAAATAACAATTAGTATTTTTTTTCTGTTTTTGAAATTATGAAATAAATAGCTTGTTATATTGTTTGATCGGTAGAGAAACTGGTTCCTTCGATCATTCGGTGCAGTGGCATGCTTATCATCCAGTATAACTAAGAACCAACCTCCCGGCGTGGTGATCTCAGTCATTTCAAATCGCTGCCCACTGAATTTAAAGTCGAAAGTGGCAGGAGGACCAAGTGGTGTTGCTGTTATTAAGCGGATGATGGCTTGAGAGGATGAACCCCGGGATTGTCTTGTCCTTGAGGTTAAGATTGTGGTTGTGAAGAATAATCACTTGCTGAATTTTGCTTTGAGGGATCAGACGAAGTTGGATAGAAGCTTAAACCTGGACTGCGGTTGGGATCGGCTCCTGCACTTGGCCGTTCACGTCATAGTTGTTCGGCAGTTTTTCATTTTATATACTTGATGAAGGGCATTTTTGGTGCTATAGCAACAAGAACAATGAGAAAAAAATTGAATTGGGAGAGTCCACTAGACATTGCGATGCACCATTAAGTTCATAACATAGATATGTATAATATATATATAGAGAGAGAGAGAGAAAAGATACCGTGAGCTTAAGCTCACAGAGGTCTTCCGTGAGCTTAACTAAAAAAGTATATCAAATCATCTCGAAATTTTAATTTATCATTCTCATTAAATTCTTTATATGAAAATCTATTGAGATGCAAAAATTTGGAGTGTTTTGAGTTTTTTAAGTCATGATTTTTAATTTTTGAAAATCAGCTCTAACAAAAATAATAATATATTTAATATTTGAACATCATTTTTAATAATTAAAAATGATGACTTAAAAAGCTCAAAACACTCCAAATTTTTGTATCCCATGAGATTTTCATATAAAGAATTTAATGAAGATGATAAATTAAAAGTTTGAGATGATTTGATATATTTTTTAAGTTAAGCTCACGAAAGACCTCCGTAAACTTAAGCTTACGGTATATCCACTTATATATATATAATAGATCCTACTAATAAATAAAGTAATAAACTATATATATTCATGTTACTGAGTGCTCAAAGATTGTTCCATGCTATTCATGCATATATTGTAATTGCCGGTTATCTTATATTGGCCAAGAATCGATCTGTGGTCAATCTGTTAAATGACAATCAATATTTGATGAACTTGAGATGTCTATTTGCAAAAAAAAAAAAAAAGGATAGAATTCTGTAAGAGTAGCCTAACAATCAAGATCGACGAAATCGTCCGGTAAAGGCAACTAATCAAGCTGTGATTTTCTAAATTTCATTGTTTTCCCCCTGTATTTTGACTTTTTTTTTATGTGCATAATTGCTGCAGTAAATACTATATCAAAAGAGAATATACCTGATATTTTTTAATACACGACATCTGGAATTTTATGTTAAAGCCAAGCCTACTAAATAATTATTAGTACTATGCCAATTTAGCTTTATTGTACTTAAATTTATGTTTAAGCAATAATCATCTGGGCTTAATTATGTTGCTTAACTTGTCTCTAGCATAATTATATTCTATAAATCTCATATCAATATTTCAAACATATATATATATATATATATAGATAGATAGATAGATAGATAGATAGATAGATAGATAGATAGAGAGGTGTGCTAATGTTTTTTATAAAACACAATGTACACATCTCATACTTCACGTTTATATCTTGCATTTTAAATTTTAAATGAAAAAATTTAATTGTTAAATGTGATCTCTATATTAAAATCTCATTGGTGATCAAATTATATATTTTTTTAAGTTTTTTACATTTTTTGGAGGTTCATAAAATTTATTGATCTAACATCTTTTGAACCGTTCAATATCAATAATTTTCTATCCCTTTAAATATATAGCAAGAAATTTATTTAACAGTTGGATCGTCCATTTGAATTTTAAAATTACATGAGATGAGAGCGTGAAGTACAAGATATTTTGTGCTTTATAAAACACACTAGCACACTTATATATAGAGAGAGAAAGAGAGGAAGTACAATGAGTTGCACGGATGTTCCGTGTAACACATCGAAATTTTAAACTTCAAGTTAAAAATGACCGATTTGAACCGCTTAATATATTATACATATTAAACTCTTATAGAAAATTAAATTTATATTTTTATAATTTTTTTTCTCAGTTTTTGGATAAAAAAATTATCATTATTGGATGATCCAAAATTCTCAAATCAAATAATTTTTCTCTTCACCCAAAAAAATTATAAAAAAGTTCAACAAAATGTAAAACGGAATGTATATCTAGTTATTTTTGTAACTGCTGCATCGATCTCATGTCTCTTTTATCTAATTTTATGGAATCACCACGTGTATGCTATCACTATTCATCAAGTTAATACCTGGCTTATAAAAAGTCATTTTTCTGGTGGTGACAAGAAAATAGTGGTTTCATCTTTATCAAGCCATTAATTTCCTTCCATGGCAATGAGAGAACTGGCATTCCACAAATACTAATACTGTGAAACTTGACTTTCTTAGATGCGTTGAGCATTATATTTGTCTGGAAAATGAAAGATGATGAAAATATGTAAAATTACGAATTGATAATCACATCTAGTGTTGTTTAACTATATAGGCTTTAGTTCTTCTTTCACGGCACGATATATATATATATGTGCTTTGCCTAATTAGTTTCCACCCGTTTATTTTATTCATTCTCCAACTTCCGGATCGAGATATATAATTGATGCACCGAAGTCAAATAATCTTCACAATTTTTAGTTATTTCCATCTCTATGTCTACTCATTATTAAGCACGTAAGTATTTTGATTATGTAACGGTTCAATTTTTTTTATAGAATTTTAAGAGTTAATATCAGTCATCGAATTAAGTTATTCGTCAACTAATATTATTATTTCTATAACTATTTGTGTTGAAGTTATAATTTTTTTTTAAATTTTGACTGTTACATGAAATGTCATATAATTTAGGAGTACAATTATTCTACTTTATTTTCTTTTTTTCTAAATTACTATCAATTATGAATTTTAAATTTCCTTAAATTCTGAATGATAAGTTTCCTTTCAATTCTATATTTATTTATTTTTTTCACATGAAAATATAATTTTTTATATTTTTAAAAGACATCATCATAGTAACGCACGGGACAAAATACTAGTCTGCAATAAAATATCTCTAATTAGCAACTCAAGAACAATCATTTCTAGTTTTCTACTGATTCTTCCCTTCCAAGGAATTTCATTAATTATGTATTATACTGTTCGTGATTACAAATATTAGGTTTGCACGTATATGCAAACTTTTTTTGTTTCAGTAAAGACGCCTCACTCGTCATTTTCTCTTTCTTTCATAAGCCGTTTTCATTGAGACGAGTTTTGATTTATTTGTAATATATAGACATCATCACATGAGAATATTGCATCAGCAAGTCGTAGCACTACACATGCATTAGACCTCATTACTTCTCTCAATGCAATTCTTCGGTTGTCACCTTCAAGAAATCCGCTTTCTTTGTTTCGTCATGCCCAAGAGAGCACGCGATGACGTGTAGTTGCTCAATTTTTTTTTCTTTCTTTTTTCCATTTTCTGTTGATTTTTAATGGAAAATCGTAACAAATTATTTATTCAAGATTAAGAACAACAATTAAGGCTGTAGCACTTTTTTGAGATGAAGGCTGCAACAAATTATTTATTTGGTTAATTTTAATGTATAGGCCATTCTTAATGTTTTAAATATCATTCTAAAATTTTAATTAAGCTCGCCAGTTGCATCTATCCGTAGAAATCAGGTGCCCCGAGGATTTGAGATCCGATCCCAAGTCTACTTTCACTTATTGAATTAGCATTGAAATTAAAATAAAATATGATATTAAAAATAAATTATATTAAAATTGATGAAATAATACTGATGGGATGGATAAAATAAAACTGAGACTAATTTTAGTCCCAAATCCCCGAGAGACACCCCACTTCTTATCCGTATAGGATCATCACAGCCTTGGATATGTTACATGGGATGAACTATGCATGTGCAAACAAATGTCTTGTAACTGCTAAAAGCAACATTTAGCACTTTGCTAGACATTACTTCTTATTATATCATGGACACCTGTTGAGGAAAGATGAGAAAAGCTTGCCATCCTTACAAAATGCCAAGTTGCATTATTAATGCAATTAAAATATATTTTTTATTTTCTTTGTTTCTTTCATTTGTTTCGCTTGACCTCTTATCTTTGTAATCATCAGTCAGCATATTAACGTTTGTCAACAAACTTTTTAAGCACCAGTACGTGTACGTCTATAATAAACTACTTATTTCAGCCCATTCTTAAGATTTGAGTTCTATATTCTTTTTTTTCTCAGTAAAAAGAAGTCTACAATTTTAACAAATAATTCAAACCTTAGATAAGTACTGAATTATTTCATTGATGGTGCTTATTTGTTATAAGTGATGCGAGCATGAAAATGATTCAATTTTCTATACTAAAAAAATCTCATGTCACTTTTTAATATAGGCCATAAAGGATAGTATACATTACATAACAACATGATTATGCCCGTCATTTTAATACATATATATATTATTACATTCTTAGCAGTAGCGGAGCTTGACCTCCATATTTTAAATTTTAAGGGGGGCCAACCATTATAATTATTGATATTAATATAATTTTTAACCATAAAAGAAAAAATTTTATATAAATTTTTGGATTACAAGGGAGGACCATAGCCCATTTTCTTTCTACAAAGCTCCGCCACTGATTCTTAGTTTGCTAGGAAAGACGACATCCTCACAAATCAAGCCAAATTTGATCGACTTAATCCAACAATCTCTAAGATCATTTTAGAAAATCGAATATTTTAGCGGAAGTTTATCTTATTCTATGATCACCGTTATTTAAATTTAAACTTAATCGGATTGTCATGTAAATTTTTACTGTTAAGCACATCACAGGGCTTACGAGATCTTTTAAGAGAACAAATTTTTTGTTGCATGTTAATTCTTTTAATTCTTTGCGCGACGACACCATTATAAAACCCGATGGAAAAATTAGCAATGCACTCTCTCAATATCTTTTTTTCTCTTTCACTGTTTTCTTTTGGAGAAAGGGAGACTATATAAAGCAAGCTAGAATCAGGAGCCCTTTTATAAAATGATAATTTTCTGATTTAGTTCATCATAAATCAATAATTATTATAATTTTATTTTTACACATTTAATGGTCCTATTTTATAACACTTTTTATTCATATTAAATGTTCTTTAGTAATTCTTTAAGTATGAATATATAATAACATATATTAATATATAATTATATAACACATAAATTTCATAATTTTTATATCATTCGATTACGATGCGTATAATTATGGAATCCAACAAAATTTACATACTTCCACGTCTTATTTATATTTCTTTCATTCGTATTCTTTTTCAAAGAAAAGGAAACAGAAACATAGACTGCCGCTATTGGGTCGGGTAGTATTTGATAATTAAACCGGAACCGGAAAGAAATACAACCGTCGGCTGTTGATCGAGCCACGAAAATCCGACTGGCCCATGTATTCCACGTGTCTCTTTCTGTCACCGCTCGTCCTTTCACCCTTTTTTTTTTACTATTCTACCCTTCAATTTCTCTTTCTCAGCATCCTCTCCATTTCTTACAAGTAAGGGATACCCATCAACTCCCGAGTCCGGGCGGCAAACGCCTTTCCGTTCAAGTCCGTCCGTGCACAAAAAGTCAATAGGCATCTCCAATTTGACCATTGACTGGAGAAAAGCGATCCTTTTGTCTTCAGCGTCACCCTTCCCTGTTCGCCTTCGGCTATAATAGACCCCTGCACCCACCAACTCGTTTGGACTCACTCAACTCTGATCCCTCTCGCTTACTCTCTAAACCCCCAACGCGAACTCAAGTTCCTCTCTCTTTCTCTCTCTCTCGCCGTAAGAAAGTAAGAACCCTAAAGAGAGAAATGGGGAGAGCACCGTGTTGCGACAAGGTGGGGTTGAAGAAGGGGAGATGGACGGCTGAAGAAGACGATACCTTATTGAAGTACATTGCCACCCATGGCGAAGGCTCTTGGCGATCCCTACCTAAAAAAGCTGGTACGTACTCACCTATCTTCTCTGTTCTTACTTAGTTACTTTTACACTAATTTGATTCCGAGGTGGTTGGTTTCTGATCCTACTCGTCTGGAATTTCCAGGATTGCTGAGGTGCGGGAAAAGCTGTAGACTGAGGTGGATAAACTACTTGAGAGCTGACCTGAAGAGAGGCAACATTTCCAAGGAGGAAGAAGACGCCATCATCAAACTCCATGCTTCTCTTGGCAACAGGTAATTAAGTTTGAATTTCAAAATTCTCCCTAGAAAACCATTATTTCATTTTTCATTGTTGATAATTCGTTGATCCTGATATATCAGTCTTTGTCCAGGAGGAATCGGTTATTTTTCAAGGACTTGGGACTAAAATTTGTCTCAAATTTTATTTCAAGCATTGAAATCATTGAATTAGCATTTTAAATTGAAAAAAATATATATAGAATAAAAAATAAATTATATTAAGATTGATAAAAAAAATTTAATCCAATAATTAAAATAATATTTAAAATAATACTTGTGATAAATTTTGATCCAAGTTCCCAACCCTTATAAATTAACCGGTAACCGGTAACCGGTTCCATCTTAAGCTCATTCGTTCTCTCTCTTTGTTTCACCACATCATTTTTATTTTTTTCTCTTTTCTGATACAAAACAGACAGTTATTGTCGTGTATAGAGAACCTCGTTGTCCGTTCGGCTTTGCTCTGGCCTCTTTTGTCCTTCCCCACATGCAAAAGTCATTTTACTTTAGTTCACATCAGAAAAAAATACATGGCCAGATCCGCCAGAGAGGCAGGGATAGGTCCCACTTGTCATTCCGAACTAAACATGCTAGCAAGCCCCAGTAATAATACACGTATATCGGCCCAGTGGCATCAGTAAACTTGGTCCAGCCTAGGGTATTAGCACGTCCGGCCTTTTTCAATTGGTGCGGTGGGCCATCCTGCCACGTGGAGCACGGTGCTCCGACGATGTCGTGATGCACGTGGTCGAGGCAACCTTTTATATATATTTTTTGTGTGTGGTTTGTCGTTCCAATTATTGTAGTCTCTCTCTCCATTTGGGTTGACGCCAGAGATGTCCTTTTCAATGTTTATTAGAGAGCTGTTATTAATTCCGTGTCCTGTTTTAATAAAGAGAAAAGTGTACGTAGACCATCCCGTATCTCGTGGCATTTTTATACACAATCGTTTCTGCCTTAGGCAGTATAAAATCATTAAAATACCCCGATTCCATTTAGCTTTTATTTTCCTCCTACTGATTTTGTTCTCTTGCACATAATATTTTTTTCTGGTTGCACCTTGTCCATGTAGTTTGGACTCATCTCTGTAGGCGGATCAGGTGGTCATGTGCACACCTTGTCCAAATAATTTGGATTAATTCACGTCTGTAGGCGGATCGATAATTGGTCATGTGCCATGCAATACACATGCTCAAGTGGAGGATATTATAATATTTCGACACTGTAATTATAGAGCTTAAGAACGAGAAAATCAAAACTGAGATCTGGATCGATCATCATATAATATTAATGATTCGCCCTGTCACAAATCAGTCTGATTGGCCCTGTAACATATCTTCTCTGCCGGTTGTTTTGTTTTGACAAACTGTATATATTATTATGTGCCGTGCTCAGTTGGCAAATTGCATATCATAAAAATAAAAGAAATATTTCAAAGTTAACCATATAATATTTCTATTGAAGAATGAATTAATTAGATTATATAATAGATAATAACATATGACGACATGTGTACTGATCATGCACGAAAACTGTTACATTATATAATTTATCTGACAAAATTGTGACTTGCTCTCCCGTCTCTGTAGGTGGTCGCAGATAGCCAGTCACCTGCCAGGGAGAACAGACAACGAGATAAAAAACTACTGGAACTCACACCTCAGCCGGCGGGTCCACACTTACTGCAAGTCAACTACCACCTACTCCGATTCCGTGAAAGACGAATTGCCGGCAACCACAGACACCGGGAAGCGCAAGAAGGCCAGCCATGGCTCAAAGAAGAAATCCACTAAGAGCAACCCGGCAAAGGAAATTAAACAAGAAAACGTGAAACATGTGGAAGTTGTGCCTGCCACTTCCCAGGCTAACAGCGAGGTGCTAAGCACAGTGCTGGACCCAGAGATCGAATCATTCGACGAGGAGATGATCAGTGGCCTACTGACTCCGGGCCCGCTTGTCAGTGATATAGATGCAATGCTCCTGTGTGGCAGTGCGGAAAGTGAGGAGAGGGTCCCGCAGGGAAGAGAGGGGGCGTGGAGACCAGGCATTGAATGAGGACATGGGGTGTGGGGCAGATGTGGTTAATGATGAGAGAGAAAGTGGGCCTACAGTAACCCAATTGGGCTTGGAAGAGGACCTGGAGGTGGGGTCGGCCCAAATTGACACCAGTAACCTCTTAGATTGGGACAATCTGGATTGGGACTTGGATTTGGAGCAGGAATGGTCCTACGATTCTAACGCTGATTTTAGGCTTCCCAGCACGGATATTAATGGCAACGACCTCGAATCCTTTACCAGCTGGCTCATGTCGGATCTGGTATGAGCTTATAATAGCTAGTGTATGGTTCATGTTTAAGCTAGCTGGGTCTTTCTAGTCACTTGTATAATTAGATAATTAGGAGAGGCTTTCTCATTTCTGGATTCTGGTAGGCTTTAGTAAGCAAGGTTGGCTGCAGGAGAGAATTTAGGCTGTTTGGAAAAGAAATGATGGCAGAAAACTGTGCATTATTTGCCTACATTACTGCAATAATCCATAATTTCTCCTTCTATAACATGTGCTGCCGTGTGTCCAGGAACTTGCTTCCATGTACAAAAAGAAGCTATGATGCAATAAATCTGTTTGCATCCATCCATATTTATGTAGGTGTGATCCTTAATGATGGCAGCCCGTATGATTTTGATTATGTTTGATTAGTGATTAGGAAGTTATGATGCAATAATTCTTTTGCATCTCAGTAGTTGTAGTTGATGGGTACTGCAATATATGGCAACCAATTGGAGTTGGAGTATGTATAATTGTTGTTTGGGAAAGGATTTAACTGGTTTTCCGGGCCTGAATAAATAATATGTACGAGATACAAATGTTAAATATTGTAGCAATCAATAATGGAAACATGTTGTGGACATGTGGTTCTCATCAATTTCGTACCATGCACAATTTTTTCCCCTTCCTTTTTGGGTGTTTTGGGTTCGTCCGTGCGCTCAGTGAACATGATTATGATTACTTAATTTGATTCCCTGAAAAAAAAATGAAATCCTTGTTGCTTGTTATATATATTGTCATATACTCATATACTGATTTCTGTGTACATTATGCTGATATTAGGAGCTTAAATTATATGCACACGTTTCTTGAACAAAATATATATTCTGAAAATTTCTCCATTGTATATGAACTTTATAATATTTTTTTAATTTTGGGTCGGCTTTTAATTAAGAGCTCATGACCATAATAAATGATTGTATTATTTATGTGGCTCTGGTACGTCTTTCATGCTTCATGCCACGTACCTGTAGTATTTATTTTCAACAATTCGTTGTGGCTTTATTCAAAGGAAGTGTTGTGACCAGTACGCTGTTAGACAGCTAAGCAAACAACAGATGAATACAAAAATCCTGTCAAAATCAATGTTATACGCTTGGCCGGTAAGTTGGCAAGACACATCAATGCATATTTCTTCTCATTTATGAATCATGTCTTTTCTTTCATACCAATTTTTAAAACGATGTAAATTTTTTCTCCTTTTCTGTTGCTGTTTATTTCCTTTTCTTGTAAACTTGATATAAACCGCATCTTGTCTTTTGGTTCATGGCTAAATTATGAATAGCTTGTTACAAATTAAATCTCTTTAAATCATTAAAAAAATGTTGTGATCGTAATAAAATGAACGTACTCGATTTTGCTTGAAAATTAATTTAATGAATACAGGAAGCAGAGAACTACAAAATGACTAATTAATTAATCAATTAGAGATTAGGAACGACAGTCAATTTTGGTAGGAGAGGTGAGAACAGAGATACATTATCCTCTACACAATTGTAATTAACTTCACTGTTTACTCGATCTCATTTGGCTACATAATCTAATCGGTGGTTACATTGTTAGACAATCACCTCAATTATTTTGGTAAAAGTGAAGATACAATTTCTTCAGATTTGACTTGTTATTTTACCAAGTTGCCAAGTTTATTACAAACAAATATTAATGTGTTTATCAAAGTAGAATTCATCGTACGCTATGTTCTGTATCTTGAATATGCTGTGGGAGGAAAGTGACACAAATAATTTCATTCAGAACCAATTTTGATCGCCATGAAAAAATTTCCTTTCCGGTTGCTTATGACTTATCAGAATGCATGCGCATTGGATGTTAATTATTCTTAAACCGACTCAATTTGGGAATGATCCATATGTAAAATGGATCAGGGCACGGGTCCAAACTTTATGATCCAGTATGAATGTATGACCATAGGTCTAGACCGGGTTATGTCTTTCTTGTAGATATTTTCCCCCTAAATTTACTGATTTTTTTAATAAGTTTATCATTGTCAAATATATTCTTTTTAGGTTAGCAAGCAAATTCTGAAATTAATTTTATGACTTTAATGCAAGATCTCAAACACTAGATACATAATTCTAAAGAAACACCATTTCTGTTTCTAAAATTAATCGGATTTGATCAGGTCGGTCCCGTTTAGGGCTTGACAAAAAAAAACTCGTGGTTCATAGCTTGTGGTTCGCTCGGGATCGACTCGCTCTTGGCTCGCTCATTAGTGGACCGAGCCATTAACGATCTGGCTCGTTAAACTCGTTAAGTTAATGTACCATGCTTGAGCTTTGGCTGGCTCGGGTTGTTAGGCCCATTTGGTTCGGTAAAATATTAATATTTGCCATTTATTTATCCCTTGTTATAAATAAATTATTATTTATGTTAATAATTTTATTATTGTAAATAATTCTCAAAATTATATGGAATTATATTTATCAGTTTACAAAATTATTACATAAGAATTTAATGATTTCTTTGAATATTTGAAATGCAAATATAAAACATCAGTAGAAGAATATGCATGAAAATCTCAAAAAAGAGTTATGTTATATTAAAATTGTAAGAAATAAATTGAGGTAACCAAAGCAATATTAAAATTAAATCAAATATAACGGAAGTAATATGCTCTAACTATCATAAAGGATTAATTCACTTCTGTACAAATTTTGTCCAAAAATCTCCAGAGTGCATTCACCCTCTAATTGTCGCAAGGATTTCACATCCATTATAACAAATAATATCGAGATAAATTTCAGTGGAAATCAAGTCACAACCGTCATTACGGATCCGTACAATCATTATAATAAATTAAATTATTTGTGTATAAGGTTTTATTCAAAAAAACTTCAGAACACACTCTTTTTATATCCGTTATAACATATTTCTCATCTGTTGTAATAGTTAATCTCATTAGGGTTAGCACTATCTAATTATTATAATGGTTAGCTAACCATTATAACATATAGTGGTGATTCTTTGCCTAATTTAGTGTATGGCTATATATATATCAATTTCTTCTTCTTCCAAATTTGATATTTTTTTGTGCAAAACATGTTCTAGCACTACCCATCACCAGTGTGCTCTTGAAAAACTCAAATACTTGAACTTAATCAATAGATTTTTTTGTTATACCTTTATAAAGTGAGATCGATAGATCCTTTATTAGGTTTTAGTTTTTTTCTCCTTTGCCAGTTATTTAGTGTAAAGTATCGAAGGTTCACACTTGTACTAATAATTTTATTTTAGTGACTTGACAAGATCGATGATTGCGATTACGGATCCATGAGACATAATCTCTTCATAGCCAAACTTTGTTAAATATTATATTTTTTTCTCTCTTTATTTATTTTATTTATTTGTTTACTATTATTGTGGTAAAATCTAATTTTTAGATCCTTTAAGAAAACAAAATGATAACAAAGCAAGAATTGTTAGATTTATCAAATGGCACCACTTAAATTTATTAAAGAACCACCAGTGTTTTGCCAAATCACAAAAAAATTAGTCACTCGAAGAAGATGATGACCAACTATTTGAATATTCTAGAGGTATTGGTTATTGTAGAATAAAGACATATACCGAAATATAACCCTACCATCACTGTATTGACAACCAAGTCACTGTTAAAAAAAAGGATAAAAAATAATATTGTAAATGTCATCTTAAACTTAGTTAGTGAGGGAGTATCCTTGTTATTTGATAACATGAACAATTGCGTACAAAATATGGAATGTCTTAAAAAATCGATATGAAAGTATTTTCCAAATTAAGAGGACCAAAATAACTGGACCAAAGACCAAATTTAAGAATTTTAGGCTAGATGATGGTGAAACCATAAAAAATATGTATAATAGACTTATATATATTCGAAAAGAAATTTATGAATTAGGAGAAACCCTATTTAATGAAAAAGTTATAAAAAAATATTGTGTGTTGCTTAGAAAACCAAGGTGTGAAGGATATGTGAGCGCATTGGAACGAGAATTAGAGAACAAGAAAGTGGTGTGTTTTGCATGTCATAAGGAGGGACGTACAATCCAGTTCTGCTTCAAGTTATTTTCTCACGTGAAAATCAAAGAAAGTGAAGGGAAGCAAGACCTCAAGAGTAGGCAAAAGAGAAATGGCTTCAAAGCAAAAAGAATGCAATAGCTATGCAAGTAATGTGTAGCGCAAAATCTGATGATAGTGATACATAAGCATCGGACTCTTAATTAAGGGATAAGCATGAGTTGAATCTGATACTCATGGCACAAGTGGAGGAGAGTCCTACTATTGATGTGAATGAGATTATTACAAGCAAGAATATCACATATGACATCACCATCGAGCTGCTGAGGAAAATAGCACTATCCAGGAACAAAGAGTTGGAATCCAAGCGGTAAGAAAGTACTTTAACCTCTTCAAGCAACAAAATGAGATATATCTAAATCATTTTTATGAAAGTAATGAATATGTTAATGTTGATAGTAGTGTTATGAATGATTCAACCATATCTTTAAAAAATATAGTGACATATCATAATTGTGATATGTTACAATCAATGCTTGATGAGGTAAATAAGACCTTACTCATATAAGAGAGAATTATTGATGACTTAAATGCTACAATTATTTGAGTTCAGATCTAAAGTAAAAAAAAAAAAGATGAGAGTATGATCAAAGAACTCAAAAATAAAAATAATATGAGTCACACTTGGGTGAGATAGGTTATCAAACATAAAAATGCAAAACTTAGAAATATAAAATTGGACATTGAGGACATCTATTGTATTCGCACTAAGTAAACAATTCAAACCATCAATAAGATACACATTTAAAATAATAATATTTTGATTTCAACAATAACTAATTCTATGATCTGACTCTTTCTTTGATCACTACCGAAAATAACAGACCCACTGTTAAATGTTCTAGGGTTTTAAAACTTAACCTATCATCCGTTATGTGATGAGAGCATCCACTATCAATGATTCAAGTATTTTTTTTTTGAATGATAACACTATACAAACCTACATGTGTATACCTTTATTAGTCATTAATATACAATTAATTTGATCTCCACATAAATATATGAATAATTTTAGTAAATATTAGGCAGTAGACAAATAAATCATTATTCTTTTGACTTAGGAATTCAAATAATCTTTGACTTGTTGCTTCCCTTCTAACCTTCAATCGAAATATGACCTAACTTACAACATTAATTGTAAAATTCATTATAAGGCTTTTTTTCTCACTATCTTGAACAAAATGAGATTGGTAGTAACTTTTTAACTCTTGAGCTCGTGTCTTTGGATCATTTAAGATAATATTCTTAATTTTAGCATTTGTGTTTGACTCATGTGGATGTCGAGGAACATCTCTTTGTGACTTATTTTCTTGAGCCCAATTTTGTGTTATATTTTGACATTTAAGTTTATAAAATCAACCATCTAGATCTCTAAAATAATTTTTATTTGACCATTGAGGATTAAATGTGTCCTTTTCACCTTGATAATTGTATTTATTTTTATTTCTCCTATTTGAGTATTTATATTGATATACAAGATTTTATTTTCCCTTATCATTTATTGCACTTTTTATGTTATCATTTTTATTCGAAGATTTTTTAGATTGTCTTTCATTTTCATTTAGGCTTATGGTGTCTTTAGGTACCGATGAAAATAAGGACTCCACATATCCAAGATCATTTTATCATAAACCTTTTGACCCACATACATTTTTTTAGATCCATCTTAGTGTTACAATTATGTAATGCAAGATATTATATTAAGTTTGATATTAATTATTATTATTTAATGTGATACTTGGATAATAGTTTGGTATATACAGGCGAAAGAAAGAAAAATATCTATTATTTACAATTTGATCATTTTGAGAACAATGAATTATATCTCAACGCTACAACATTCAATTCTTGGTTGTGTTATAGAAGACTAACCCACATATCAATGGACTTCATCAATAAAATAGCCAAGTTAGAATTAGTCTAGCTACTTTAACTTATTCATATGGATCTATTTGGGTCTATTATGATATCGAATCTTGTCAGAAATATATATATATATATATATAATTGTGAACTACTAGTTGCTTTACTTGGGCTATCTTTTTTGGAACTAAAGAAGAAGAATTTGATAATTTTATCAACTTTTATATCCGTGTTGAAAATAAAAAAAGGGATAAAAATCAATAAAATTTAATAGTGACCATGGAAAAAAAATTAAAAATATAAAATTTGACACATTTTTCTCTAAAATGGGATATAAACACAAATTTTCAGCACCCAATATTCCTCAACAAAATGAGATAATTGAATGGAAAAATCGAACCCTTCAAGAGCTTGCCTGCACCATGTTACATACAAATTTCTTGCTTAAATATCTTTAGGCCGAAACGATAAATACAACATGTTATATCATAAATTGGATAAAAATTATACTTATACTACAGAAAATACCTTATGAATTATGGAAGGATTTCAAACCAACTATATCCTATTTTAAAGTATTTAGTTTAAAATATGTTGTGTTAAATGAATTTCCAAGAAATACTAAATTTGATCTAATTGGAATGAAGATCGACTTATCTCGGAGCACCAAAGGTTTGATGTCTCATAAGTTATCCACCAGGACTAATCAGAGAGCGGTTTATTTTTTTTGTCAGAAATACTGTAAATCGCGGAGTTTTGCAAAAACACTATTCACGGGAAGGCGTGAAAATGCTATTCATGACCCATAGTTATTTTGTTAGGTGCAAAAATACTATGACTTTCATAAAAATACTATTCACCAAACACGCAAACACTATTCATCAACCCAAAATATTATACGTGGATTACGTATAAGTTTTTTTCCTAATCGAAACACTATTTTAGAGAGAAACCGAGAAAGAGAGAAAATAGATATTGGAATCAATCAGACACGATATCTCGGAATTAGTAATTTTTTCTCTACCCTCCACCCTTATAAAATTATGACAATACCTTTAGCATCAATTTTTAGCACTAAATCATTTCAAAAAAATGACCTTTAGTACAATTTTTTTATTAATAACTAGTGCTAAAGGAAAATACATTATGTTATTAAAAGAATTATGATAACACCTTTAACATCTTTTTAGCACAAAATCGGTAACTAAGAGACATTTATAACAGATTTTTGGTTAAAACCTGACTATAAAGATCTTCTTAGACTCATTCTCTAAGAAGACCTTATGTTATTAAAAGAATTATGACAACACTTTTAGCATCCGTTTTTAGCATAAAATTGGTTCTAAAGAGATCTTTAGAATCATTTTTTAATTACAAATCGAATCTATAAATATTTTTTAGTTATAAATCGATTTTAAAGGTCTTCTCACATCTATTCTCAAGAAAAGATCTTTAACACCGGTCATCAAAAATTTAGCAATTCTTGTCTTTAGAATCATTTGTATAACCAATATTAAATCTTTTATATAATCAATTCTAAAACTTTGTTTTGCTGATAGTGTTATCATAGATCGCTACTTCTTTGAAAAAGAAGAAAAATAGTTCTATCTATTCAGAAGGCATGCAAGTCTACATATTAGTCTTACTTATTCTTGTATCATATATTTTCCCTAAGGTAAGACCTGTGTGTGTTTCGTTTGTTTCACATGTGTGGCTTAAATAATGTTATCCTCTAATGATACTTCCTAGTTACCAAATATCTACGTCGTAGGATTCAGTGCCCAGTTGCCTATTGTTTAACTATACCTATTTTTCGTCCCTGTTAATTTGCCAAATTGGACTCGTACGATAGAATTTGCAATTACACGACATTCTTACTTAAACATATATATTGTCTACCACGCGTCATTTAATTACATTGCCTTGTAGCATATATTGTCTACCACATGTCACTTAATTACATTGCCTTGTCAACCACATGTCATTTACTTAAACATATATATTGTCTACCACATGTCATTTGAACAAAACTATTGCCTTGTAGCATATTCCACACGTAGTTGGAGTATTTTTTTTTTTTTTTGCATAATTTATCATTTACTAATATTTTTTCCATGCGTTGTTATGGGTAAAGATGGATCTAAAGTCATAAATGGGGTCAATTGACCACATTATTTTTAAAATTTTAGTACTGATGTAAGATGTTATGATATTTTTTCTATTAAAATATCATAGATACTCAGAAATTGATCCTATATATTTTTTGAAGTTTATATATAGTTGACCTTCATACATTTCAGAACAAAAAACAAATGTGTGTAGATTAGAGGACTATTAAATATTGTATAATATTTGACCCCATAGTTCGAAAGTTTGCCTCCATCTCTGGCTATAAAATACAAAAATTCAGATTTTCATAAGAAAATAAAGGAAATAAAAAATAAAGATAAGCTAGCAATTAATGTAAATTTTAATTATTGATATGGAATTGACGTAAAATAAATACATAATTAAAAAAAAAATTGACATTCAGAATTTAAGAAAAATTGTTATTCATAATTTAGAGGAATTTAAGAAAATAAATAAATTAAAGAAATTATACTCCTTTTTATATAGCATTTTGTGTAACAATCAAAATTAAGAGAAAAGTATAACTTCAACACAAATAGGCATATAAATAGCAGCATTATTTGATGATAGCTCAATATGAAGGTTGATATTAGCTCTAAAAATTCAATAATAAATCTGAACCGTTTCAGAATTAGAACACTTAGATATTTAATAAGGAGTAGAGATAGAGATAATAAAAATTAAGTTTAAATGTTTTCAACTATTCTATATCATTAATGTTCTCTGCATCTTGTCATCATTCCGTCTCCTCCTTACTTCTGGTTAATTAGATGTCTCTTTAATTTTTGTGTTCTTATAATTTTTTTATCATAATATACCACTAACTCATTTTTTTATTTATACTACAAATTTTCGCAAATAAAATTTCAAATCCAGACGGTGGATTTTTTTTATATCAATACGAGATTTATATGTATATTTATAAATTTTCATGTCTGTTTAAGTCCATCTTATAGTAGATCAAACAGCTTAAAATGAATTAATTATATTAGTTACTTATGATTAATTAATTTTAATTAATACATCTAATTTAAACCAGTTGATCAGTTGTCTAGTTTGAAATGGACTTCAAAAGTCACAAAAATTACAAGTATATATCTCCCATAAATATAAACAAGATCAATTATTTAGATTTGAAATTTAAGTGTCAAATTTAATAAAATATAATTATCAAATTAGTTTGTACCATCTTGAAACCTAGCTCCCATTATACAAATAAATATATAATAACTAAAAAAATTTACAAATAACAGAAAAAAATATGAAATAAATTATCAAATATTAGATGCAATATAATTTATAACAATCTCCTTAATTTATTCGATATCTTCTTGTGAATAAGATTGAGGAGCTAGTTTCATAACCTGTTAAAATATAAAAATTTGATTAATTTGATTAATCAAGAAATTATGTAAAATAATTAAATACTAATATGAAGTTATTTTTTTATACATGTGATATTTTTTTATTGCCAGAATATGTAGTTATTATCTTATGCATCGAACTCATAACATAATAACTACACTCTTTACTGCTTGGCTGGTTTGGACTCTAAAATTTTGCAAGAAAAAAAAGTCAAAATCAAACCCTAACCTTAATTAAAATAATAAAAGTTATTAATATCATAAATTGTCTAATTATAATTTAAAGTTTGAATTACATACCTGAATCATTTTCTAAATGAACTTGAGATTATTTTCTTGAGATTATTTTACATACAACGAGGGTTTGAGTCGAATCGTAGGTGAATAAATAAATTAATTAAGTTTTGAGAATGTGATAGCAAAATAAGTTGTCCCGTTAATTGATCGTGCATTTGAAATTGCGTGCATGATCACCTTATACGTAAAAACCCCGCAATGAACGTCTAGAAAAACATTATAAGGTGTCATCATCGAGAAGTAGCTCTCTACGAGATTTTAAAATTGCGTCAATCACCTTATACGAGAAATAATGAACGTCTAGAAAAACATTGTAAGGTGTCATCATCGAGCTCGAATATTTTCTTCTTTTTGGACATAAATTTTTATGGTGTATTGTTCTGTATTTAAACATATTAGTGAAGAAACAATTTATGAATTTTTATATTTGTAGAGATAAATAAAAGATACCTCATGGAGCTCTACAAGATGTATAGGTCATTTGATAAAGAACTCAACAAGCTCACCGAGCCACTCCAGTCCATTTGGCAGCGGAGACGGAACACAAATGTGGTGAAATCCTTCTTTAACCTCATCGGGAGTAACACAGACCTCATCGAGTAAGACTGGAGAGTCGTGCATGTACTCGACGAGTCCAGTCGAAATAATCCTCCCGATTGTCGCCTATATCGTTTATCATCTATCTCAACAAAGATATTGCATGGTGTAGATTTCTAAAATAAAAAGTAATTAATATAGATATATGAATTATGCTTTAGTAGTCATTAAAAACATAAATTAATTGAGAATAAATACAAGTAAATTGACCTTGATAGTCCAAAGCGGATGTCAAGGATATTTTTTTGAAATTTTTTACCTAGTTGTACATTTATGTCTTTCACAACAGAATATACTTATTTTTCGGATAACAACATTGGTGCTTTATCCAGCTCAACCTTTCCATTGAAAGTTTTTTTCTTCCGTCGGTAGGGGTGATTCTGAAGAAATCTACGGTGTCCCAAATAAATATTTTTTCCACAGTTCTTCAATCGTATCGTATGAGTGTCTTCCCTACAAATCAGACACGTTTTTGCTCTTTTCGTTCTATGACCCGATAAGTTATCATAGGCAGAAAAATTATTAATCGTGCAGAAAATAATAGCGTGAGGATGAAATATTCTTTCAAATAGGCATCGGATATGCCTTGAAAGCCCTAAGTTGGTGGTATTGAAAGATCAAAATAGTGCAAGAATGTAAAGAACCTAAGGTAGAAATGTATAAACCAATTTGGGGCTTAATGTTCAAGTGTAATGGCAGCGGAATACAATTTAAATCAATTCAATTCTCACAAGAATATAACAATCAAAGAAATGTGAGAAAAGAAAAGTAAAGATAAAACAAGAACACGAGATGTAACGGAGTTTAGTTTTAACAATGTCTACGTCTCCGGGACTCTCAACCTCTAACAATTGAGGTTGAGCCGATATATTAAAAATGGTTTTTATACTTGTAGAACTTGGTCCCATTACAAAAATGAGTTTCCAAGCCTATCGGTAACAAGAGTGACAACACACTCAAGAAAAGGTGAGCACTACAGCTCAAGAGAATGTTTTCAAGAAGATCGCGAAGGATCAAGTTGGGAGAATAGAGAGAAGTTAGATTGAGTTTGAACAAGAATTTGGCTAATTGAATGTTTTAATCTCTTGAATTATCTCTCTCACTTTGTATATGGCTAATAAGCTCTCTGGAGTAATGATTTAGCTAGATGGATCAACTTCAATCAATATGAGTGAGAGTGGTGATCCTTTTTAAAATAGATCTTCTGAAACAATTGAAGAAACTATTTTTCGGCCTGAACCGTTATAACGGTTTACGAATCGTTATAACGGTTTAGAAAGAATAGTTGTTGGATCAACTGAGCTGAAACGTTATAACGATTTATCAAATCGTTATACGTTTCATGAATCGTTGTAACGATTACAGAATCATTATACGTTTCATAAATCGTTGTAACGATTACAGAATCGTTACATGTTTCATGAATCGTTGTAACGATTACTGAATCGTTACATAACGATACGCTCTGGTTTCTTTGAGAATGTTTCTTCCTTAGAATATTTTTTGAGTATTGAGATGAACCGTTATAACGATTACTGAACCGTTATAATGATTCTTTGGGCGGAAGCATTTTTCTTGTTGTTTAAGCTCAATTTATCTTGACCAAGTTTGAGTCTAACTAAACTTAAGTCTAATGCAGTCTTGATTAAGCTTTTGTATCCCAGCACTAGCACTAGTCTATTTGCATGTTAATCCCTGCACAAAACTCAAACAAGGCAAATTATAAAATTCAAGATTATTTTGCACATCGACAAATCAAAGAAGATGTTAAGTGTAATAACATCAAATATCCTGACACCGTCTATCCATAATTTATTTAGGTGCTCCAACAATGGGGCCAAGTAAACATCTATATCATTATCCGGTTGTTTTGGCCCTGAAATCAATAATGACAACATTATATACTTTATTTTCATGCACAACTAGGGGGAGGTTATAAATACACAATAAAAGTGGTCATGTTGTGTTACCACTAGTCATAAGACCATAATGATTCATCTCGTCTATACATAACCCTAATCGTAAATTTCTCGATTCATCGCCAAAATCCTTGAATATTATGTTAATGTTTATCCATTCGGGGGAGTCCCAGGGTGACGGAGCATTCCATCATATTTTCTACCATCAGCATTCCACCGTAATAATTGAGCGTCTTTTGAGTTTGCAAATTGTTTACCCTTGAAAAATTCCAAGGATAAGTAGCCGAATAAATGAAAATAAAATCAATTATCAATAGTAAATCATAAGAAGAGAAAAGAAGAGAAACAAGAAAGAGAGGGCCATCGATCGAGAAGAAGTCGCTAACGGAACTCGGAGCAACTTTATTTGTCCCACAAGAAATTCGGGCATGAAGTGAAGAGTATAAATACCCCACTATCCTCTATCCACTCGGCATGAGTGACAGTAGGAGGATCGAGAGAGAGGAGGGATCTCTCGGGTGTCACCATGTGATTATATCTTTTCGGACAAGTGGGACCCACCTTTGGCGGTCCCTTGTAGACGGCTCTAACAACATAGACCTAGCCTATTTTACTAAGAAACCTAATCAACCGGAACAAGGGTTAAGCACTAATCCCACAAGGAAATGTAAGGGTGAGAGACGAGAGATATAAATACTCCACCACCTCCTGCTCATTCGAGGTGGGCGACTCTCGGGAGATTCCGAGAGAGAAAATCTCCCGATGGGTCGGCCATCGATCACATTTTTCGACAAGTGGGACCCACGTGGCGATCACTTGCAAGCGGCTCGACGGCCTAACCTAACACTAGCTTATCTACTAAACCGACTGGCGGAACAAAAGCTAAGCAATAGTCCCACAAGGAAATTTTAGGCAAAAGCCAGAGGTATAAAAGCCCTGCCATCTCCTGTTCATTCGAGATGGATGACCCTCAGGAGATTCAGGAGAGAGAGATCTCTAGAGGGGTCATCCATCTAATCACTTGTCACTGACAGGTGGGCCCCACACCTCAGTGACCAAACATCAAAGGAGTCAGAATTAAACCCTAAGGATTTACCCTCAGAGTAAACCCTAAGGACGGAAGCAGTATAATCCCTGTGCAACAAGGAATGATGTCAATGCCAAGCTAGTATTCTGATACAACTTATCATGAGAAATTTCAAATGTGATTTTGCTTTCAAGGCTGACCTGGTGCCAAAGCTGTGAGCAACCACCTAACCATGCTTTGATTTGTGTCAATTCCTGATAAGTAGTCAGCTCTTTGACCAAATCACCCTCATGTTAAGGGATTGAAAGTCAATTTCACAAGACTGATCAGTGTGCAAAGCGGGAGCAACCATCGATCAAGTCTAGATTTGTATCAATTGTTGACAAGTAATCAACTGTTGATCAGATCAAACCCTAATGAATATCAATATAAGTCTAAATTGATATTTAGTTAGGGTGGTTTCTGCAAGAGAGAGATAATTGGCAGAGACACTGAGCTACAATTGAAATCTGGGATTAATTCAGAGGAAGAAACAGGGTTTTCTAGACAAAAGAATTTTTAATTCAAAGAGGCAAGGGTAAAAATGGAATTAAAAATTACAGGGATGATCATCATGAATTTAGGGATTTTTGGTGAAATTTTCATGATTTTTGGATAAGTGGAGCTATTAAAATAAATTCAGGGAGGATAAAACAGATTAAATGGATTAATCAAGGGCTGAGATTTGATCAAAGCAATTCTGGGTGCAACTTGGGGACAGAGACTCATCTGGGTGCAAACGGGGATCCCAAACATATACACACGAGAATCGGAGGAGAGAGAGAGTATGACACGTGTCGGCGTCTCATTGGGCCACTTCGTTGCCACGTGTCAACACCCCATGGTCCACCTCGGCCCGGGTGGGCCCCACCACCATGCGACCGACATGTGGGCCCCACCAACATGCCACGTGGCGAGCCACCTCAGCATTGATATGCCACATGGCAGCACAGCAGGCCATACACATCAGCAAGCACAATCCTATTCAATTACACATGGCAGCTACCTATTGGACAAAGTCAGCACAGTGGACCCTACCTAGTGCCATGTGGCATTCACAGATCAAGGCACAGTCAGCAATAGTTAATGACTAATCATGGCTTAATTATACATCTAATCCTATCACAAAGATGCCATGTCGGCTTGATTATCTATGAAATGCGATCATGGGGGCCACTTGTAAGAGAATGAGGCGGAGAGCGCGCATATCAACAATCATAGACCAATCTCATACAAATAAGAAGCGAATTTAAATCAAAAGGAAAAAGGGAAGAACAAACCGGCTCATGCGCTATCCCTCTCGACCATTATCTCTTGTAAGCTTTGGCTCACATGCACCAGTGCACCGTGGATGGCTCTCCCTCTCCTTCTTCCTCTCTTCCTCTTCCTTCCGCGCGATGGAGAAGAAGGCGCCATTGTTGAATAGAGTTGAATGCAGCCCCTTTCTTCAAAATTTCTTCACAGAAAGTTGTGTAACATGGATTAAAGCTTGTATGAGTGATCAATTTTAAGAATTGAAAAGAAACGGTGAGTAATCGGTTGAGGCAATCGACGGAATTGAAATTGGGACTAACCTTTGTAAAGAGGCAAAAGACAAATTGATCACTTATACGCCTTCTTACTACCCGGCGACTTCGTTCAAGTACAAAGACAACACTTTTGGAGGCTCGAGTTAGTGTTTCACCAAGTCACCATTGGAGGCCGAGATCGGTGATGAAGAGAGATGATGAGAGAGCATGCTATTGATCACAGAGACGTAAAGGATTGAGTTTTAGAGCTAAATGATGAAGTTAGAGCTTGCAAATAAAAGAATTGATGAAGGAGAGGTGAGATGGCAATAGAGACCCGATTGAAAGGCCTAGAAATGAGAAATGAATATTAAGTGTCAAACAGAACCCTTGCACTGACTCAATTGATTTATAGGAGTGTGAGATTGATGAGTGAACCCTTGGAAGCTTCTAGAAATGTCCAGAACGATGGGAGACCGAGTTGTATAGATGAGTGGCAAAAGGGTAAAAAGGAAAGGAAGTGTAACTAACTCCACCGCAAGGGATCGCTTTAGAGACAGCTTTGTTGAGTAGTAAGAAGCACAAATGGATCTTGATCGTCGATTAAAATGAAATTAAGGGCTAAGATTGGCTTAGGGACCATAATCCGGTCATTAATCACCTAACCAATCACAATTAAGCAAGAGGCCTATATAAACCCCTTATAAACTGAAAGAGGAGGAGGACAGAAGGATAGAAGAGAAAAAGGAGTGGAGATAATAGAGAAAAGCAGAAAAGGAAAGAGATAGAGAGAGAAGAAAGAGATTGATTGAAATCGGGTTTGGCAATTGGATAAAAATTCAATCCCTTCGACTGAATTGAATTGGAGTATCACGATCATCCTTGTTATCTCTATCAAGAATCAAGAATAGGTAAGATTTTCATTCACAAATGTAATTGATATAAACTTGAAATGCAATTCGGTTTTTCTTTGAATTTGATTCTTTCTTTACCTTTTCATCACCTTTTCTTTCCATTTTCTTGCTTCTTTATGTACTATAAGCATTTGCATAGGTGTTAATACATTGAAATTGGAGTAGTTGATGATCGGTTGAAGGGTTTGAGTAATCCTCCCGATTTTGCATTTAAATTGAAATGGTAATTCACTTGAGTTGGTGATTGAAGTTGATCAAGGGTTCCCGTAACCCTCTCACTCTCTCTCACAAGTCTAATCGCTTGAATTTAGCAAAGTTATTGAGTAGAATTGATGTGCTGGTATACTATGAAGTGAATCGGAGTCGTTTTCTTATTTTTTTCTTTTTCATCGAATTAACATGATAATTAGGTCTAAAACTGTATCTAAATAGCAATTGAGGATTTCATGGCCGCCTTAATGAGTTTTGTAAACTTGATTTCATGAATTGAACTAATTCCATTAGAACAATCGGTATACTGATAAACACATCAGTACCGATTGCGTGTTTCACCCAATTAATGTCGATTCATGCGTTATCAATACTTTACACATCAATAACTTGTCCTAGATAAGTCTAAGAGTGTAGAGGAGTGTTAAAACGCTTGCATATTGTGTGTATACCAATTATAAACGTGATTCGAGTTGATACCGAATCGATCAATGTTCTTGAGCTCCATAGCATTCTTGAATGAAATCAAACAGAAATTGATTGTGTCAATCCATTGAAGAAGCAAGGGCGATGCCATATGACATGAAAATTACATGAATTGATCCATGAATGAATTAAATTTGGTGCTAGAATCATTTCGGTACCGAGACGTACCGCAGGAATGATTTGGTGATGGTGTTCATTTAGAACCACCGCATCGATCGTCGATCAGAGATTAGTACTGAACTCAGGGCACCAAAACGATGCCAGGCACGAAACTCGATCTCCGATCAGACATGGAGATCGTCGGTAGCAACTGTCAGAAGCACGAGAGGCGTTGGATATGATGTCACGTGTATTGAAGCAAGCCAGCGCGAATCCTAGCGCGCTTGTGTGAATCTTAAAGAGATCGAATGGTGCACGCATATGAAATAGATAAGAAAGAATCTGGATCTTTAATCACGACTAGCACAGATCTTGAAAAGGATCCAACGACCCACATTAATAGCGACAATTAAAACAGAAGAAGCTGGCCCAACTGCTTATTGGGCCCTGTTCGAGAAAGGAAAAGGAAAAAAGGAAATAAAAATGAACTCGGCCCAATGTATTAAGCCCAATAATCAATTAATAACAGAAAATCAAAAATAAATAGTAAATAAATCATTTGAAAATATTTCTAAACTCCAAATTAACTCAAATTTATTTCTAAAGGTTCTTTATTTTTCATAACATTTTTCTATATAAAAATATTATAATTACAAAAATATTATTATATTAAAACAATTTAAAAGTAAAAGACACTACATTGTATTTCTTTATTTGACTTAGCTTTGACTTGTCATTTTATATATTATAAAAATTCCAAAAATTCGAATAAAAATCCTAAATAATAATTAAATATATTTTAATGATTTTTCAAGTAATTTTCATAAAATAATAATGACAATAATAATATTTAATATGGAATAATAAGATAAACTCTAAAAGAGAATAAATAATAATATCAAATAAATATTATTTTAATCTTTTCTATAAAAAATAAAAAATATATAAATAAATAATCATAATAATAAATGATAAATACATCTTATTCTAGAATAAAAAAAATAATAAATATATAATAATAAAATCATATAATAAAATAGATTGTATCCCTTTGGTTATTTCTAAAATTTGAATAAAGATATAATAATAATAAAATAAATGTTATTATTTTCTGCCTAAAAATATTAATAAAATATAATGAAAATATTTTTGATAAATAAAAATACAATAAAAATAATAATTGTAATAAAGAATGTAATGAATTTCATTTTCTTTGTAGCTATTATAAGAATTTTAAATCCAAGTAATAATAGTAATGATAATAAAACAAAAATCTTATATTTTTCTACAAATAATAAATAGAAATAATAAAAATATAATAAAAACTATCATAAATGGAATAGAATAATAATAATGATTCTTTTAGCTATTATAAATCCTAAAAGTCAAAATAAAAATAATATAGCTAATTCATTTTTTGTTTTGTAAATAATTTCTACAAAATAAATAGTATTTGAAAATAATAAAAATATAATAATAAAATTCTATTACTTTGGCTATTATAAAATCCTAAAAATTCAAATAAAATCATAGCCAATTTATTTTCTATTATTTTTGTAAGTGATTTTCTACAAAAATGAATAGAGTTTAAAAATAATAAAAATAAAATTCTATTACTTTAGCTATTATAAAATCCCAAAAATCTAAATAAGATAGCTAACCCATTTCCTATTATTTTTGTAAGTAATCTTCTACAGAAATAAATAGGGTTTAAAAATAAAAAATAAATTCACCTTTGTAATAGAGATAATAATGAAAGATATTATCTTAACAATAAAAAAGATCAATAAAAATGTAATAATCTTTTTACATTTTAGAGGTGAATAAATACGCTCACACAAGGGGTGTAGAGCAACACGTGATTTTGCATAAGTAATGCAACATATTAGAATAATTAGTCGGGACAAGAACATCTTGACGCTCGTTGAAGAATAACCAAGGCTGCGACATCAACATGAAGGAATATGTCGACTCCAAGAGATAAGAATATTATGATGTCCGAGAGAAGTGACATCTTAATGACTCGGTGTCATGAACAAGTAATTCATGACTATTTGAGCTAGTAAGACTGAACTCATCCGTCGATAAGTTTGTCTTCTGGTTCATCTCCCGAGATTGTGAGATTGAATCGTTCTGTAGTAGATTCATCCACAAAACAGTGAATGTGAACCGTCCTGTAGTAGGTTCCTTCACTAACACATGCCTCAATGTCAAGCTGGCTTAGTGCTTCAGGTTTGACTTTGTGCGCAATTGTGTTCCTAGGTTTATGAATCGGCTTAGTGCTTGGAATTCATGATCTAGAAGATCAGTGAGAAGAAACACGTGGGCCAAATCCACCCTTCTCCTGATTCACCAACCTCAAGATCAACCGGCTTAGTGCTTTGAGTTATATTTTGTGTGATTGGTTGTTGACTAGTTAAGATTGAACCGTTCTATAGTAGGTTTATCTTCTAGATCAACCGAGGTTGAGTCGTTCTGTAGTAGACTCACCTCAAACCCCTCTGAAGAGATTAATCTGATCTGTAGTAAGGTTATCTCTCGAAGTGGTAAAAGACTGAACCGAACTGTAGTAGGTTCGTCTTTCATGGGATCAACTTTGAACTATTCTGTAATAGGTTTATTTTCTAGATCAACTGAGGTTGAGTCGTTCTGTAGTAGACTCACCTCGAACCCTTCCGAAGAGATTAATCTGATCTGTAGTAAGGTTATCTCTCGAAGCGGTAAAGACTGAACCGATCTGTAGTAGGTTCATCTTTCACAGGATCAACCTTTGAGTGAATCCAGATGACCACTTGACCATCATTTAACTATACTATTTGCTTCTCCCTTTTAAAGATCCAGAGGTGCCTCGAGGTTAACAGCCCAGGGTAATTAACGGTGGGGGCTTGCGCCCACCGGAATCTACAAGAACTCACAATCACTAAAAAAACCCCTAAATGTGCATCCAAATCGTTCTAAACGGTAGAATCAGCCGGCATTAAACAGATGCACGCTTGGGAGGGATCTCCGTATCCTTCTTCCGCATCCCATCGCCCAGCGGCGGTGCGGAGCGCGCGAAAAAGGGTCGCACAGGATCTGGCACGCCCGGTGGGACCTGGATTCTCCTCTTATCTTTGAAAGAGAGAAGCAAATAGAATAGTTAAAAGACACAAGTGGTCTTCTATGCGCTAAAAATGACTAATGATTTTCAAATATTTTTGTTTTTGCAGGAAATGGCATACTTTGGAAACTTCAACCTTGCTCCTTACACTATTACTCCTGCACAGAGCCCAGAGGGCAAACTATTCATGTTCTTCGGGACTATCCCGCAAGAACTCACCTTCTACGGCCCAGCTCCAGTGGCCACCTTCACTCCCGCAACTGTCCGAATCTCCATCCCGGACGAAGAGGAGGACTCGATCGCCCTGACTCCTAAGGGCATCTCAAACAATGTAATGGCCTCTCCAAAGAGGAGAAGGCGACCGTCTAAGAAGACAGCTCCAACGGTCGCGGCCTAAATTACCCGCAACTCTCAAGCGTCCAGGAAGAGGGCCCTGGACGCGTACCAAAACCAGCTGGTGGCTAGGCCATCTATCCCAGTCTCCAACAAGTTCACGGCACTGCGTATAGTGGCCAAAAACTCGGCCACAGGCCAGCTCCGTCAGGCATGGGAGGTGCCTAAGCCCGCACCTCGCCCGACTCAAAGGCCTCAACACCGCCAGCGCAAGTCTCAAGCCCCTGCATAAGCCATCTACAAGGCTCACAGGGCCCTCAAACAGAGGAGAAGCGTTAGAAGCGCTAGATCAAGACAATACGTCTCCCGCCCCAATCAATCTCAAGATATGGCTCAATCGCAAGCCATTATCCCGACTCCGCACCCAAGGAGGTTTACATCAAAGGCAACACCTAACACCCGACAGGTGTGGGTCCCAAAGGGTTCTCAACCAACAAAACCCTAGTCTCAAGCCCAGCCCAGCAAGGCAGGCAACTCTGGCACTCCGTCCGAAAGCGTATTTAGTCGCTTAGGTCAGAAGAGTGTATTCAGCCGGTTAGGCTCGAGAATACCACTCAACAACTTAAAGATAACCGCTCCCGACCAAAAGGGGAAGAAGAGAAGAACCGCTCGCTATGAAGAGCACTTCTCAGTCAACATCATCAGTATAAGCTATGACACTGATCCAGATACTGATGATGAGGTGAACATGGTCCAGGACGACCAGTCCCCGCCTAATCAAGCCCACGTCACCAACACCAACAAAAATAATGGTAGGAAAGGGAGACCTCCCAAGAGGGTCAACCCCGAAGGCAACAGCAGGGAAGGGGAAGATCACAATGAAAACCCCGATCTCTTCGATAACGAAGATGACGTTGAAACACATCTCGAAGTGCCTATCGATGAAATTGAAATCTTGAAAGGCCACATCGAGGCACGGGATGAAGAACTGATTAGGCAACGGGAGCTGATAGCTACCATGCTGAAACAAAATGAAGAATTGATTAAGGCGGTCAAATCATTGCAAGAATCACAAGACGCCAATTTCAAAGCCGGTAGCTCCGTCAAGAAGGGGTCCACAAGTACATCAAAAGCAATCATAAGGGAAAACAACTCCGTCAATTCTAAACCCCATCCACATAGAACAATAGAAGTGGAGGCCGAACCAACAGACTATCCCGAAAGAGATTCAAGCCATGATTGCCCAGCAAATGCAAATAGCTGGAGGTGGATACGCTATCCCTCCCGTTAAAAACTGTGGACATCCATACCCTGCCATATACGATTTAGAAGAATATCCTAAGGGGTATGTGATTCCCCGCTTCAGGACCTTCTCCGGGGAAGGCA
Source organism: Schoenoplectus tabernaemontani (assembly GCA_037127355.1). NCBI lineage: Eukaryota > Viridiplantae > Streptophyta > Magnoliopsida > Poales > Cyperaceae > Schoenoplectus > Schoenoplectus tabernaemontani. The sequence continues at coordinate 1,948,699 of CM073754.1, forward strand.
ATAAAGACCTAAACCCCGAACAACACCTGGCCCACTTTGTAGCCTCGTGCGGCAACACGGGCGGCAATGATGCACTGTTGTTAAGACAATTCCCTCAAAGCTTGGTGGGAACCGCTTTTCAATGGTATTATTCACTGGAAAACAACAGCATCAGGACCTGGGATGAGATGGCAGACTCGTTCAGGGCGCGATTTGTCATGGTGTCTGACAAAATAAACATAGCCGATCTGGCAAGCACTAAACCCAAGAAAGGGGAGTCAATGACAGATTTTATCAATAGATGGCGGAACCTCAGCATCAAATGCGACCGCACATTAACTGAAGATGAGGTCGTCAACCTAATCATGAAAAACATTGACGGGTGGATGGGCATGCTACTTGGTGTGACAAAGGTCAACACATTCAAAGACTTGCTCAGGTCGGTATCTAACATGGAGAGGATGTCACCGCACACCGTGCCGAACTTCATGAACAATAGGCCGCAACGAGGAGCCCGAGCTGAAACCAAGGTGGCATTCACCTCGTTAAAAGATAAGATGGTCGCTAACACAGATACTCAAAGCGGCAACAGCGGCACAAATGGCAACAATTACAATAAGGGACCTAGACCCAATCCAGGAGGGAGTTCACGGAGTTTTGAAACCTTTAGACAAAAGAAGACTAAATCGTACTCCTTCAGGAAAGATAAAGTTGCCCAAATCTTCAGAGGGGCACTAAAGAACGGTCTAGCTCTACCGGCCAGTAAACGCCCAGAAGATGCCGATAAATCGGACGAACCCAACTTCTGCCCAATACCACGAGTACTAGGGCACTCAATTGAAGATTGTTGGGTCTTCAAAGATTGGGTCGAAAAGGCGTACAAAAACGGTGAAATTACTTTACCCAAAGGGTTCCTGCAAAGCACATCGGCCCATGAACAGGCCAATATGATCTCTCATGAAGAAGAGAAGATCCCGGGGCAATTAAGTGAAGACCAGGAAGAACAATGGACTACACATTTATCGAAAAAGTCGATTAAAATGCTTAAAGCTCTTAAGAAAGAACCCGGCATGAGATGGAAAGACGACATCACGCCAGTGGTCCCGCCAAAACCCAGGGTATATTATAAGGTGGACCAGAGCCAGGACCAGGTTCTTAAGAAAAGAAAGAAGCATAGAAGCAACAAGTCCAGAAAGAATAAAATTGAAGAATGCGAGCAGGGAAGTCCCGAGGCGATTACCCTTCAACACTTCATCTCCAAAGAAGACTGGGAAAGGCTAACCCTAGGTCAAAAGAAAAAAGATGTAGATGAAGAAGTGAATAAAGAAGAAAGCGAAGAAATCTGGGGTGCTTCGTGCAACATGGTATATTCTTCTCATGACGAAGATATGCCAACATTAGAGGAGATGTTCTTCTTAAACGACGAAGGGGAGGCAAGCACCTCTGGGACCAAAAATGAAGAATGCAAGGCCGTGCTCCGGTCCGGGACTTACGTACCTGAGAGACAAGCTCCCAAAGATTCTGATAAGGGAAAAGATAAAGCCCAGAATAAAGGCAAAGAGGCTGAGAACCTAAGCAAGAACCCAGAAAAGACCCGGCCGATGGGTGAAGAATACAATGTGCTGGCACACCTGCGTAAGATCCCGGCATTATTAAGCATATTTGACGCATTGATGATGTCACAAGACCTAAGGGAGGTATTAATCCAAGCCTTGCAAGATCCCGAGAAGTACAAGTCATACTTCATCGAGCAAAATATGCAGGAAGCCCTATTCACCGCCAAGCGGGCCGCCTGCATAAATTTCACAGACGATGACCTCCTAATAGGCACCGTCGACCACAACCGCCCGTTGTACATCACCGGAAACTGTGGAGGGCAAAAGATTGGTCGCATCCTGGTCGACGCGGGGTCCTCGATCAATATCATGCCGCTTAAAACCCTGAAGACCATCACCTTGGATGTGAAGAACCTATCTGACGAAAAGGTGATCATTCATGGCTTCAATCAAAACTCCCAAAAGGCCCTGGGAGCTATAACTCTGAACTTGCAATGCGGAAGCCTAAAAGCGCCTACCAAATTCTATGTCATTGACGCTGAAACTTCTTATCGGGCGTTGCTGGGTCGCCCGTGGCTCCACAGCAATCAGGTCATACCCTCTACTCTGCACCAATGCTTGAAATACATTGAGAATGGTAAACAAAAGAGAATTGACGGAGATGTCAAACCATTCGGGGTGTATGAGATCAAATTCAATGACGCCCAATACTTTCTGCCTAAGTCCGTCGTGACGCCAAGCCGGCCAATAACAAAGGCAGGCCAGAAACCTTTCAATAAAGGTTCTAAATTTGATACCTCATCCGGAGAAGAAGAAGAGGTTAAATTCAATATTAAACCCCGAGGTGTTCGAACTCAAAGACCCTGAAGAAAGTCGGGTGAGGAGGCGGTCTTCCATTTCAAACAGGTGGCTACATCTAAAGCCCAAATAAAGCCGAACGAGATCAATTCAAGTGATTCTGAGGAAGAGGTCATTTTTAACTTCAAACCTGCCAATGCACCTCAAATCCAAATTACAGAGGCAGCTTCAGGAGGAAGCTCTGAAGAATTTGACGACTCGGGCGACATCACCTCAGAAGAAGAATCCGACCATGGTCGTCAACCCTGGGAAGAAGAATCTGACGAAGAGATCATCTATCACATCCTCAAGAAGCCATATAAAGGGCCCGAAACAGATAATGAAAGTGAGGAGTCATTTATGATCAATATGGGATCCGGTAGCGGAAGGGATAACCCGGTTAGGCCAAGGCCCGTGAGCGAAGAATGCTCGTGGCGGGAGAATTTTGAAGCTCGCGTCTGGAATGTAATCGATGAAATGAGGCACCAGGTTGAAAATAACAGGAGGGAAGTATCCGAGCAATGGGAAGTGATGCAGGATATCAAAGTGCAGCACAATGAAATTATGATAATGATTGAAAACCTGCAAACAGCAATCTATAATTCCGAGCTACTCAAAGAAGTGACGAGCGAACCCCGTTCCGGAACCCCCGAAAGACAAGCACCCGATAGCGGTAAACGGGTAATTGTTATAGTAGATGAATCAAGGGGGAAGAAACGAAAGTCAAACAATCGGCCGTCATGCAAACCCTCAAAGCCAAGAAGAGTAAACCGTACTCTTTCCTGAAAAATAAAACAGCTCGGATATTTGAGCAGGCCCTAAAAAGCGGATTGACACTTCCCGCTTGTAAAAGACCCGCAGACATAGAGAGGGCCAGCGAAGGTGAATTCTGCCCTTATCATCGCATACTGGGTCACACAATTGAAGAATGCTGGGTATTCAAGGACCTTATAGAAGAAGGGCACAAAAATGGAACAATCCAACTTCCGAAAAGCTTTCAACAAGACCCAGCTTCGCATAGCTCGAATAACAAAGGCAAAGGGGTTGCCTATACGATCTCGCACACTCCCGTACCTAACAAACCCAAAGTTGCGAGACGAAAACCAATCAAGGAAATCTACCGCTCCAACTCAGTCATGAATATTGAAATAGAGGAGGAGATGGCAGCGCTAGAAATCACTGTGGTTCCCGAAAGGCATTTTAAAGACCTCATGCCAAGGGAAGTAAACCACATCTAGACTCTCAAGACCTTTGTTGTGCCGGCAAAGGTAGAGCGCATCAAAGGGAGAACTATCATTCACAAGGCTATAATTTTCTACCAGAGTGATTCGACCCAGTCCCTGAAGAACCCTGATCACGACACCTGGAAGAAGTGGGTGATAGAACAAGAGTCAGAGAATGCAACGAGCGGTGACGTTGCATCTCATCCCTTTGGAAAAAGCCTATATAGATTGGCTAAGAAGGCAAAATGTCTGAGAGACATATCCAAGGCCGAGGCCAAGCGCTTCGATGAACTCTGGAATGGCGGTCAGAATAAGGTTTTGGGGCTAGATGGTAAAATAAAATACACCCGAGGATTAGGGTATAACTGCGATGACGCAGCATGTTTTGAGGGATCCCTCAACGAGCGCCGTATGGAAGAAAGCTGTTGCATGACTTCTGTTGAAGTGTTAGACAATGAAACAGAAGAGGACAGTACCCCAGTCCTGAAAAATGCTTTGAAACAGCTAGAAAAGGAGCCTAATACGGTCGATGAGTTAACCGAGATCAATTTGGGAACAGAAGAAGACCTGCGACCAACTTTCATAAGCGCATCAGTCTGGGCCAAAAATGAAGTTAAAGATCAAGCGAATGGGGTATTATTGGCCTACAATGGTGGCTGATTGTGAAGTTCACGCAAAGAAGTGCCGCATGTGCCAGATACACGGCCCTTTCATACATCAAGCGCCAAGCCCGTTGCACCCCACAATAGCATCCTGGCCATTTAATATGTGGGGCACAGACATAGTGGGACCCATAGACCCTCCTACGTCAAGAGGTCACCGGTTCATCTTGGCGGCAACGGATTACTTTACTAAATGGCCGAGGCCGTTCCACTTAAAGAAGTTAAAGCATCCGATGTGGTTAAGTTCTTTAAGACGCACATCCTCTACCGATTCGGCACCCCACAACGGATAATATTCGATAACGGGACGGCCTTCAAAAGCTCTAAAGTCTATGCCCTGGCGGAGCAATTCAATATTGATTGGAGATTCTCATCCATTTATAACCCAAGAGCCAACGGCCTAGCCGAAGCCTTTAATAAAACCTTAATCAATATCATGAAGAATACCGTGGACGGCAACCAACGAGACTGGGATAATCGTCTACAAGAGGCATTATGGGCTTATCGAACCACGTACCGAACGCCTACGCAAGCTACCCCATATTCTCTGGATTTTGGGGTTGAAACTGTCCTCCCTCTCGAGGTGGAATTACCATCATTACGGGTGGCTATGCAAAATGACATGACCATGGATGAATGCCAACAACTCAGATTGGACGAATTGGATGCCATGGACGAAAAGAGACTGATAGCCCAGCAGAATCTTGAAATATATCAAGCGAAAATGGCAAGGGTTTATGACAAAATGGCGCGAGTCAGGGCATTTCAACAAGGAGAGCTTGTTCTTGTCCTTAAGAGGCCGATCATTGGCCGGCACATCGGCCCAAAATTTTCTCCGAATTGGGAAGGGCCATACGTAATTGAGAAAGTATACGGGGCCGGCGCATACCAACTCATAGACCATGAAGGCGAAAGACCCATGCCACCAATTAACGGGCGATATCTGAAGAAGTACTACACATAGCCCAGAGCGGGGCCGATCGAGTAGTCTTTATTGTAAATAAATAAGGAGGGAATAAGTGTTCGCTTACACACATGTACACGAAACACAAACCCATGTCTAACCTCTACTTTTGCATAAAAATCCCAAAAACCTTACTTGTGCATTTGTAAATAGAATGCATTCAAAAATCCAAAACCACACAAACACATTTAGCCCTGCAACAAAATAAAAAAAAAAAGAAATAAGAATAAAAGATTTTAATGCTAAAACCACGCGAGAGTGTAAGGCGAGAGCTTTGGTGTTTGGGCTCACAATACAAATACCACTGGGTTTGTCCATTTGATACAGAATAAACACAAAAATGGGCAGGGTTTGCAGTTTGTCCCTCAAACTATCTGCCGCCCAATGACGAAAGTTGCTCATATTGGTCGCCCGCGGCGCAAGCTAAAGGATAGGTCGAGCAAATTGGTGGCTAGTAAGTAGTCGCTTCCGAGGGCATGTAAATAAATAACTCTCGTATTATTAATAACATGTATCACTAATAACAAGAATCTACCCTCTTTAGATAGAATAAAAGGGATATCTAAGTAAAACAATGAAAATCTATTTTCCTTACTCATCAATTAAAAGATAAAAAATAAAAAAAATTTCAATAAGGGGTTGCCACCTTTGTCCCCGACACCACGAGTGTTATACAAAGCCAGGTTGGGTGCATTCATCCGTAAAAGCACCACACGCCCAAAGAAATGACGTGTCATGATCCCGCGGCGCATCATGGAGGGGTCAGATCAAGGGTTTACGCTTGTACCCGACATTTTATGTTAAACAAAGCGGCTCGCTTAAAGAAGTGACTCAGGTCATGGAGAGCGGACCTACCCGATGAAAGCCTGTCTCGCAGGGATGCGTGATGGATGTTTGAGGGTAGCCAAAATATAAAAAACCAGGTTGGGTACATTCATCCGTAAAAGTACCACACGCCCAAGGAAGTGATCTATTTTAAATCCCAAAATAGGTCATGGAGGGGTCAGATTAAGGGTTTACGCTTTTGCCCGACATCTAGTGTCAAATAAAGTAATTCGCTTAAAGAAGTGACTCAGGTCATGAAGAGCGGACCTACCCGATGAAAGCCTGTCTCGCAGGGATGCGTGATGGATGTTTGAGGGTAGGATCCCCACAAAACAAATTGAGTGGGGAAGAGTGAATGTGAGTTTCCACTTCAGCACGCAACGGTGCACAAATGAGGGGAGAGTGGGTGAGCTTCCACAAATAAACGTCAATCAAGTATACAAGGAGCATCCACAAAATGGTGTTATCAATTGCATCCACAATCCAATTGATACTGGTAAGTTTATCCATCGAATAAAGGGATAAACGGGTTTATTCTCACCCGCCTAGAGGGTCAATACGCATGTGTTCGGTATCCGTAAAATACCACGGTTACTTAAGTTTTGTATTGCGATAAATAAAGAGAAGTGATGTATAGAATAAATGTAATAGGATGTTGTAAGATTTTCCTTTTGTTATGTTTAGACGCTGCGAGAAAATAAAGTAGTTGTAATCGAGTGCTTTTACAAATAGGATTGAAGGTGCATAATATGAAATCAATAAAGTACTTCCTCGCGCTGTAGAGGAAGTGACGAAGGGATAATAATAAAAGCAAGCATCATCAACAACAAAGAGACCAAGTATAACAAACGTCAAAGTATCCTGTACACAATAACAAGCATGGCAAAAGAAGAAGAAAAGAAGAAATGAGGAGTACAATCTAGGGGCCCAAAAAGCGGGACTCCAGCTCTAACAATACAGTACTAATGGTCTCCAAATAAGCATGGAGGGAGTGCCTATCCTCCTCTGAGGCTGCCTCAAAATCCAAGAACTGAGAGAAGGCTCTATCCCGGGCACTCGAATGAATCTGCAGCTCCGGGAGACGTCCCGCCAGATGTCGAGAGAAGCCCTCATCGACAATCTATGGTCCTCTAGCTCCCGCACGAGCAATGAGCGGCCCACCACCGACTCCCATGGAGCGAGAGTGGCACAAGAAGAAAGCCGCCGAAGATAGCGGAGTCGAGCGCCTCCAAATGCCCGCGTAGCTCATGGATCTCCAACTCATACTGGTACACAAGAGAGCTCGCATCCTGATAAGCCCCGAGTAGCTCCTCACACCTCCTAGAAATGAAAGTACTCTCAAGGTGAGGCGCAACGAGTAAAGCCGGCGCGATGGTATCCCGCATCGCCCTATACCAATCAAAAGAGAAGTCATCGGGCAGTGGAATCCGTAATCTCAAAATCTAGCGGTAGTCTCCGAAGAAGGTGTCTCTGAGTGCATTCGCCACCTCGCTCGCCAGGGCAAGCCTCACATCCCTCAAAGTAACATCTCGCAACAAAATAAATGGGTCGACACCCTATCATAATCAAAGAGGAAATAAAAGAAGAGAAGATCCGACCTATCGCCTCGTCGCCGAGACCGGCGGAATCTGATCGTGGATAGGGACATCGGTCGCCTCGGAGGACCCGCAGTGAACCGAGACCCGCTACAAAATAAAATGAAAGGCATAAGTACATGGAAAAGTAAAATATGAGCAAATGACAAAGGAAGTATAAGGTACCGGAGAAGCATGAGCCTCGGCGGATCCTCGCTAGTCGGAACCTCCGTCTCTGGGCTGTCAAAAAGCTGCTCCACTAGCCAACTCTCATCCAGCTCATAGTCATAATCGACTGCAGCCTGCTCAGTCAAGTCCTCTACCCGACTATCTGTGAGCTCAGATGAGACTACACCATCCGTAGCCACGAGAGGTCCGCCCGTCAGAGATGAAGAGACGTGGGATGGCCCTCCTCAATCAATAATGGCTCGTCGCCACGGCTCGACACAAATGGACTCCCCGCTCAAAAGAAGCCTCCTCTGATCTCGCAAGAGTGAATACCGGCCCCAAAACCACATCGAATGAGTCACCATCTCCAGTGGGTACTAGCAAAATCGACGGTGAGGCAGGACCGTCATAAAAGAAAGACTCCGAGCGGTGTGGAGATGCCATATCATCAGCCTCGAGGCCTGTAAAATCTACATGTAAGGATGAAAATACTGGCGCATACTGGCAACTGAGTATTAAATGATGCACACAAACCTGCAACGGCAAGGTCGGTGCAAAATCCTGAGAGAACAGTGCTCGCTGGCGCCGGTGAATCTGCTATGATATCATCTCGGGCTGCCTCTAAAGGAGATGTCCCGCGAGCTAGAAAATAAACCCTAATCAGAGCTGTAAATAGAGCGTGCCCGAATAAGGATAGGCAAGACAGTAAAGAAAATCACCCGAAATGGGAGAAGGGAAAGAAGATGGGGAAGGCGGCCGAGAAGTGCCATCTCGATCTCCCCCCACGGTGGCTGAAGCCGGTGGCTCGGCAGGTGGCTGAGAATGAACGCCAATCACTCGTGGGCGAGGGACAGAGAACCCGGGCTCCGCATGATCGTACTCATAAGCCAGCCCTGAATCAAAAAAGAGAATTGATTGAGATGAGACGAGGCTTATCAAAGGGAAATAACCTAAAAGAATGATGAAGCGTACCTGTAAGAGTAGTCCTAACAGGAGCACGAGAAAACCATTGTCTAAACCCCGAAAATCGACAGCTCTACGCAATGTCCGAAAAGGGTCGCGATCACGCGAGACAAGCACCGCCTAATGTAGGCCGGCCATCTCGTGGACATGTACTCCGACGACCACCGGAGGAGTATACGACGGTAAGAGCGAATGGCCTCGTAATACCACTGCTGATAACGCCTCGAGAAGGTAGAAGCCCTAGAAGTGGATACCATCTGGTAACGAGTGCCCGTGCCTAGTCGGAAGAGGTGAGTGTAGCACCATTCGATACCCTCCAAATCGGCTGCCAAAGATATAGGGCGGAGAAGAGGTGCTGGAATGTCCTGATCCAAGCCAAACTGATGTGCGCATCGATGCGGCGAATAGGGCTCAATGAACATATAGCCGCCCAATCTGAGGGGAAGGAAGCCCTGACGGATACTGATAAGGTACTCCAAGTCAACAGGCCTGGCTCGGATGCTAGAAGGGTCGGAAGAAGGGACCCTACTGTCAATCACCATCCCGTTTCAACTCTAGCGCCCCACGGCCACCGACCTATCTCGAGAGAAGCGCAAATGGTCTCGGCTCCTAAAGAATCTATACCGAGCAGCCTCCGGGGTCAATGAAGCTGGCTGCACCCCAGCCAAGTCACTCAACAAAGGTAGGCGGTCCCGCAGCGCAACCGCCATGCTGGGGTCATATGAGCCAGACCAGTGCAGATGGAGCCATCCACTAATCAGATGCCATGGAATCAACTCCTGGCACTGTGAAGGGCTACGAGATGAAGTCAGACCGCGAAGACATCTATAAATGTTGGCCAGTACAGGCACGGCCAAAGAAATCCTGTCACCACGTGCGATCAGGCTCGCCATGACGAACACCGAAGGCCGAATGGTGTATGCGGGGAGCTAGGCAATAAGAAGTAGCAAATCCACCAAGAGATGAAAGCAGTCAAATAAGTCTCCCGATCCACATCATGTGAACACAATGCATCCTGAGAAGGGATAGGGCCGTCATGATGAATCTCGAGCCGACCTGTACCAAATGGATCTCTAGTGGAAGCCAAGCCCGTAGGGCGAGTATGGACCCGGTCGGTAAAATAGGCGATCCAATGCCTGAATGGGACTCCGGGATGCCCCCTCCGTAGATGATAATAAATCTCATAAGTCCTCTGCAAAGAAGGCGGAAATCGAGTGAAGTCTCCCGAATCAGCGGGTGAGACCATGAACTCGTCATAGAAATGGCCAAAGATCGGCAGCCCACTCAATCCGTCGTACCTCTGTGGGGTCGAGTCGCCTCCCTGGTCATCGATGAACAAAGTATTGGTGGAATAGTTCCACCTCTCACAAAAGGCTCGTAGCCAAGGTGTGTCAATGTGATAATGAAACATCGACAAGAAGACCGAGTCATATATCCCGCCGCTCGAGCGAGTCTCCTCCCGCATGAGCACGTATCGAGTCCACTCTAACTGATAGCCATGGCACTCTAAGGGAGTGGCAAAGGGAGCAGTGGTCCATCTGTGAGCCTCCCCGTCAATAATCTCCTTGCCCAGGAGATGTGTCAAAGGAGCTGTAGAAGCAACGCCTAGAGGCTGAAGGGGCATGATGTCATGAGGCTGATCATCTCTAAAGAACAAACCACCGCCTCGCGGGTAGACGGAGTCGCTCGGATGGCTGAGACGAGAGGAGTCCAATCATCAGGATCCTCGTATAAAGAATGATAATGACTCAAAGGGCGACGCGGAATGGCGTCATGAGAAGAAACTACAATACCCGAAGAAGAGAAAACGTCATGAGAAGTGAAGAGACAAATGATAAGGAATAATGCACCAAGACAAGCCTTTCGAGCGTTCAAGGCTCGTCTTGGTGGGTGGCTCTTTGTTTACCCTTGAAAAATTCCAAGGATAAGTAGCCGAATAAATGAAAATAAAATCAATTATCAATAGTAAATCATAAGAAGAGAAAAGAAGAGAAACAAGAAAGAGAGGGCCCACTGATCAGAAGAAGTCGCTAACGGAACTCCGGAGCAACTTTATTTGTCCCACAAGGAAATTCCGGGCATGAAGTGAAGAGTATAAATACCCCACTATCCTCTATCCACTCAGCATGAGTGACAGCCGAGAGGATCGAGAGAGAGGAGGGATCTCTCGGGTGTCACCATGTGATTATATTTTTTCGGACAAGTGGGACCCACCTGGCAGTCCCTTGTAGACGGCTCTAACAACATAGACCTAGTCTATTTTACTAAGAAACCTAATCAACCTGGAACAAGGGTTAAGCACTAATCCCACAAGAAAATGTAAGGGTGAGAGACAGAGATATAAATACTCCACCACCTCCTGCTCATTCAAGGTGGCTGACTCTCAGGAGATTCCAGAGAGAGAAATCTCCTGATGGGTCAGCCATCTGATCACATTTTTCCGACAAGTGGGACCCACGTGGCGCTCACTTGCAAGCAAACTCGATGCACCTAACACTAGCTTATCTACTAAACCCGACTCCAGCGGAACAAAAGCTAAGCAATAGTCCCACAAGGAAATTTTAGGCAAAAGCCGAGGTATAAAAGCCCCGCCATCTCCTCGTTCATTCGAGATGGATGACCCTCGGAGATTCAGGAGAGAGAGATCTCTAGAGGGGTCATCCATCTAATCACTTGTCACCGACAAAGGGCCCCACACCTCAAATGACCAAACATCAAAGGAGTCGAATTAAACCCTAAGGATTTACCCTCAGAGTAAACCCTAAGGACGGAAGCGGTATAATCCCTGTGCAACAAGGAATGATGTCAATGCCAAGCTAGTATTCTGATACAACTTATCATGAGAAATTTCAAATGTGATTTTGCTTTCAAGGCCGACTGGTGCCAAAGTCACGAGCAACCACCTAACCATGCTTTGATTTGTGTCAATTACGATAAGTAGTCACTCTTTGACCAAATCACCCTCATGTTAAGGGATTGAAAGTCAATTTCACAAGACTGATCAGATGCCAAAGTCGGGAGCAACCATCTGATCAAGTCTAGATTTGTATCAATTGTTGACAAGTAATCAACTGTTGATCAGATCAAACCCTAATGAATATCAATATAAGTCTAAATTGATATTTAGTTAGGGTGGTTTCTGCAAGAGAGAGATAATTGGCAGAGACACTGAGCTACAATTGAAATCTGGGATTAATTCAGAGGAAGAAACAGGGTTTTCTAGACAAAAGAATTTTTAATTCAAAGAGACAAGGGTAAAAATGGAATTAAAAATTACAGGGATGATCATCATGAATTTAGAGATTTTTGGTGAAATTTTCATGATTTTTGGATAAGTGGAGCTATTAAAATAAATTCAGGGAGGATAAAACAGATTAAATGGATTAATCAAGGGCTGAGATTTGATCAAAGCAATTCTGGGTGCAACTTGGGGACAGAGACTCATCTGGGTGCAAACTGGGGATCCCAAACATATACACACAGAATCAGAGGAGAGAGAGAGAGTATGACACGTGTCAGCATCTCATTGGGCCACTTCATTGCCACGTGTCAACACCCCATTGGTCCACCTCAGCCAGGTGGGCCCCACCACCATGCTGACCTGACATGTGGGCCCCACCAACATGCCACGTGGCAGAGCCACCTCAGCATTGATATGCCACATGGCAGCACAGCAGGCCATACACATCAGCAAGCACAATCCTATTCAATTACACATGGCAGCTACCTATTGGACAAAGTCAGCACAGTGGACCCTACCTAGTGCCATGTGGCATTCACAGATCAAGGCACAGTCAGCAATAGTTAATGACTAATCATGGCTTAATTATACATCTAATCCTATCACAGCATGCCATGTCAGCTTGATTATCTATGAAATGCTGACTGGTGGGGGCCACTTGTAAGAGAATGAGGCAGAGGCGCATATCAACAGTCATAGACCAATCTCATACAAATAAGAAGCAGAATTTAAATCAAAAGGAAAAAGGGAAGAACAAACCTGGCTCATGCGCTATCCCTCTCTGACCATTATCTCTTGTAAGCTTTGGCTCACATGCACCAGGTGCACCCGTGGATGGCTCTCCCCTCTCCCTTCTTCCTCTCTTCCTCTTCCTTCCGCGCGATGGAGAAGAAGGCGCCATTGTTGAATAGAGTTGAATGCAGCCCCTTTCTTCAAAATTTCTTCACAGAAAGTTGTGTAACATGGATTAAAGCTTGTATGAGTGATCAATTTTAAGAATTGAAAAGAAACGGTGAGTAATCGGTTGAGGCAATCGACGGAATTGAAATTGGGACTAACCTTTGTAAAGAGGCAAAAGACAAATTGATCACTTATACGCCTTCTTACTACCCAGGCGACTTCGTTCAAGTACAAAGACAACACTTTTGGAGGCTCTGAGTTAGTGTTTCACCAAGTCACCATTGGAGGCCGAGACTGGTGATGAAGAGATGATGATAGAGCATGCTATTGATCACAGAGACGTAAAGGATTGAGTTTTAGAGCTAAATGATGAAGTTAGAGCTTGCAAATAAAAGAATTGATGAAGGAGAGGTGAGATGGCAATAGAGACCCGATTGAAAGGCCTAGAAATGAGAAATGAATATTAAGTGTCAAACAGAACCCTTGCACTGACTCAATTGATTTATAGGAGTGTGAGATTGATGAGTGAACCCTTGGAAGCTTCTAGAAATGTCCAGAACGATGGGAGACCGAGTTGTATAGATGAGTGGCAAAAGGGTAAAAAGGAAAGGAAGTGTAACTAACTCCAGCTGCAAGGGATCAGTTTAGAGACAGTTTGTTGAGTAGTAAGAAGCACAAATGGATCTTGATCGTCGATTAAAATGAAATTAAGGGCTAAGATTGGCTTAGGGACCATAATCCGGTCATTAATCACCTAACCAATCACAATTAAGCAAGAGGCCTATATAAACCCCTTATAAACTGAAAGAGGAGGAGGACAGAAGGATAGAAGAGAAAAGGAGTGGAGATAATAGAGAAAAGCGAGAAAAGGAAAGAGATAGAGAGAGAAGAAAGAGATTGATTGAAATCGGGTTTGGCAATTGGATAAAAATTCAATCCCTTCGACTGAATTGAATTGGAGTATCACGATCATCCTTGTTATCTCTATCAAGAATCAAGAATAGGTAAGATTTTCATTCACAAATGTAATTGATATAAACTTGAAATGCAATTCGGTTTTTCTTTGAATTTGATTCTTTCTTTACCTTTTCATCACCTTTTCTTTCCATTTTCTTGCTTCTTTATGTACTATAAGCATTTGCATAGGTGTTAATACATTGAAATTGGAGTAGTTGATGATCGGTTGAAGGGTTTGAGTAATCCTCCCGATTTTGCATTTAAATTGAAATGGTAATTCACTTGAGTTGGTGATTGAAGTTGATTGAAGGGTTCCTGTAACCCTCTCAGCTCTCTCACAAGTCTAATCGCTTGAATTTAGCAAAGTTATTGAGTAGAATTGATGTGCTGGTATACTATGAAGTGAATCGGAGTCGTTTTCTTATTTTTTTCTTTTTCATCAGAATTAACATGATAATTAGGTCTAAAACTGTATCTAAATAGCAATTGAGGATTTCATGGCCGCCTTAATGAGTTTTGTAAACTTGATTTCATGAATTGAACTAATTCCATTAGAACAATCGGTATACTGATAAACACATCGATCTGATTGCGTGTTTCACCCAATTAATGTCGATTCATGCGTTATCAATACTTTACACATCAATAACTTGTTCTAGATAAGTCTAAGAGTGTAGAGGAGTGTTAAAACTGCTTGCATATTGTGTGTATACCAATTATAAACGTGATCTGAGTTGGTACCGAACGGTACTGAATGTTCTTGAGCTCCATAGCATTCTTGAATGAAATCAAACAGAAATTGATTGTGTCAATCCATTGAAGAAGCAAGGCGATGCCATATGACATGAAAATTACATGAATTGATCCATGAATGAATTAAATTTGGTGCTAGAATCATTTCGATGCAGAGACGTCTGCATGAGAATGATTTGGTGATGGTGTTCATTTAGAACCACCGCATCGATCGTCGATCAGAGATTAGTACTGAACTCAGGGCACCAAAACGATGCCAGGCACGAAACTCGATCTCCGATCAGACATGGAGATCGTCGGTAGCAACTGTCGAAAGCACGAGGCGTTGGATATGATGTCACGTGTATTGAAGCAAGCCGGCGCGAATCTAAGCGCGCTTGTGTGAATCTTAAAGAGATCGAATGGTGCACGCATATGAAATAGATAAGAAAGAATCGGATCTTTAATCACGACTAGCACAGATCTTGAAAAGGATCCAACGACCCACATTAATAGCGACAATTAAAACAGAAGAAGCTGGCCCAACTGCTTATTGGGCCCTGTTCGAGAAAGGAAAAGGAAAAAAGGAAATAAAAATGAACTCGGCCCAATGTATTAAGCCCAATAATCAATTAATAACAGAAAATCAAAAATAAATAGTAAATAAATCATTTGAAAATATTTCTAAACTCCAAATTAACTCAAATTTATTTCTAAAGGTTCTTTATTTTTCATAACATTTTTCTATATAAAAATATTATAATTACAAAAATATTATTATATTAAAACAATTTAAAAGTAAAAGACACTACATTGTATTTCTTTATTTGACTTAGCTTTGACTTGTCATTTTATATATTATAAAAATTCCAAAAATTCGAATAAAAATCCTAAATAATAATTAAATATATTTTAATGATTTTTCAAGTAATTTTCATAAAATAATAATGACAATAATAATATTTAATATGGAATAATAAGATAAACTCTAAAAGAGAATAAATAATAATATCAAATAAATATTATTTTAATCTTTTCTATAAAAAATAAAAAATATATAAATAAATAATCATAATAATAAATGATAAATACATCTTATTCTAGAATAAAAAAAATAATAAATATATAATAATAAAATCATATAATAAAATAGATTGTATCCCTTTGGTTATTTCTAAAATTTGAATAAAGATATAATAATAATAAAATAAATGTTATTATTTTCTGCCTAAAAATATTAATAAAATATAATGAAAATATTTTTGATAAATAAAAATACAATAAAAATAATAATTGTAATAAAGAATGTAATGAATTTCATTTTCTTTGTAGCTATTATAAAATTTTAAATCCAAGTAATAATAGTAATGATAATAAAACAAAAATCTTATATTTTTCTACAAATAATAAATAGAAATAATAAAAATATAATAAAAACTATCATAAATGGAATAGAATAATAATAATGATTCTTTTAGCTATTATAAATCCTAAAAGTCAAAATAAAAATAATATAGCTAATTCATTTTTTGTTTTGTAAATAATTTCTACAAAATAAATAGTATTTGAAAATAATAAAAATATAATAATAAAATTCTATTACTTTGGCTATTATAAAATCCTAAAAATTCAAATAAAACCATAGCCAATTTATTTCCTATTATTTTTGTAAGTGATTTTCTACAAAAATGAATAGAGTTTAAAAATAATAAAAATAAAATTCTATTACTTTAGCTATTATAAAATCCCAAAAATCTAAATAAGATAGCTAACCCATTTCCTATTATTTTTGTAAGTAATCTTCTACAGAAATAAATAGGGTTTAAAAATAAAAAATAAATTCACCTTTGTAATAGAGATAATAATGAAAGATATTATCTTAACAATAAAAAAGATCAATAAAAATGTAATAATCTTTTTACATTTTAGAGGTGAATAAATACGCTCACACAAGGGGTGTAGAGCAACACAGTGATTTTGCATAAGTAATGCAACATATTAGAATAATTAGTCGGGACAAGAACATCTTGACGCTCGTTGAAGAATAACCAAGGCTGCGACATCAACATGAAGGAATATGTCGACTCCAAGAGATAAGAATATTATGATGTCCGAGAGAAGTGACATCTTAATGACTCGGTGTCATGAACAAGTAATTCATGACTATTTGAGCTAGTAAGAAAATGAACTCATCCGTCGATAAGTTTGTCTTACGTTCATCTCCCGAGATTGTGAGATTGAATCGTTTACGTAGTAGATTCATCCACAAAACGAGTGAATGTGAATCGTCTGTAGTAGGTTCCTTCACTAACACATGCCTCGATGTCAAGGCGGCTTAGTGCTTCGGGTTTGACTTTGTGCGCGATTGTGTTCCTAGGTTTATGAATCGGCTTAGTGCTTGGAATTCATGATCTAGAAGATCGGTGAGAAGAAACACGTGGGCCAAATCCACCCTTCTCTGATTCACCACCTCAAGATCAATAGGCTTAGTGCTTTGAGTTATATTTTGTGTGATTGGTTGTTGACTAGTTAAGATTGAACCGTTACTATAGTAGGTTTATCTTCTAGATCAACCGAGGTTGAGTCGTTACGTAGTAGACTCACCTCAAACCCTACGAAGAGATTAATCGATCGTAGTAAGGTTATCTCTCGAAGTGGTAAAAGAGCGAACCGAAGCGTAGTAGGTTCGTCTTTCATGGGATCAACTTTGAACTATTACGTAATAGGTTTATTTTCTAGATCAGCGAGGTTGAGTCGTTACGTAGTAGACTCACCTCGAACCCTTCCGAAGAGATTAATCGATCGTAGTAAGGTTATCTCTCGAAGCGGTAAAGGCGAACCGTCTGTAGTAGGTTCATCTTTCACGGGATCGACCTTTGAGTGAATCCGGATGACCACTTGACCATCATTTAACTATATTATTTGCTTCTCCCTTTTAAAGATCCGAGAGGTGCCTCGAGGTTAACGACCCGGGGTAATTAACGGTGGGGGCTTGCGCCCACCGGAATCTACAAGAACTCACAATCACTTAAAAAAACCCCTAAATGTGCATCCAAATCGTTCTAAACGGTAGAATCAGCCGGCATTAAACAGATGCACGCTTGGTAGGGATCTCCGTATCCTTCTTCCGCATCCCATCGCCCAGCGGCGGTGCGGAGCGCGCGAAAAAGGGTCGCACAGGATCTGGCACGCCCGGTGGGACCTGGATTCTCCTCTTATCTTTGAAAGAGAGAAGCAAATAGAATAGTTAAAAGACACAAGTGGTCTTCATGCGCTAAAAATGACTAATGATTTTCAAATATTTTTGTTTTTGCGGGAAATGGCATACTTTGGAAACTTGACCTTGCTCCTTCTGCTTGTTACTCCTGCGCACCAGAGCCCGGAGGGCAAACTATTCATGTTCTTCGGGACTATCCCGCAAGAACTCACCTTCTACGGCCCGCTCCGGTGGCCGCCTTCACTCCATGCAATGTCCAGAATCTCCATCCCGGACGAAGAGGAGGACTCGATCGCCACGACTCCTAAGGGCGTCTCAAACAATGTAATGGCCTCTCCAAAGAGGAGAAGGCGGCCGTCTAAGAAGACGGCTCCGACGGTCGCGGCCCAAATTACCGCGACTCTCGCGTCCGGGAAGAGGGCCACGGACGCGTACCAAAACTCGGTGGTGGCTGGGCCATCTATCCCGATCTCCAACAAGTTCACGGCAAGCTGCGTATAGTGGCCAAAAACTCGGCCACGAGCCGACTCCGTCGAGGCATGGGAGGTGCCTAAGCCGCACCTCGCCGGACTCAAAGGCCTCGGCACGCCGGCGCAAGTCTCGAAGCCCACACGCATAAGCCATCTACAAGGCTCGCGGGGCCTCAAACGAGAGGAGAAGCGTTAGAAGCGCTAGATCGAGACAATACGTCTCCCGCCCCGATCAATCTCAAGATATGGCTCGATCGCAAGCCATTATCCCGACTCACGCACCCAGGAGGTTTACATCAAAGGCAACACCTAACACCGACGGGTGTGGGTCCCAAAGGGTTCTCGACCAACAAAACCCCGAGTCTCAAGCCCGGCCCGACAAGGCGGGCAACTCGCACTCCGTCCGAAAGCGTATTTAGTCGCTTAGGTCGGAAAGAGTGTATTCGGCGGTTAGGCTCGAGAATACCACTCAACAACTTAAAGATAACCGCTCCCAGACCAAAGGGGAAGAAGAGAAGAACCGCTCGCTATGAAGAGCACTTCTCGATCAACACCATCGGTATAAGCTATGACAGCGATCCGGATGCGATGATGAGGTGAACATGGTCCGGGACGACCGGTCCCCTTAATCAAGCCCACGTCACCAACACCAACAAAAATAATGGTAGGAAAGGAGACCTCCCAGAGAGGTCAACCAGAAGGCAACGACGAGGGAAGGGGAAGATCACATGAAAACCCCGATCTCTTCGATAACGAAGATGACGTTGAAACACGTCTCGAAGTGCTATCGATGAAATTGAAATCTTGAAAGGCCACGTCGAGGCACGGGATGAAGAAGCGATTAGGCAACGGGAGGCGATAGCTACCATGCTTTGAAAACAAAATGAAGAATTGATTAAGGCGGTCAAATCATTGCAAGAATCACAAGACGCCAATTTCAAAGTGGTAGCTCCCGTCGAAGAAGGGGTCCACAGTACAAAAGCAATCATAAGGGAAAACAACACATCAATTCTAAACCCCATCCACATAGAACAATAGAAGTGGAGGTGAACCAACGGGACTATCCGGAAAGAGATTCAAGCCATGATTGCCCGACAAATGCAAATAGGCGGAAGTGGATACGCTATCCCTCCCGTTAAAAGCGTGGACATCCATACCCACTGCCATATACGATTTAGAAGAATATCCTAAGGGGTATGTGATTCCCAGCTTCGGGACCTTCTCAGGGAAGGCAATAAAGACCTAAACCCCGAACAACACACAGCCCACTTTGTAGCCTCGTGCGGCAACACGGGCGGCAATGATGCTGCTTGTTGTTAAGACAATTCCCTCAAAGCTTGGTGGGAGCAGCTTTTCATGGTATTATTCATTTGGAAAACAACGACATCGGGACACAGGATGAGATGGCGGACTCGTTCGGGGCGCGATTTGTCATGGTGTCGACAAAATAAACATAGCCGTCTGGCAAGCACTAAACCCAAGAAAGGGGAGTCGATGACGATTTTATCAATAGATGGCGGAACCTCGGCATCAAATGCGACCGCACGTTAGCGAAGATGAGGTCGTCAACCTAATCATGAAAAACATTGACGGGTGGATGGGCATGCTACTTGGTGTGACAAAGGTCGACACGTTCAAAGACTTGCTCGGGTCGGTATCTAACATGGAGAGGATGTCACCGCACACCGTGCCGAACTTCATGAACAATAGGCGCGACGAGGAGCAGAGCTGAAACCAAGGTGGCATTCGCCTCGTTAAAAGATAAGATGGTCGCTAACACGGATACTCAAAGCGGCACGACGGCGGCACAAATGGCAACAATTACAATAAGGGACCTGACCCAATCCGGGGAGGGAGTTCACGGAGTTTTGAAACCTTTAGACAAAAGAAGACTAAACCGTACTCCTTCGGGAAAGATAAAGTTGCCCAAATCTTCGAGAGGGCACTAAAGAACGGTCTAGCCCTACTCAGACGATAAACGCCCGAGAAGATGCGATAAATCGGACGAACCCAACTTACGCCATACCACGAGTACTAGGGCACTCAATTGAAGATTGTTGGGTCTTCAAAGATTGGGTCGAAAAGGCGTACAAAAACGGTGAAATTACTTTACCCAAAGGGTTCTGCAAAGCACATCGGCCCATGAACAGACCATATGATCTCTCATGAAGAAGAGAAGATCCGGGGCAATTAAGTGAAGACCGGGAAGAACAATGGACTACACATTTATCGAAAAAGTCGATTAAAATGCTTAAAGCTCTTAAGAAAGAACCGGCATGAGATGGAAAGACGACATCACGCCGGTGGTCCGCCAAAACCCGGGGTATATTATAAGGTGGACCGAGCCGGACCGGGTTCTTAAGAAAAGAAAGAAGCATAGAAGCAACAAGTCCGAGAAAGAATAAAATTGAAGAATGCGAGCGAGGGGAAGTCCGAGGCGATTACCCTTGACACACTTCATCTCCAAGAAAGGCGGGAAAGGCTAACCACAGGTCAAAAGAAAAAAGATGTAGATGAAGAAGTGAATAAAGAAGAAAGCGAAGAAATGCGGGGTGCTTCGTGCAACATGGTATATTCTTCTCATGACGAAGATATGCCAACATTAGAGGAGATGTTCTTCTTAAACGACGAAGGGGAGGCAAGCACCTGCAGGGACCAAAAATGAAGAATGCAAGGCGTGCTCCGTCCGGGACTTACGTACGAGAGACAAGCTCCCAAAGATTCGATAAGGGAAAAGATAAAGCCCGAATAAAGGCAAAGAGGTGAGAACCTAAGCAGAACCCGAAAAGACCGTAGATGGGTGAAGAATACAATGTCTTTGGCGCATCTGCGTAAGATCCCGGCATTATTAAGCATATTTGACGCATTGATGATGTCACAAGACCTAAGGGAGGTATTAATCCAAGCCTTGCAAGATCCCGAGAAGTACAAGTCATACTTCATCGAGCAAAATATGCGAAAGCCCTATTCACCAGCGAGCGGGCCGCTGCATAAATTTCACGAGACGATGACCTCCTAATAGGCACGAAGTCGACCACAACCGCCTTGGTTGTACATCACGGAAAGCTGTGGAGGGCAAAAGATTGGTCGCATCTGGTCGACGCGGGGTCCTCGATCAATATCATGCCGCTTAAAACCACGAAGACCATCACCTTGGATGTGAAGAACCTATCGACGAAAAGGTGATCATTCATGGCTTCAATCAAAACTCCCAAAAGGCCACAGGGAGCTATAACTACGAACTTGCAATGCGGAAGCCTAAAAGCGCCTACCAAATTCTATGTCATTGTGGAAACTTCTTATCGGGCGTTGTTGGGTCGCCCGTGGCTCCACAGCAATCAGGTCATACCCTCTACTCTGCACCAATGCTTGAAATACATTGAGAATGGTAAACAAAAGAGAATTGACGGAGATGTCAAACCATTCGGGGTGTATGAGATCAAATTCAATGACGCCTTGATACTTTACTACGCCTAAGTCGAGTCGTGACGCCAAGCGACGATAACAAAGGCGGGCCGAAACCTTTCAATAAAGGTTCTAAATTTGATACCTCATCGGAGAAGAAGAAGAGGTTAAATTCAATATTAAACCCCGAGGTGTTCGAACTCAAAGACCGGAAGAAAGTCGGGTGAGGAGGCGGTCTTCCATTTCAAACGGTGGCTACATCTAAAGCCCAAATAAAGCGAACGAGATCAATTCAAGTGATTACGAGGAAGAGGTCATTTTTAACTTCAAACACGCCAATGCACCTCAAATCCAAATTACGGAGGCGACTTCGGGAGGAAGCTGCGAAGAATTTGACGACTCGGGCGACATCACCTCGGGAGAAGAATCAGGCCATGGTCGTCGACCACAGGAAGAAGAATCGACGAAGAGATCATCTATCACATCCTCGAAGCCATATAAAGGGCACAAAACAGATAATGAAAGTGAGGAGTCATTTATGATCAATATGGGATCCGGTAGCGGAAGGGATAACCGGTTAGGCCAAGGCCGTGAGCGAAGAATGCTCGTGGCGGGAGAATTTTGAAGCTCGCGTACGGAATGTAATCGATGAAATGAGGCACCGGGTTGAAAATAACGGGAGGGAAGTATCAGAGCAATGGGAAGTGATGCGGGATATCAAAGTGCGACACAATGAAATTATGATAATGATTGAAAACACAAACGACAATCTATAATTCCGAGCTACTCAAAGAAGTGACGAGCGAACCCCGTTCCGGGACCCACGAAAGACAAGCACCCGATAGCGGTAAACGGGTAATTGTTATAGTAGATGAATCAAGAGGGGAAGAAACGAAAGTCAAACAATCGGCCGTCATGCAAACCCTCAAAGCCAAGAAGAGTAAACCGTACTCTTTCTGAAAAATAAAACAACTCGGATATTTGAGCCAGGCCCTAAAAAGCGGATTGACACTTCCGCTTTTAAAAAGACCCGCAGACATAGAGAGGGCCAGCGAAGGTGAATTACGCCCTTATCATCGCATCTTGGGTCACACAATTGAAGAATCTTTGGGTATTCAAGGACCTTATAGAAGAAGGGCACAAAAATGGAACAATCCAACTTAAAAGCTTTCAACAAGACCCGACTTCGCATAGCTCGAATAACAAAGGCAAAGGGGTTGCTATACGATCTCGCACACTCCGTACCTAACAAACCCAAAGTTGCGAGACGAAAACCAATCAAGGAAATCTACCGCTCCAACTCGGTCATGAATATTGAAATAGAGGAGGAGATGGCGGCGCTAGAAATCACTTGTGGTTCCGAAAGGCATTTTAAAGACCTCATGCCAAGGAAGTAAACCACATCTAGACTCTCAAGACCTTTGTTGTGCGGCAAAGGTAGAGCGCATCAAAGGGAGAACTATCATTCACAAGGCTATAATTTTCTATCGAGTGATTCGACCCGGTCCACGAAGAACCACGATCACGACACTGGAAGAAGTGGGTGATAGAACAAGAGTCGAGAGAATGCAACGAGCGGTGACGTTGCATCTCATCCCTTTGGAAAAAGCCTATATAGATTGGCTAAGAAGGCAAAATGTCGAGAGACATATCAAGGCGAGGCCAAGCGCTTCGATGAACTGCGGAATGGCGGCGAATAAGGTTTTGGGGCTAGATGGTAAAATAAAATACACCCGAGGATTAGGGTATAAGCTGCGATGACGCGACATGTTTTGAGGATCCCTCAACGAGCGCGTATGGAAGAAAGGCTGTTGCATGACTTGTTGAAGTGTTAGACAATGAAACGAGAAGAGGACGGTACCCAGATCTGAAAAATGCTTTGAAACGACTAGAAAAGGAGCCTAATACGGTCGATGAGTTAACAGAGATCAATTTGGGAACGAAGAAGACACACGACCAACTTTCATAAGCGCATCGATCTGGGCCAAAAATGAAGTTAAAGATCAAGCGAATGGGGTATTATTGGCCTACATGGTGGGCGATTGTGAAGTTCACGCAAAGAAGTGCGCATGTGCCGGATACACGGCCCTTTCATACATCAAGCGCCAAGCCGTTGCACCCCACAATAGCATCCTGGCCATTTAATATGTGGGGCACGGACATAGTGGGACCCATAGACCCTCTACGTCAAGAGGTCACCGGTTCATCTTGGCGGCAACGGATTACTTTACTAAATGGCGAGGCGTTCCACTTAAAGAAGTTAAAGCATCCGATGTGGTTAAGTTCTTTAAGACGCACATCCTTTACCGATTCGGCACCCCACACGGATAATATTCGATAACGGGACGGCCTTCAAAAGCTCTAAAGTCTATGCCACTGGCGGAAACAATTCAATATTGATTGGAGATTCTCATCCATTTATAACCCAGAGCCAACGGCCTAGCCGAAGCCTTTAATAAAACCTAATCAATATCATGAAGAAGACCGTGGACGGCAACCAACGAGGCCCAGGATAATCGTCTACAAGAGGCATTATGGGCTTATCGAACCACGTACCAGAACGCCTACGCAAGCTACCCCATATTCTCTGGATTTTGGGGTTGAAGCATCTCCTCTCGAGGTGGAATTACCATCATTACGGGTGGCTATGCAAAATGACATGACCATGGATGAATGCCAACAACTCAGATTGGACGAATTGGATGCCATGGACGAAAAGAGACTGATAGCCCAGCAGAATCTTGAAATATATCAAGCGAAAATGGCAAGGGTTTATGACAAAATGGCGCGAGTCAGGGCATTTCAACAAGGAGAGCTTGTTCTTGTCCTTAAGAGGCCGATCATTGGCGGCACATCGGCCCAAAATTTTCTCCGAATTGGGAAGGGCCATACGTAATTGAGAAAGTATACGGGGGCGGCGCATACCAACTCATAGACCATGAAGGCGAAAGACCCATGCCACCAATTAACGGGCGATATCTGAAGAAGTACTACACATAGCCCAGAGCGGGGCCGATCGAGTAGTCTTTATTGTAAATAAATAAGGAGGGAATAAGTGTTCGCTTACACACATGTACACGAAACACAAACCCATGTCTAACCTCTACTTTTGCATAAAAATCCCAAAAACCTTACTTGTGCATTTGTAAATAGAATGCATTCAAAAATCCAAAACCACACAAACACATTTAGCCCTGCAACAAAATAAAAAAAAAAGAAATAAGAATAAAAGATTTTAATGCTAAAACCACGCGAGAGTGTAAGGCGAGAGCTTTGGTGTTTGGGCTCACAATACAAATACCACTGGGTTTGTCCATTTGATACGAGAATAAACACAAAAATGGGCGGGGTTTGCGGTTGTCCCTCAAACTATCTGCATGCCAATGACGAAAGTTGCTCATATTGGTCGCCGCGGCGCAAGCTAAAGGATAGGTCGAGCAAATTGGTGGCTAGTAAGTAGTCGCTTAGAGGGCATGTAAATAAATAACTCTCGTATTATTAATAACATGTATCACTAATAACAAAAATCTACCCTCTTTAGATAGAATAAAAGGGATATCTAAGTAAAACAATGAAAATCTATTTTCCTTACTCATCAATTAAAAATAAAAAATAAAAAAAAAACCTTCAATAAGGGGTTGCCACCTTTGTCCCCGACACCACGAGTGTTATACAAAGCCGGGTTGGGTGCATTCATCAGTAAAAGCACCACACGCCCAAAGAAATGACGTGTCATGATCCGCGACGCATCATGGAGGGGTCGGATCAAGGGTTTACGCTTGTGCCCGACATTTTATGTTAAACAAAGCGGCTCGCTTAAAGAAGTGACTCGGGTCATGGAGAGCGGACCTACCGATGAAAGCTTTGTCTCGCGAGGGGATGCGTGATGGATGTTTGAGGGTAGCCAAAATATAAAAAACCGGGTTGGGTACATTCATCAAGTAAAAGTACCACACGCCCAAGGAAGTGATCTATTTTAAATCCCAAAATAGGTCATGGAGGGTCGGATTAAGGGTTTACGCTTTTGCCGAGCATCTAGTGTCAAATAAAGTAATTCGCTTAAAGAAGTGACTCGGGTCATGAAGAGCGGACCTACCGATGAAAGCTTTGTCTCGCGAGGGATGCGTGATGGATGTTTGAGGGTAGGATCCCCACAAAACAAATTGAGTGGGGAAGAGTGAATGTGAGTTTCCACTTCGACACGCAACGGTGCACAAATGAGGGAGAGTGGGTGAGCTTCCACAAATAAACGTCAATCAAGTATACAAGGAGCATCCACAAAATGGTGTTATCAATTGCATCCACAATCCAATTGATCTTTTGGTAAGTTTATCCATCGATAATAAAGGGATAAACGGGTTTATTACTGTACCGGCCTAGAGGTCAATACGAGACGGGTTCGGTATCAAGTAAAATACCACGGTTACTTAAGTTTTGTATTGCGATAAATAAAGAGAAGTGATGTATAGAATAAATGTAATAGGATGTTGTAAGATTTTCCTTTTGTTATGTTTAGACACTGAGAAAATAAAGTAGTTGTAATCGAGTGCTTTTACAAATAGGATTGAAGGTGCATAATATGAAATCAATAAAGTACTTCCTCGCGGCTGCGAGGAAGTGACGAAGGATAATAATAAAAGCAAGCATCATCAACAACAAAGAGACCAAGTATAACAAACGTCAAAGTATCCTGTACACAATAACAAGCATGGCAAAAGAAGAAGAAAAGAAGAAATGAGGAGTACAATCTAGGGGCCCAAAAAGCGGGACTCCAGCTCTAACAATACAGTACTAATGGTCTCCAAATAAGCATGGAGGGAGTGCCTATCCTCCTCTGAGGCTGCCTCAAAATCCAAGAACTGAGAGAAGGCTCTATCCCGGGCACTCGAATGAATCTGCGGCTCGGGAGACGTCCGCGGATGTCGAGAGAAGCCCTCTGCGACAATCTATGGTCCTCTAGCTCTGCACGAGCGATCGAGCGGGCCCACCACCGACTCCCATGGAGCGGAGAGTGGCACAAGAAGAAAGCGGCGAAGATAGCGGAGTCGAGCGGCCTCCAAATGCTGCGTAGCTCATGGATCTCCAACTCATGCGGGTACACAGAGAGCTCGCATCTGGTAAGCCCCGAGTAGCTCCTCGCACCTCCTAGAGATGAAGGTACTCTCAGGTGAGGCGCAACGAGTAAAGCGGCGCGATGGTATCCGCATCGGCCTATACCAATCAAAAGAGAAGTCATCGGGCGGGGAATCCGAATCTCAAAATCTAGCGGGTAGTCTCAGAAGAAGGTGTCTCGGAGTGCATTCGCCCGGCTCGACCAGGGCGAAGCCTCACATCCCTCGGTGTAACATACGCAACAAAATAAATGGGTCGGACACCCTATCATAATCAAAGAGAAATAAAAGAAGAGAAGATCAACCTATCGCCTCGTCGCCGAGAGGCCGGCGGGCGGATCGGGGATAGGGACATCGGTCGCCTCGGGAGGACCGCGGTGCGCTGGACCCGGCTACAAAATAAAATGAAAGGCATAAGTACATGGAAAAGTAAAATATGAGCAAATGACAAAGGAAGTATAAGGTGCGGGAGAAGCATGAGCCTCGGCGGGATCCTCGCTAGTCGGAACCTCCGTCTGCAGGGTCAAATAGGCTGCTCCACTCGGCCAACTCTCATCCGGCTCATAGTCATAATCGGCGCGGCCTGCTCGGTCGAGTCCTCTACCCGACTATCGCGAGCTCGGATGAGACTACACCATCTGTAGCCACGAGAGGCTGTCGCGTCGGGAGATGAAGAGACGTGGGATGGCCCTCCTCGATCGATAATGGCTCGTCGCCTACGGGCTCGACGACCCGATGGACTCCCTGCTCGAAAAGAAGCCTCCTCGATCTCGCAAGAGTGAATACGACCCCAAAACCACATCGAATGAGTCACCATCTCCGGTGGGTACTAGCAAAATCGACGGTGAGCGGGAGCGAGTCATAAAAGAAAGACTCGGCGGTGTGGAGATGCCATATCATCGGCCTCGAGGCTGTAAAATCTACATGTAAGGATGAAAATACTAGGCGCATACGCGGCAACGAGTATTAAATGATGCACACAAACCTGCGACGGCAAGGTCGGTGCAAAATCTGAGAAACGATGCTCGTTGCGCGGTGAATCTGCTATGATATCATCTCGGTGCCTCTAAAGGAGATGTCCGCGAGCTAGAAAATAAACCCTAATCGGAGCGTAAATAGAGCGTGCCGAATAAGGATAGGCAAGACGATAAAGAAAATCACCGAAATGGGAGAAGGGAAAGAAGATGGGGAAGGCGGCGAGAAGTGCCATCTCGATCTCCCCCCACGGTGGTGAAGCGGTGGCTCGGCGGTGGGCGAGAATGAACGCCAATCACTCGTGGGCGAGGACGAGAACCGGGCTCCGCATGATCGTACTCATAAGCCGACCCTGAATCAAAAAAGAGAATTGATTGAGATGAGACGAGGCTTATCAAAGGAAATAACCTAAAAGAATGATGAAGCGTACACAGTAGAGTAGTCTAACGGGAGCACGAGAAAGCCATTTTGTCTAAACCACGAAAATCGACGGGCTCTACGGCAATGTCCGGAAGAGGCTGCGATCACGCGAGACAGTCCGCCTAATAGAGGCGGCCATCTCGTGGACATGTACTCGGACGACCACGGAGGAGTATACGGCGTAAGAGCGAATGGCCTCGTAATACCACTGCTGCGATAACGCCTCGAGAAGGTAGAAGCCACAGAAGTGGATACCATCGTAACGAGTGCCGTGCCTAGTCGGAAGAGGTGAGTGTAGCACCATTCGATACCCTCGAAATCGGTACGCCAAAGATATAGGGCGGAGAAGAGGTCTTTGGAATGTCTGATCCAAGCCAAGCGATGTGCGCATCGATGCGGCGAATAGGGCTCAATGAACATATAGCGCCCGATCGAGGGAAGGAAGCCACGACGGATGCGATAAGGTACTCCAAGTCGATGGGCACTGGCTCGGATGCTAGAAGGGTCGGAAGAAGGGACCTACTTGTCAATCACCATCCTCTGTCGGCAACTCTGGCGCCCCACGGGCCGCGGCTATCTCGAGAGAAGCGCAAATGGTCTCGGCTCTAAAGAATCTATACTGAAGCGACCTCGGGGTCGATGAAGTGGGCATGCACCCCGACCAAGTCACTCGACAAAGGTAGGCGGTCCGCGGCGCGCGCGCCATCTTTGCGGGTCATATGAGCCGGACCGGTGCGAGATGGAGCCATCCACTAATCGGATGCCATGAAATCAACTCCAGCAGCGTGAAGGGCTACGAGATGAAGTCGGACCAGCGAAGACATCTATAAATGTTGGCCGGTACGAGGCACGGCCAAAGAAATCCTGTCACCACGTGCGATCGGGCTCGCCATGACGAACAGAAGGCGAATGGTGTATGCGGGGAGCTAGGCAATAAGAAGTAGCAAATCCACCAGAGATGAAACGATCAAATAAGTCTCCGATCCACATCATGTGAACACGGTGCATCTGACGAGAGGGATAGGGCGTCATGATGAATCTCGAGCCGACACATGCAAATGGATCTCTAGTGGAAGCCAAGCCGTAGGGCGAGTATGGACCCGGTCGGTAAAATAGGCGATCCATGCTGAATGGGACTCGGGATGCCCCTACGTAGATGATAATAAATCTCATAAGTCCTCTGCAAAGAAGGCGGAAATCGAGTGAAGTCTCCCGAATCGGCGGGTGAGACCATGAACTCGTCATAGAAATGGCCAAAGATCGGCGGCCAGTCAAGCTGCTGTACCTCAGGAGGGTCGGAGTCGGCTCCGGTCATCGATGAACAAAGTATTGGTGGAATAGTTCCACCTCTCACAAAAGGCTCGTAGCGAGGGTGTGTCGATGTGATAATGAAACATCGACAAGAAGACCGAGTCATATATCCCGGCTCGCCTGAGCAGAGTCTCCTCCCGCATGAGCACGTATCGAGTCCACTCTAACTGATAGCCATGGCACTCTAAGGGAGTGGCAAAGGGAGCAGTGGTCCATCTGTGAGCCTCCCCGTCAATAATCTCCTTGCCCAGGAGATGTGTCAAAGGAGCTGTAGAAGCAACGCCTAGAGGCTGAAGGGGCATGATGTCATGAGGCTGATCATCTCTAAAGAACAAACCACGCCTCGCGGAGTAGACGAGAGTCGCTCGGATGGGCGAGACGAGAGGAGTCCGGTCATCGGGATCCTCGTATAAAGAATGATAATGACTCGAAAGGGCGACGCGGAATGGCGTCATGAGAAGAAACTACAATACCGAAGAAGAGAAAACGTCATGAGAAGTGAAGAGACAAATGATAAGGAATAATGCACCAAGACAAGCCTTTCGAGCGTTCAAGGCTCGTCTTGGTGGGTGGCTCTTTGTTTACCCTTGAAAAATTCCAAGGATAAGTAACCGAATAAATGAAAATAAAATCAATTATCAATAGTAAATCATAAGAAGAGAAAAGAAGAGAAACAAGAAAGAGAGGGCTCATTTGATCGGAAGAAGTCGCTAACGGAACTCGGAGCAACTTTATTTGTCCCATGAAGGAAATTCGGGCATGAAGTGAAGAGTATAAATACCCCACTATCCTCTATCCACTCGGCGTGAGTGACAGTAGGAAGGATCGAGAGAGAGGAGGGATCTCTCGGGTGTCGCCATGTGATTATATTTTTTCGGACAAGTGGGACCCACACAGCGATCCCTTGTAGACGGCTCTAACAACATAGACCTAGTCTATTTTACTAAGAAACCTAATCAACCGGAACAAGGGTTAAGCACTAATCCCACGAGGAAATGTAAGGGTGAGAGACGAGAGATATAAATACTCCACCACCTCCTGCTCATTCGAGGTGGCTGACTCTCAGGAGATTCCAGAGAGAGAAATCTCCTGATGGGTCAGCCATCTGATCACATTTTTTCTGACAAGTGGGACCCACGTGGCAGTCACTTGCAAGCAGCTCTGACAGCCTAACACTAGCTTATCTACTAAACCTGACCTAGCCGGAACAAAAGCTAAGCAATAGTCCCACAAGGAAATTTTAGGCAAAAGCCAGAGGTATAAAAGCCCTGCCATCTCCTGTTCATTCGAGATGGATGACCCTCAGGAGATTCAGGAGAGAGAGATCTCTAGAGGGGTCATCCATCTAATCATTTGTCACTGACAGGTGGGCCCCACACCTCAGTGACCAAACATCAAAGGAGTCAGAATTAAACCCTAAGGATTTACCCTCGAGTAAACCCTAAGGACGGAAGCGATATAATCCACGTGCAACAAGGAATGATGTCAATGCCAAGCTAGTATTACGTCTGACTTATCATGAGAAATTTCAAATGTGATTTTGCTTTCAAGGTGACACAGGTGCCAAAGTTTGTGAGCAACCACCTAACCATGCTTTGATTTGTGTCAATTCTTGATAAGTAGTCGGCTCTTTGACCAAATCACCCTCATGTTAAGGGATTGAAAGTCAATTTCACAAGGCCCGATCAGGTGCAAAGTCGGGAGCAACCATCGATCAAGTCTAGATTTGTATCAATTGTTGACAAGTAATCAATGTTGTTGATCAGATCAAACCCTAATGAATATCAATATAAGTCTAAATTGATATTTAGTTAGGGTGGTTTCTGCAAGAGAGAGATAATTGGCAGAGACACTGAGCTACAATTGAAATCTGGGATTAATTCAGAGGAAGAAACAGGGTTTTCTAGACAAAAGAATTTTTAATTCAAAGAGGCAAGGGTAAAAATGGAATTAAAAATTACAGGGATGATCATCATGAATTTAGGGATTTTTGGTGAAATTTTCATGATTTTTGGATAAGTGGAGCTATTAAAATAAATTCGGGGAGGATAAAAAGCAGATTAAATGGATTAATCAAGGTGAGATTTGATCAAAGCAATTAAAGGGTGCAACTTGGGGACGAGAGACTCATGCGGGTGCAAAGCGGGGATCCCAAACATATACACACGAGAATCGAGAGGAGAGAGAGAGTATGACACGTGTCGGCGTCTCATTGGGCCGACTTCGTTGCCACGTGTCGACACCCCATTGGTCCACCTCGGCCCGGTGGGCCCCACCACCATCTTGACGACATGTGGGCCCCACCAACATGCCACGTGGCGAGCCACCTCGGCATTGATATGCCACATGGCGGCGACGAATGAGCCATACACATCGACAAAAGCACGATCCTGATTCGATTACACATGGCGGCTACCTATTGGACAAAGTCGGCACGGTGGACCACTACCTAGTGCCATGTGGCATTCACGAGATCAAGGCACGATCGACAATAGTTAATGACTAATCATGGCTTAATTATACATCTAATCCTATCACGACATGCCATGTCGGCTTGATTATCTATGAAATCTTGACGGTGGTGGGCCTTACTTGTAAGAGAATGAGGCGAG
This sequence comes from Schoenoplectus tabernaemontani, assembly GCA_037127355.1. Taxonomy (NCBI): domain Eukaryota; kingdom Viridiplantae; phylum Streptophyta; class Magnoliopsida; order Poales; family Cyperaceae; genus Schoenoplectus; species Schoenoplectus tabernaemontani. Next base: position 1,980,801 of record CM073754.1, read on the forward strand.
GCGCATATCAACGATCATAGACCAATCTCATACAAATAAGAAGCGAGAATTTAAATCAAAAGGAAAAAGGGAAGAACAAACCTGGCTCATGCGCTATCCCTCTCGACCATTATCTCTTGTAAGCTTTGGCTCACATGCACAGCAGGTGCACCGTGGATGGCTCTCCCTCTCCTTCTTCCTCTCTTCCTCTTCCTTCCGCGCGATGGAGAAGAAGGCGCCATTGTTGAATAGAGTTGAATGCGACCCCTTTCTTCAAAATTTCTTCACGAAAGTTGTGTAACATGGATTAAAGCTTGTATGAGTGATCAATTTTAAGAATTGAAAAGAAATGGTGAGTAATCGGTTGAGGCAATCGACGGAATTGAAATTGGGACTAACCTTTGTAAAGAGGCAAAAGACAAATTGATCACTTGTACGCCTTCTTACTACCCAGGCGACTTCGTTCAAGTACAAAGACAACACTTTTGGAGGCTCTGAGTTAGTGTTTCACCAAGTCACCATTGGAGGCCGAGACTGGTGATGAAGAGATGATGATAGAGCATGCTATTGATCACAGAGACGTAAAGGATTGAGTTTTAGAGCTAAATGATGAAGTTAGAGCTTGCAAATAAAAGAATTGATGAAGGAGAGGTGAGATGGCAATAGAGACCCGATTGAAAGGCCTAGAAATGAGAAATGAATATTAAGTGTCAAACAGAACCCTTATTGACTCAATTGATTTATAGGAGTGTGAGATTGATGAGTGAACCCTTGGAAGCTTCTAGAAATGTCCGAACGATGGGAGGCAGAGTTGTATAGATGAGTGGCAAAAGGGTAAAAAGGAAAGGAAGTGTAACTAACTCCAGCTGCAAGGGATCAGTTTAGAGACAGTTTGTTGAGTAGTAAGAAGCACAAATGGATCTTGATCGTCGATTAAAATGAAATTAAGGGCTAAGATTGGCTTAGGGACCATAATCCGGTCATTAATCATCTAACCAATCACAATTAAGCAAGAGGCCTATATAAACCCCTTATAAACTGAAAGAGGAGGAGGACAGAAGGATAGAAGAGAAAAAGGAGTGGAGATAATAGAGAAAAGCGAGAAAAGGAAAGAGATAGAGAGAGAAGAAAGAGATTGATTGAAATCGGGTTTGGCATTGGATAAAAATTCAATCCCTTCGATGAATTGAATTGGAGTATCACGATCATCCTTGTTATCTCTATCAAGAATCAAGAATAGGTAAGATTTTCATTCACAAATGTAATTGATATAAACTTGAAATGCAATTCGGTTTTTCTTTGAATTTGATTCTTTCTTTACCTTTTCATCACCTTTTCTTTCCATTTTCTTGCTTCTTTATGTACTATAAGCATTTGCATAGGTGTTAATACATTGAAATTGGAGTAGTTGATGATCGGTTGAAGGGTTTGAGTAATCCTCCCGATTTTGCATTTAAATTGAAATGGTAATTCACTTGAGTTGGTGATTGAAGTTGATTGAAGAGTTCATGTAACCCTCTCAGCTCTCTCACAAGTCTAATCGCTTGAATTTAGCAAAGTTATTGAGTAGAATTGATGTCTTTGGTATACTATGAAGTGAATCGAGTCGTTTTCTTATTTTTTTTTTCATCAGAATTAACATGATAATTAGGTCTAAAACTGTATCTAAATAGCAATTGAGGATTTTATGGCGCCTTAATGAGTTTTGTAAACTTGATTTCATGAATTGAACTAATTCCATTAGAACAATCGGTATACTGATAAACACATCAGTACCGATTGCGTGTTTCACCCAATTAATGTCGATTCATGCGTTATCAATACTTTACACATCAATAACTTGTCCTAGATAAGTCTAAGAGTGTAGAGGAGTGTTAAAACTGCTTGCATATTGTGTGTATACCAATTATAAACGTGATCTGAGTTGGTACCGAACGGTACTGAATGTTCTTGAGCTCCATAGCATTCTTGAATGAAATCAAACAGAAATTGATTGTGTCAATCCATTGAAGAAGCAAGGGCGATGCCATATGACATGAAAATTACATGAATTGATCCATGAATGAATCAAATTTGGTGCTAGAATCATTTCGGTACCGAGACGTACCGCAGGAATGATTTGGTGATGGTGTTCATTGAGAACCACCGCATCGATCGTCGATCAGAGATTAGTACTGAACTCAGGGCACCAAGACGATGCCAGGCACGAAACTCGATCTCCGATCAGACATGGAGATCGTCGGTAGCAACTGTCAGAAGCACGAGAGGCGTTGGATATGATGTCACGTGTATTGAAGCAAGCCAGCGCGCTTGTGTGAATCTTAAAGAGATCGAATGGTGCACGCATATGAAATAGATAAGAAAGAATCTGGATCTTTAATCACGACTAGCACAGATCTTGAAAAGGATCCAACGACCCACATTAATAGCGACAATTAAAACAGAAGAAGCTGGCCCAACTGCTTATTGGGCCCTGTTCGAGAAAGGAAAAGGAAAAAAGGAAATAAAAATGAACTCGGCCCAATGTATTAAGCCCAATAATCAATTAATAACAGAAAATCAAAAATAAATAGTAAATAAATCATTTGAAAATATTCCTAAACTCCAAATTAACTCAAATTTGTTTCTAAAGGTTCTCTATTTTTCATAACATTTTTCTATATAAAAATATTATAATTACAAAAATATTATTATATTAAAACAATTTAAAAGTAAAAGACACTACATTGTATTTCTTTATTTGACTTAGCTTTGACTTGTCATTTTATATATTATAAAAATTCCAAAAATTCGAATAAAAATCCTAAATAATAATTAAATATATTTTAATGATTTTTCAAGTAATTTTCATAAAATAATAATGACAATAATAATATTTAATATGGAATAATAAGATAAACTCTAAAAGAGAATAAATAATAATATCAAATAAATATTATTTTAATCTTTTCTATAAAAAATAAAAAATATATAAATAAATAATCATAATAATAAATGATAAATACATCTTATTCTAGAATAAAAAAAATAATAAATATATAATAATAAAATCATATAATAAAATAGATTGTATCCCTTTGGTTATTTCTAAAATTGGAATAAAGATATAATAATAATAAAATAAATGTTATTATTTTCTGCCTAAAAATATTAATAAAATATAATGAAAATATTTTTGATAAATAAAAATACAATAAAAATAATAATTGTAATAAAGAATGTAATGAATTTCATTTTCTTTGTAGCTATTATAAGAATTTTAAATCCAAGTAATAATAGTAATGATAATAAAACAAAAATCTTATATTTTTCTACAAATAATAAATAGAAATAATAAAAATATAATAAAAACTATCATAAATGGAATAGAATAATAATAATGATTCTTTTAGCTATTATAAATCCTAAAAGTCAAAATAAAAATAATATAGCTAATTCATTTTTTGTTTTGTAAATAATTTCTATAAAATAAATAGTATTTGAAAATAATAAAAATATAATAATAAAATTCTATTACTTTGACTATTATAAAAATCCTAAAAATTCAAATAAAATCATAGCCAATTTATTTCCTATTATTTTTGTAAGTGATTTTCTACAAAAATGAATAGAGTTTAAAAATAATAAAAATAAAATTCTATTACTTTAGCTATTATAAAATCCCAAAAATCTAAATAAGATAGCTAACCCATTTCCTATTATTTTTGTAAGTAATCTTCTACAGAAATAAATAGGGTTTAAAAATAAAAAATAAATTCACCTTTGTAATAGAGATAATAATGAAAGATATTATCTTAACAATAAAAAAGATCAATAAAAATGTAATAATCTTTTTACATTTTAGAGGTGAATAAATACGCTCACACAAGGGGTGTAGAGCAACACAGTGATTTTGCACAAGTAATGCAACATATTAGAATAATTAGTCGGGACAAGAACATCTTGACGCTCGTTGAAGAATAACCAAGGTCGACATCAACATGAAGGAATATGTCGACTCCAAGAGATAAGAATATTATGATGTCCAAGAGAAGTGACATCTTAATGACTCGGTGTCATGAACAAGTAATTCATGACTATTTGAGCTAGTAAGACCGAACTCATCCGTCGATAAGTTTGTCTTCGGTTCATCTCCCGAGATTGTGAGATTGAATCGTTACGTAGTAGATTCATCCACAAAAGTGAATGTGAACCGTCCCGTAGTAGGTTCCTTCAAACACATGCCTCAATGTCAAGGGGCTTAGTGCTTCGAGGTTTGACTTTGTGCGCAATTGTGTTCCTAGGTTTATGAATCGGCTTAGTGCTTGGAATTCATGATCTAAAAGATCAGTGAGAAGAAACACGTGGGCCAAATCCACCCTTCTCCTGATTCACCAACCTCAAGATCAATCGGCTTAGTGCTTTGAGTTGTATTTTGTGTGATTGGTTGTTGACAAGTTAAGATTGAACCGTTCGTAGTAGGTTTATCTTCTAGATCAACCGAGGTTGAGTCGTTACGTAGTAGACTCACCTCAAATCCTCTCGAAGAGATTAATCGATCCCAGTAAGGTTATCTCTCGAAGTGGTAAAAGACGAACCGAACCGTAGTAGGTTCGTCTTTCATGGGATCAACTTTGAACTATTACGTAATAGGTTTATTTTCTAGATCAACCGAAGTTGAGTCGTTACGTAGTAGACTCACCTCGAACCCTTCCGAAGAGATTAATCGATCCAAATAGACGTCTTTCACAGAAATCTTAATCCAGTATATCATTTAACTATACTATTTGTAAATACCATAATACTTTGGTAATTAACTTGTCGTTTTCGAACTTCTATCTCATTATCTCTCGGTTTTCCGTCCCACGCCCGGCGTGAAGCGTTACACTTAGGACACTTATCCAAATCCATAATACTTTGTACTCATTCTCATTATCTCTCGGTTTAAATAATATGCAATCATTCGGACATGCATGAATTCTCACCACAATATTTTTTTTCACTTCATATGTAAAGTCTGATATTGAATTATTTTCTAGAAGCATTTCTTCTAAAAGTTATAATAAAGAGGTAAAACTTTTATCACTTCATACATTTTTAGCTTTCAATTTATATAATTTAAAAATTACAGATATTTTTATAAATTTTATACAATCAAGAAATAACGGCACATTAGAATCATTGCCTAAACTTTTAAAAAAATTTAGAAATATCAACAAAGTCCGCTCCAATATCATTCATAATTTCATCCAATTGTTGACTTTCTACATTGTCTATATCTTCTACATTTTCTATATTTTCATTCTCCAATACATCCCGTTCATCATTGTCTAAATTTAAATCATCACTTTCTGATTCATCTCGTATAATATTTCTAATATTTCTAATATTTTTTATATTATCAACAGTTTCAATATTTTCTCATTGCCGTACCTATCGGGTGTACCGATCCATAAACCAACTATGAATTAAATGATCTCTCACTTGTTTGATATTTCTAAATCTCCATAAATTTTGACAATCTTGACAAGGACAAATAAGTTTTGTGCACCTCTATTTCTCATATCCTCTGAGGCACATTCCAAAAATTCATCAATCCCTCTCAAGTATTCAATTGTATTCTTTTTGATTCTATACATCCAAGTATCGTGATCAATCTGTAAAAAAAAATATCATTCTCAAATTTAGGGTTTAGAATTTAGGGTTTTGGGTTTAAGGTCTACTTTTGGACCGGTCAACCACCCTAACTCACTTTTTGAATACTTTGTCTCATTACTGAACATACACTAGCCAATTTGGCATTTGAAAAAAATTCGACATTTTTTCCCCTATGCTCCCCGAGTACGTACCCATAAGAACAATAGAGAAAATACTGATCAAATTCTTTTCAAACACCAAATTGTAACTAGTATATGTTCACTATCATAAATGAGACAAAATATTCAAAAAACAGTCCCAAATCGGGGACTATTCGAGATTAATCTCTATTGGATTAATCTCGAATGAGTACCGATCTAAATTAATATAAATTTCAGTAGTTTGGTCTTATATGATAATACTATCAATTATACATATATAATTTCATTTATATATATGTAATAAATTTATGCAATAATTATATAAATTAATGGTCATTAAGATTAATAAGGATATTAATCTATAGAAATAAGAAAATATACTTAAATTTAAATTATGTGAAGAAGAACTACCTTCGAGAGATCAGAAAATATTGGTTATTGTAGCCGTGATGAATATTATGGTTGTTGTTGAATATTGTAGCGGTTGGTGAGAAGAAATAGAGAGCTGCTAATGGTGAATAGTGAAAATGAAGATGCGAGCGGCGCTGTGACGAGGAAAGAGCAAAATAACCTAATTGATTAGAGCCGATTTTTATTACCAAGTCAGGATGGAAAATTATTAAAATATTATAGAGGCGGTTATTAAGATAATCGGTTTTAGTTGTGCTTTTAGAACCGATTTTAATATAGTCGGTGTTAAGTTTCTAAGTGTTTAGCACCGGTTGTTTATAAAAATGGTTTTATAATTAAATTTTTAGCACCGGTTTTTGTATAACCGGTTTTAATCAAAATAATTGGAGCCGGTTTTTATATAACCGATTCTAATAAAATATTTATAACTGGTCATTTTATACAACCGGTTCTAATAATCTCAATAAAATTTATAAAACTGTCACTCTGATCCTTTAGTAGTTGTTTTTTAAGAAACCGGTTTTAAATAGTCGGTTCTAATTTTTTTTTCCTGGTAGTGAGAGCAAATCCGTTATATTTCTGAGCCTATAAGTATAGTAAATAGCTACAAAAACTTTCCCTTTTTAACTAATCCTACATTCTAGGTTCGACTCACTACACTGAACAACATTATTTCTCCGCCACATAGGATTTAAATGATTTTGGACTTCCTTGTCTTCATCCCAACGAACATATATTAATTTTCATGAAATATAATTAAATCGCTCGACCAACAATAAATCCATTTCATACCAAAACCCCTAAATGAGGTTCTCTATCTTACTAATTAACAATTGCACGATGACGATGCCTTACATTGACGGGCACAGAGACAGCACTCTTATTGCCACACAGGCATTGACTCGAAAGTTGTAGTTTATGCGCTGCCGTTCGAGATCGTTTGTTGTATTTGAAACTTTGAATTCCAGTGTCTCATGCCTCATGGCATTTGCACTTTGAAAAAGACTTGAACTCAACTTATGTATCGTTGCACATGCTTTCGGCTGTGAACGTATGTAATCGGGAATTCAGAGATAATGAATTCAATCCAATCCAAATATTCTCTGCTTCAGTTGTCCCTGCTGAGCTTCAAGGTTATTTCTTAGTATATATAATTAAGAACATGCAACACATATATAATCATGAATATATGAGTGTTTTTGTCTTGATTTTTCGGTGTCCGCATAACACGTTCCGATCAAAAAAAATTATCAAAAGTTATTTATATGGCCCAACGCGATTGGGTCTCATCGTGACCCAAATCTGTTTCGGAATCCTGTCAAAATCGTAAGTACAAAGGTTAACTGTCTGGTCGGATCTCGGTCCCGACAAGGCTATTACTAGTATCGGAGGAGGCCTATAAATAGAAGACTCAAACATATTAAGAGAGGGGATCATATTTTAGCTATTCACACACACACTCTTCAGAGATAGTTAAAGCTTCAGTATACTATATCTAATATCGAAGACTCTTATCAGTTATAATCATTTGAAGTTAAGGATATTGATTTTGATTGTACTTTCTGATTTTTCCCTATCTCTGCCTCTCATCACCCTTTCTTAAATTTTCAGATTTGAGTTTTGAAAATGAGTAAAATGAGAAGATAATGTAGAATGGGATAAGATTTATTATTATGAGATACGTTCGATTGGGAACATTAGATGAAGTAAAGTATGGATGATGAATATCATAAAAGTTCAGAATTTATAGATGTCACTTTTCTAAATTACTATTGATTACACCATTTAGTAATAATTTTAATGAAAAAACCATTAATAAAGGTAGAGGTGTTCTAATATATATTTTGACATAGATTATGAGGTGGAGTCCACTGACTTGTAGTAATATTTTTTGATAAAAAATGTTACTGAATGTAGATTCTCTAAAATTTCATTAAATAAGACAATTACTTACACTCCAGGTAGGGTGTGTACATGTGCATCACCATACACTTCACATTACAGTTATTAAATGATAGGTACTAAAAATCAGTTATGTGGCAGGAATTTTCTATATTCATGTAACATGAACCCATGAATTTTATTATATCATTATAATTAGCTATGAGCTACAAGATGATTTCCAATAATATAACTATTTTAAAGTTGATGTTCCATTCAACTGCGTGCTCTACTGCTCTGGTTCTATTTTGGAGTCAACGTTGTCAATTCAAGAGTCATTCGACTTCTCCAATTTAGCATTTCTTCTTTGACCCTGCGATTTTTCTTTTCTTTTCTTTTTTTCCACTTTCTGTATTAATTAACTTCATCAGGATTCAGCGTTCTTTTTCTTTTGCCTTCCCAATTTAGCATTTTATTTCTATGAGTACGATAAACTTTTGTTAACAAGGAACTGTGAAATTGTTGTCAGTTTATTGGTAATCACCCACACTATTTTTAATTTACCTTATATTGAATAGAGAGGGGTTTAATCTTAATAAATCAAATTAGGTAAAATGACTTCTCCAAATTGTTAATGATATTTTACATTTATTTGTCGAACGTAATTGCTAATTGTAGCATATAATAATGATGATGTAGATTTCACTATTGCGGTCTGTAAATACGTTTTAGACTTTTAGAATTATGTAAATGCGTCTTCATTCTACTAAGGGTGTTAATGGGTCAGTTCGGATCGGATCATCATTATTTTATTATTTTTATTGATCAATCCGATCCATTTAAAATCAGATCAATATTTTTTTTGTCCGTTCCAATCCGAGCCAAATAAAATAATTACATATTTATTAATTATTTTTGTATTTTTTAAGTAATTTAATATTAACTAATATATTATCAATATCAATTAGTTTATATATAAGTTTAATTAATATTAAATTATAAAATAAATCTAAAAATATATAATTAAACGAATTGGATTGAATCAAGTTTTGTCAACCACACCCATTCCAATCGCAATCGGTCTTCCAGCAACGTTCCGCAGACAACAAGACTTAAATTAATAGGACCAACAATCCACCAATTACCAATATCTAAATACACCTAATTAAACGGAGCAATAAATCACCAACCATCCATCAGATCAGAGACATATTAATTCTTAGAAAGGGCCAACAAACTACAACCAATAGTTACAAAGACCAACAAACAAACTATCAGAGGCACACCAATACTTAAATATATATGACCCAAAAATCATCAACCAATGATAATATATATATATATCAATACGTACGAGAATATTAATATTTGATTATGATATCATATAATATTTTGAAATGTATGATATTATCAATATCTGAGAATATTATATGTATGATACTTTGGGTTTTTTTATGATTTTAAACAAATATACAGTAATTGTATTATAGACAAGTAAACAGCTTTAAAAAAAATTAAATCCACAAAGGGGATTGGACGGTCATCCGAACCCTTTAGTCAATTGTGGTATACTTAGCTGGCCCTATAATGACTATTCTATTATTGTCATTATTTATTACCACATCTTCGTATTTCTTCGGTTACGTTATTATTTGTTTCGACCTTAGTTTTGTTATTTACTATTGATGGTCTCGATGCCAACAAATTTGACTTCCAAATTGTGATACAATTAATTACAGTTCACGTTTTCTCAGGTTGCCTAATCTATATGTTTAATACTCTTTTTTTTTCTTTTTCTTTTTTTCTTTTTTTGCCTTCTTCCGTGTGGAGAGTGTTTGATCAAATCAAATGTCTTCATTAGCAATTAGTCGAAATTGCCTTTTTATTTATGTGCCTTTTAGTTGTTGAATGTTACTAGTGTCAGTATCACGGTCTCCAATTTGAATGTTCTGACTTATAGCGTATTTATGAATTTTATACTACGTATGGACAAGGAAGATTGAGTGTATTATTTTATCGGAGAATTTTGTTCGCCTAATTAGACCGCACAAATTGGGGAAATGTCTCCGAACCTTCCTAATTTTTTTTTGCTCGTGACAAATTTACCTTCAAACTTTAATTTGGATAAATATCCTTTTAAACTACATAATTGGTGCGAATTTCAACCCCAGCAGTTAATCTTAAATATTCCATTTTGAGATGTGAAAAGACCAAAATACTCTTATATACATTGACATAATATTTAAAGTATTCATGTTTCTTTAACTTTTAATTTATACAATTTCGATAAGTATCTAAAAATATGGACACTTCATTAAATAGTCCCAATACATATTTTATTTGCTATGTTATTTATAATTTGATTTTATATACCTTTTTTCTTATGAAAAACATATAGTTAAGTAAATAATTGATATCGATAAAACTATATTTATTCAAATATAAAAAGTGACAAAGATCATGAAGTAAAACTAACTATCAGCTTAAATTGGAAATGAAAAGTACAAAATTATAAAAAGAATTGTTTATCAATTTTTGTTGCTTTATGAATTGTATACTTTTTTTAAAAAAAATAAAACAACGCATATAAATTTAAGATAAAAGTTAAGTGTAAAATATTAATTTTATATTAAAATATTGAATTAATTTCCAATATTTTCTGAAAATTTTATCGGCTTTTTGTAAATTAAAATATTCACAAATGAGCTCCAATATGAAATGCAATTTCTTTATCATTAGACTATACTGATTCTCGGCTTATCATAATGTTTTAGTTTACTATTGTAATAAATAATTGTCCTTAAGTTTGTGGCATTTCCTAAGACTAACTAGTAAAATTTTGTTAAACATTTGATTTTATTAGAATTTTTTTTAGTTGCAAAAGAGTAATTAAATTCTATTATTTTATGACTCATTGGCAACAACGCCAATTTTCACAAGAAAAAATTGGAGGCAGCCAGGCAGGCAGGCTACATAAAATGAGGAGAATTTATTCAACAGTGAATTTAAAACATTTTGCTTAAAATTAAGCTCTAATTTTAATGTGTTTTTATTAATATCCGTTTGATGTACACGTATCTAATATCGCATGTTATGTTATAATTAGTTGGTTGCCAACAAAAAGTTGAGCCCCGTCTACAACATATTCACTTGACAATTTTGATAACAATTTTTTTTTCAAATCAATTAGTAAAAAGTAAAAATAAGATATTATCCGCATGTTCTTAATTGTGTATGACATTTCATGGAAAAATTGTTTGTCCTCTGACATTTTGTAGAAAGCTATTAAATATAACCTCTTGTAAATTTTATGTTTTTGATAGATGATATAACTTTTGGAATTTACAATTTTTCATGTCCCCTATTTACACAAAAATATTAATCACGTTCGAGTTGTCCAATTTCCAAATTAAGAATTATTCATAGCATCTTTGAAAAACTATCAACTTAACATATTTAATACTGAACCACCACGATTATTAACAGGATTTGTATTTCCATTTTAGTGTTTTTCAATACATGAGAATTTTGACATCAAAATACCCATAAAGGGGCTACGACAGCTATATAGAACAGTGAACATGAAAAAGTTGAAAACTCGGTATGAAATAAAATGTTTCCCTAATAAAATGTTTCCCTATATAAAATGTTTCCCTAGAAAAAGACGAAATAAAATGTTTCCCTAATACGGGCTTTATGGTATCGGACCAACTCAGAAAAGCCCACTTTGTATTTCAAACATTTTTCTCCAGAATAAATTACACTGATATAAAGGGCTTTTATGGGTAATTCTGGTATTGCGATAATCATTTACACTTGGTAAAATTTTCTTTTGACGGAAACTATAAACTCTTGCAGCCTTACTTAAAATTAGAATTGATGATACTCATTCAACTTTGCGTCATTCTTACTCTTTTTTTAAGATATGATTCAATTGGGACTTGTTTCCATGTATCTCCAGTCATATCATTATTATTTTCGCTTTAATTTTAATCCGTTTCCATTTGGCTAGTACACTTCCCTTCTCTTTTTTTTTTCTTTTTAACTTTGTGATTTTTTTATGACAGAAATTTTCTTATATTTGTCCATGATGATCTTAGAATTCGATTCAAAACTTCAACTCAGATTAATAATCTTCAAAATTAATAGACCAAGTCCAGCCAACACCAAATATACAGTACTTCTTTTCGGTGGAGTATTTCGTTTTAGGTGGGATCCTTCATAATCATTTATTATTTATTGTGATAATTTTGATAACCAACTTGATAATTATTTATTTTTGATAATTTTAATAACCAAATTTATAAAATTCATAGAAAATCTTAAAATTTGAAAAACCTTACAACTAGATTTTTAAACTATGGATTGTTTGTGTTCAACTTTCATTACAATTTGAGTGTCATTTGATATTTCGTTAGACGATATCACAATTATATGATAACTTTAACTAAAGTAAATAATTTTTGATAAAATAACAAATGATATCGAATGATTTCGCATTTTTTTAGGCGGAAGATAGTATTAAATTTGAAACACAATAAATTCATATATTAATAGGTTTTTTTGTTTGAAGTTGGTTGTCAAAATAGTCAAAAAAAAAAAATAGTTGTCAAGGAATCCACTCTTTTCTTTTTCATACAAAGACGGATATGTAATTTAATTTCAAATGTTCATAATTTTTTATTTAAATTATGAACCTTTAACCTTCTATAAAAAGTTGTGTAACGAAATATTATCTTCATTTCAAGTTTGACCATCTAACTATTTACTTATTTTCAAATTCAAAGTCGAGTCAATATCTTTATTTATGAAAAAAAAATATTATCTGAAGATCAAACACAGATGAAAGTTCGTTATAAATTTTTCAAATTGAACGGTTTAGCCCCATTTTATTATCTAAACTACTGTTTATTTCTTCTCTTAAAAATCTGATGCACATTTCTCAACCTAGTAGCATCTTATTCATAAATTCGACGATCAAAAACATCTCAAAAAGTACGTGTACAAATCTCGAAGAGATAAAATTAATTTGCGTTGTTTGATCTTGACGAGCAGGGACCTACTCATTTCTTTTATGAGCAGCAAATCTCCATCTGTTCTCTTCTTCTTGTTTTTTTAGAAAAATGTCAGTTTTGTTTGAGCATAATAATGATAAAATGAGCAAGCGGACAATTTTGTTTTTTTTTTGGTCTAACAAAGACGGCGTTTTTGTTCAAAGTTTTGGGTTCTTTGAAATATGGCGTTTTTGTTCAAATTGGTCACATCTTCATCGTTTTTCCTTTGTTTAGATATTTCCTCATTAAATTATTTAAATTAATATTTATCCATACATTTATTGTTATTTAAATATTCATTCAGGAAACTGATTTGAATTAAAACATCTTAATTAAACTTAATTGATTTAAATAAATGGACCAATTCGCCCTTTTTTCTATTTTCTATGTTACACTCTCCATTTCCACCACGGCCAATGCTCTTTCTCGCAACTTTTGAATTGGCGACAAGGAGATGATTCAAATTGGTAGTGTCACATTGGAGTGGAGACATTGTTTAATTGACGTCCATTCAATGCTCGATATCAACATATTATCACACAATTTCCTCTTTTATTATTTAATTTTCCTGCATACCTTGACCAGACGACGAATCCTAGTCTGAAGTACTCTCTAAATTTTCTTAAATTGTTACTGATTTACTGTTACAGACAGTGGTGAAATAGAAATGAGCCGTAAGGGACTTATCAGTAGGTCGCCTTGCACCATCACAAGTTATATTTTAAGTTATAGGGATATTATTATATTAAAATATTTGAACTTTTATGTCAGTTTTGACAACCCTTTCGACATTTTTCTTTTATGTGATTTTAAACTAGATAAAAGAATATTGATTTAAAACACTTAATGAATATAGTTGGAGTAGTTAAAATATTTCTTTTCCTCCTTGACACTTTTGCTTTTGTATGTTTCGTAATTAGTTAATCCATATTTGTATTAAACAGCTCTCTTTTTGTGCCACAGCGTATACATTGAGGATGTAGAGAGACACACATAGGGTATGTGACTAATGTGAGTGAGCAATGTGAATTGATTGCGCATGATTATTTTGGCTAGCATTTTTTATTTCTTACATCGAGAGACTGTCTGCAGAGATAATTATTAGATGGTTGCGAATTTCTATAATTTCAAATTAATTAGAACAGGAGGATTTGGATTAGCTGATTTTCATCTCCAATCGATTTGCAAATTGATTTTTCTAATTTCTATGCGGCACTTTCAATTCTAATGTTAGAGACAAAAGCTATTCAATGCCAAATTAATTAGGTTAGGCCTTTGGCCTGAATGTATTAATTTCAAAGACGAAAAATGTATGTGTGAACTTGAAATTTTGCTAAACTCAAATCAATAATTAAGTTCTATTAAAATATTGCATTGGTCCCACTCTTGAAAGTTGAAAAAAAAAATCTAGCGCCGGAGCGACTTTCAATTGATTAAGTGAAATTTCTTAGACAGTTGATATGGATTTTAAGCAATTGTTGGATAGGAAATGCTCTTAATCGGATATATCCATCTAGGCAGACAATGGCTGATCTTAGAAGGATCGGAGGGGAATTTTAGGGGTTTTGAGATTATCACTTCATAAATTTCAAAAAAATTCAAATGACACCTTGCAGCACAGTAGGGAAGAAATTCTTTAAGACATAAATTTTATTGTCAGACTTCTTTTTCAAAGTTGGTAGTTGCATGTTAATTTTTTTTTTAAAAAAAAAGTGGTATATATCACCTGTTTCATTAGAGAAACATATTGTTTTTATACCACACCCCGGTACCGTAAGTACAAAATTACCCCGGTACCGTAGTTGCATATCATTTTGTCCGTTGAAAAAAAAATTCCCACGCAGGACATCGATCTAATCTTGTATCAAGATGTTGTTTAAAATTCAGTAAATGGTATTTGTTTTGTCCAAGATACCCGAAGAATTCAAAACAACTTACAAGATATAATGCTAAATTATTTTAATTTAAATTTTGTGGAGCTTATGACCCATTATTTTAAAATGTGACTACATGGATGCTTATACGGTCCGCTTATACTTATGTGGTGCGATGTTACATGTATAAGAGTATATATCCTAAATCAGAGATGAGAGAAACCTAAGTAGTTTGATGTGAGCACTGCAAGCTTAAGAGATACAAAAGAGATGATTGTTGGTTCCTTCACCCTCATCTCCGACCAAAGGGGTCGAAGAGGCAAGGAGATCAAAGACAGGGCGAGCGATTTCAACGAGAATAGAAGAAGGGTTTCACTGTCGAAACAAAGAAAAGACGGAGCAGGTCAATGAATGGGTAGAGAGTAACTCAGCGATAAAAGGTGACTCCAGCGACTCCACTCAAACAGATCACATGAGGCAATTAATAGAGCAGTTATCGATGTTGCTAACTAAAAATAGAGAGCAAAAGACATCTAGTACATCTACAAACCATGTTATTTCATCAAAAATATGAACTAGTTTTTAGATTCGGGAGCAACCGATCTCATGACCAAAAATGAAAATTTACTTGTTAATTTTAATAAAAATAATATAAAATAATATGTGACAGTTATAAATGATGAGAGAATGAAAATTCTAGAAGATGGTTGAACCAAAGTTTTTTTCAAAAGTAATTCCAAATATTTTGCTTGTCAAAAATTATGCATCAAATTTATTATCTATTACTATTAGAAAATAACAAGTGAGTTGAATTGTAAACTTATTTTCTCATCAAAAAACATGATTTTTCATGAATTGATATTGAAGAATGTGATTGGTGAAGGATTAATGAAAAATAAACGTTATTATTTATATTAAGAAAAATTCAAACTCAATATTAGACGGGAAGATCAATTGAGCACTCTTTGGTATAGAAGAATTGGTCATTCTTCCGATAAAGTTCTAAAAAATCTTTTTAATTTTTCTAATTTAGATAATAGTAATTGTGAAACTTATAAATTAGAAAAATTTACTAAGTTACCTTTTAATTTATCTACTTATAAGAGTGACATATATTTTGATTTAATTCACTCGGATATATGGGGCTCGGCTCCTATTGTATCATTTAATGAATATAAATATTTTATTTTGCTCCTATTGTATTATTTAATAAATATAAATATTTTGTTTTATTTATTGATAGTTTTTCTAAAATAATGTGATTATATTTATTTAAAAAACAAAGGTGAAGTTTTCTTACAATTTCAAGATTTTTATAATTTTATAAAAAACCAATATAATACAAAAATAAAAGTGTTTAGACCCGACAATGGAACCAAATTTATAAATTAAATTTTTGCTAGTTTCTTCAAATAAAAAGGGATTTTGCATCAAATGTCATGTGTTTACACTCCTGAACAAAATAAAGTTTTCAAAAGAAAAAAATAGATATTTATTAGAAATGACACAAGTTTCATTATATCAAAATAACATTCTAAAAAATTATTGGTTGAATGTCATTCTCACTTTCATATATTTAATTAGCAGATTGTCAAGTGCTAATTTGGATTCGAAAATCCATTAGAGATCCTTTATCAAAGAAAAATCATCATTAATCATTTAAGAGTTTTTGGATGCGCGTGTTATATTTATAATGACAATAAACAAGTTAAATTAGATTTTAGAGCAATCAAGATTATTTTCTTAGGTTGTTATACCACTCAAAAAACGGTTACAACTGTTACAATCCAATTAATAAAAAATTTATATTTCTATAAATGTAAAATTTCATGAAAATGAGTCTTTTCTTTAAGAAAAAATTAAATGATTACAATGTGAAATAACCATCAAATCATATTTCATTCTTTCAAGAACTCGAGATCAATGAAAGAATATTACAAATATAGCAAGAAATTGAAGATGAACAATTAGAGAAAAATTCTCAAAGTGATGAACAATTAGAGGAAGATATTGAGAAAATATCTCTACGAAGATCAACTCGAGAAGTCCAATCCTCTACTAGATTATAAGACTTTGTAACCTATACAGTAAATCAAAAATTTCTTTTTATGATAATATTTCAATGGCCCATAGAGCATATTTGACCTCACTCTTAAAAGAATAATCGATACACTATAATGAGACCATTAGAAATCCAAAATGATACAATGCAATGGAAGAGGAATTGAAAGTACTTGAAAAAAAAATGAAATTTGGAAAATTATGAAATTATCAAAAGATGAGAAGTCGGTCGGGTGCAAATGAGTTTACAAAATCAAATACATGAAACCATAGAAAGATATAATTCAAGATTAGTAGCAAAAGGATATACTCAAACATCTGGTATTGACTACTAAGAAATATTTGCACCTGATGGTCAAAATGAATATCGTTAGAATTCTTTTATCCATAGTGGTAAACCAAAGGAACACTCGAGGAAAAGGTATAACATTACCACCCAAGAAAGAAAAAAATCCTAACTTATTTTGTATGTTACTGAAATTGATTTATGAATTAAAATAATTTTCAAAGGCATGGTATGAAAAATTGAACTCATATTTAATTTCTTGTGGTTTTATAATTAGCAAAGCCAATCATTCTTTATTTTGCAAAATAAAAAATCATGTTACTACCATAATTTTAGTTTATGTTTATGATATAATTGTCAGAAAAATAATTTAGAAGAAATAAGAAATGTCAAAAGAAAATTAAAGGAGAAATTTAATATTAAAGATTTAGGATTATTAAAGTTTTTTTAGGCATTGAGATTATGCATTCTGTAAAAGGACTTTTTATTTCTCAAAAAAAAATATTAGATTTATTAAAGAAAATTGGGTAAATTAGGGTGTAAGCCGACTTTAACCCCTATGGATAGCAAATATAAATTGAATATTGAGGATGATAAACCTTTAGAAGAAATTAACTATTTCATCAATTAGTGGGTAAACTAATTTATTTTATCGTAACTAGACCCAATATTTCATGTTCAGTTAGTCAAATTAGTAAATTTATGTATTTACCTAGTACATATCATTTAGATGTTACTAATAAAATTTTAAGATATGTTTTATCACCTCAAATTTGAGTCGAGGGTGTTGAGAATAATTAAAAATAATTGGTTAAGTTAGAATTTTGAGCTTCAAAGCCTTATATTATGTCATTATCGGCCCAAAGATGAAATAACAGGGAGCTACTAAATTAAGCAGTCCTAAAACCAGTCATCTCATATTACCATGATGTATTACCGTTGGCAGCTAGCTAGCAACGGGTATAAACCCAGTTCTATTCAAACTCAGAATAGTAATAATTATTCATCATTCGATATTTCTTTATTGTTCTACCCTTTCATCACATAACTTTCTTTCACACAACACAATTCTTCAGGAAGCAAAACCAAGAAATATTCAGTTCCCAGAACACATTTCTGACTCATTTAAGAAAATACATACATTATTTTCAGAGGAGTTTATATTATCTAAAATATCTATAATAGTACCATAATTATAACACATGATTTGAATCATTATAATATCAGTATAACATAAAGGAAAAAGACCACTATAATATCACATAGGATCTGACACATCCAATTTGAATCAAACAGATCAAATAATGTGTTATTACTATAATTATGGTCTTGACTGCCAGTTGCAACTGCATTAAAAAAAAAAACAGTTGTATTCACAGACTTCTACCCCGGGCTCAGAGCCCAAACCATCATGGATCAGTCTCTATTCCAAGCGCATCAACAAATCTTTTCCATGGTACAAAATAGCAATCAGTCTTTTTCATTTATGTACCTTTTATTGTTCTTTTGCTGAACAGGTCAATTAAGAAAATGCCACATAAACTAGTGGAGGTTGGAAGAAGAGCGTGGGCTTTGAAGCGTTCAAAGGTTGATGTGGCTTTTAAAAGCCCGTAAAGAGCTTTCTTATATATAATATCGTATCATATTATTTCCAACGTGACCCTTGATAAGATATACACGAATGCAGCTCTTCGCAAAAAGACAACTTTTCACTTTACTTTTTGGACCTCGCAAAGACGCCAGGGAGAAAAATAATATTGTCATAAAAAATAAAAAATATATGTGGGCTTCATAATTTTGTTGGTCGTTCTCGGATGTGAATAAACGAGCAAAAAGGACCTAAATATCTCAAAATTTGAGTGCTGTGATGACAGCTCATGACGTTCATAGAATTTTATGGACTTGCTAATTGACTTCATAAATTATTTTCAATATTCTCCATTCTCTTTCAGATAATTTAGTCATAATCTATGTTGATGAAAGATGATAGCTCTTCTTAGATATCAAAAAATATAATAAAACTTGTAAAGATCCATAATTATACTTTTTATCTTGTTTAGAAATGAAAAAAAAAAGGAAAAAAGAACAAGAGGAAGAAGCCAGGATGTTTTGCTAATGCAGCATATGCAAATAACATAACTACACAAAAATGTTAATACCACTTGTGAATTATACAACATACGAGACACAATAATTCACATCATTCCCGCTTACAAATAGTAAATGGAAACCTCGAGAAAATTTCAGCAAAAATAAACTAACTGTACAGTTCACCATCTCTACGTATTCTGGAGAATTAAGAAAAGATAATTAACAATTAATCCGACCTAAAATACTAAATAAAGGACTACTGATATTGGAGAAGTCCTGGCCGGCCAGATTCCGCGATATTGTACAAACTTGAAGTTACGAAATGAAAATTTAATAAGTTGCTGGTACAGAGCAACTAAAATGAAAATTTAAGAAGTTCGATGAAAGGCAGAGTTAATCTGCACTAAACATACTTAGCATGTGAACCATTAATGAATCGACTAATTAAGGCTTGGAATTAGGAGGCTGGTTCTTCTGGTACAGTTGCTGGTACAGAGCAGCTATCCTGCTGTATGCATCCATGCTGACTGATTGCTGAAAATGCATATAGAACTCATAAATTGTATTTTTTTTTTTAAAAAAAAATAGGGGGCAACTAATGTAATCCATGAAATTGATCTCTGATCTAACTATGACATGGAAATAGATACAGTGTATGAACTAATAAGAAACTTGAAATATCTAAGATCTTGTGAATAATATGGAACCAGAGGTCTAACAGAGGCCAACGCTCCAGAATAAAATATCAAAGTTGAGAAAGGGACAACACAAAGTGCTTATTACAGACTTGTGAGACCCAATAACGAAAGCGGTGTGTATTCAATATCTTTCTTTTTCTGGATCTAAATTGTGTCTCATTAAATAATATTCTCTTAAACAAAATTATCTTCTCATGGTATTAAATTACTAACTTGACAGAATGAATTTAATCCATTATATTTACACTGTAAATGGTGTAAAATATTAATACAAGGAAACAACCGAGGGCGCGACCCTTGATATCAGACTTAGGATGTGGTTATCGGCCTGGTACCAGACCAGTGACATCTTATGACAAATTTGGAAACACATACGTACACAATGCACTCAGATGCAGCAATTGGAGAACTATGTTTACGACAGTCAAATTGGTCGTAAATAATTCAGCCATAAAATCAAAATTATGCAAGAACATATAAAATGAATGGAGAAAGGAAAAGAGAAAGGACAAAAAAGGATCGAGATGAGGATAGACCTTAACTACCACCACCCTATGTACTGTTAGGCTAACATGTTAAAACCATTGCAAATTCTCTTTGTTTGTTATATGAATAAAAAAAATCAATTAAGTTAGAGAGGGAAGAGCAAAAACCTGAGCAGCTTGGCAAGCAAGGAATGCAGAGAAAGGGTCTGAAGTCACGGCACTTCCAACAGCTTGTTGTTTTAACCTATCACTAGAGCCATCCCATCCAGCTGCATTGAAAGGGACAAAAGCCGACGGGTGGAGAAGCGGTGGTGTTGGCATGCCAGAATACCCAGCTGGTTGGCTCATTGAGCCAAGATTCACCATGGGGTGGCCCACGCCCATTCCCATCTGGGCCATCTGTGCCATCTGCGCCATGTTGGCCATCATCGACATCTGAAGTGGCGGCATTGTAGGCATTGGCATCATCATCTTGTTCATCATGCTCACTTGCACTTGTAGCTGCTTTAGGTAGTCTATCACCTCATCCAGCATCGATGCTTTGTCCGTCTTTTCACATGTCAAAATCGATCACAATGAGTTAAATTTTTCTGCTTACAAGGGATCTATCAAGACCGGATGATTATTTTGACCTGAGTATACTTACCTTGCTTGAGTTGGGAACAAGCTTCTGTAGAGTTTTCATCTTTTGGTTGATCCTGTCTCTTCTTTTCTGCACACATTAATGGAATGATTTGTTGACATATTATCTTCAAATTATTTTCTTTGGAATACAAAAATAGGGCCCAATAAATAAGATTAGAAAATTTTCACCAAGATTAATATATTCTTATCTTCAAATGCATATTGTCTTTTCTTTTCCTCTTTCATCCTTTATCTATGCCCTTCTATGCACCGGGCGGGGCTTAGTGTTAGGATTATGGGTTGTGGCTCCCTTTCAATTTAAAAAATACATAAGAGC
The DNA here is from genome assembly GCA_037127355.1 of Schoenoplectus tabernaemontani. Classification (NCBI taxonomy): domain Eukaryota; kingdom Viridiplantae; phylum Streptophyta; class Magnoliopsida; order Poales; family Cyperaceae; genus Schoenoplectus; species Schoenoplectus tabernaemontani. The sequence goes on from CM073754.1 coordinate 2,002,359, forward strand.
CTTTATATTTCAAGTCTAAATTATATTGGATCTAAACATTGTAGCACAGCCGGTCCCCTCTTACATTTGTAATCAAGCTCCGCCATTGTTTCTATAAACCATCGTACCACAGGGAGATATGAAGGGCTGTGGGGAAATCTAAACATGAATTTTGATGTATGAAAAATTACTTATTGTTAAATAAGAACTAGTGATTGGTGATTGGATGGTTCACAACAAAAAAAAACGTAAAGAGCTTTTTGAGTTCAACAATTTGTGAGAATTTCCCAGACAACTTAAGTTCCCAAAATCTGATAATTTAAGTCACATAACAATGTAATTTCCTCATTGCTCAGCGAACATGTTGTACCACCACATGCACTAGTTGCATAATGGAGACATGCTGCAAAGTATGATAGGCCTATGTCCAGACTATTGATTATATGAGTATCATGAAATGGATTGTAATTGAGATACGAAATTATGCCACCGCTATCTAGCGTAGCTGGAAGTGACACCAGTCCTCTAGAGGGAGGACAGGAGTTCGAATCCCGCTTGGGAGCGGGTTAGGATAGAATTGGTTTGTTGAGTAGCCTACGGGCTTGTTCAAAAAGAAATATATGAATTCATGTTTTTTCTAGAATGCATGGTCCTCAAATTTGGATCAGTTGCCATACTTTTCTATGCAGCAGAGTGCCATAGATTTTTCCCTCTCATGACATTGGCCCCACAAAAATAAAGCCCGCCTTAATTTTGAAGTTGATTAGATTAGAAGCACTGAAGATCCAGATCCATCCAATGTTTGCAGTTGATTAGATTAGATTCATTATTGGGAGAAAATTTCAAGGCAACTGATACAAATTTGGTGCAAAATTAGCCAACTCTGCCTTAACTATTGTACTATTTTCAATCAAACATAAAGGACCACATGCTGATGTAACAAACTCCTCAGATAACGAGAAAATAAAATATGTATAATAACATAAAATTTTGGTAATTAAATTTTTCTTACACGCTCGGATTCATTGTGCACAGCCGCTGCTCTACTTCTTTTTGTTGATATGGAAGCTCTTCCTGTGTCCACTTTTGCCTCCATGTTCTCTTCCTCGTCACAAACCACATCTCTCTAAAAAATAAATAAATAGAGATTAACAAAAAGTTTGAATGGTCTTACGTCCCATGCAGATGTTTACATTAGATCATTCAACACATATAGATTGGAAACTTGTGTAAAGCATGACGATGACACAAATGAAAATTTTGTTCATAAGACTGAATTATTGCCTTAGATCTCTCGCTTTGACAAATGGAGTCGTTCGCACAGCCGCCCCCGATACTAGCATTCTCTGTCAGATCTGGCGAACCGCCCCCTTCCCCATCCAAGAGCGAAAGTGAAGTTGAGTTATTAGTCGTGGTCGTAAACCCCATGTCCTCACCAGCACTGGTACCACCGCAAGTATCCAGTGTGACTAACATGCTCTCTCCTCTCCCTGGTGCAGCACTCCCTTGACTGGCGCAAACTCTGCCATCCTCCCCCACCAGTCTCGCCCGTTTTCTCACCACCATGGACGGCTCAATGTCATCTCTAGTGCATGGTACCAGCAAGTCAACCGCAGCTTGTGCAGCGTGAACTGTGCTAGTCCACGGTGTGAATTTTGTACCAGGCAGCAGGGCTGGGGGCAGCATATGACCACGTGTTGCTTCGTTCACGACCTCCTCTAATGTGCCACCTCCGGACATCCGCTGCTTAGCCCATGTGATGCCTGTTGCAGAAGGAACTGTTGCCGGAGCATTTGTGATGGTAGGGTACTTGGGCATGGCCTTGATGATACGCGGTGCACCAAGTCCATGAGACAAGATGTTGCCGTTCTCCCATGTCAGCTCAGCCACCTCAAAGTCGGACATGTGCACGGCGGGCCCAGACAAGAGGTTATGGTGCGACTGGATATCAGGACGCAGTCGGGGGGGAGGATTGGGATCATCCAAGTCCCAGCTGGGCACACACTGGTTCATCTCTTTAATTAATTAATTATATAGTAGAGTTCATAAGTTTAGATAGGCGCTCAGTAGTGTAGCTGTAGGAAGCCGATGATTATGATGAAAGCAATAGAGAAGGGATGTGGTTGGATGACGGGGGGTTCAAGGTATATATGTGGTGAGAATTAAGAGATGATAAAGGTGCGAGGGGAGGAAAGAGGCTTGGTGTACAGTGAGGAGAGAGGGACGGGGGAAGAAGTGGAGGTGGGGAAGGCAAGTGGGGGATTGAGTTGAGAGAAAGGGGCACGTAGACCATGTCGACGCCACATGTCGGGGAGATTGCGAGTTCCCCTTCCACCTCCTCTTATTTTTTCCTTCATTTAATTTTTAATCCATGAAGGCAGTACGACTATGTAACAGGCTAACAGCATTCAATTGAATCCCCCCCCCCCCCCCCCCCCCCACGGAGTAAAACCGGGGGCCGAAACAGGCGGATACATGAATCATGATACAAGTCTAGCGTCACTTTCCCACTTGCTCCTGAGATTATTATAAAAGCTTGGAACTGGATGTTTGTTTTCTTGCCTTTTTGATCAAGTGTAATGTTAGGAACTTAGGCGGTGCATGAACGGTGTTGAAAGATAAAGATGTTATCTATTTGACTATCTGGATACATGTTAAAGAAGGCTCGGTTAAGGCCTCAGGTTCATACTGAATGTTTGCTGCTTGTATTATAATTGTAAACACTGAAATCTCCCTTCAGTAGAACCCATCAGGCCCAACGCTTTGATTTCCCATCCAATTCACTATGAAAGCGACGAAAGCCCAACTCCATCCCTCTCTAATCTTTAGTCCCTACAATGCTCGCTTACCCGTTGAAAAAGGATAAATATTTAATGCTTCAAGTTCTATGCTCCATCTTTAGTCCATACAATGCTCGCTTACACGTTCATTATGTGTAGAAGATTATGCAAACGGCTCTAGAGGATTCGAAGTTTCCTACTCTATTGGGGTCAGAGCTCATCAATGAAAGTATGAAACAAGCTTGGCAGTTGGCCTATGTTTCGATGTAGTCTCAAACGCGGTTCTCTCTTTTAAGCTCGTTTGTATAAGTGGCATAATACTGATGTTTAGTTCTTTCGGATGGTGACAAATGTCAATGATGAAATTGACTATATTTCATTCGTTTTTGGTCCTCTTTTTGTTTAATAAATAGGCTTTCAAATCTCACTACTATTTTTATGAGGGCCTAATGGTAGTACCATATTTCAAACTCCAGCGCGTATCAGTATGGTCTCTTGCTCCAGGACACTGGGTTCGATACCGGTTTGGTATACTTGCGGTATCAATATGGTCTCTTCATTGAAATCCAACCTCACAAAACTGTTTTGTCAAAAAAAAAATAAAGATTATAAATATCTTCTGAAAATTCATAAAACTCTTTTTTATGTTTTCTTACGTTCAAATGGTATAATATTAATATGAGTTGCCTCCAATATTGCCATGATTGACATCACATGCCTAAGGTTGACAGCTGAAGTTACATAGTAAATTGTACCGTACAAGAGTACGATGACAGGACATTGTAAGCTTCACGCCATCCAAATGAACTGTTCTTGAGGACACCATATCACCACAACAGAATTTGAATAATATCATCAGTTAAGACCAGCATAGTAAAGGGTCAAATTGTAAAAAAATAAATAAATAACATAATAAATTGGAAGGAGAATTTCTATAAAAATTGACATTAATACACGATCATCCCGACCAACCTCACATAAATCTCCAAGCAAAAACACTATCTACCTACTAAAAATCTGCCCATATTTCTTAAACAAAGTCTCAAAATCAGCTATTTATCCCCCAAATGAGCACACATAAGACTACCAAAAAACAAATTATAATTCTGACCAGCTCTACTTACTGTCCTGGGTTCACAGCGGTGGCACCACCGAACCCCATCTTTCTCCCCAAGGCTGCCAACTGGTCAACAAATTCCTTTCCATTTAAAATCTCAGTAGTGCCATATACCACGTGCTTGGTTGGTTGTGAGCTCTGGGCCAGCTCCATTAAACTCCTATATTCCACATAGTTCCCACCACCTATCATAAACACAATAGCATCTCTAAATGGGCCTCTGAATTGCGCACCAGTGCCCGCTCTGGGCGCTCGTGGGTCAAAAAAGAGGTAAGAATCCACCTCCATACCTGGTTTCGCCTCCATCAGTGCATCAACTGTGCGTGTCAATGCCAGCTGGCGGCCAGCAGACAAGAGATTCTTCATGCCAGCTGTCACAGCACTGATTGACTGGCCATACAACTTCTCAGCCCAGTCAACTATGTTGCTTCGGCTGGCCACGCTTGACGAATTTGTAAAGGATGCATTTAAGGACTTGATTCTCTTGACATACTGGTATGCACTTATTTCAACCTCTGACTCTTTTAGAGCAGTTTCAATCATCTCCAGTTCAGATGGCACTGGTGACTCAAATGACAAGAGGTAAGTTATTGCCAACCTCAGCTTATCTTCTTTCGTTCCCTTTCCTTTCAAAAGAGACAACAAAACACTCCTGTCAACACTCTCTTTTGCCAACATGTCACTCTCACAGTCGCAAAAGCCATCAAGTGACCTCTCTTTTATCTGACCCAACAAAAACGTTGCAATATTTGTGTGCTTATCTATCATGTTCTTTCTCTCAGTTAACTCAGGAAGGGAATTGACAGCATTCATTAAATGCTTGGTGTTGCCTATCAAATCTGTGCCCTCGAATTCAACCCCACCTTGGCCACCGGTTCTTCTGTTCACCTCATCTACATCCTGTTTGTATGCTTTCAGTTGCATTTCTATCTCCTCTGCCACTTTGGGGAAAGGTGACCAGCTATTCACTGCCCAAAATGAATCTGAATCATCCAACTCATAGGATTTCATCGCATTGCCTGGTGGCATATTGACCCGGTTGAGCTTCAAACCAAGAATGTCATGTACAAGCGGTCGGTAGCTCCAGTCATGTTGTATACCAACCGAAAGCTCAAAGTTACGGTCAAAAATGCACAAGACTGGTCTTTGAAACGAGGTGGCCAGGCCACTTTCAGTGAACAAATTAGGTTTTGAAATCAAATGGTCACGAAGGCGGGCATCGAGTGCTGAGGCAACCATTTCAGCAGGTCCGCCTCTAGCACATCTAATCACTGGTACAACACCCAGAGTGGCAAGAACACACAAAATACCTGACACAATTTTCTCTATTATTGCCTCGATTTCCTGGTCACCGGATTTGGGGTCATTCAGCTGGAGATATGTATCAGCCTGGCCTAGAGAAAATAGTGACTCCTCCAGGGAAATAAATTCAAGGTATTGATCATACAGTTTCGCTATCCGTGCTGCAGAGTCTGTCTGCACAGTTCTCAAAGCGAGTTGGTCAAGTAAGGGTCTCGAAAGGGAGGAGGAGAAATTCAAATGGAAGGAATCATACAAGGGAGCAGAAGCATCTTTTGCAACAAGGTCAATATTCTCTGGGGTGGCGCGAATGAAGTATACAGCTGGTACACCTGGTACGGGCTGACGTGGCTTCTCAATTGGGAGGTAGAGAGTCACACCATGCTTGCGTAAATCATTCACCCGGATTAAAGGGGAGATTATGGAGCGGCAGAATGAATCCATGATCAGAATTTTGTAAATTTCTTCTTCATTTTCTGCTGGGGTGAGTGAAGGGGCTTGGTTTAGATTTAGCATTCTCATAATTAGACCTGAAAAGTAATTGGTGAATGAAATTAGCTTACAAATTGTTGGTTTAGGGTAGTGGTTCTAGTATATGTGCCAACCTTTGGCTTTACACGAGCAGCAGCAGAAAGAGTTTTGTTTATACTATCTATTTTTATTTCTAAATATGTGGGGCACTCTTCGGACTTCTAAAACCTTTAAAAAGAGTAGAGTGATTTATTTGTAATCGGCTTTTGAAGAAAGAGATCCCTTCTGGTCTTACTGGTTGACCTGATATGACTCCCAGGTTGAGCTGAGATGAGAAATTGCCACTCATTCGACCGAGTGCTTCTTTCAACTAATTGGTTGCCTGGCGCATCAAGTGGATGTAATTGGTATTTTCAAGTGCTTGGTAAGATTAAAGACACGAAATAACAAAATTTGGTGGAGAAAAATGCATCATCAGAGTTTGCCATTTAGGCCAGATTTAGTGCGAATCAGGGTGCTGGTTTCGATAAAATAGCTCAGATCCCTTCAATTGGGTCGAAACAAAGGATTAAAGTATCTTTCTGGATCGTAAAACCTCTCACACAGAAAATAAAATGCAGAAAACACATATTGTAGAATAGCATATCTATGAAGAACTAAAAACACTGAGAAGAAGCCAACGATCCAAAACCGATCAGAGATTGACTCGACGAGCAATTTCGTTTTCGATGTACTTGAATGGAGGAGTTGAGGACTTACTTGTTTGCTTCTGGCGGAGATTGAGCGCCATGGGAGCAAGATCTGACAGGAGACGAGAGAAGAGTTGGAGATCAGAGAAGAAGAAGCTGCATTCGGTGGCGAACCTATTTTAATGGGGGCCTTTTCGCGTGAATCGTGTTCGTGTTAGAGAAATGAGAACAGAATACCAAATTTGCATCTAGCCCCTTATGAAGTTCTTAAATGTTCTTGCATCATTTCAGGTTAAATCATTACTCATAAGGACGGTTGTCAATTTTACATGGACAATTCAGAGTGATATTATGCTATATCAATATCCTTGTTATTTTGACTACACGGGATCCAGCTTTTTCAGCATAATATTTTTAAGAAATCATTTCTTACACAGTTTCACTTTATCCCTTATTAGGTTTTTACTCAACAGGTTCAGTTCTAGCTTTACTTTGTTTTCTTTCATATTGTTGTTCTATCAAAAAAAAAATCATATTGTTTTATAATTGTAGTTCATTTGTGTTAAGATACAGACATAAATGTGGTTCCGTGGTAACTGGTACTTAGGGGAGTCAATGGGTCGGTTCGGGTCGGATCATATTATTTTATTTTATTTTTATCCGACCCGATGGGTCACGGATCGACCCGACCTGACCTATATAAAATAATTAAATATTTATTAATTATTTTTATATAATTTTAAGTAATAAAATATTAATTAATCTTAATTAGTAGTATAATTAGTGTATATTTAAGCTTTAATTATTACTAAATTATAAAATTACTTCAAAAAACATAATTAATCGGGTTAGGTCGAACCCGACCCGACCCGATTCGGATCAAAAAAATTAAACTCGTACCCGACCCATTTATCTTCGGATCATATTGAGTCGGGTTGGGTTCGGATCGGGTTGGGTCAATAATTGTCACCCCTACTGGTACTACATATTAAAAAAATATTATGTTGGCAAAAATAACTAAATTCTAATTTTGCTCCATTATAGCCTATGTCTTCCAAGAAAGAGCCTTAAAAAAAAATATTGATTTTAGACCAATAAATTATGAAATGCATAAAAAATCGCTACTTTCTTCATAAAATAGAAGTAATGAATGGTTCAAATTTGTTTCATTAGTGTTAGACATTTTAGAAAATGCAGTTTTTGCTACACTGGGCTACAAACATAATGTCAAAGAGAAAAATGAATGTTTTGGTTAATTTCATAGAGAGCTAAATTTTATCATATTTATTATTTATAAAAAAACAACAACAATTTTAGTTTGGTTCTTGTGAACGTTCAAAAGAAAATAAGGAGAGTAGGGAGGAGTTACAACTTTTGCTCTATATATATGGGCTTCTTTTTATGTCAGTCCTTGAGAATTTTTCAAATTGTACCTCAACTCAAGTAATAGCTTGCACATAATAAACTATTGATAGTGGTATTCGGTATAGGTACCGTATAGGTATACCGAATGTCGATCAGACTTTATCTAATATAAATATGTGTAAGTTAGATTGTAAATCCCCCTCTAAAGACCTTGAGCTCGTACTTATAAGTTATTTTCAAGATCGGTTTTGAACATGTCGAGATAAGAGTCCAATTAAACGATTAGCCTCTTGTACTTATTATTTCTCTAAGGTGTCCAAGGCCGATTCCTTGACGGGCAGGAGACGAATCTAGACCCAATATTATTGGCCCTATCAAATTATATAATCTGAGCTTATTTGTATTTGTATTTGTATTTGGTGAGTTCAATTTGTGCAGATATTTTAACGAAGACAGGAAGTTTCCAGATTTAGTCGGATTGTGATATACATGTTTTATCAGCTGTTCTCTAAAATAGTTTGTATATAAATCATTTCCTTTTTTGTGTTCTCTGTCTCAGGCTCTCAGCTGATGCCCCTCTCTTCCTCTCAAACTCAAATGCCATTCAAACTGAAGCACAGCCCATATTGAAAATCTCCTTCCATAATTGCACAGCAAGGGCCTCCGTCACTTTGTGTGAATTGTGGTAGAGTACAGCTGCATTTATGGGCCCTTATTTAATCAGTGGGATTGTGGGAATTCTATATTCCCATATTCTGATCAACAGAAACAATGAAGTTCTTCTTCTTAAACGAGAATATTGATTTTCATGACAAATCTGATACCCAAGTTTTTAAACGTCTGGTAACTGGTAATTGGCAAAAAGAATAACAACAACGATAGGTTCAGAACTTCTCAAAAAGGCAAAGAGGAATCCAAAATCCTTGCACTCGTGTGATCCTGTATTCCTGTCTGAAAACCTCTTATATGCAAATCACGTCTCTGCGCCCGCCCATGCTTCCTCTGGTGCCTCTCAAGTCTCCCCTACAGTTGCAAAAGTCATCAAATTGATCCTTATAACATGATGTCTATATCTGTATATCATCAAGGTTTGTGTTTATAGTATTTGAGTTTTGTCTTGAACATTATACAGAACCTGTTTTCTATCATATCAAAGCTACAGTACGAAAAACACTTGTTTCAGAAATGTGAAATTTACTTGTTTATAATATCGGAACTCGATCAAAAAAACATAATAATAATAATAATACATGGTCGAGACTCGAGATAACGAATCCAACAGACTGTAGCCTTCAAAGCACTGGCAGTGCATCACAATGCAACGGGCTGTAGAAACGAACGGAATCGCCGAAACGATGAGGGATAGATTTTTAGGAAGGAGACTGTTTTTGAGTGAGACAATTTCTGAATTGCAGATGATCAGGAGACCGAGCGCTAGAAAATAAAAGACTTCCTCCAATTTCTATCAAGTGATAATCATGTGTTATCTCGGGACAACACTCTTCAGTGAATCATTATTTCTTTCTCTCGAGAAAAGAAACACGAATTCTTCGGTGGCAACTGGCAAGTAGGCAACAGCACGATTATAACAGTTTTTAATGAAAATAATTATTAGTAAATTAATATTGTTAAAAATAAGAGTGAAAACCGTAAAATTTCAAATATATGAATGGCGGTAGCGCCACGCATGGCGCGGCGCGCGCTTCGTCCATACCCCGCGCGCAATGACTCCATCTCAAGATATATATAGAAGGAAACGCGCCACCGGCGATCGTGGCGCGTTTCGTAAAAAAAAAAAAAAAAAAAAAAAAATGGAAACGCGCCACCGGCGATCATGCGCGTTTCGTAAAAAAAAAAAAAAAAATGAAATGCGCCATCGCTGCTAGTGGCGCGTTGCTATTCGTATTTTTGAACTTACCCGTTTCTCACTCTTATTTTTAATAATATTAATTTACTAATAATTATTTTCGTTAAAAACTGCGATTATAATGATAAGCATTTAGGCAGCGAGTCGTTAATTTGCGACGACGAGAGGGAATGTTAATAGAAATTGACGCGTGGGTGTCAGACTGTCAGGTTGAGAAATGAAATAGCTATTCCTGTTTTCATTCATGCTTCAGTAGAAGGAATTAATGAGCTGTAATTTGCTTTCTGTCACTGTCACTCTCACTCTTCGCTGCTGCCTGTGCAGCTGTACTGTATTTATTTTTTCCTCCTTTTTTCCTTTTGTTATAGATGTATAATTAACGGTGAATGAGTGAAGTGTTGCCTGCCTGTGCGGCTGTACCGCTGTACCAAGTTATTTTGCTCTAAACACTTGCAACAACTGATACGACGAGACACCACAAAAGCTTGTCAGTCTCACCCATGTGGTTAAAATAATTTCCTACTGTCAGATTTTTACTTTAATTGCAGTGCTGAGCTGAAACCCATAATCATTTTCACCACTGGGCAAATCGCAGCAGGAGATTAAAAGTGAACCACAAAAAGCAGGTGAATAGGTGATGTGACAGATAGAACCTGAAACCTATCTGGCACAATCAATTCTATCTCATCGTTCAGGTCTCAACCACTGCTTGCGCCTTGCGTGCATCTCCCAGTTTCCCACAGTCCCAGTCCCACAGTTTCACAGTCTAATCCAATCAAATAATCCTTATTATATAACTATCTTTTGAGGCTCCCTCCTTATTATACAATTCACACTTTCTATGCTGAACTGAGCAGGTGAAGCGAAGCAGTACAATGTCACGGTTCACGCAGTTTTAGTTCTTACATTAATTTTACAATTGAATTCAGACTGATTTTCTTTCTGGGTTTATTTTATGGATTCTGTTAAAAAGGATTGCGTCTTGCTGATTCCAGAGTTAGAACTTCAAAAACCATACATTGATCGACACGTCGGGAATTGTATTAGAGTCCAGACAAATGTTCACTCTCTCATTAATCAAGATAATTGGATTTGTTTAGAGGTAGCTGTCTCAAACAGCAGAAGGGACCATAAAATTTAGAAGCATGATTATGAATTTTATCTCATTGATCTTCTCATCTAATTTGAATAATTCAAACTTATCTCTCTAACCAACATGTCTGAGTGATGATTTTGTCTTTCTTAAAGTTTTTCTCCAAGGAAACACGCACAATTTGGACCGTTCATTTTCATTAATAAAACAATAAAAGGAAGGTCCCTTTATATTATTTAATGACTCATTAATGAAAAATGCACACTGCTCAGATACAGAGAATAGGTAACAGTGATTTTCCTGTTGCATGAAGAATCGGATCAACTACAGATTTGTACTACGGATCCTCCACATTAAATTTTTATTATATGTAGCGCTAGGCCGTGCAGTACGATTTTAAAATCATCTAATCTGCGTAGAAATTCACGAGTCCATGAATCTAAAACTTGTTGTGTGTGCTGTTCGCGTGCTGCACGGCAGGATACTGATCCCTCCACAAATCTCCTAAATATCGGATAGCGTGTGATGGCGAATTATAACTGACTAATTTCAGCTCTGAAATGGAAAAGAAGAAAAGAAGAAAAGAAGGAACTGGATGATAAATATCAATCTTATCATTTTTCTTAATTGTGTAATTATTTATATTAATCATTTTATTGTACAAGTTATTTTGTGTAGTATTTTATTATTCAATTCATGTGAGTTAATATTTAGATTAGTGATATTTAAACTAAATAATAAAAATATTACACAAAATAAATTGAACCATAAAGTTGTTACCATTAATAACATAACATTTAAATTCCATAATAAAGTCAGTATACTGTCAACTTATAATATCTACCAGAAAAATTTATAAATACAAAAAACAAGACGGTTAAGAACAAACTCGAGTCAAAAAGTGCAAAAAGAAAATTAACTTAAAAAAAGGAAAACTTTATTTCTTTTTACATCATTATATTATACTTAAAATTTAGTTGGAATAGTGAGAATTGTGAAATTTGTTGGAATAGTAGCCTAGTTTAAATGAAATAGAACATAATTATAAAAAGATTGAAGAAATGGACAAGAAATGGAAATATACGCTCAAGCTCCTCTCTTTTGAATTTTAGTTTCTCCCTACTGGCTACTTCATCCAATATTGTCATGTGAGAGATAAAATTGTGAAAAAACGATCTTTTCAAGTATTAGAATCTGTGTTACTCCGATATTTTGTTTTACTTTTAAAAGTATCAGATATGTGTCCGATTTAGTTTTATGTGTATCCGATTATTTTATTTACTCTAACCAACATATATGGTCTCTGGTACATGCCGATATGGTTACAAATTCAATCTAGACATTTCTTGGTGTGTTTCATGTTCATCTTTGGTGACCATAGAGGCACCACACACGTAGGCGCAAGAATTGGCGATATAAAATCTCCTAAAATTGTTGATTAATTTGTGTTAAATCTAAGCAAAATTTAAGACACGAGGGGGGACTAAACCCATGCCATTGGATTGATTATAATTCATTTTTTATGTAATTTGAGTGTCATTTGATATTCTATCAAAAGATATCAAAATTATATGATAATTTTAACTTTTAAAATTTAACAGACTCTAATGAAATATCAAATGATACTCAAATTGTATAAAAATTATATGACAATTTTATAAAGTTTAACTATTTAAGTTCAAGAATATTTTTGTAATTTTTTTTCCACTTTCAAATTTTATATAAATTTATATGAATTAAGTTGCTTGTTAAGATTCTCAAAAATATTTAGTAGTAAAGGGATCCCTGATATTAAGTTCATAAATCATCTTAGTAAAGTCAAATTTACGTACCAGCTTTGCTAAAAAATATTCGTTTATTTTCTGATTTTAAGTTAATTTGTTTCGATAAATATTTTGTCACTTGGAAACATGCGTCAAATAAGTTCTCAACGTGTATATTTCATTCTTTATTACTATATAGTTTTGCGTCTTTAAAATATTTAAAATAATGAGAGTTAGGACCATAGACCAAAAGACGACGTTTTGCTTTTTAAAAGATAGATGAGAGAGATAGAGATTTGAAAACGGGACGGGTGAGACGGTTAGGGTGAAATTCTTTTGGGTTACGGATGAGCACGGATTACGGATGGGGCGGGACAGATTTGAGCGGTCAAAAATTAAAAATTTTCGATCCGATCCGTGTTGCATCCCCACAGATACGACCCTCATAGGTCGGGACGAGTGGGCCAAGGGCCGGTCCGGATGGGTCATGACGGGTGAGGCGGGTAGTTTTTTTTAATTTCATAAAAAAAAAATAACTTGATTAGACTAAAGGTTATAACGTTAAACAGAAACGTTATAATGTTACGGGTAACGAGTTTGTAGCGGGTGAGAGCGGTGCGGGTCACGGGTGAGAACGGGACGAGTATGACGGTTTTATTTTCAAAAATTTTATACATGACCCTTGCTAGGACTGAACCATTAATGGATCCGGGTCTACCCACGGGTCTACCCCGGGGCTGTCCGGGACGGAAGAGGGTCGCGAGTTTGCACGGGGCAAATCTATCCGTTTGGGTTTTTCCAAACCTCTAGAGAGATATATATGGGGACTGGGGAGGGATCATTAGACAATTGTTATTTTAATATTTTTTACGATGAATTTTTAAATAAATTAAAAAAAATAAAACTGAAAAATTATAAATGTGTTCTTTTACTAATTTCATTATTATTTGATATTTTGTTCCAAACTGTTAAAATAGAACCGTTATAAATTATATAAATTTTGATTATCTTAAAAAATGAAATTATATAAAATTTTAAACACTATCAATTTATAAATTAAAGAACATATTTATCGTTTTCTATCTTGTATTTTTTAATTGTGATTATCAAAATTGTCGAGTAATCACTCCCCTGTATATATATAGGGTCAATTTCAAAATAAGTTCAAAAAAATAGATGAGAGAGATATAAGTTGAGGCAAAACCGCACAAGTATTTAAGTCCAATACAGTTCCTCAAGTTGATATACTTGATGCAATAGAGGAATATCAAAATAAGTTCTATGTTCCTACGGAATATTAAAATAAATCGCGACCCTTTAACTGATTAAAAAAAATTGATGACACGGATCTTAGATAATTTCATCCTAATCTTTTATTATTTATATACGTCGTTCATATGAATTATGAAGTATATCTGGACGAGCGCATGTTCACAAAATCTTAAACTTATCCCTCACAAATTTTAACAATTTTATTCTCTTAATGACTATAGAAATTGAACTAAAATTCTATATTTTTTTGTATAATCAATTGAGATTATACAAACGTGTCTTGCAGAATTTATAATTTAAAATAAAAATTTATATTATTACTATAAAATTGTTATACCGGAAAATTAACAATTTCAATTGAATTGGATAAGAGGTAGACGTCATCTCTTCTACTATACATTTTTTCCATTTTTTTCATAAATTTATCTGAGAAAAACGTCGAAAGTCGACACCAGTAAATTGAGTACCTAATTAATCATTGCAAAAAGAAAAAAACCAACCCCGGATAGTTGCATGTAAACAAGATTATATGATCTTTTGTTGTTTTGTAGCGGCTAGTCGTACTTAATTTTCTTTGACATTGTACCTGCACAAAAGGCATGGGTACAGTGATCTCAACCGTCCGATATGGCGATATCCTCATATTTGTGCAGGTGCATTTCACTCTTCAAATTTCAACACTCTTTTTGTGAATATAAGGCCGCCTTATTAAGGCGGTTCCCACTAAATTGAACAATTCAACATATATAGTATTTAACTTTTGTTTGGATCAGTACATTATTCTTTTTGTCATTTTTCTTGCAGTGTTGACAAATATAGACTATATTTAAATTAAAATTCGAATTTTTAATATATAATTTATATTGTAGTTCAATAGACTGCACCTCTTCTTGTCTGAGTTATAAACAGGAGCGGAATTTTTTTCAAAAATACTCTAATAATTATATATATTCAGAATATTAAAAAAAAAATTATACCGAAGAAAAAATTTTAAATTGGGCCCCCCAATTTTTTTTTTGCTCCTCCAGACTAAATATCTGACTCCGTCCTGTCCCTGATTAATGATTATAAAGAAAACTATTTCAACTCATTTTTATAGGTGCTTCCAGGGGCGGATGCACTAGTGCCCAGGGGGCAGCGGCTCCCCGCTGGATTTTGAAAAACAGTATTTTCGGTAATACTTTCGGTAGTTTGCCCCTCTGGAAAAATTTTTTTTTTTTGGATTGTCGATTAATTTTATTGAGAAAAAATATTTAATATAATGTATAATAAAATAATTATGCAAAAATATCAAAATATAATGTTTTATAGACGAAAATTTTCTTCATCAACTTGATTATTTATTACTTTGAGCTTTATTTTATTGTTATTTTTAATATATAAAATGTTATTATTCTAATAAATTTTTTATTAGATAAGAATATATATTAAATTATTATTTTTTTATTTAGTACCCGATTAGTTAATGGATTTAAACCCGATAAACTATTACAATCCGATATTTGCCCCCCTGACTAAAATCCTGCATCCGCCCATGAGTACTTCATAGCTTCATTTACCTATTTTCTGTTATAAAAGAATTTTCCATTTTCCATTTTCTTGAAATTAATATATTTACCCAAAAAAATAATCCGATCGATAACTAAACAACCAGAAAAGGAAGCCGTGACTTTTTCTAATGCAACTGGAACTATTCAGAAACCCAAAAGTAAGAAAAAAAGTCAACCGTAGAAATAATGGGACCAAAAGATAAAAATTTCGTACAATCCCTGCCAAACCAAAATAAACGGCGACCCCTCAATAATGAATACTCCGCCACAGTAAGACGAGCAGAAACCTCCGACATATCACGTGCATGTCACGTCGCTCTCTCCCCCACTGTACTGTTTAATAATCCCCCCTCGAGAAAGACAACTTATTATTAGCTTGCATCGACTTTTGTACTCTTTTTCTACATCCGTTGGATGAATCTCGCCCATTGGTGCGCTCTGTACCTGACATGTGGGACCCATATCTCCAGACAGAGTATTTTGTCGTGCCCCTCTTACGTTTTGATATTTGCATTGAACAAATAACATAGCATAATGCACAACACCCAAATATACATGTTTGCTGACCAAAGAAAGTTTGATCACTTGATTCACTTCTATGCAAATAATTTCTCTCTGTTGCAAAATCCGATCCATGGTTTCACCAAGCGATCAACCAATAATTTCTTCCTTATTTTAGCCTATAATGCTCTTCAAATAAGATGAAATGAACAAAGTACTAAACACAGAAATTTCAAAAATATTTATTTCATTCTTAAATTTTTTTGCAATGCAAATTAAAAAGCCAAAGCTAACTACAGCAAAAAACTATCTAGTTTAGCATAAGGAGTGTTTTAAATCAAGGGGAACTTAAAACGTGACTGGTGATTTAGACTTAATCAAAAGCAACACTAATAAAGGCAACAAGAGCTCAAGGCCATATGCGAAAACAACCCAAAATACCAACAATTATTAATTTTCCATATTTTTCCGAACAAATATAACTACAAACTTTTCACCTAATCCCACAGCTGAAAATGTTTTTTTAACGGGGAAATCAAACTAGTTCCATATTCTTACTTACCCCAAAAAAAACACAAAAAAAGGAGACAAATCTAAATATCTATACAAACATCTCATGGCTCATATCACATCATATAACTTTCTAACACAGAAAACATTATTTTCCCACTTTTTCTCAGGTTACCTGGAAAATACAGGATTGAGGCTCTTGGTAAAGCCATTAAAAGCGCCATAGCTCTTAGAGCTAAACCCTAAGCAACCTAGTAATCCTTGCCGGTACGGCAAGAAGGTTCGCCGTCTCATTTCCTCAGAATGAGCTCGATTAATGTTGTAAAGCCTCTCATGGGCCGACTGCCTCTTTCTTGAACTAGTTGTACCAGCATTATTTCTCGTTACAGGTGTATTTGTGTTGCTAGGCGCTTCATTGCCTCTGTCTGGTTTAGATTTCTCCTTATCCTTCTCTGTGTCTTTCTCCTTCTCCTTTTCCCTCTCTTTGGAGAATGGCATGTGAGTCCAGAATCTCTCTCGAATAGGGCCACGCTCCCTTTCCCTACCTTCACTCTTACTTCTGTACAAGAGATCCTTTAAAAATATCCAGCGCTTGGAACTTCTACTGGAAGAAGAAGAACTGGATCGGGATGAAGAAGCCGAGACTGAAGGAATTGTTGCATCAGCCATTTCCTTCTGGGCCTCCTCAAGATCTAGAACATTCGGCCGAGGCTTGATCTCTCCCTGGTCGTTATCTCTATCCTCTTCTTCGTCGGTGTGCCACTGGTAGCGGTTGTTGCGCATTGGCGACATTGATCTTGCTCTTCTATGGATAGATCCACTTCTTAGCTTGATGTCACGGCCTCTAACAGAGCTTTCTTGTTCGTCATCTGGTATTGGAGAGAGAGGAGGCGTGTCGAGGTTGGAAATGGGCCGGATCTGACCGTTACTGAAGATTTCGTCAGCCGAGATCATTGAGGAGAGGTAGCGAGAGGAGAACTCAAACTCTATATCGCCGGAGAGAGATCCGGATGATGTGGCGGCGGAAGACCCGGAAACGGAATTAGAGATGATGAAGTGCATTGGACTGGCCGGAGCACTGAAGAAGTACCCACCGGTGAATGGCGCTGAGGAGGCGGCGTTAGAGGGGCGACCGGGGCTGGAGGGGGCGCTGACGTAGGGTGTGGAGCACGAGCTGTCGATTTCATCACCATTGCTAGGATTTTCGAGCTCCATCTCGATTTGTCTCCTGTCCTTTCGTCTTCTTCTTTGCTCTTCGTTTCTTTTTATAAGATGGAGCGCACGAGAGAGATGGAGGGAGGATCGGGAAAGAGAGCGCTGAGGCGTTAATAAAGGGAAGGCCCAGGAGGACGTGATAACTGTCAGATTTCGATTTTCAGTCTATGACCCCCATCTTGACGATATTTACGGTTACACCACTCGTAGTTGTGGTATTGTATACTGTATAGTATAATCATTCGCGTGTATCAGTGTATGTATCTCTAATTCTTTATTGGAGAAAAAGTTACTGATATATATATGTGACGATTAGAATTTAGAGGTGAAGGTAGTAGGCTCGTAGCCGAATCGTGGTGTGGTAGTGGGTCTGCAGTCCGTACGGTAACTAGCTGGGCACGCAGCCACGTATGACCATAATTGCAACTTTATTTTATTTTTAAATTTTAGATTTTTGGAATAACTTCCCTTTTAATTTCCAGCTGTTTGATCTTTACAATAAATTCAGTTTTTAGTAATAATAAGTTTTATTAAATTAATATTATTAAAAATAAGAGTGAGAAACGTAAAATTTCAAATATACGAACGGCAGCGCGTCACTGGCAGTGGCGCGTTTCATTATTTTTACGAAACGCACCACTGGAAGTGGCGCGTTTGCTTGCGCAGCGCCTCTCCATCTCACTTACGCGGGGTTTTGGACGAAACACGCCACAGCCAGTGGCGCGTTTCATAAAAATAATGAAATGCGCCACCGCCACGCGTTGTTAGCGTCGTTTAAATCGCTTATCACGCCATGCGATGTATGTTGCGCATTCGTATATTTGAAATTTTACGTTTCTCACTCTTATTTTTAATAATATTAATTTAATAAAACTTATTATTACTAAAAACTGTAATAAATTGATTTCGGCTCGTGGGCCATGACAAGAAATAAGTTTTCAAAATGAAATAATTGTGCTCGACTCTAATCTTCAATAATCAACACTTTTCTATGAATAGTACAGGCTCAAATTAACATATAGTCCATCCTTCAAAAAAAAAATTCTAAAGTTGAGTTTCAATGATCAAAATCAATCATACGCTGAAAGAGAAATTCAATTGAAAAGAGCGCATAAGCGAGGTACAATAACTATTGCAAGATGACATCCAAAATACACTCATGGTGACGGGTATTATTCTAAATTGAAAATACAAGTTAAAAATTTAAAACCCAACAACACAACGTTTTCTCTGGCCATGAACTGAGGTTTTTCTTTACTACAATTTAGTTTTCTCTGGACATGACAAATGCCCCCTACTGAGAAAGCGCTCTGACTTTGCCCGTACCATATAGCTTCAGATTTTCTGTGACAAGTATGATGCCCATTATTGTATTGCAATCTGATACCAGGTGCACGATCTTATACATCGTATCCACTTGTCATAAGAGCATCAAAAAATCACGAATAAACAATGCAAATTATGCAATAAAGTTGACACGACAGTGCGAAGGATTAATTGAGAAACTAGTATTTTAACGATAGAGAAGGGATGGTTGATATTGGGTTATTTTGATAAATTTAACAATGAATTTTTAAATATATATAAAATAAATTAAGAATGTAAAAAATTTATAGATGTATTCTTCCATCTTTAGATTGAGAGTCATTCATTTTTTTTATAATTTCATTATTTTTGATAGTCCATCAATGGATTATAATCAAAAGATAAAGAAATTATATGAAAATTGAATGATCATCAATCTAAAGGTAGAAGAACACATCTATAATTTTTTTCATTTTTAAGATTTTTTATATTTATTTAGAGGTGTATTATCAAGATTGACAAAATAATTCACTGTCAAGATTTTTTAAATTTAATTATTTTTTTATATTTTTCTAAATATTTTTTGAATTATGTATAACTTTTCAATTTTTATTCTATTTTTAAACAATTAAAATTAATAATACCGATTTAGTTAAAAAATTTATATATAATATTATGATTATTTTTTTTGACAAATTTCTTTTTTTTCTGGATTTTTCTGAAATTTTTAAAATTTTGAATTTTTGATGGTTTATTTTTTGCGAAATAAAAAAAAATCAACCATCTTCATCAGCCTTGACCCACTCAGACCGCCCAATCACCCCAACCCGTGAGGATATTATCCTTAAAGTTCCAACATAGATCACTTTAGAAATTTTTAATTTTAAACTACTTAAATCCATTCTGCCCCATCTATAATCCGCCGTCACCCATAAGCCGAAAAAATTTCACCTAAACCGTCACATCCCATCCCATCTCGCACCATCCCGTTTTCAAAACTCTACTATAAATTAACTCGGCTTCGACAAAAGCAGCGTGTACGATTCATCTCCTTCTTTTCAATTAATAATTAAATATAACTCTCTCTAGCGAGACGTTCAAAATCAAAAGTTTTGATCTATCAGCGAGTGGGAGAAAAAACCGAACTTATATGCAAATTGTTTACATCCGTAACGTGTAGCGGGTCAATCTTATATAGTAACCATAATAACAACACTCACAAATAATTCGTGAATAATTCATTTTTCACCCATAAGTGAATGTTTCATGAATAATTCATCAGTTTAATATACAGTGCATTTTTGGGTTAAAAAAATATTTTATTCGCGAATTATTCAGAAAAAAATAAAATATATATTATTTTATATAGATTTTTATAGTTTTTAATATATTTTTAATATATTATCAATATAATATATATTTTATTTATATTATGTGAAACGAACTATTTCCGAATTATATCTGAACGTCGATTTTTTAACCTCGCCAGATGTTTCCAGAATCACGAACTTGTTACTATGATAGTAACAAGGTTGTGATTCGGAAAACGTTCGACGAGGTTAAAAATTTGAGATTCAGGTATATAATACGAATATAATTAGAATATAATTCATTTTATATGATATAAATAAAATATATATTAAAATATATATTAAAATACATAAAAATAATATAGAAAACTATTTAAAATATTCTACAATGTATTTTTCCATGAATAAGACGTTTTTGACCCATAAAACACATTATATATTTGACAGACGAATTATTCAAGAAATATTTGTTTAAGGGTAAAAAAATAAATTATTCACGAAAATTTCGCGAATCATGTGACTATAATGTAATATCACCTGTGGCTTGATGCAGTAGCATGAATTTAAAACTGTGTTGTACGAGTGTGGGTGTGAATATCGCATCGGATACAGTGGTATGTCAATTTTAAAAATTTGGAAATACGAGTATAGGAATATATATATATATATATATATATATTTCTTTAAATAAAAATAAATATATAGTACATAAATAAAAAAAAAGATAAGTATAATAATTATAGGGAAGGGATCACTTGGCAATGGTTATCTTGACAATCTTGACAAATGGATCTTCAAATAAATATGAAAAAAATCTTAAAAATATAAACAAAAAAAATATAAGTATGTTTTTACTTATAGATTGATGGTGATTCAAATTTTACGTAATTTTTATTTCATCAAACACCATTAAATTAGAACTGTTGTAAATTATATAATATTTTGATGCTCTTTAATGGACAATCAAACGATAATGAAATTACATGAAATTTAAATTACTATCGATCTATAAATAAAAAAAACATATTTATATATTTTTTATTTTTAAGATTTTTTTAATTTTTTTTAAACACATTGTCAAAATTGTCAACATAAGCCATTGTTAAAGGATCCCTTCCATATATATATATATACACACACACACACACACATACACAGAGAGAGTAAAACTAGCGTGATCTTAGGAGCACGGAGCCCCTTCATGATTCTAGCTCAAAAAAATATCAAATGATCTTCAAATTTTGATTTATCACTCTCATTAAATCTTCATATTGAAATCTTATGGAGTACAAAAAATTGAGGTGTCTCAAATTTTCTATGTCACTCTTTTTAATTTTTTAAAATCAACTCTAAAAAAATAATAAAATATTTAATGTTTGCACATTATTTTCAAAAATAAAAAAATAACTTAGAAAATCAAAACACCTCAAAATTTTGTACCCACAAGATATCAATATGGAGATTTTAATGAAAGTGATAAATCAAAATTTGAAAATCGTTTGATATATTTTTTTGAGTTAAGATAACAGAGGGGCTCCGTACTCCTAGGAGCACGCTAGTTTTACTCTCTCTCTCTCTCTCTCTCTCTCTTTCTATATATATGTGTGTGTGTGTGTGTTATGGTGCTTTACAAAGCAAAAAACCCATATTACTTTGGGGTGAGAATTTATTTCTCAAGATCTCAAATGGGTAATCTAAGTTTCTCAATAATTTCTTCATATCAAAATCTTGTGGGATATTAAATTTCATGATTTTTTGAGCTTTCTAGTTATTTTTAAATTATTTTTAAAAACAGCCGTGAAATAGGCTATTTTCTTATGTTAAACAAGACTGATTTTAAAAATAATTTAAAAAATAGCTAGAAAGCTAAAAAAATCATGAAATTTAATATCCCATAAGATTTTGATATGAAATAATTATTGAGCAACTTAGATTGATCATTTGAGATCTCGGAATATAAAATATCATCCCAAAGAATATGAATTTTTTGCTTTGCAAAGCACAATAATACATCTCTCTCTATATATAGTAAATCTAGCGTGTTCTTAAGCTCACTGATGCCTTTATGAGTTTAATTCAAAAAATATATTAAATCATCTCAAAATTTGAATTTATCATGCTCATTAAAATATTCATATTAAAATTTTGGCTTATGATGCTTTATAAAGTAAAAATCATTTTTGCTTTAAAATGAGATTTCATATCCCAACGTTTCAAACAGTAAATATAAGTTGCTCAATAATTTTTTTATGTTAAAATTTTATGGGATATTAAATTTCATGATTTTTTAGCTTTCTAGCTATTTTTTTTAATTATTTTTAATAATAACCTTAAAATATGCTTTTTTCTTATGTTAAACAAGATTATTTTAAAAATAATTTAAAAGATAGCTAGAAATTTCAAAAAATCATAAAATTTAATATCCCATAAAATTTTAACATAAAGAAATTATTGAGCAACTTATATTTACTATTTGAAAAGTTGGGATATGAAATCTCATGCTAAAGCAAAAATGATTTTTACTTTACAAAATACCATAATGCATATGTGTATATATAATCATTTATTAACATAAGTGAAAATATTATGTAGCAATTTCATGTAATGGATATTGTTCGTTCTTTGATTTTAAATCTCATTCATGCACTTAATTTTCGGACCACGTAGTCTCATTTTAATTCGCACCCAGTTGTATTGGAGACTATATCGACCAATCAAACTATTTAAAATAATTTGATACTACGTATCCATACCTTATCCGATGCATATCAATATATAATGCTTATCTCACATTTATTCGGGTGGATATATGAAGTAGTCGATTATAAATTTGAACTAAAGAAAGGAACTCGAGTGAGGGAAGCTTTGCTGGTTGGCTCTCAGCAGCTAATAGCCTAGTAGCATCAGCTCCATTTCACGTGCCACCAAAGTGAATTATGGGACTTGAACTGTCATATTGATTAATATTTTATTATTATATTCGAAATATAGGTCTACGTGGTTTATTTTCTGGAAGAAAAAGCTTTGTTTTTTCTATTAATAGTGATAGAGAGAACCTATGCTATGGCGCATTTCTTGACGTGTGGAAATCAAAAGGCAAAAGTGACAGTTCCATCAGAGACGGCAACTTCCGCGAAAAGAGAACAGAAATTGGGAGGAGATTAATGA
Organism: Schoenoplectus tabernaemontani; assembly: GCA_037127355.1. Classification (NCBI taxonomy): domain Eukaryota; kingdom Viridiplantae; phylum Streptophyta; class Magnoliopsida; order Poales; family Cyperaceae; genus Schoenoplectus; species Schoenoplectus tabernaemontani. The sequence goes on from CM073754.1 coordinate 2,025,613, forward strand.
TGAACTTCTAAGAATCTGTATGAGAGGATGGGTCTTGAATAGTGTGATAAAAATTATAATTTAATGGGCCTGTGGGCCAGGCCTTATATATGACTCCTCTAAGCAATGTTATAACATCAATAAAGAATGAGCGGCTAGTTAGTCATTACAGAGAAGAGAAGAATGCAGTGCTTTAAGAGTCAAGACCCACATGATTATTGAGTTTTATTTTATTGATCGTTCATTTGAGCTACCATGAGGCTGTACAGAACATCTTTGTATAAAAATGATTCCACATCTCTTGCCAATCTGCCATGAAAATGGTAGCAGCAATGCTCCATAACCTCAATCAGCATGGACAATATAATAGTTACTGATTCTTTCCTAGTATTGCATAAAAAAAAACAAAATTACAGAACATCACTAGTATCTGAAACATGTCCTTCACAAAAAGAAAATCAAATCGACTTATAGAATAACCACAAGGTCTATACAAATACTCTGCATAACTTCAATTGATATCCTTATTCAGACAAATGAACAACAGGGGGGAGAGTGAAGTACTACTACATTCAAAAACTTAACATGCCCCTTTTTTTTTTCAGAAGCCACATTCGCTGATGATAACTGGAGCGAACGATCTATTTCTGAAATATCTGTTTCTGAAATATCTGAAATATCTGAATGAACCTAAAACAGGAATAACCTTAATTCTGTCTCTGACAACTGATCTGCCACCTCTATCCTTCCATGATATCACAAACCACCTCATTGATCAGAGAGTTCAGTATCTCTACCTCTAGATCAGTGCCAGCTTCAAATGCCTCAACCCTGAAATCCATCCATGTTCCCAGCCCTGTACCCATATCCTTATCCACAATCTCTTCCACATTCCAGTCGGTCATGTTCCTCCACCCACTAATTTCGTCATATACCCGCTTGTGAAGCCCTTTTCTAACTGTAATTGTTCCTTTATTCCATGCCTCATAACCAGCTTTGAAGTGATAATCAATCCTTGAATCCAAGCACTCATTAACAGAATCAAATAGAAGCTTTCTATCTGCTTGAGTTAACAAGGTATCATTCTCCATTTTGCTTCTGCATCTCTTCCTCTCCAATTTGTCAAAAAGAGTAGAGTCCAGTTGAGTTCCATGCAAAGCCTTTCTCTCCAGTTCTGTATTAGATAGTATGTCGCTTATATAATCAAGCTCAGGGTCAGTTCTTGTTTTTGGCTGCTTCACTGGAGTTATGTCAAAGAACTTAGAGGTGTCAATTAGAGCAGAACAAGCAGAATCTGCAAGTTTAGTTTCGGTTTCAATGAAGAACACCTTTTTTGAGGCGGAAAAGTTGTTCTGAGCTTGAAAAGAAGATGGAGAAATTTTGCTCCCTGAAAATATTTTGGAAACCATCAAATTAGAAAGGGTTAAAAGCAAATTAAATACTAGAGATGTATTAAAATTGAATGAAATTATCGACTGATTTGGCTCACAATTCAACAAAGTATTTTTTATTGATTGAGCAAGTGATATTTATCCTGATTTGGCTCACAATTCGACAAAATTTTTTTTATTGATTGAGCAAGTGACTTTGTCCTGATGGTTTTAAACCAACCATATTAGCAGAAGTTCCCAGACTTGTAGAGTTAACTGCAAAATTTGGTTGAAAGATGACAAAATTTTACTTTATTGTTAGTTATCATGGTTGTGTTTTTACGCAGGTTGTATGTGCACACAGACACTACAGGGAGCAGTTATTAAGAAAAATTAAAAGATAAAGGTATTTGCGCATACAGTCACTGCAGGTTGAGTCCACAGACGTGCAACAGCTTTCATTTGTAACAAATGTTTCCTCTTCGAGTACCGAAAATGGGCTCAGCTGGTCATAATCTTTACTATTAACATCTGTTGTATTACTACATTCCCCGTCTTCTGCCACCTAAAAATAGAAATAGGAAGAGGGAAAGAGGATATAGAAGAGCTTATCAAAACTTTTATCTATCTAAACAGCAATGCCACACTGAAAACAGCAGGTACAAGCAATGCCACACTGAAAACAGCAGGTACAAGCAAGTACCTACTGCCAGATTATACTAGTAAAATCTATTCATGTCTCTTAAGGATGTATAACTGCGACCCGAATTATTAACAACATAAATATGACGAACTTTTCTTACCTGAGGAGCCTGATGCTTTGAAAAGTTGTAAATACCAGCATCCTTGGAGAACCCATTTCTTCGGCCATCTTTTAACTGCCCAGCATCTCCCTCAGCAGCAAAATCCTGCTCCAATAACCCGAAACTAATACCTTTGTCGAAATCGCTGGATGGTTCAATCCGAGTCGTCAGTTCCCTCAACATCTGCTCCAAGAGGAGACTCAAAGCATCTTCATTTGCACCACCTACCAATCCCAGCTTCTCAGACCCCAAAATCTGGTACTGAACGTTTCCAGCTTGCTTAACCAATGGAGATGTAAATGACACCACATCAGTTGTATCCTTCGTCTCCTTGTTCCATTTTGAGAATTCATCAATAACAACATTTTGTCGGACATCTTGGTTGTGTTTATCAGAATTATTAATGCTTCGATCTATTAATCTCTTCTTCTGTGGAAAATCCTTGTTGCTGCTAAAAGAGTCCTCCTTTTCTAATTCAATCGTGCTTCTGGGTTTTGAGCTAGTTGCAAGTCTACTTAAGCTCTTGTGTTTTGATGAAGAGGATTCACATGAGATTCCTTTCCTCCCTTGCTGACTTGAACTCGACTTTCTGGTACCAGACTTACTGCGGTTTACTGTGCAGTTCTGTTTCTGGTTGTTTTGTTTCAAGACCGAAGAATTACTGCTACCTTGTTTCTTTTGTTGCTTGATATTTGTTCTTTGATTGGTAGTGGAATTGCCAGTACCTGATTGGCTTCGAAAAGCTTGGTTTAGCCTCGAATCATCATGCACCTTTTGTGCAAAGCCAGAGTGGCGATTTGACGAGTTTACTCCTTCCCTTTTTTGTACATTAACTTTAGCCTGTATTGCCAGAGACACTGACTTCCCTTTATTATTATTACCCTTCACATTTGTAGAACCACTTGTACTCCCCACACTAGCATCATATGGATCAGGTGAAGACCTAAATATGACAATATCCTCTTCTCTATTCCCCCTAGAAAAATGAGTTTCGCCTGATTCAACATGGACCCGGCTCATTTGCAAGAGCCGAGATGTTCTTTGAGAAGCCATGACACTCTCTTTAGGGTAGGGCCCCACACGACCTGACCCAAAGGAGCAAACCTTCTCCCTCCCATTCCCGACAGATTGGAGCCTTGGCTCAAGGATCTTGGCCGCCGCCTCCATAATCTGAGCAGCATTTCTAGTAGATGCGAACCTAGGGTTCTTTATCGGTGACAATAACTTGTGATATGTCATTGGGAGAGGCTTAGCAGACCTTGGTGGCAATGCCTCCATTTGGAACCTCTCAATTGGGCTGCTGGGCATCTTTTGAGCCCGTAAATCGATTGGTCTTCTCATGTAGCTGTTATTTTCAATTCTGTGTAGATTGTTGGTTAAAGGTTCACGGCCACAGTACTCAGGGCTTCTCTTAAGGGAGTAATTCTCTCTGAAGCATCGTGTGTCACGAAATGGGGTGCAATATGGTTCAGAAGTGGTGGAAGTGGGCATGGAATCCAAACCCATTAGACGTGCAACTACACCAGGTGCTTTTGACCCAGTAAGATCATCATCAGTGAAAGAGGAGGCACAGCTGTACTCACTGCTTCCTTTAATACTTGATATACCAACCAACTCGTCTTCGTCAATCTGAAAATACAGACCAAGTAAAATGATAAACTTTTGTAGCAATTAGAAAATAAATGAGAAAATTTTATTGTAATAGAGATTACAAACCATGCGAAGACGGGTGGATGGTAGGGTTTCTTCGATCCTTTTCCCTGGCTTGGTGCCCTCTAAATGATAAAACAACATGACGAGAAAAACAAAAAATCAATAATTAAATTTTGCATTAACGATTTCAGGTAAATAATGAGATAAACAAGGATTGTACCAGGAGAAACAGTGAATAACTTCTTGCGGGATTTTCGGTTCCAATCAAATAGGTGGAAGAAGCCACTGCCCTTAGAACCGCCTTTCTCAACTCCCATTTCCCCCCAATTTGTAGCGTTATCAAGCATAAGTTTTACGGTGTTACCTACATAAAGGACCCTCGCTTATTTAATAAAGAAATTCAGCAGACGATGGCCAATATATTCTGTAACCTGAAAAAAATATGTGATCCCATCAAGCTCTGACCATATCGCCAAAAAAATAAATCAAAGTATAATATTCACAGATCATAATAGTAGTCGTTTCCTAATAGAAAAAAAAAACAATCATACTGTACCAACGATTATAATCGCAAGGTTCAAAGTAATTGCCATCTTTAGATCTGTGCTACAATCTAAATTTCCGAGGCCGCCTATTTTTCGAAAAACCCTAAATCTCCGAAAGCCAAAGAATCAAATTCCGCATAAAGCCCGTTCAAAAAGAAAATAATTAAAGATGAATCAGCAGATAAACTAACCTAGTAGAGTACACCACTACTCGATCTCTTCGTCAAGCAAACCTTTGGTTTTCCACGATCGCCTCTCCAAAAGGCGACCCGCGACTAGGGTTTTGAGAGGAACCCAATAAAAGGGGAGAGGACGAGAGGTGAAAAGACTAGAGAAAGAAAGTGTCAAGCAACCATTAACTCGGCTAGGGAGAAAAAGAGAGAGAAATAGACGCATTAATTTCTTATGGCAGGAGTAGATTAACGAAATATAAAAAAATTAAACTAACATTGGGAAAGTGGGATTTTAGTATAGAACGGTAAAAACTAACGGCTCTTTTCGAGGGGGAGTTGGAGATCCATTTCAAATTCCAAACGATTCGACCAAGGATATTTCTCAGCAATGTTCCGCATAGAAACTATCTGCAGTTCCATTTTCAACCCTCCGATTGAAAATCAAACGTCCTTAGATAAGCTCGCAGAGAGATGAAGGTGTAGGTACTCGAGGAAGAGTGGGGATTATAGTGCCTGATTTCTTACGCCGCATTTCAATGGATTGTCAGTGAGAGAAATATTGTGGGGTCCAACGCGCAGTGAAAATTTGGTTTGGTTAAATACTGTTATTGATATCTGCGAAAGAGGTGGTCAGGATCGAGTCAAATATGGGTCGGCAGTAGGATCAGAGATGATTCAAATGCTTTTAGTGAGGTACTGTGCAGTGGGACCCGCCTTAATTGAGTATTTGAATTATTTCCATTGAAATTTTAGATTTGAAATCACGTGACGTGAGGGGACGTACAAACCGCTCTGGTCCTCGAATCCACATCTCTGTAATTTTTGCAATGTCGTTCGAATTTAATCTATTGACAATGAGTTATTTTGATAATTTTGGATCTCTAAATAAATATAATTTTTTTATATATATGGTCTTTTATTTTTGGATTGATGGTCATTTAAATTTCATACAATTTCATTATAGTTAGATAGTCCATCAAAAACTGTTAAATTAGAACCGTTACAAATTAAATGAAAATTTGACGGTCTTTGATGAACTATCAAACAATAATAAATTGTATGAAATTTGATTGTCCATCAATCTAAAGGTAGAAGAAAACATCCATAAACTTTTTTTTCATTTTTAATATTTATTTTATATTTATTTAGTGGATCATTATCAAGATTGTCAAAATAACCTATTGTCAACCAATCCTTCTCCTTAAATAATATCGAATTTAAATAGTAAAAAATCTTTACATTTAAATATTATACGTAGTATTGTTATTTTAAGTTTTTAACTATAGTACTGTTATAGTATAAATTTTATAATATTGTGGAGGATATGCATCACCGGTCCTCTGGAATCTAGATCAGGTCCAGTGAGTTACCGACGAGTAGGTCGGGACGGATCAGTTCAAATTTGGACTATCCAACGGATCGGCCACTTCTGGGTTTGATGGTCTAACAAATTTGATAGATTGGATTGAGATGGATTTTTTTAGAATCGACCGCGACTCATCTTACAATCATGGGTTGGACTGGTCGATCGATCGGAATAGATTATCGGGGTTGGGTTGGATAGGTTAGCCGTCAGTTTTTTTTTTCAATTTTATAAAATTTCAAAATAACTCAAATAATTAAAAAATCCAAAAAAAATTCAAAAATTCAAAAATAAAAATATTTAACCATACTAAACCACCTTAGATAAAATTACCGACTACAAAAGTGGAAATTGTAAAATTTTAAATTACAATGTAAAAAGCAAAATCATTAATGTATAAGAAATACTTAATATGACTTTAACTGCTAAGATATAAATAATATTAAACGATTAATTTATTAAGAAACAATTGCTGAAATAGCGAGATAAATCGCTGGAGCATCGTAAGATTCGTTAATCCAAAAAATCCACTTGCCAAAGCTTTCGTTTGATTGGCCTACAAGCGCAGGATTAGTATAACCAAAAGGCATATATGCGTTGCAGCAGACAACTGGTTGTGAGCATAGCTAGGATGTCTGACGTGCATAACAGTCACGAAACAGTGAATTTGTGTTAACTATTGTGTTTAATAAATAGTTAAATTTTTTGTAGCATTAATTGTTTTTTGAGATTAACGGAAATTCGATTTGTTGCGTTATTCATTTGTTTAATGAAACGATTGAAACTAAATAAACGATTAAAAATATTGATCGTTTACCAAAATCATAGATAAGCTTTTAAAATAAAAAGAAACAAGTAACAACTAACAAACCTTACATATAAGCCGATATATAAGTTTTTAAAGTAATAATAAACAAATAATGACTAATAAGTCAGCATATTATAATATTTTTTTAAATAAGCCAATATATAAATTTTTAAAGCAACAAGAAATAAGTAACAACTAACAAGCCAAATACCTAAATTACAACAAGCAATTGAAAATATAATAAACAATTAATTATTAAAAATCATACTGACAATATTACAACAAGCAACTGAAAACACACATAATTCAAATTCACATATTACAACAAGCCAACAAAATATCAATCTCAACTCAGATCTTAAGCTCATTTTTTTACCAATTTACCAATTTCAATCAATTAAAATATCTAATATCATTGAAAATCACTGCTTGAGATCTAGGGAGCCAAAAATACATAAACTCCAGGCTACAACTACAAAACAACAAGACAATGTAACAAACTAATAAGGCAATAACATACAAATCAACAAAGCAACAAGCCAACAAAAGTATAGAAAGAGTAGCACTGGCATACAAGTTCATATTTCACTGCCACTTACACCATCATTCGGTGTCACCTCATCATCATTAGGTCATAATGTATCACGAAATCCTCCATCATTTTTGGCCACAACAGATAACAAACAACACAAGACAGAGTTATACTGTGCACAAACTAGAGATAAGAGTAAGAATAGTAAGAGCACATACTAGTAACTGACGCACGCAACCAATCCTGATTACATACAAGAGTCTCAATACTTTCATCACTTAGAGAGTTTCTAACTGGATTTAGTGTTCTACCACTAGTATTGAATGTAGATTCATATGCCACTATGAAAATTAGGACAACTAGAATATCTCGGGTTAATCGAGTAAGAATAAGATATTTTGAGGCCTTTAGTTTTCACCATGCTAGGATATCAAAATTATCATCCAAACTAATTTCATCAAGTGCATCACCAAATACTCCTCTATCTCTAACTTTACGAGTTCAGAGATTTTCTTAGCATGTATGAAATCTTTCAAACCAACTCTTGTATCACTGACACTATTACTGGCACTAAAGCTCTTACTATTAAACAAACAGATATGCCAAGTATTAAACAAACAGTTGTGCCAAATATTATATTAATTTAAATTATTATTTAGTGTTATATCTCAAGTGTTGTGCTGAGCTGCTGGGTTGGTTCTGTACCAACCTTAAGTGTGCTTCCGCATACTCTTTAAACAACTCATTTATGCAAGTCTTTAAATTGGCAACAAACTAAGGACATTCATCGACATACATCTTTTCAATATAGAATTCAACAACAACTAACTTGTATCTAGGGTAAAAAAACATAAATAATTACCAATAGAGTATTCCCAGTGGTCCAATACTTTTCTCACTTAGCAAATATTTTTGTACCCATCTTGATAATAAAGGATATGGACTAGTGTCACTCAACTTTAGTATATCATCATAGAATACTTTCAAACACACTACAAATTTCTTTATTATCTCTCATTCTTATTCAGATAGGTTGAATGTGTACCTCTTATTAAGAGCAGCATATCAATTAATTGTCTCTTGGAGCTGTAAGGCCAATTCCAACATTTAATATGTGGAATTTCAATGTGTTTGAACATCCCAAGCAAGGTTTTTTTCATGAAACATTAACTTGAAAATAAACAAAAATAAATCAAAAGTATGAGTAAAATAAAATAAACTAAAAATATGATTATATTAAAATAAAACTACAAGTGTTGTGCTATACACGTGCTGCTGCCAACCTAAATTTCTCCATCATTGGTTGTGAATGATGAATGTACTTCATCGTTTCACAAATATTCTTTATCTCATCACTGAATACACCCATCCCATCTTGAACAATTAAATTCAATATATGACAACCACACCTTTGATGAAAGATGAAATCATTGGGTGAGAGTTTATTTTTTAGAGGTGTATTGAATAATACTTTAATGCAAGCATCATTGGCGGAAGAGTTATCAAGTACAAGGCATAATTTTTTTTTTCAAATTTCACAATACCAAATTATCATAAATGACTTAAGCTATATTCAAACCAGTGTGTGAAGATGGTAATAGTATGAAATTGATAATTTTTTTCTCAAGTTTCAACTGCCATCAATATAGTGACATGTAAGGGCCATCAAACCCTCGTTTTACCCTTATTAGTCCATAAATCACTTATAAACTAAATCTATAATCTAATTTGTCAAATAACTCATACAAACAACTCATTTCCTCTTTATAAATATTAATACAATCAAGTCTAACTATGTTTCTTGATAATATCTTAAAACAAGGTTGCAAATCACTTATAAACAATGATATATCGTCGACAACAGGCGCATGCCTCGCCTTGCCAGGATTTACGATCAAATGGTGAGGTATGATGGCCATCTGATCTCTTATAACTTACAAGTTACAATCAAATCACATAAGTTTCGAGAGAGAGAGAGAGAGAGGAGTGGTTGAGTGAGACAACACGAGAGTGGGTTAAAGTGTGATTGTGCGAGAGAGGAGAGCGGTTGATCGAGACATCGAGTAGTTAGGGTTAGGGTTAAAACTATCTGCAAGAAGAAAAGAGAGGGAGCAAAAGAAGAGCCAGAGCGGCATGAGACTAAGGTTAGGATAAGAGAGAGAGAGAGAGAAATATTCATCGCGTCTCTTCTGAATTTTTCCACACGAGACTCATATGCAATTATACTCATAATAGATGTATAGAATGTCTAATGAAATTAACGAAACGAACGGTATATACCATTGGTTATTTCGTTTGAAGGATGAAATGAAATAAATTTGTGTTGATCGTTTTGTTACTGAAACGAAATGCAAACTTTGTGACTGTTCTATTTCGTTTGCTATAAAATAAAATGTCGAAACAGTCCAACGGTATATCGTTGACACCCCTAAGCATAGCATCAACCGTCGGATTTTGCAAGGGTTAAATGGGTAAAGTGCACATATTACAATGAGTTTTAGCTGGGTTTATAATGGGCTGGGACGGATTTAAGTCGTATTTTGACGAATTTTGATCAAACTGGGAGGGGCAGATTTTTAATGGGTCTGGTTTAAGATGGTTTTTTTAAGAAATAATCGTCGCAATTTGTCGTAGGACTATGGATTGATCGGTCCATGGGTAAAGACGAATTTGATCTCGAATCGGTCGGATTAAGTTGCGGCCACGTATTTACCAGGTCGAATTTTATCCATCCGGATTTTTGAAACACACTAACAGGTCCATTTTTTTGTGTCGTAACACACTAACAGGTCCATGTTTTTGGTGTCTTCGTTGATATCAAAAACATTTTTCCAGATAATATGTCAAACTGTTTTGAAATTTATTACTTTTTGAGTACCTATTGTGACGCCATTGTACATAGTTCAATCAAACTATTTAAATTTATAGTTCAATTGGGGAATAGACTTTTGATAATACTTCAAAACTTTACAATTGGTTAGTAAAATAACTATTTGTAGAATTTTTAAGTCCTAATTACAAACTTGAGATTAAAAATAACTGCAGGATACTTGAAATTTTTAATAGTTCAACATGCAAAGATTTCCCCTTCGTGATATGGCTTTTAAGGGACCTCATTGAATTCACTTAATCAAGAGCTTAACAGTTAGACTCACAATTCTCTGCCAAATAAAATTGTACAAATGCAACACATACTGAGCCTCTTCCCATGGTAATATTTTATAGGCCTTGAAGAAAATTTATCCTTTTGATATTGTGTGGGCTGGCATCCGAAGGAATCGTGGAAGATGCAAAAGGAATAAACAGATGGAAAACGCCATATTCCGGAAAAATCATTTTCAAATCAGAGGTGGGAATTATGGCTATAAAGCTCACAAGTGTAAATACTAAATACAATGAATTTTGAAACAGAGGGTGTTAAAATTATGGTCTCATCTTCTTATAGAGAGCTGATTGTCAAGAGACTTTTTGTATGAAGGTAAAAATCATTTCTTTAAGGGGAACAAAATTTAAAAAATTTCTTCAATACATGTATATTTTTCTATTTTTTTTTAAAATATATGCAATTATAAAGGTAGTTTTGAAAAAGTTTCTAAATAGAAAGCCGACACCTCCCTCTGGCATCATATGACTTCGCCCCAGCTAATTGTAGGTTCAAGTTCCACAAAAAACATAAAAAAAAAGTAACATCCACTGGTAATTAACATGATTAGCGTCAGACCTATTTCTTTTAATAAATTCTATGCATGGGAATCTGAATAAATTAAATCTGCCTTATACAAGTTTGAAAATACACGAATTCAAATATAATTTTTTTATGAAACAATATGAATATGAAATGTATAATTAATAAATTATTAAAATATTCAGGTAAGAACAAAAGTAATTAATTAAACTAATAAAATAAAGTTAAAGAATAGAACTGATAAAATTTTAACGCATTAATTGAGGAACATAATTCTTAATACATATAGAAAGTTAAATTTTTAAACTTTTTAAACATATCACATCATCATTTTTCTTCTTTATTGATTTTGTTTAAAATCTTTTCATCTATTTGAATCTAAGAGTTCATATATAGTTTCTCTTTCCCTTCTCATTTGAAGTAATGTGTATACTATACTTAAGGTGCTACATAACTCTTAAAATGATTTAATTTTTTAAATGATCCTTTATAGATTATCATGTATTTAATTATATTATTTATTTAACATTTAAAAATATTATATCTAAAAAAAATTAATGTGAAATTTTATTAAATATATTTAAAATTTTATATTATTAATTATTTATTTGAGAACTATATTATTGGATGAAACCTGATTTCCAACCCTAGTAGCTAATACAAATCTAACTTGTGAGGTTAGTTTAGCAATAATTGAAAAAAAAAAACACAAACAAGAGAAGCATAGATAAAAATTAAACATTTTGACACTGTAAGGCATATAAAGGAACTCATTGTGTTTGCTTTTCAAATTCGGATAATTCTGATATCCACATAATTCATGCAATTCGATACCAAATCCATTCTTTTGTCCCCGTTATTTTTTAAAATACATAATTGCTACGAATACTGATAACTTTTTTCAAACACAAGTGGTACTTAATTATTTATAGATAATATGGAGGCAACTTTGTATGGGGTCATGCAATTCAGACAATTTTCATTATTTTCACTCAATCTAAGAAATTTAAAAGATGTTTTTTTAAAAAAAAAATGAGAAAAACATTCGCTTTACAAGTCAATTAGAAAGTACATTTGTTTCGTTGTTTTAGAGTGATGAAAGGTCAACAAGATAACAAAATTAAGGCAACTCAAATTCCAAGTTCCACATAAAAAATAGAAAATAGCAAAACTAAACAACCATGTTTTTCTGATAACTATAAAATATATATAATATAATATAGTGAAAATATATAATTTACAGAACATGAAAAAGCCCCAAAAAATAGGTGTCCCAACAACCAACTGTATAGAATGAAATCTATTTTGTTTAATTTAGGTGTATAGAAATGAAAAATAAGAATTGCCAGTAAAGAAGAAGCCCCAAAAACTATGTCCTGTCCCCTATACACTTCTTTCAAGCATCTCATAGTACTGGATTGCTGAAATCTGTCGTTGCAACTTCATCTCTTCGTAAAACCTCGCAATAAACTCCTCGGCTCTTGCATCAATCCCTTTCTCCTCTAATCTCTCCCCTTCCTCAATCAACTCCACATGTTCCCCTTCTCTGTGATCATGTTCAATTTCCTCATGTTCCTTCTCACGCTGATAAACCAACAGATCAAGCTCATCCTGATTGAAATCTTGATCGACTGATGGCGTAACACAAGGAAGAAAGCGAAGAGAAGAGGTCTTGAATCTGAACACCGGCGTTTCCTCAAAGGAGAACTCACGCTCCAACTGCAAACGAGGCGACTGTCGACTGTGTCTGAGTTTGAGGGTTTTAAAGAGCCGAATTTGGAGAAGCACGCGGTTTTGCTTGAACATGCCACCTTTTCTGGCCCAGAGTACAGCTAGACGGAGCAGACGCCATGCCCGGTTCGTCAATTTGGCGTTTCTTCTTGCCATTGAACTTTTGTTAAGCTGGCGAATGGATGTTGAATCAATTTCGAAAGGATTAATTGCCTGATTGGTAGTAGTGTACACTGTACAGAGCTAGTTTAGACTCTTTGTTGTGCTCTCTCTTAAAAAACAGAGCTTGTTAAGATTGGTGTTTGTACTTTGGAGGAGACGGGAAGTGTTTATATAGAAATGTAGAAGGCAATTGTGGGACGCGTTTTCTTATAAATAAAGTATTTGCTAACAATTAGTCAATTATCTCCTCAACAGTGTTATTTTACTTACTCTTTGATCATTAATAATTTGCTAATTACTAGTTATGAGTATTGCCCGCTAGGGATGGGCATTGGACAACTGGATCCACATCCACAGACTCAGTACACGAAAATTAAGCGCGCTGTTGTGGGCCCATTCACTGACCACCTCTCAATTAATATATTTTCAATTATATCTAGTTAAATGTTAACAATCTTTAATCAGACGTAATGGGATAAATTGATAACCATACTTAGCAAAATTTGGTGATTACATTATTTTCTATTGTAATTTGAGAAATGTTTTCTACATATGTCAATTTTGACATTCATATTTTTTGTTGAAGTTTTATTTTTAATTTTACGTCATATTTAATAAATAGTATTAACCAATAATCTTACAATTCTAAATTAATAAATTATTGACTCTCATTTAAACTTTCCCGCACCCTACTTTGAAATGACTAATGTTTAAGGTATTTTTTTCTCCAAAGAAAAGGTACAAATGTAATTAACAATAAAACAATACTCCAAATTTGCAATTTCAAATACATATTAGTTATTTACGGACATACCAGTCCCTTAAACAACTAAATAGTTATTCTTAATATTTAGAATATATGATTAACATTTAAATATATATTTGGCAAGTAAATATTATGTTGTCTAACAAAATCAACATTTGGTCTAGTATCAAAGACAACACTACTAAAGAATATTGCAGTTTCAAAATTCTAATAGGTCTTTATGGATATTTAAAAGCTGAGTAGTTTAGACTCTCTTTATTACTTTAAACAATATTATGTTGTCTAAACTTCATATATTTTTATCGTCATTGTCAGAGACAGAACCAAGATGGGGTGTCAGTCGGCGATGAGACATCATCTTGACCCACTAAAAAATAAAGTTATTTCAGTAAAAAATAAAATTTCTCTTAATCCAGACACTCTTTTTTCTTTGCCCGAACTCTCTCCACCGATCGTTTCTGATTCCGCACATGATCATTGCTCTTAGATAATTCATATTTTCTACATATTATATCGGTATTTTTAGCCAATATAATATTTTTACGACCATAAAAGTAAAACTATGCTTTATTAACAATTATACATTGTAAACTACATGGATATATTCTTAAAAAAACTAGTTTTCTTTTCCTAAAAAAAGGAAAATAGATAAAGAAAACTAGTTTGACACTTTCTATCACATTTTAAGTATGAAATTAAGCAATCATTGACATTTTAATTAATCCATTCAATGATTTTCTAATCGTTATTAACATTTAACTTATTAACTATTTATCTTAACTTTTAATATTTTTTAGTATACCGTTTGCAAACAAAATTAATGTCAAATTAATTCAAGCAAATTATTTTACATGCTATATGCCAGTGAACAAAACTACGAAATAATCCATCCATTAGGTGGCAAGATAATATAAAAAATCCATGATATATTGCAGAAATTGGCTACTTTCTGCGGTCCAAGTTCCAACTAATATTGGACTAAAATTTTGGGGGGTCTGAAAGGGGATTTCAAAAAATAATACGAAAAGGTTAGAGGCCCCACATGGCTGGAGGCGGATTCAGGCTGTCACTGTCTTAACACGGTTTAGTAGAAGACGCGTTTCATAGTGTTCGTTTGTTTTTGGTTAGTGACCTGCGTGTTTCTCTGTTAGATTTATCGGTTGCACTTGCATGGCATGTGCATTTCCTAATCAATCTGTTGACTGCTAATTACGTGACTTTGATTCTTTGCTTTTAAGTTTTCTCTTTTCATTTCATTTCTTAATTTAACGCAAGATTTTCTAAAGATATAAAATCTTTAAGTATTGCTTTCAATAAGTATAAAAATAAATATTTTTGCAATTTCTTAATATACTTTTTTCCAGATTTCATATTGAGTAACGCATTATCCAACACCACATATTATCCCTCCCTATTCTACGCGATGAAATTTACTGCTCTTCGAGATACGACAAGTCGACAACACTACTAGTTTATTGCTACAGTAATTTTTCTTTGATGATTTTTGGCCGTCTGATTTTACGAGTAGATTCTGATCCCTATTCTACAGACTTAACATTCCATGACGTACTTCAGGAATGAAGAGGTAACCTGTCATCAGCCGAAATAAAAAAAAAAATCTTTAAAACGGTATTAGAACTTATATTTAAACTTATAGCTTACTATTAAGTTATTAGATTATTAGTTTCTAACAGATATTGTATTTTGTAGTTTTTTATCCCAACACTCCTGGGATAATTTTTAGCTGCTTTCAAACTTTTTGTAATTTTCTCATAATTGATAAAAAAAAATTGTCAAAAGGAAGAGGTTTGACCTCTATCTAAAAAAAACTTATATTAAATGTTCATTTATAACTATTATGTTAAAAATATAAAATTACAAGTATGAGTTCAAGTGGAACCATTTGTATTAATATATGGGGTTTGAAACTTTAAATACAAATTTTGATCAAGAAAGTACATCATATTATAAAAAAAATACCAAACATGTATAAATAGAAAAATAAAATAAATGGAGGATGTTGCATCCGTTTTTTTTTACGTGTAGACAATATATCTTCGTTCATCAAAACTATATTTCTTATAAATTAGTGAATGTAGAATTTTGGTAGGGTCAGTTATCGGATTGTAATAGTTTATTGGATTCAAACTCATTAGCTAATTAAATATTAAATAAAAAAATTAACAATTAGATCCAGGAGTTAAATTAGCAAAAGTTTGATCAGAAGCATTATTTTCAAAAACCGAGTTAGCTGACCCCGAAATACTCTACAGTCAACCATGTTTGTATGTAAATGATAAGATACAACTGATACAACACACAGAAATATTCATATGCTATAATATGGACTTACAAGAAGTTAATTATTTATATTATCTCCAATAAATTTGGGCCACAATTCAATGATATATTCCCCCAAATCTAAAGATATGATATATGATATGATCACCTACTTTTGGTGAGTTTTTTTTTTTCCGCCATGTTTAAGAGGCAACTTTTACATTTATCGGAGTATATATACACCTTGAAAAGAGCATCAATAGAAGGAGAGGAATCGCTTGACAATGCTTATTTTTCACAATCTTAGTAAAAATATTTTAAATAAACTAAAAATATTGTAAATTTTTTAAATAAAAAAAATATAGATCTTCAACTTATAAATTGATTATAATTCAAATATCATGCATTTGATAATATATCAAAGATCATTAAATTAGAACCTTTGCAAATATATAAAATTTTAATTGTCTTTTATGCACCATCAAATGAAATACTATCATTTTATAAATTGATAATATTTTAAATATCATTCTTTTGATAGTACATTAAAAATCATTAAATTAGAACCTTTACAAATAAATAAAAATTTAATTGTTTTTACGTACCATCAAATGAAACACCATCGTTTTATCAGTTGAAGAATATATTTATAAGATATATTTTTTAAAAATGTCTTTATTTAAAATTTTAATGTTAAAATTAATTGTTCAAAGTAGACACTTCTCTTAATAAAATGCATTAACATTTTAAGGTGCATCGATACCAGTGTTGTAAAAAACGGTACGCGCTTAGCAGACATATAGGGTACCACCAAGCTTTTTATTATTATATGTATATTTATTTACATCTAACATATATTATACATTCATAATATTATATTAATAACTATAGTCATTGAACATTATAGTAAATAATTTAAAAGTCATAATATTAATATGATATTTCATGGTTCATACTTTAATACACCTAATACACTCAATACATATAGTACTTATAACCAGACCAAAATACTATATATATGGTGCAAACTACATCTTCTTTATATTTTATTATATTAATAACTAATTTTATAAAAATATTCATAATAAAAAATAATTTAAAAATTTATACATAATTCAATAACATTTTCAGATATTTTGGTTTATAAAGTTATGATGTTATAATTAAAGAAAAAATTAAATAACTTAGATCTTTTAGTTTTTTTAAGAATTGGATGATCTAATTATCTATCTATTTTTTTAGTTTTATTTTGAAAAGTAAAATAACGAAAAAGGGGATTACAAGTTTTTAAAATAAATAAAAAATAGAAATCAGAGAGATTGATTCAGAGAAGAAAAATTACAATAGTAATTTTGTGATTTATTCTAGAGAGATGAGTTTGAAGAGTTGTATAGTTATTTTAACATAATACTAATTATATTTGATAATAAGTTGTTAAATTTTAAAAAATACTATAGCATAACGATTAAACGGAAAAACGGATAATTAAACAGAAAAATGATCGATTAAACAGAAAAACGGCCAATTAATCGTTCGAAACGGTAATCCACCCATTCTATTGTTTGTGATGTTCGTGACAATTTACTCTCCAATTTCGATTATTCAGCCAAAAAGTCTTCCGACTATTTCATTTTTCACAACATTGTTCGATACAAATAGCAAAACTACCGTGATAAAGACAGTCATGGAGCAAAGAACGGTTAATTTAGTATATCACAACTTGGCACGCAAGTTTTTTCTCGGAGAATTTTGGAACGTGTCCTTGGTTTATACGCTGCCGTTGGATAATTGGTTAACTTTTCGGCTTGTACATTGCGCCAACATTTTGCTACTTTTCTTGAGGGGGAAGTACAATGACTCAAACGACTTTTGCATTATCAAAACTTAAACAAGTATCATATTATATTTTCTAAATAGTTGTAAATAATTACTTTCATTCAATTCTATCATTAATAGTGACGGAGCCATAATTTTTTTTTTGTGGGTTTCACTAGTCTTTTAAAATAAAAAGTATATTAAATTCAAAGATTTTCATGCATCATCACAGAACGTATCTTTAATTTTTCATACTTTTAATTCTCTCACATGCATAATGTATGTTCAATTTATAAACAAACAAGTCACAAGCACCAGTTTAAATAGTAACTAGATCTCAAAAGTTATCATATTTTTTTTTCAATGATACATTGTAGCTAGAATCGTTGACTACCATCTAATTCATGAACTCTTTGATATCTCATTTTCTGAAACCAACTTAAGATGATATCATTGATAATTCCTTCAAAAATATCTTTCTCAACATAAGTCACTAAATGATCATTCATTTTGGCTATTAAAAAAGAACACAATTTCTAAATCAGAATCATAGATCGAACTTATATCATGAATTTAATTTTAATTAAGATATAATTCAGATATTTCCACATTACAACAAATTTATTCTAATTTCATATTTTACAAAGATTAATCTAATTCATGAAATGCACTGGGGCTGATTTATATATTTGAATCAAAGATTTTTCTAATTTTATATGAATAATTAGTATCATATCATAAAAGAGAAAAGACTTTGAGGTTTGAAATAGAAATTGAGAATCACGAAAAAAAATCTACAATATATTTTTATTGGCTTAACAACAAAATTCACTAAATAATATCAAAAACTCAAAAAAATTCTAAAAAGTTCTAAAAAAGTTCTAAAAAATAATAGAAGTTAAAAAAATCTAATCATAATATTTTATATAATTTTTTAACTAAATCGGTTTTATTAATTCTAATTATTTAAAAATAGAATAAAATTTGAAAAGTTTCAAACAATTCCAAAAAATTCAGAAAAATATAAAAGAATAATCAAATCCGAAAAAAAATATATCATAATTTTTAAAATAATTAATTTAAACTAATTTGGTTTTACATATTTTAATTATTAAAAGATGAACAATATTAAAAAAATCGAGAGAAGGGCGGGTGAGCACGGGTCACGGGTGAGAGCGGGTAACGGGTGAGAGCGGGACGGGTATAACGGTTCCGTTTTCAAAAATTTAAGACCCAGCCCTTGCTAGGACCGAACTTTTAACAGGTCTGGATCTACACACGGGTCTACCCCGAGGCGGTCCGGGATGGATGACGGACACGAGTTTGCATGGGGCGGGTCTACCCGTTCGGGATTTTTCAATTCTCTAGCTGATGCGAGTGATTTTTTTACGGTAAAAGAATTAAAGGAGTGATCCCACCGACTATTTGGATGTAGCATGTAGGGGTGTGCAAACAGATTTGTTTAATTGGTTTTGAACCGAACCGTGAAATTTTGGACTATTTGGTTCTGTTTTGCGGTTTAAAAATTTCGGTTTGGTTGAAAATTTTATCTAATTCAATTTTATTCTTTGGTTCGGTTTTACTTTTTTCTAAATCGGATAAACCAAATAAACCGAATAGTCTAATTTTTTAAATAATTTTATTTTATTTGATATAAATAATGATTATATCAAAAATAATCCGAATATATTTATTTTCTATAAGTTTTATTTAATTATTTCTTTTATCCTTTTAACTATTTATTTGTTCTATCAATTTTTATATTTTTTTAAATATTTTTCCTCTTTAAATGATATAATTTCAGTTTAATCGAATAAATCAAAGTTTTTTTTGTTCATTCGGGTTTTGGTTTATTCGAGTTGATATTTTTAGAAGTTTGGTTCGGTTCATAATTTGACAAACCGAAAAAAATTTCGGATACATATAATTATTTCGGTTTGAACTGAACCCACACCCCTATTTGGAAGCTGAAGAGATTTTAGAATTATTAATTATTTCTATTTTATTTCAGTGAAAGAGATAAGATTAATACTTACCGAAGACAAAAAAACTAAATGCTGATTGAACCCAAATGAGACTATCATAAGATTTTGAGACAATGAAGTTCAATAGCATAATTTCAAATAAAATTGAACATGGTTCATTTATATGAATATATAGAAACATCAACTATATATAATAAAAAAATTTATAAAAAGTAGTAGTATTTCATTTATTGAACCCCATTTAAACCATATGAATCCTCAACTGATCATTAACAATTGGAAATTTTCAAATATATATATACCCCCCTTGTCTTGTGTAAAGTTAAGAAAAAAAAAACATATTTATCATGTTGGTGTATAACTAGCATATATAAATCAACATTAATTTTAGTTCTCAGTACATTAAAACTAAAATATTTCTATATTTTTTGAAGAAAAATATTGTTACTATATTACAGTTCACCACATCAAATTGGACATATGGCCTGTCTAGGGGTGGCAACTTGGCCCGTCGGCCCGTTGGCCTGCTCATACCCACCCGGCCCAAGGCCTTACCCGGTCGGCCCGATGCTTTAACAGGCCAAGTCAGGCCAGGCTAAAACACAGGCCAGGTCAGGTACAGGAATTCATTAATACCTACAGGGCTAATTATAGATCGTTGGATATTTGTGAGATGGATCTGTGCCGCTTAATTCTTAGGGTTCAGTCTAATAATAAATAGACATAAAGACTACAGAGGCAACATACGTGCACAGCTTAGCAAGACTCAGTGTCCATTGACAACTGATGAGCAAAGCATAATGAGTAGAGTACCATATGCTTCGGCTATTGGCTCTATCATGTACGTCATGTTGTGCACTCGCCCTGATGTCTCGTACGCTTGGAGTGTGACGAGTAGATATCAGGCTAATCCATGCTAGGAGCACTGGAATGCTGCAAATAATATCTTTAAGTACTTAAGAAGAACTAAGGATATGTTTCTCATCTACGGTGTTGACTCGGAGCTCGTGGTAAGTGGTTACACAGACGTTATCACCTCATATGAAAAATTATAAATAGAGGTGACGTAAAGATTTGTAAAATTGACACAGTCGGCAACACAGCTGATCCACTTACAAGATCTCTACCTCAAGCCAAGCACTAGTTGCACATATCTTCTATGGGTTTGAGACACATAGGAGATTGGCTGTGGGATTTTTCTTTAAATCTTAGAGATTTATAGAATAAAGATATTTGTATAAGGCAGAGCTCAATATGATTGACTCCAAGGTTAAGTGGGAGATTGTTAGTTTGTAATAATCTTGAAGTCAATAATACGATAAATTTGTTATATAAAGCTTTGTTCATGAATTGGATATTTAAACGATATTTTGTTTCCTTGAGTATTATTGAATTTATGAATCATTCCGAGTTCATGGCTGGAATTGTGAAACTTCATAATATAGAATATACTCTTAAAAGTCACTAACCAAGGTAATTAGCAGGAACACTAATTAACCGTTATCAGGTTAGTATGTGGATTAAATGATGGTCAAGTTTTATAGACCATAGACAAAGAGTTGTCATTTTAATCACATAGATAGATGTTCAAGGAACATCGTATTTGATAGACCCCGAATGAAACATTAAATGGAATTGTGTTCGTGTCATTAATGTTTTCATTAAGTATTAAATTCTAAAGTATGAGGTATTCATCTTTCCTACATAAGATATGTATGTGTGTGATTTCTACCAAACGTTATCCGTAAAAGGTGGCTATAAAGGTAGCTCTTCGGTATACATAACTTATGCGGAGGAAGAGATGGTTTGCCAAAAGTACTATTGTCCCTCATATTTCTATATGAGTTATAGCATCACTGGGCCCCTTGATAGAGTAAGATTATCTGCTAGCAGTATAATTATAAGAGTAATTATATTTGATAATTTACTCAGGATCAAGAAAAGATTAAGTTTGCAAGGATGACACATACCTACCTTGAAACTGATCGATAAATGCTATGAGACAAAAGAATTAAACACAAGTAAATAGTTTACTTGGATCATGATATTGTACAAGTACATCATCATCTCGTGTAATTGGATGGTCATAGTGCATTCGCGCCGATGCCTCCTATGATTATAGAAGTTAAAACGGTTTTAACTCTATTTACCAACATAACACGGATCTGTCGGGTCACACCGTATAGGAGTTAATCGGAGAATCTTATTGATTAATTATGAATTGTTTATAATTAATAATAAGATGGTTATAATTAATTATATATGATATAATTATATTTGTCATAGAGATGACAAGAAGCAAAAATCGATTGAATTTATAACGTGTTGGACACGTCGTATAAATTCGCCAAAAACAATGAGAAAAATATAATTGTAGATGACAATTATATATATTTGACTTGGATTTTAAATGTTAATTATGGATTTGAATTATGGGCCAAAGCCCATTTATAATTAAAGTCTTAATTAATAATTAAAAGCCCAAAATCAGAAAAGCCCAAAAAAACCCAAAATTGAAAAAGCCCAAAAACCGAAAAGCCCAAAAAGGCCCATGAAAAGCCCATGATGACCTCCAAGGGTATTTTGGTAATTTATCCAAAAGCCCAAGGGTATTTCGGTAATTTGATCAAAAAGCCCAATGGCGTTTTGGTAAATTGGATAAACTTTAAGGGTATTTTGGTCTTTTCACATTGAAACCTCCCTACTATTCATGAGGGCATTTTGGTAATTTGTCAATTCCACTTTTTCTATAAATAGAGGGGTAGGGTGAGAGAAAAAGTTCCACCAAATCAGTTTCACTTTCTCTCTCTCGGTATACGGTTGTTTCAGAATTCACGGGATCGGTGAATAGTGTTTTTACGAAAGTTGTGGTATTTCTGCACATTTGTGAAACAGAATTACTACGAGTCGTGAATAGTACTATTTCCTCTTTTCTCGGGTGAATAGTGTTTTTGCGAGAAACCGCGGTTTACGGTATTTCTGGCAAAAGAAATAAACCGCTCTCTGGTCAGTCCTGGTGGATAACCTACAGAGGCATCAGACGTTTAGAAGCGAGGTATAACATCTTATATTAATCTATTTAATTGTTAAGTAGATTAATATTTTAGAAATCAATCATGGAGTAGATCAATAAAGGTTTAAAGAGGTGTGTATCTCTCGGTAATCATCCGACACATCACTTTAACCCTAAGCTTAAGTTAAAGTAAAATAATATTTTACCGTCTTTTGTAAAGGATTAAATGTCTCGTAACTCCGGTTATTATCCGACATACTTTAATCCCTAACTTAAGTAGAAGTAAAATTTTTGTTCTACGGTCTTTCCGACTTGAGCATTAATGGGATTTGGGCATTCCGAATCCCTACAAGGTATCGAGCAAAGGCTCTCCCGTGATTGATTTTCTAAAAGGTTATATCTTATGCAAATAAGATGCATATACCCCGTATCGGTTTAATTCTTAGATTTGCAGCTTAAAGTCCAAACCAAATAAAATTGGATTTTCTTGGTTCGGCTCTGTCGACTAAGAAAGTTAAATTAGATTTAAGCTTTCTTTATACTTTCTTTACGCTTTCTTTTCGGAAATATTCGATTGTGTTAAAGTATATCTAAGAATGTGATGAAGCAATAAAGTACCTGAGTAAGAGCTGTTGATCTCCACACATAAAAGATAAGGTGATGTCAAAGAAAGATGGGAAATGGATACCTTCGGTAT
The DNA here is from genome assembly GCA_037127355.1 of Schoenoplectus tabernaemontani. NCBI lineage: Eukaryota > Viridiplantae > Streptophyta > Magnoliopsida > Poales > Cyperaceae > Schoenoplectus > Schoenoplectus tabernaemontani. The sequence goes on from CM073754.1 coordinate 2,048,973, forward strand.
TCTTTCTGACATGCCCTTTTACGTGTCCTGATAACTGGCCCAAAAGGAACTTTGTCACGTTACCAAATTACTTTTGCGCTTTCGAAGCATGGCAAATGTAACTCTTTTGTTTTTTTTCGAAAATTTTTGGTTATGAGAAGTATATCTATGAATGTGATGAAGCAATAAAGTACCTGAGTAAGAGCTGTTGATCTCCACACCCGAAAGAGATGGTTCTGTCTAGAAAAGATTGAATTTAAAGTGGTCCTCGTGACCCCGATCTTTCCCCGGGAGCCCTTTTACGTGTCCCGATAAGCGGCCGAAAAGGAACTTTGTCACGTTATCAAATTACTTTATCGTACTGAATGAATTAATCGTTTTGAAATCATATAAAATGTTTATATGCTTTTTACGGTATAAATAAAGAACAAAGATGTAGTTGCAAAATAAAGAATTGAGAACGATAGTTATATATGTGACTGATTCACGTATATATATATAAAATGTTTGTATGAGCGGTAAATTAGATTTATCTGTTTTGATATGAAATGTATCTTATCATAGATGCAAAGCTACTTATTGGATAGATAGTAGTTATATACGTGATCGATTCATGTATATATACAAAATGTTTGTATGAGCCGGTAAATTGGATTTACCGCTTTGATAATAAATGAGTAAATTAGATTTATCATTTTAAGGAACCGTGAAAGAATGTTATGTCAAAGAAAGACTGAAAAAGGAACTTTCAATGGTCTTTCTGGCAGACGTCTTTTCACGTGTTCATAAGTCTGTTTAAAGTCAGCTTAATAAACTGACTAATTATAAATGTGTAAATTAGATTTATCATTTTTAAGAAACCGTGAAGGAAGGTTGTGTCAAAGAAAGACTGGAAAAGGAACTTTCAGTGGTCTTTCTGGCAGACATCTTTTACGTGTTCGTAAGTTCATTTTAAAGTCGGTTTAACAAACCGATCGCTTACGATATTAAACCCGAAAAATTAAGTAATATGCCCTACCTACTCTGTCCTCGCATATCATTGTTCATTGGCGTACGTGACCTACTCGATGGCGTCACCTTTTACCTTTGGTTTTCGAGGGTTATGTCCGACATAACGAACCAAATAGAGTGAGGTTACTTACCAATGATTTCCAAAACAGGTTTTGGGCTTGGGGCAAAGTTTCGTTAAAACATATGATGTTTAGCGAAACCAAGAATCACATAGAGATGTGATTAGCAAAGAGTTGCTTACCTAAGATAATTAATAAACGAGTTATTCAACGATAACTTGATTATCAATGAAAATAGGGATCTTGGTCCTAACTACAAACGGGAATAGAACAAATTTGTAGTGGAAATTTTATTTGGAATAAAACATTACATGAACAAAGCTAAAAATCTTTACATTTTACGTTGTAGCACATGGCTAAAGAAACTCTTACTAATAGGTTCCGTGCGCTCATACTAAGACATGAGAAACTCGAGTACGTCCTTAAATACACTAATCCTGCGCACAAACTTGTAGTAGATCGCACAAAGAAATGAAGTCACCATGTACAACAAGCACAAAGAACATGAGCTTGATGTACAAAGTTTCTTGGTCAAGAAATTTAAGATGACTAAATCTCCGCTGAGTCATAAGATAACTGAGGGCAGCTCTCTTGACACTCACATGCTCCGTATGACGAGCGATGTTGAGCAGTTAGAGAAACTTAACAGTCCGTTGAGCAAAGAGTTTGTTACGGATGTTATCCTGAACTCTCTCCCTCCTAGCTATTCTAATTTCATCAGGAATTATCATATGCTGGGAATGAACAAGAGCTTGCAGGAGCTCCAAGGGATGTTGAGGATCACTGGTGGGGAGATGAAGAAGAGTTCTTCTATCCTCGTGATCCAAGAAGGTACGAGGAAAATTAAAAAGATGAAACGCAAAATGACTCCCAAAGTGGCACCTAAGTACAAAGATAAAGGGAAGATGGTTCCTAATCAGAACACTCCCAAAGCAAAAGCCTCTTCTACCTCTGACTGCTTTTACTGTCAAAGTAAGGGTCATTGGAAGAGGAACGCCCTAAGTATCTGGAGGATTTGAGGACGGGAAAAGTTCCCAAAGTTTCAACCTCAGGTATTTTCATGATTGAAGTTAACGTTGTTACCTCTATTCATGATTGAGTATTGGATACTGGATCATGTGCTCATATTTGTTCAAATATAGAGGCACTAAATAATAGGAGAAAACTACGTAATAAGGAAATACAACTCCGAGTTGGAAACGATGCACAAGTTGCAGCCGTAACAGTCGGAAGTATAGAGTTGTGTTTGCCTAGTGGGTTTATAATGGAACTTGAAAATGTATATTTTGTTCCAAGTATTTTTCGAAACATCATTTCAATCTCATGTTTAGAAATGAATGGTTTCTCTTTTGTTATAAAGGACAATGGTTGTTCTATATACAAAGATGAGTTATATTATGGATCTTCTTTTATGATGAATGATCTTTATATACTGGAAATAGACAAACCTATATTTAACATCAATAAATGACTCAAAACATCTCATGAAAGTATGACTTTCATATGGCATTATCGCCTTGGTCATATAAACGAGAAACACATCAAAAGTTACATGAAGTTGGACTTCTTGGTAATTTTAATATTGTGAATCTTGTTTACGTGAAAAATGACCAAATTGCCTTTCTCCAAGAAGGGCGAAAGGACAAGTGACTTATTAGCCCTTATACACACGATGTATGCGGACCAATGAGTACTTGTACAAGAAACAATGATCGCTACTTTATCACGTTTATCGATGATTACAAGAGATATGGTTATGTCTACTTGATGAGACATAAGTCTGAATCATTTGAAAAGTTCAAAGAATTCAGGACTGAAGTAGAAAATCAACTGAATAAAAGTATTAAGGCCTTACGGTTAGACCGTGAAGGCGAATACTTAAGTTATGAGTTTATAATGTACTTAAAAGAATGTGGGATAGTCTCACAACTCACACCTCCGGGAACGCCACAATGGAATGGTGTTTCTGAGAGGAGGAATCGAACTCTGTTAGACATGGTTCGTTCCATGATGAGTAATACCACACTCCCAAAAATATTTTGGGGGCACACACTAGAAACTGCTACACTAATAATAAATAGGGTTTCATCCAAGTCAGTAGAAAAGACTCCATATGAGTTATGGTTTGGTAAGGTACCAAATATGTCTTATCTTAAAATTTGGGGTTGCAAGGTATTTGTCAAACGTTCGACTTCTGACAAACTTGGACCCAAAGCTGACAAATGCTTTTTCGTAGGGTATCCTAAGGAAACGAAAGGATATTACTTCTATTATCAGTCCGAGAACAAGATAATTGTTGCTCGTCATGGTATATTTTTGGAGAAAGAGTTTCTCGCAAAAGGAAGTAGTGGGAGTAATGTAATACTTGAAGAAATTCAAGATACATCACACAATACAATATCGATACGATCGATAAACCCACCACTTGATTCTTCGGCTAATGAGCATTTGGAAGAACCAAATCTACAAATAGTTGTGGAAGAAGTTCTAGTCCCGAGCTCATCTACTTCAACGCAAGTTGAAATAGAACTAAATCCGCATATCGATGTGGATGAAGTTCGACACATGAAAGAACAAGTGCTACGAAGGTCACATAGGATAGTCCGTGCACCTGAAAGGTACATGGGACTGCATGAAGTCTCAGTATTTGATGCTTTGAAGATCCTCGACCTATGCGGAGCAAGCAGTGGATAGACCCGACTCTGATAAATGGCTGGAGGCCATGAGATCCGAAATACAGTCCATGTATGACAATAAGGTTTGGAACCTGGTTGCACCACTTGTTGGGGTAAAACTCATAGCTAACAAGTGGGTTTTTTAAAAAAAAAAACAGGCATGGATGATAATATGACTGTTTACAAAGTACGGTTAGTAGCGAAAGGTTTCAAGCAAATTCTCGACGTAGATTATGATGAAACTTTTTCGTCCGTAGCTATGTTTAAGTCAATTCGGATGTTCCTAGCAATTATCGTATTTCATGATTATGAAATATGGCAGATGGATGTCAAAACTGCCTTCCTAAATGGAAATTTGGAAGAGGACGTGTATATGATACAGCCCATAAGTTTTGAGGATCCAAAGAATGCTGGGAAGTTATGCAAGCTTCTCAGATCCATTATGGATTGAAGCAAGCATCACGGAGTTGAAATCTTTGATTTGACGAAGAAGTCAAACAGTTTGACTTCGTCAGATGCGAAGAAGAACATTGTGTATACAGGAAAACTAGTGGGAGTGTCATCGCTATTTTAATCCTCTATGTGGACGATATACTCTTAATGGGAAATAATATTCCCCTATTGCAATCAGCCAAATCTTCATTAAAGAAAGTGTTCTCAATGAAAGATTTGGGCGAGACTGTCTATATACTAGGCATAAAGATCTATAGAGATAGATCTAAGAGACTTATTGGATTAAGTCAAAGTACATACATTGATAAAGTGCTGAATCGGTTCAAAGACGTAATTCTAAGAAAAGATTTCGGCCAATGAATCATGGTGCACAGCTTAGCAAGACTCAGTGTCCATTGACAACTGATGAGCAAAGCATAATGAGTAGAGTACCATATGCTTCGGCTATTGGCTCTATCATGTACGTCATGTTGTGCACTCGCCCTGATGTCTCGTACGCTTGGAGTGTGACGAGTAGATATCAGGCTAATCCATGCTAGGAGCACTGGAATGCTGCAAAGAATATCTTTAAGTACTTAAGAAGAACTAAGGATATGTTTCTCATCTACGGTGTTGACTCGAGCTCGTGGTAAGTGGTTACACGAGACGTTATCACCTCATATGAAAAATTATAAATAGAGGTGACGTAAAGATTTGTAAAATTGACACAGTCGGCAACACAGCTGATCCACTTACAAGATCTCTACCTCAAGCCAAGCACTAGTTGCACATATCTTCTATGGGTTTGAGACACATAGGAGATTGGCTGTGGGATTTTTCTTTAAATCTTAGAGATTTATAGAATAAAGATATTTGTATAAGGCGAGCTCAATATGATTGACTCCAAGGTTAAGTGGGAGATTGTTAGTTTGTAATAATCTTGAAGTCAATAATACGATAAATTTGTTATATAAAGCTTTGTTCATGAATTGGATATTTAAACGATATTTTGTTTCCTTGAGTATTATTGAATTTATGAATCATTCCGAGTTCATGGCTGGAATTGTGAAACTTCATAATATAGAATATACTCTTAAAAGTCACTAACCAAGGTAATTAGCAGGAACACTAATTAACCGTTATCAGGTTAGTATGTGGATTAAATGATGGTCAAGTTTTATAGACCATAGACAAAGAGTTGTTATTTTAATCACATAGATAGATGTTCAAGGAACATCGTATTTGATAGACCCCGAATGAAACATTAAATGGAATTGTGTTCGTGTCATTAATGTTTTCATTAAGTATTAAATTCTAAAGTATGAGGTATTCATCTTTCCTACATAAGATATGTATGTGTGTGATTTCTACCAAACGTTATCCGTAAAAGGTGGCTATAAAGGTAGCTCTTCTGTATACATAACTTATGCTGAGGAAGAGATGGTTTGCCAAAAGTACTATTGTCCCTCATATTTCTATATGAGTTATAGCATCACCGGGCCCCTTGATAGAGTAAGATTATCTGCTAGCAGTATAATTATAAGAGTAATTATATTTGATAATTTACTCGGGATCAAGAAAAGATTAAGTTTGCAAGGATGACACATACCTACCTTGAAACTGATCCGATAATGGCATGAGACAAAAGAATTAAACACAAGTAAATAGTTTACTTGGATCATGATATTGTACAAGACATCATCATCTGTGTAATTGGATGGTCATAGTGCATTCTCGCGATGCCTCCTATGATTATAGAAGTTAAAACGGTTTAACTCTATTTACCAACATAACACGGATCCTGTCGGTCACACCGTATAGGAGTTAATCGAGAATCTTATTGATTAATTATGAATTGTTTATAATTAATAATAAGATGGTTATAATTAATTATATATGATATAATTATATTTGTCATAGAGATGACAGAAGCAAAAATCGATTGAATTTATAACGTGTTGGACACGTCGTATAAATTAATAAACAACAACCGAGAAAAATATAATTGTAGATGACAATTATATATATTTGACTTGGATTTTAAATGTTAATTATGGATTTGAATTATGGGCCAAAGCCCATTTATAATTAAAGTCTTAATTAATAATTAAAAGCCCAAAATCGAAAAAGCCCAAAAAAACCCAAAATTGAAAAAGCCCAAAAACCGAAAAGCCCAAAAAGGCCCATGAAAAGCCCATGATGACCTCCAAGGGTATTTTGGTAATTTATCCAAAAGCCCAAGGGTATTTCGGTAATTTGATCAAAAAGCCCAATGGCGTTTTGGTAAATTGGATAAACTTTAAGGGTATTTTGGTTTTTTCACATTGAAACCTCCCTACTATTCATGAGGGCATTTTGGTAATTTGTCAATTCCACTTTTTCTATAAATAGAGGGGTAGGGTGAGAGAAAAAGTTCCACCAAATCAGTTTCACTTTCTCTCTCTCGGTATACGGTTGTTTCAGAATTCACGGGATCGGTGAATAGTGTTTTTACGAAAGTTGTGGTATTTCTGCACATTTGTGAAACAGAATTACTGCGAGTCGTGAATAGTACTATTTCGTCTTTTCTCGGGTGAATAGTGTTTTTGCGAGAATCCGCGGTTTACGGTATTTCTGGCAAAAGAAATAAACCGCTCTCTCAGTCGATCCCCATGGGATAACCTACGAGAGGCATCGACGTTTGGTGCTCCGAGACAAGCCAATTTTCATTCCAATTGAAATTTAGAAGCGAGGTATAACATCTTATATTAATCTATTTAATTGTTAAGTAGATTAATATTTTAGAAATCAATCATGGAGTAGATCAATAAAGGTTTAAAGAGGTGTGTATCTCTCGGTAATCATCCGACACATCACTTTAACCCTAAGCTTAAGTTAAAGTAAAATAATATTTTACCGTCTTTTGTAAAGGATTAAATGTCCGTAACTCTCGGTATTATCCGACATACTTTAATCCCTAACTTAAGTAAAGTAAAATTTTTGTTCTACGGTCTTTCCGCAGCTTGAGCATTAATGGGATTTGGGCATTCCGAATCCCTACACGGCCCCACTCCATTCCAGTATAATCCAAATTGAAGCTCAAACAAAAAGCTAAACTGAAGCCTAGAAGTTTCTCCTCTCTTCGCTTTTGCCTAACTTCACCCTTAGAATAGATCTGACAGGGACAACTATTTCCGAGTAATTATTTCTTGCTTAATGGGAATCTATTTGATGGTCATATATTGTTTTTTTTTCTCTTTTAATTTGCACAATTCATTGGCTGTAAGATTATGCCGATGATGCATTACCATATGCACCTATTATCAGATTTTATATTGATAATTTGTAAATTGTTACTACCATTGAGGCAGGAGACCATTTGAATTAAGTATGTGAATTTGATTGCAAAAAAATTTTTCTTTATTTTTCAGAATACAAAATGTATCTCTCTGATTTGTTAGTATCTAGTCAAGATTTTTCCTTCCATTTATTAGGTATTTCTTCATTATGATTTTTCCTTGACTATGTTTTTGATATACTTTTTTTTTCATATATAGTATGCCGATGATGATTGTTAAGTAAACTTAATGGTGTTCTTGTATTCATTTGTTGTGTTACTTGTTTTTGTAATATTTTTATTTGCTTCTGCTTGTTCTGGTGTGTTTGCTAAATTATGTTAATATGTGTTAAATTAAGTAATGTGTTGGGGGCATGGGCGGGTATGGGCAGGTCAGGTAGGCCCACGAGCACGGACGGCAGGCAGGCACAGACTTGAATAAAATACCCACAGGTGGGTCAGGCGTAAAATTTCAGGCCCATCCCATCAGGCCAGGCGGGATGGGCTTAAAATTTTAACAAATAGGTCAGGCGCGGGAACGACAAAATACCTGCGGGTAAGGCCCATTGCCATCCCTAGGCCTGCCATCACGTTGTACAGTTTTTCAAATCTGCCGAAACAAATATTGTATGAGCATTTAGTAATAAAATCTCACAAACAAGTAAATGGTATACCGCTAAATTTTGCCTTTATTATTTGGTATTGCTTCAAAGCTTCAGTCTTTAATATACGGTATCAATTTTTCACCAATCCAATTGACTCGTATGTGTGAACATGAACTTTTCAATAACAAAAAATTACATCTTTTATAAGTTCACAATTATTTTAATGAGACAATTTAGTTTATCGTGGTATTTAGAATTATTAATGTAAGGTCTAAGGAGGTATTTGCTTAATTTAACAGTACAGGAAAATATCTTCAAGTGGAGTGTAAAAGTAGAGATGTGTTTTGTCATTAGAATAAATATACAGTGCCCTCACTTCTGCCTCCATCCTATGCTTTCCGATTGAGTTTCATTTTTAATCTATCCCAATTTATTTGAGATTAAAGGCTTTGTTGTTGTTGTTGTCGTCCTCGCCTCAGTTCTGCCTCCAATGCTATGAATGTGTTGTTGATGAAAATATAAACTGACCCAAATATATTTAGTATTTTATAAGTTGGCTGACTGTACAAATCTTTACTAGTAAAATTGATGGTGTAGTTTTTTATGAACAATAATATGAACTGACTGAGCTGCTAGTTTTTACCATCCCAAAAATTTTCACATAGAATAATTATATGAAATATAATTAGTTTCCCTGATAAAATCTATGTCATCAATAATTCTGGAAAAAAAAATAAGATTATCCTGGGAATTCATTACTCGTTTCATTTCTACGTGCCCAATTTTGTCAGCTCAAGCCCACAAACTTGAAACCCAAAATTTACACTTTTACACCCGTGTGAAAAATCTAATGATGGACTTTCATTAGGCTGGGCATAATTTTTTTAATAGAGGAGGAATAAAATTATATAAAGTAGATAACGAACCTTCTCCGATATAAGGTGTACGGTTCGATGCAAATTTGAAAGAAAATCAGGCAGAAAATAATGGGGGCCATAACTTGGTGTCGTATCTTGATGCATTCTTGTTTTGAAATAAGGACTTCGTTAATATGATATATTACTTTTTCAATGTCTCTTACAAAAATTGAATCTAGGTCTCTTCGTTAATATGACACCATTGTATAGATTAGGTCCCATTGTATAGATTAGGTCTATGATTCATTTAATGCATATTTTAAAGGAAATGAAAACTATGAACCCGATTAACGTTTACATATCTGCCATAAGAAACTAATCGATGCTGAACAAGTAATGAAATCGTAACTGATAACTAGTTCTGATCGAGTATGAAAAGATTAATACACATTCGCCCTTGTGCTTGTATGCAGTCAAAAATCAAGCACACCAAACGCTGTAAAAAAGAATCGCATATGTCACTAATTAAGGCATACTCAGCAATAGAAGAAACAAGAAAAGAACAACTAAAGCATGTACCAATTAGATCGTGCTTGTTTCGATGGAGTTTTCATCCATTAATTGGAGCATAAAAGGCTAAAAGCGCATAGATGCACATCAATACCTACTAACATGAAACCTCTTGAAAAGCCTATTGATAAATAGCAAGCAGTCCCTTTACCAGTGCATATCTGCTTGGTCAATGATCAACTAACTATTCGCATGAAGCAAAGCAAAACTAGGCCTGAGAAACTCGGATCGAATCTGCTGCTTTTTCCGACCCTCTTCAAATTCTTGTTGTAAGCCAACAAAATAATCATATTGACAGAAAATTTGTATTTTAGAATGAAAACTTCTTACTTTTAAGACCTTTTTTAAGAAGAGGATAAATTCTTTGCAAAGTTTCTTTGCACTTCTGAATTGTTTTGAATAGTAACAAAAGAACCTACTGGCCTGACCTTGCCATGAATCTCAACCATCTATCCACCTTGAGATCTGCACAAGCATCAATCTTAATGCAATTGAACAGTATGGAATTGTCATGTAGGTGTCAGAGGGATATGTACTCAATTGTCTATGATTAAGTAGATTAGATGTTTTTTGTTTTTTTGTTTTTAATTTATCATCTTCGGCACGAATCTCTATGAAAAGTCAAGCACCAACGGAAAATGTGCATTTGCTATTAGTGGTGGGCCAGCAGCTAACAGCCTTATGTAGAAGAGGACCAGAAATGAGCACCACAAAATGTATTTGGAGGGTGACAAAAAATTTAAACATTTAGGCCAGCTTAATGAACATAATGGAGCTTCTCTTGGCTGCTTATAATAGCGTTTCATTGAATACATATGAAACAACCGCAATGGCCCCAATTTGGTTCAATATTCTGGTAGCCGAATGAGGGAAAAATAATTCATAAAGCCATAATTATTAGAAATTTAGAATTCGGAAATGCAGGGCTTAATTCGTTGGAAAACGTAACGAAAGAGTGTCTAATTTGCAGAAAGAACAAAAAGAAAAATGAAGAGGAAATTTGGAATATCATATAGCTTTCATTGTAAGTTAAATCCAGATCCTTTGACAGAGTAAGCTGGCATAAGAAAATGCCAACTGCCTTGTTTAAGACAGCAAAGAATGATGCCAACAAATGCGCCACTTGGTTATCGTTCATAGTGCATACTGAGATCTTTTGTGTTTGCAACTTTGCATGAACACACCCATACATTCATACCATGAGGTTATGAACAACAAGAAATACCCCAAAAATATGCTCAGATTTTTATTTTTAAGTAATTATTTAAATAATCATATTTTTAATAATACAAATGACACGCCACTAGCAGTGACGTCTTTAAATTTTTTTCAATTATTAAAAAAAAATAAAATCACGCCGATAAGAGTGACACATTCTCCCACTAGCACCTCTCCTCTTCAATCAAAGCTTAAATGGTTATTTCAGTGAGATGTAAAAACAAAAAAAAAAGACACCACTTCTAATGACGTCTTTGCTTAAACGCATCAGTTCAAGTGACGTATTTACACACCGCCACGACAGTGGCATGCTATTATTCGTATTTTAAAATTTTTGAATTTAATCACTCTTATTTTAAAAAATATGATTATTTAAATAATTAATTAAAAAAATTTCTGCACAGAATTAGATATTCTCATTACCATCCTCAAATTCTCTTATGGGGTTGGTTAAAGATAATCTATAACATAAGCACCCTTATTCTAGTCTCCAAAATCATTCTATAATTACGCAGGGGTATGAATTCAAGTAAAAATTGAACATTCTATAATTAGACTTGGAACACTGCTTAACTTGCATTTCATAAGAATTGGTACATCTCACTGCGGTACTAAACAAGTTAGTCTCCTACCAGTTTAGGGAAATAAAACATGACCATTCTGAATATATTTGACAAAAGAGAGTGATTTTAAAGAATATAACTAAAATGGAGATAGGTAAACTTCATTCTGAAAAATGTTACAATCCCAATTAGAATGTACCTAATCTTTAACAAGGGAAGCAAAAACATTCTGTTATGATCATCGTTGTAATCCATGCCAAATTGCATGAAGCATTCATCAATACAACGTAAATAAGCTTCTCAATTCGACCCTTGAAGAAACCCCATATGGCCATATCCACCCTCTACAAACTTACTTTTCTATTGTTAGAGAACTAATGTTGCTCATTCCAGCAATACCACCAATTAAAAATCAAAATCAATTAATTAATTAACTATACTGCAGAAAATTTTCCATTTTTTCCAAATTTGCATAAATAGATCCCACCTTTTTAACTTCCACAGCTCAATAAATCAAGATTCAGAGATTAATCAACCCCAATACACCACCCAAAGAAGATCGCTAGCAGTGAGTAAATACAACGAGAACAACGAAATAAATTTCCTTTAACAAAGAAAGAAGAACCTACTTCTACCAACCATGAATAATGTCGGAGCACTTGACCTTGATCCAGCGATAACCCTTGCGAATCGAGGCCTTAACCTTCCCCTCTACCGAGTATGCCTTGTAACTCGCGACTCGCCTCTTGCGCTTCATCTCGGGGTCGCCAAAGCACCACGGCCCCGACGACGACCCAACCACCGCAACCGGCCTCGGCGCCACCACCACCGGCGGAAGCGGCTGCTGCCTCGGTACTATATCCATCCTCCCATTGTACTCGTAACTGTTAGTAGAGTTGTACGGGGGTGCTTGATCAGTGCTAGGTCGAGAGGGGTTGTAAGAGTACGAGTATGAGTAGGACGAGGCTTGATCGGTGCTGCGGCGAGAGGGGTTGAGAGAGAAAGGTGGGTTTGAGTTTTGATCGGTGCTGAGGCGTGGGTTGTAGGAGTAGGAGCTGGAGTAGTTGTGGTGGTAGGAGCGATCAAAGTCGGCCATGGGAGCCAGAGAGAGAGACAGGGAAAGTGAGCGGTGGAGAAGATTTAGTTCGTTCTTCCAGGTTTTCGGCTTCTTTTTTTTTTTTACTTGATTTTGGGTTAGGTTGATGCTGCAGCTGTTGATGCGTTTTGATTTGTACAAAATTCTCTTTCACGGGAGTTACACGCGTTTGTCTGGGGGTGTATCAGAGAGATCTCACATCCCCTGATGTAGCCTGTTCAAATAAGAACAATCACGACCGTTCATTTCGAATCTTAAAATCATAGCTCCATGGTAAGGATCCTTTTTATCCGCCTTGTATCTGAGATGTCGGCTGAGCAGAAAAAGGTTCAAAAGAAACAGTACTGTATGTTACGTTATTCGTTGGTGAGAAGTCGTAGAAGATTCTAGTGTAACAGTATTTACTTGGATATGTTTTTTTTTATATATATGCTTGCTAAAAAGCATGGAGCCATGAAAAAAAAGGGAAAGTAATGAACTAAAGAAGGGAAAGTTTAAAAAATTGAACTAAAGAAAACAAATTTAAGTTTTGATAAAAATGAAACCTTGGTATAGAGGAAAATAATGCAAATAAAAATTGAGATATTGTATTAACACAGTACGACTAATATGTAACACTTTTGACCTTAATCAAGAGTGTTTTATAAAGGATCAGATGAGAATTATGAGAGAGGAGACATAATTTTTTGAGATAATTTGGATAATTTGGGGTTTTTTTGATGTTTTTTAATAAATCACGATAATGAATAAAAGGGAGGGAAAAAATATAAAAAGACAACAAATCTCAACTCAATTTCAATTCACTTCATTCAATTTCTGTTCATTTAATTTTTTATTATTAATATTTTTGGAGAAATAAATGAATATTTTTTAGCAATGCTATGAATCTTGTTTCTAAGGTTGTTGACTGACACCGGATGTGAGTGCTTCATATATAATTTTAAGGCAAATAGCCTGAACTAATCAGGGCAAAATTAGAAATGGATGTACTTTTAAGTTTTGTGTTGCTTGACTCAGCTTACTTTTTCCCTTTTAATAATGAGAAAGGGATCTAATTACCATTTTTTGGTGGCCATAGTGCATATTTATTTATTTATGTATTAATTTAAAAATGTGAACCGTATTCTATATCATCTCAATTGTATGTATATGAAAAATCAAAAAAATTTTAACTTTATTTGAATAGCCATCAAGTAACGTGTCTAAATTGTAAAATTTGGTCCGTTGATTTTATTAATGCTTGATGCCTATATAAATAATATCGAAATGATATAATTTTTTGTATACATATATAAGATGATATTTATAAAATATTCCTTCAATTAGTTTTGTTATTTAAGAATTTAAATAATAATTATTTGATATTTAATTTTAATGGCACCGATGTGGCACCAAAATGATGGTAATTGAATCCCTTCTCTTTAATAATATACACCGAAGAGCTTTATGATTTCCATTCTATTGACTAATCATCACTACAGTTAAGATTCAAGAAAGTGGTTTAGATGGGTTGACGAGTCAACGAGCATGTGAATTAATCAATTAATCATATGCAAGGTATTATATATTTCTCGCTGACATCGAATGGTGAATAACTTCCCACATGCTTCAGTACGTATTATCTTTATAAATTAATGCCGTCGTGACCAAACTTTTTGTTTGATAACTGATACACCTTATTTCAATACCATTTTATTAACGTGCTTGGAATTTTTTTTCTGGCATAAATAAAGCTAGTCTTTAAATAATTTTACGATCACATATTGAATTTTGAATTTACGATCTTTTACACACAAAATATGATATCTTAATCACTATTTAAAATGTGATTCTCAACAAACTCAAAACTCAGAACCTAATTAATTATGATCACTCATATATGCTATTTATGTAGTTTCTCTCGCAGAACTTCATTCGGTTTCAATCAATTAGTATATTTGATCTTGATTTATGTAGAATTTGAGACATCTTCAAAAGACTGTAATTAATGCTTAGGATCATAAATTGGGTGCTCGACACTTTTCAGTTGTTGTCAGTGACAAAGTCAGAGAGTTTTCAATGTAGGGATCAATTCAACTATAAGTCATTAATACAACTGCATCAATTCAAATGTTAACCTAAATTAAAAACAGAGAATATCATTCTTTGGCTTATTTGGAAAAAGAAAAAAATGAGGTTTATGCAGAACTAATTTGTATATTAATTGTTAAAAAGAATAAATTTAAAAGTATGGATGGGCCAATAAATATAGTTGTTATTAGTTACATTAAAAAAATAGAAATAAGTTTAAAATATTTTAAACTTGTCTTACATAGATGACCTGCTGTCTTTCCATAAACTTATTTTTTGACACCTTAATACGTGTTTCCTCAAACAAGTCACCAGGACTGGTGATGTTCTCAGAACCCTTGTTTGAAGCACAAATAAACTCTGGCCTACAGGCCCTATAAAGATCCTGACTAGAACCTAGGCGGGTATACAGAGCAAACAAAATATTAGCCCAAAATTAAATGCCCATCTCTTGTATTTTATATGAAACCTGGTGTCAACCCAGGCCTTTTTAAACTTTAATGGTCTGATAAGCTTACAACGTTGAAAATAGCCCCTTTTAGAACAGGAGGTGTGTTATTTGCCTCTTCTTTTTGCTTCTAATCAAATTATAAAAAGGTAGGTGTCATGTCTGAGTATTTTTTTGATTCACTGAAAAATTAAATTTATATCATAAAAAATAAAGTTTGTTTGATTCAAACATTCTATTTTTAGACACCCCTACTAATTGTTTCTAGTTCAGTCCTGATTGCCAATACTATTGTTTCTTGGAAGAAACAGAAAATAGACATCAAATTTATTTCATAAAAGTAAATTCTATGATAATTGCAAGTAACGGACATAAAAATACACCATAACCACCATTTAATTAGAACTAATTCACTTTAATTATACCAGTAAAACCATACAACCATGCATACCCTTTGCCCGGATTTCGCAAACAGTTTGTCAGTACTGAGAACTGTTGTTCATGAAACCTTGCCAGTAGAAAGAGAGGTGGCGATGGGCTAATGCAGCAAAGAACCGGACAGTCTGGGCACTGCTAAGAATTTCTAGGTTCCTTCTTACAACATTCTTTCTCAGATTGTCGGCCTCTTCAAGCACCGCGTGCATCATCTCGGCCACTCTCTCTGTAGTCTCGCCTCTCGCCTCTCCATTCTTGGCTTTTCCATGCACAGAAGCCAAAGCAATCAAAACTGCCATGGCCTCTTCCACGCATTTCATTTGCTCCTCGAGCTCGTGCGTTCTTTTCAGCATCTGTTGTCTGAGCTGTTCTACATTTTCGCTCTGATCAGGGGACAGATCTGATGGGAGGGAATGAAAGAATATCCCTGGATTCAAGCCGCCGAGCCAGAAAAATGACCTTTCACTGGCAGTGAGCCAGTAAGCGGAGAAGGCCCGAAATATGTCGCGGTTAGCTAGCTGAGACTTGTGTGTGTAATATTCAGCATAGTGCGATAATGCGCGGGTTATTAGCGGGATGTGGAGGTCGGGGCGATCTCCGGGAACAGATAGGAGATCGTTTAGGAGATGCTGTTCTTGGATCAGCCATTGTGAGTAGAAGTTCTCCATGTAGTGGTGGTCGTTAAGTTATTGGTATTTCCTATTTGTAGTATATGGGTTAATGATGCGAACACAAGAGAGCTGGATAGCGCACATGTATATTTAAATTAATGCACAGTGCCTCTGTTTTCGTCCTTTTTTTTTAAAAAAAAAAAGAAGAGAAAATGGTCTTTCATAAATAAAAACAGTTCAATTAAAATTTATTCCGGTACTAGTAAGACATACAAACATATAAGAAATTTTATCAATAAGAAAATTTAAACGGCGTCGACCCATTTTTTTCTTCTTCAGAAAATAAAAAAAAAGGACAAAATGAGGAACTACGCTCTAGTAAAAGGAGGTTTAAGAGATGGAGAGTACTTGTTCCAGTGGAAGTGTAATTAATTGGGTGGATAGAATAATAGAAGACAAGGTTCCAGGCTTCCAGCAGAGTCGGAGTGGAGGCGTAGAAGAAGAGGCAAAAGAGAACAGATCTGACCGCCTGGAAGGGAACAGTAACACGAGGGAAGCATGTGGTGGTGCTTTCAAGGAAGGGGAGGCTTTTTTTGGATCGGAAGTAAATTTGCTGCTGGCTGAACCGAAGAGTAAGGTTCTGCTCTTCGGATCCGATGATCCAAATTAATTTTATATTTTTTTCAATTTCGCGTAACTATTATTAGGTGATTTTTAATCATTCGTTGAACTCCCTCGGATGAAGTAAGCTGCACTCTTTCGTTTAACGTATCAATGGGTCTCTCACCCCCATCCTTATGATCCGAAAAGTATGGTCCTTTTGGTGAGTCCGAAGAGCAGCAGATTCGGACCCTTTTGGATCAGATATCACATTTTCTCTGGATCTGTATACTGTATTTAGTGATGTATTAAAAAAATTTGAGGTTTATGACCCAGTTTGGGATCGATTTTGAGTCGAGTTAATCTAATTCAGAAGTTAAATAAATTGGGTTTGAGTTAGAATTGGCTCCTGCAAAATAATAATAATATATATATATTTTTCCGTCAAATCTAACCCGGTAATCCTTCTCTCATTCTCTTTTATCATCTCAACAGTTTAGCAGTGTCCCTTACTTGTTTGTGACTCATCTTATATATTTGACTCGATAATTTTTTTTCAATCCGTCATTTAAGTTAGTGCAATAAAGTATGTCATTGAAAGCATAATTTATTTATATCACCTCTTGTACCAGACTTATAGATGTATAAATCTTCTAGTGATGAGCATTGGCTCATGAGCAAGCTCGCGATTTAGCATAAATAGTGATGAGCCGAACTTGACCTAGATATTTCAACTCGTAGCATTTCACGAGGTCGACTCTGCTCGGCTCCTATTTTCATAAGCTAAGCTTGCGAACTCACTCGTTTGTAAGCCTAACTGTATTTGCATATTGTTCAAATGAGGAAGATCCTTCACAATGACTCGTTATTTTTTAGTTTTTTCATATTTATTTAAAAAATTATTATCAAAATTGTGAAAATAATTCATTGTCATGGGTTCCCTCCTCTTTTTAGATATGGATAAGAATTTAGATAATTTTTGAACAGATGAGAATACGATTTTCATTTCGGAGTTAAAATGGATACAGATTCATATAACTAGTTTTGTACCCGCGCGTTGCAGCGAACTTTTTTATTTAAATATAGAAAAATATCACATAATAATATATACGTCATTTTAATATGGAAAAGATCAATAAATACAAGATCAATTACAAAATCAATTACAGATGCTACATCAGATATAATCTCACATGATTTCTCTCAACCTTTAATTCTCTTCTTTCTATATAGCAAAGAAATGGAGAGCAATACAAAATAATGGATGCTATTGTGTTCATCTGATTAGTCAAAATTAATGTAAATCATTAGATGAGGGGTATTTTGAGATATAAAAAATTTGAAGGAAATGACAAAAAATGGACCCGTCCAATTCTTAGCTGCTTTATATAATAGTATAGATTTTGAAATTCATATATCCGTTAAAATTTTCATTAGATACTTGTCAATCGATTTTTTTGTATACCAAATTTCTAATTAATTTTAGATATATATTTTTTATAATTTATTGGTGAACTTAAACTAATAATATAATAATAATTAGTGATTAATTTTTATAATTAATATTTATTTTTTCTAACCAATGACTATATTAAAAATAGTATGTATTTATCATTTTTTCAATGAATATTTATTTAATTTAAAATATATCCATATTTATATTTTTATTTATTTGATATCTGATCCTATTTTTTATCCATTTCATTTAATATCGGATACTCTAGGGAGGAGTGTTTATTTTAATACAGTCATCATTTATATATCATTTTTGACTAGTTGATTTTCACTTTATTGAATTAGAAAATTATAAAATTTTAGCTATATACATATCATTCGTGAAGTAATTCAGTTTCAACAATTTGAATTCATCATTTAAAACCATTCCACGAATATATTTGTAATTATTATAAAAGTTTCTCCATCCGGTCGTCTCTTTTTAGTGGGTTCTTCCCTTACATGTGTGATGTGTCCGATTATGTTTGTCGAGTTGCAAAAGTGACAAGTGAAATCGCATTCCCAACTTTTTTCTATCAAAATTTTGAAAACCGGACGGGCTCTAATTGTATAAGCATGAATGTGAAATCTCAGTATGGGTTCAGATTCTACTTTGAAAATAAAAATACAGGCCTAATTAAACATAGATGGTTGAGCAGCCCAATATGCAACATGTCTATTCGTTATAACCGCAAAGGAATCGAGTAGGTGGCAGCATTTGGTCAAATTAATTGTAGACTTTGTAAATTTCGCATTGTTTCAGAAAGTAAAGTTGACACGCAGCATTCGGCCTCGCACTGACGCCAGCAGTAGGGTAAAGAAAAAAAAAGAAAAAAAAGTTTCTGAGATAAACGATCTTAGAAAAGAAAAAAAAAAAAAAAGAGGAGCAAGAAGGATAAAGAGGTGGCACTACCTTGAACTTTAGTTGAAAACTAATTCCTTTTGTTTAACATAAATTATGCATAACTAGGTTGTTTTGTGGCTTCTCCCTAAAAAAATAGAAATATAAAATTTAACTTACGCGTACGCCTATCAGTTCCAAAATTCCAAATTTATTTGTATATAGATATATACAAATAGAGTCAGTGTTATGCTATTTTTTTCCTTTTTTATAATTCAATCCAAAGTTCCAAACGCACTGACATTAACATACGCGTACGCCTATCAGTTCCGCGTACAGGCGCCGCCGTACTGGTATACTTACTGCTAGAGGAGAACTTCAAGTGAGATCAGCTCCCCTCGTTTATAAAAAAACAATTAAATTAAAATTAATAAAAAAAAAGAACGAACAAAAATGAAAGAAAGGTTTCCATCTGATGTTTGACCCCGGGACACGCAAGGAATTTGCACCCTCCATTTCCAATCTGATGGTTTCCTGAGCGAATCGTGTCAGATCATGAGCTGGTCCCACCTCATTATGCCTCTCCTATTCTTTTGTTTTTGGCAAGTACGTTGAGTATATTTGCCTCTTCAGAACTCGTAAACGTTGCACAGTCAGTGAGGTCAACCAACATAGTACAAGTAAAACAGAGAAGATATTCCTCAAAAAGAAAAAAAGAGAGAGAAAAAGAAAAAGACAGAATAAATCTATCTTTGCGCGCCAAGTAATTAGCTTATTAAATTTATGTGAGAAATTTCAAGTTTCACATGTAAAATATTATAATGAACTCAATATATATAAGGTTAATGGCGACGGATTCAGAGTAAATAAGAAGCCAGGACGCAATGGCCAAGTTATTAACATAATATTAATATAAGAAGTTAATGGCGATGGATCCAGAGCAAATAAGAAGCTTGGACACAATGACCAAGTTATTAGCATAATATGATAATTTCTCAGTCCAAAACAAATGAATTAAGTCTGTATTTCTAACTTTCCAAAATCAAATCAGGCACGTTCCTGGCTTGCCCATTAATAAACCCGCCCCTGTAAAAGACACGAAACTTGTTAAAACACTATTGAAAATATGATATTAATTTATCAATAGAAATTGCGGAAATGTTAATATATAAAAATGAACTAATCGTTGTTCCTCTCGTGTTAACATAATAGACAATCGCAAAACAAAGTTAGACATACAAAAAAGAAAAAAAAGTCGGACATAAAAAACTTAAATTATACATATTATTTTTGTAGTCTTTTAGGAATTAATTAGCTTCTCTTGTTCTATTCTTGCAATTAATTTTATGGACAAAATAACTATATACAAGCACCAGTTTTTTTTTTGTTTCTTTCTTTATTTTTAAAAAAAATGAGGTTCAAATGAGTTCCAATATATATTATTTTCATATTTGTATCAGAATTTGAATTTAACCCATTTGATAAAGAGATGAGTTTTATTACCATCTATCTTTTATACAAGCACCAATTAATTACCGCGAGTCTCTTTTGTACACCATTACACGAACATAACATAAAGAGCGTTGAGAGTAGTTCGTCCATACCACATTATAATATTTCCACCCCATGTGCACCTACAAGGGATGTAAAATTTGAATATCCGACATGATTGTTAATAGCATATATATATTTTTGTAAACGGAACATCATGTTTGTTACAAAAATAGACATATAATTATTTATGAACACCAAAGCTGTCTAAATTTTTGAACTCAGATGCGACGTAAAAGTTAAACAACTTACAAAATTATTATTCAATTTTTATGTTACACATGGGTTTAAAAATTTTAATAATTTTTTTCAGTTGACAGAAAATTATATATTTCATTTAACAATTATTAATTATTTATTTTCTTAATAAATATATATATCCACCATTAACGATTATATCAGATATTTAAATTTTACATATGATGTACATGAAGTGAAAATATTGTCAATGGACGCAAAACATTTTTATAACATAAAACGGAGTAACATGCAACACTCTAATGCGTGCGGCTAGCTAGTTATCTTCAACTGCTTTCCTGGGCGCCAAAAACCGCCGCTTAATTCCAAAAATCCCACGTCCTCCCTGTGTTGTGTGTGCAGTGTGCCTCTCTCCTTCCAACATGTACACCATGTACCATACATATCTGAGCTCTAGCTAGGCTCCTGGGATGGTAAACAAGAGCTTACCTTGCACCAATTTCTATACGCGTTCCACACGTCTCGGGCCACATGCATATAGGCATGTCTTCTCGCTGCATGGAGGTCTCACGTCGACTAATATTTTTCATACAACCAGTCTACCAATATTGCCATTCCTTACGTCATTCCCTTTCAATGGAGGCATTCTACTCTCGGTGGCTCATTGAACAAGAACGCATCTTGAATGATCTCTTGGCTGTGCCTCAAGACCGTCCCGATCTCCAAATCCCTCTGATATCCCAAATGCTGTCACACTGTGCTGAGTATCACAACGCCAGGTCCCGTCTTGCCGAAGAGGACGTTTTTCAGGTGTTCTCGGCTTCCTGGCTTACTCCAATTGAGCGGTCATTCCTCTGGCTCGGCGGTCTGAAACCCAGCATGATCTTTAGTTTTGTGCCACTGCGACTTAACAATGATCAGACAAGGCAGATGTATCAGCTGCAAAGGCAGATGGTGCAGAGACAGACAGAGCTGGAGGCGAGGATGCGACAAGTGGAGGAGACAATGATGATTTTGATGGCTCTGACTACTGTTCTTGGACCTGTCAGAAACGGAGAGGCAAGAGCTGAGGCTGCACTGAGGGTGGCTGAGATCATGCATGCAGTGTTCAATCAAGCTGATAGGCTTAGGAAACATGTCGTGACTCAGATAATCAATATACTGGGCACTGCACAGACTGTGTCGTTCCTTGTGTCGGCAGCAAACTTCCATATCAGTTTGCGCCGGTATGGTTTTCCTGACGCTGCGCGGTATTTACTAACTTCTGTTTGAATACTTCTGTCATCAATGGTTGTAAATTGTTACTAAGCTACTTAGCAGAGGGAGTTAACTGGGGATCAGATTTTACATCTGCTGTAAGCCTGTAATAAGCGGATGGCCGGGCTAGCTAGCGTCGTTGTCTCAGTTCTTCCTTTTCCCTCCATGGTTTTTAAATCGTATAATAATTAAGTACTCTGTTATCATAATTAATATTCCATAACTTGGATGACCGTCTAATGATGGCAAAAAATGATCATTCCATAACAGATAGTACTATACCTTTCTTGTGGATGTTTGAAATTGGACGGATCAATTTCAATTTAAGAAGAAAATAATTTAACAACGTGATATATAGTACTATACCTTTTTGTTTTATGAAATAAAATGATCAAATCCTTGTAGTAGGGAAACTATTAATCCGCTTTGAATTATATAGATGATGACATGAGTTCTCACAATGCAGAATTAAGTTTTCAAACTTTATTAATTTCGTTAAGTTATGTGGATCACAAACAGTGATCCTTAACTATAATTACAAAATAAAATGAAAGAAATTAACTGAGAATTAATGAAATAACTAGAAATTAAACAAATTAATGTAGGAGATGGAGATACATAGTCTATTTGTAGAGACCACCTTCTGTAACTCTTGTTGAATTTCTCTAGTAATTAAGTACCATATATACTATCCGTTGCACCCTGATGGAAAAGATTTTCGCATCTCTCTCTCCGTACCACAGTGTACATAGTGAGTTCCATTCTTGACTTCTTGTCATCCCTATTGACTTCAGTACGTGAATCATGTTAGAGGTGCATCCATGTCTATTCTCTCATTTCCGACGACACTAATTGATACGTTAATTTTAGTATCTAATTTAAAATGCGATCCCATATATATGTTTTGACTGCATGTATAAGAATACAAGAATATAGGTTATTTCAAATGACTCCTGATTTAATTGTATGAATTTCCAAAAATAATCTATAATTAAGTGCAGGAATTGATTGATCATGGATTAAGAGAGTTAACTGGACTAACCTACTTAAGTTTCAGAAATCGTCCATAAGTTCAAGAATGGATTGTTTATGAAAACAATTTAGTAAGAAAGTCAATTGAACTAGCCTACTTAATTAATCTAGATGAGTGATAAAATCGTCAAATGATTTTTTTAAATGAATTGATTATGGATTCAATGAAAAGTAAGAAAGTTTAATGATGTTTTTAAATTTAGGTGGAGAAATAAGATATTTTCATATTGAAATGGGAATTTTTGTTGTTGTGAACAATTTCGTGCCGACAATTTGCCAAACAATATATATATTTTTTTATATTTATTGGTATATGGGTTCAAGACTGAGGATTATATGCAATGGACAAGTGTTTAATCATGTCATGGAATATTAATTAGAATTAGCAAACTGATAATAATAATTTGGTAAAATAAATTTTAAGCTGAAATAAGCAAAATCAAAGTTTAGTGAACAATAGTTGTAGAGGTTTTTATAATGGTTATAATGATTATATCAAGATACAAAATTCAGTGAACAATAGTTGCAACGATTGTGATAATAGTTATAATGATTATTAATGGACGCAATGGTTGTACAAACAATACAAAACAGAAAATATACAGTCATCAATAATTCTAACAATTGTGTAATGGTTGCAACGATTGATGATGAATTTGTCTAGACATTTATTGTCAGCCTACTGTTCATCATTGTGCTTTATTAGTGCATTTAGAGAAAACAATTTCAAAATTTATTTTTTTTATAAACATGAAGCTCTATTGTTTATATGTTAGGAAAATACTTGCAATCCACTTCCAAAGGGTTCACCTT
Organism: Schoenoplectus tabernaemontani; assembly: GCA_037127355.1. Taxonomy (NCBI): domain Eukaryota; kingdom Viridiplantae; phylum Streptophyta; class Magnoliopsida; order Poales; family Cyperaceae; genus Schoenoplectus; species Schoenoplectus tabernaemontani. The sequence goes on from CM073754.1 coordinate 2,072,704, forward strand.
TGTAGCATTTATTTCAGTGCAGCTGGAGAAACAATGACGGATTGACGGCCCAGGTACCCAGCTTTGTGGAGACACTGAAAAGCACTGTGCTTGCTGATACAAGCATGAAGCATGTCTGAGTAAGAAGAAAACAAATGATTTGAGATAAAATTGAAATTGTATATGTTAATGTTATTTTTTTAATGTCAGTTGTTTCCTAAGACAGTCACAGTACTTTGCATGAAACCGTATTCTGCTGTCACTAAATTATAAAATTGTTTTGGTTTGTATATTCTGAAACTAGCTTTGTATTTGAAGCCTTGCTGTTACAATGTTTTGGTTTCGGCATGTCCCTTGAAAGATGATTTTGTATCAAGGGCTGAATTTTTAATCAAAAAAGCTGAACCACAAATGATTATCTTGTTTTACTTTAAAGTTCCTTAATACAACGCAGACGGAGACATATTTTGTATAATAAAAGTAAATCGGTTGTGCGGGACCTCATGACTATATGATACATTTTACTTAGATATAAAATTTTTAAATAAAATTATTCCATCATTTAATAAAAGGCGATTAACAACATATACAATTTCCTTGTCCAAGTAAAATTATGTGGATATTTTTTTAAAACAAAAGTCCAAAATAATTTGTAACTAATATGATATGTGAAAAATATGAATTAATTGAAAAGAAGATGAAAACACGCACCACTCCACAGTCCGTGTGATAGGATATTTTAAACATTCAAAATCTGGGTGAAATGGGCAGAATGAATCCATTGCATATTTTATAATATAGTGAAAATATATATCCCTATATCTGATGATCAGGGTTTAATTATGTCCTTCTTTTTTTGTTCATTAGCGTGCACGATTTGCTACGTGCTATATTATAATATAGATATTGACATTAGGTTTTATGTGCTGTTTTGTTCGTTAGTCGCACGACCTTGTTGAGACAGATTTTTTTTATTTTAGTAAATAAAACAAATAAATATAGCAAATTGGTCATCTCTCTTCTCACTTTTGCATTTATAGCCAGACCCAAGTTTGAAATTTGGGTCCAGTTTTTTTTTTTTTTTTTGGAAACGTAAAAAAAAAAAAAAAAAAAAAATTTACTCGGACCCGAGTTTCAAACTCGGGTCCAGCTATCCCATTTGCATTTCCAGCGCCTCCCATAAGGATAGCTGGACCCGAGTTTGAAACTCGGTCCGGGTAAATTTTTGTTTTTTTAATTTCTGTATAATAAAAAAAAATCCGGACCCGAGTTTCAAACTCGGGTCTGGCTATAAACACAAAAGTGAGGAGAGAGATGACCATTTTGCTATATTTATTTATTTTATTTACTAAAATAAAAAAATCTGTTGTTGTGATGATTGATTTTTTTAGTTTTATATATATGTTGAGGGTGTTAATATTTGTTGAGATTAATAGTACAGAACACGAAATTACTAGATTAATTAGTGTCAAATGAATTTATTTTCACCATTTTGTTATGATCTTGTTTTATTATATAAGACAAATGTGGGTCTTTCTTCAACTTATATTGGTTAGAGCATGGATAAAAAAATGTTTTTAACTTATTGACTAAAGATAAGGATAATAGCAATTTCATATGCATTGCCATGCAAAGAACAAATTGATAAATAAAAAATATATGATAATTTTTATTTGTAAATTTAATTAACTATATAATATATTATGCTTTACTATAGTGAATATGATATTATTTATCATTATGCCGCAATTTATATACAAAACTTTGTTCAGTTTACTTAATTAGCATATAATAATTTTACACAATTTTTTTTTAAAATAATTTATATTTGCTTAAATAATGTTTTTTTTCAAAATTTATCATTTTTAAATTATGTAAATTATAAATTAATCCAATTGTCTGTTTTGAGTAATTAGATGCGGACAAGTTACAATACTTGAAAAGCAAGAGTTGTGCTTCGTGAATATATAGAGGGGTAAGTCGGTTCAGATATTTACTAAATAATGAGAGCGGACACGTAAGATATTTAATAAAGCCCAGAAATTGTACAGCTTTAAAGCTTTATATATACCAGTTGTAAGCCCACAAATTGGAGTTCTAACAGATTGAAACGTAGCAAGGTTTTTCTTCAGAACCCTTTCTTTCCTTGACAAGATTTTTTTCTACTACAATCAGCATATGCATGTGTATAGAATCGAGAGTACATCCTAATTAACAGACATCCTTAATTTCCACCATTCTCTATTTCGTTTCCGATGTTAAACTCCTTCCAGAATCCTGCTTACATTTATGGAAGTGAAACTAGCTAGAGGAAAGCTAGCTTTCTTATCTACTTTCTAATATTGAACAGAGATTTGAGGTGCACGAATGCATGTCCAACGAAGCCTAGTAATCAAATATAGACTGTTCAGAATATGTTCACATCTTAAATTTGCAATTTAAATGAAAGATCCAATGGACATTTATAGTTTGGTTACTTGGACTTTCATTTTATCTCAAAAAAAAAACACTGAAATAGTTCAGTGGTTCAGTTTTTTTTTTCTTTTTCTTCTTCCCAATACAACTCCAAAACCATTTTAATTATCAAAATATTATCAATATTTAATAATTCTAATTATACCCTTTCACTCTCCCTCCCCTCCATTCCCTCTCCTCTCATGGCCTTAATTGAAACAAAAGTTATACGTGTTTCTCATATACAGATACAACCATTGAAGAAATTTGAAAAGGAATTATACATGTGATAATTCTCAAATGCAGATACAGTCATGATGTTTCTTATTTTGCAGGGTTGTACATCATGTTAGAGCTCTAAAGAGCTATAAACGTTCTTCATTCATTTCCCATAGAATAACATACAATTTCTCTTAATTAAGCAAGTCAGACACTTCAATACTTTATTTTGGGATCTCATAAACAATATTCTATTAAAAATTTGAATTAATCATCTAATAGAATGTACATAAATCAAGACTTAGATTTTTATGAAAAATAGCATATGATAAAAACTTGCATGGATTACTGAAAATCTTCGTCTCATTATAATCTTTGGGCTAACTTCTATCACCAAAATCTACAAATAAAATTACAAATATATACACTAAAATAAGTGGATAAGAAAATGATTAAGAACAAGTATTCAGTAGCTTGCTTTACCTTCAAGTTGCTTAGCATTTTAACAGTAGCGGGATTGAAATATTTCTGTAAGAAATAAATGCAACACAAGTTCCCAAAATTGTACAAAACTTGTAATGGTGTTGAATCAGTAATATTATCTATCATTCTATCTTACTTTTAGTAGATTTTAATAACGGCACCAAATCACCAATTGATTTAAACAGGTGGTGTTTGAAGAGAAAGCAACGAATATAGGCTGAATGGGCCTCAAATTCTCAACAAACTAATTAGTTAAAGGGCCGAGTAATTCCAAGAGGGGGCCGATTAATGGAACAAGTCAATATTTCATGAAATAAATTACAGTCTCGATTTAAAGATTAAGAGAAACTAACAAGAAGGACATCGTCGTCTTTTATTATGGTGGAATGTTAGTAGCGCTGTTTGATTGTTTCTTTCTTGATATGTGTTTGTACATGCCATAGCACATAGAAAAGAGGGCAGAGTAGCATTAGGATGTGCTCTAATGATTTCACTAAAATTAAATCGCAACTGTTAATTTAATGAGTGTAATTTAAAATGATTACTTTAGTTGAGAACATCGAAGTAAATTCATCAAATTAATACTGATACCTACGGACCATTAGAAATAAATAAATACATAAATAGATAAGCAAAAGTTGAGCAAAACTTCTTATATTGTTGAAAAATGAGAACGTAAAACGCAAGGATAATACTTCAAGTTAAAAGAGTTATAATCTTATGACTATAAGCATCTTATTTACTATTTTATTTGACAACATGAGATGATGAGAGTGGGAAATTTTCTGAATTCTTAAATATCTCAACGTCTATTTAGTATCTGTTTCAAGGGCAGAATCAAAATTTAAGCTTGGGATGCTGTGAGATTAAAGAAAGTCAATTTGTGAGTCTGTAATACAACGATAGAGATAATAAAAAAATCATCATTCGCCATCAGTCAAAAGAGAGTAAAGAATTCGTCGAAAATCAAATTGAGAAGCGAATACAATGAGTTTATAATTAGACTAAATATATGTATAATTTAGATTTTTTTAATGGTTCATATATTCAAAAAATAAAATTATGGAGATGTCCGAATAAAAAAGAATAGTTTCTACTAATTTACGTAAATTATAGAAGGTATCAGGCCACTTCCCTTCTCTCTTCTCCTGTTCCTTTCAAGTTTATATTCATCCCCAATTCTTATTTATAATATTCATTTATTTTTTAAAAATGAGGATAAAATCCTCAAAATTTATATATGATATAACATCAGTATGGAAAAATATGCAATTTTTTTAATTGTAATATTCAGATGATAGAAAAATATGGTGGGAGTTGAATTTGGACCCTCATGAGTCAAGAACCCTTCCATGACGGCTTAGCTTTAAATTTCGATGAATTTTCGCGGATTCAACGCTCTTGAACCAACGGTTGTGATGTTCCTATCTTCTCACAACGGCTGTGACCTGGTGCTCTGCTCTGGAGTCCAGACCTCTAAGCTCGTCCCCACCAAAGCTAACTACAATCTACACCTGGAACACCCACGTGATGAGCTGTATAACCCTGTATTACTGGAAGACCACGCGTCTAGGCCAATGAGTGTATGCACCGCGCCTAGTCGACGCGCATTTAATAATTCCCCTCTCGATCTAAAGTACTGTATAATAGAATAACCATCCGAACTCATTATAACCGTCGTCGATAGAACCGTGAAACGCGAAAAGGAATAGCGGGTAGATCTGGTCTAGTCAATAAATCCAACGGAGAAAATTACGCTCCGCGGCGATTCTCTCCGCCTCGTAAAATCTATAAATAAAATTAAATAAAACAGGAGCAACAAATTCTCTGAACCCGAGGAGAGGTGGGCAGGTGGCCTAGGCAGACATTGCTACCTCTCTATTCTCTAACCAACCAAGACGCCCTTCTCTAATGGCCATTTCTCTTTCACTCTCGATCCCATAGAAAAACCCTAGAGAATTTCGAATAGCAGTTTTCGAGCGCTTCTTGCTATCTCGTCCCCGCCTCCTCGAGGAGAAGATCTATTCGAGCTCCGTTTTTCTGGCCATGCCAGATTGCTTTTCTGATCGATTCCTCCGGAGAGAGGAAACCCTAGAATCGAATCAAAACGCTCGGTTTAAGTTTGAATTCTTGTATGGCGCGCGATAGTATTGATCCTTCGACATGGGGTGTTTTCTCCAATGTCGCCGCTGGTGCTTCTGCGGGTACGATACTATTTTCTAGTTGTAAATGCCGTTTACCTCTTGTTAATATCTAAATTAAAATTCTTTTAGAGCTTTTGGATAATAATTTTTTTTTTTTGAGCCAGGTGTAATTGCAGCGACTTTTGTTTGTCCGTTGGATGTGATCAAAACAAGATTGCAAGTCATTGGTTTGCCCACTGGTAGAAAGGGTGAGTGTTTTTTAATTTGAAAAGAAGCATCCATTACACTTTGGCCTGATATGTATGGATATAGTTTTTCTTATTTTAGGGATGTCTCATCAAGTAATACCTTAAAAACCTATTTGTTCATACCAATGGTCGAATAAGTAGGGGTGCTTAGCATCTAATGCATCCCCCTTCCCTATTTGAGGTAAATGATGAAACGTGGGATATTCTCATGTCTTGAAGGAGCATGCATTGCGGTACTTAGTATTTCGGTCACATGCATGTTAAATTTCATGTCCAAGGTCCACCATGAACTTCCCTTATTTTATATGATTCCGTAAAAGGATGTTTAAAACTGGCTTGAGGCTCTGGTTCATTTACACAGATCGAATAATTTCAAAACGAATTACTTTAAGATGCTATATTTTTTTCCATGTCATACTACAGGAAGTATAATCGTCAGAAGCTTTGATCAAATAATACAGAAAGAAGGTTTACATGGCCTATACCGTGGCCTTTCACCAACTATATTGGCATTACTCCCCAACTGGGCGGTGAGAAAATTGATTTTTATACCAACTATATTGGCATTACTCCCCAACTGGGCGGTGAGAAAATTGATTTTTATACCAACTATATTGGCATTACTCCCTTTCGTACTTTCTATACCCAATTAAATTGATTTTTTCAGGGTTAATTTCAATGAAAACTCATCTATCAATCCCGGTATTGCTTCCTTGTATGACCATTCAGTCTTCCAACTACTTTCCCTCTCTTGCACAATTTCAAGAACCAAATAAGAAAGCTGACAGTGCATGATCAGCAGTCTTGGTGGGGACATCATTGCACTCAAAATATGGCTATTTTTGTGCTTCTTTGAATAAAGTGCGATATCCCAAGTCAAACCCAAATCTGTTTTGACCTTAGTATTTTGAACTTTTAAGTTCTCTTTTTGTCTAGATGTTTTGAATTGGAAAATTTGCTTCCTAAGTGCCATTTAGTGAATAAGTTGTTGAATCCCTGTAAATAGATATTTACATTTTAGTAAATTTGCTTGCTAAGGACATTTTAGTAACTAAGTTGTCTAGATATTTTGATTTGGATTTTTTTTTTAATTTCATTTTTTTATTAAAAGTGAAGGTCTAAATGATGCATCAGAATTTCTAAGTTTCAAAGTGGCAACTTTCAATTTCATGGACCAAACAAGAAGTTGTTGGACTTTAGGACCACTTATCTGACTTCACCATTGTTCTCTTTTTGTTTTACTTAATTTCAGTATCAAAACTTATATTCGTTTATTGTCATGAAGCTTTTATGATAGCTTTTGATTTTAGAGTGGAAAGAAATATGTTAATTCTTCTAAAATTTTATTTTATTCTGTCATGTTGTATCATACCAGGTATATTTTAGCATATATGAGCAGCTCAAGAGCTTATTGTCTTCAAATGGTTAGTCTACTGCTCCAATTATTTTTTTTTGTAATCATTACTTGAATTTCTTAAGATTTGGTTGTTATTTTGCTTCAAATCATATCGTGGAAGTCAGTTATTTACAGAAGATGGTATATTTGCCCCTCTAATGCTAGCAAATTTAACAGGTGACCTTCCTCTTTAATTTCCAGTCATAATTTCGGAACATGGTGTTCCTTGTAAATGCAAATAATTAGTACAGAGTGAAACCCTTCCTCCCTAAGTTGCACTAATTAATTTAGAAGAATTTGTTCCTTGTAAAGACAATATTAGAAATAGTTAGGATAGAGGAGAAATATTTACTCAACTTGTGAACAAGAAGAATATCGATATGCATTGTGGTAGTATTACTAGAAGATACGTGTGTTGGCTTGTCAGTCTGCTATTTTAAAATGAAATAATAATGTAGATGGAAGCCACCCACTGTCAATAAGGGCAAATATAGCAGCAGCATCTGGAGCTGGAGCTGCAACCATAATTGCAACCAACCCTCTTTGGGTTGTCAAGACTAGATTTCAGGTGTGCCTTCTTCTTTCATTTTCTTAATTTAAAACTTTTTTGAACCATCTGGGGCTATTAATTTTTTAATTTTTGGTTAACTTACTGTGTCATTCTAGTTGTATCTTTTCACATGAGGAAAGTTAAGGTAGTCCTAAGAGGACTTCATCAAATTCCCTATATTGATTATTATTCTCTTTTTTAAGTTTTGCAAATTATAATGATTCATTAGCTGCTAACCTTGATGAATAATAACATATTTGGCTTTCTAGTTTGTTTTTACTTCACTTCCCATTTTTCTAACATAAAGCCATTGATATTTTGAAACTTGTTTTTGTCATTTGTGTGATTGAGTTATTCAATGGGTCCATGAGTACCGGAAATTAATATATTGTTTGACAAAACTAAATGCTTACTATTAGATCGGTTTATGTAGACCCAAGGAATGAGGCATGGGGTTATACCATACAAAGGAACCATTTCCGCTCTAAGACGAATAGCTCAAGAGGAAGGTGTTAGAGGTTTATACAGGTAGTTTGTTGTTATTATTATTATATTGCAATCATGAGATTTGATAATTTCAGAATCATTCAAATAATTAGATCTCTCTCTCCTTATTTATTTTGACAGTGGTCTTGTTCCAGCCTTAGCCGGTATCAGCCATGTGGCCATCCAGTTCCCTGTTTATGAAAAGATTAAACTGTATCTTGCGCAGAGAGGTATCCTTTAATTTTATATATTAATGAAAACATAATAGAATGATAAATTGAAAATTGCGATTAACACAAAAGAAAATAAAAATAGTTAGCAGATAAGCACTGAAGAAAAATATGGGTGGTTTGATGATCATGATGGATAGTAAAAATCTGGATTCGGGGAACCTTTTGAGAAAAAGAAACTGATAAAACGACAAAAGAAAGCAGGACCAATATAACAATACAGATCCATGTGAGGAATGTTCAGACGAAAATCAAAATGAAATTGTTTGATCAGTGTTTTTTTTTTCTACTGAGTAAAGAAATGATTGTCATTGAACTTCCAAATCACAATTATTTAACTTTATGGCAGATAACACTACTGTAGACTCATTACATGCTGGTGATGTTGCTATTGCATCATCTGTGTCAAAAATTGTTGCTTCCACATTGACATACCCACATGAGGTATAATTCATGTTTTTTCTATTTTCTTCTTGTTTAGTTCCTTTTTTATCACCTTGGGAGGATTTAATATAGGCTTTTCTCGTCTCTTTGTTTTCCTTGAGAGTAATTCGAGCTGCATCCATTTTTTGTGGTGCGTCTGGTTGATATTTTGGGAAGTATCATTCATATTAAAAGTTATGGAGTGTAGATGCATTTTCAGTTCCTTAGATAACTTTTAATATGAATGATACTTCCCAAAATATCAACCAGACACGCCACAAAAAATGTTAGGTTGAATCATTCACAAAAAATGTTAGGGTTTCCTATCGGACAACCTCGATCGGAAACCCTTCCTCCCTAAGTTGCACTAATTAAAGTTTGTGTTGATTTGAAATTTGATTGGTCATGCATCATAAAGTCATTAAAATTTCACCTGTAAAAATCTAAATTGTTTGATGAAAGGCATTCCGCCTTTCAAATTGACAGAAATTTAATGTTGATCTCTGTATAGAATGAACAACACATTCAAAATTTTAGTTTTCAAACGGGAACAAGTTCTTTAATATATCAAATGGATGTACATAACAATGTTGACTCTAGAAGTGCCTTTTCTTCTTTGTTTTTCAAAGATTATTGCACAACAGTGCTATTAATTGTTATTTGATGCTCTTGAAGCAAGCAAAACGTCAAGCAAAATGTTTTTTTCTTTTTGTAGAATTCCTTTCTCCCTAATTTTTGCTTTGCAAAGACTGAACAGAAGAAATATGGAGGTTACAAATAACATTAGCAGGTTAGAATAGGTTTGACAAGATATTGGATAAAAATGAATGGTTTTGCTAACATCATATGATAGATCAAAATAGGAAAGTTGGTGTTTTTCTTTTCAGTCCGCTTCGCACATGCCTACTTCACTTACCAAGATCATCTCTTCCATCTCTTTTCCTCTCTTAAATTTTTTAAAATGTTAGGTTGTCCGATCGAGGCTTCAAGAGCAGGGATTCCATCAAGAAAAGAAATACAAAGGTGTGCTTGATTGCATAAGAAAGGTTCATTACAAAGATGGCATTTCTGGTTTTTATAGTGGTTGTGCAACAAATTTAATGAGAACTACACCAGCAGCTGTCATCACATTTACTAGTTTTGAGATGATACACAGATTTCTGGTCAATCTAAATCCTCCAAAATCTCATCCCCAAATTATCTGATTTGTAACATTAATTTTTATATGATATAAAGGTTTGTTCCATTTAGAGTCATTCAAATGAAAATGGATATGGCCGGTTACATGGGCAAGTAGTTCCTAGTATATTTAATGATAGCAATTTACCTTTTATGTAGTGTTTGTATCTTTCTTTTGACAGATTAGTAGATGATCGATGATGATGAAAAATTAGCATAGGTTTTAGACGTAACTATTAATATGTGATATCAATGTGAATTTAGCTGTGTTTTTTTTTTGCATTTCATTTCTGTGTTTTGTCGTATTTAAAAGTACAGTTAGAAATTGAGTGAATGATAAATGCCGCCTGCTCTTTGAATGTGATACAAGGTCTAATTGATGTCGGTAGGAGAAATTATTATTTATCTCAAGTTCATTGAATCCAGTACTAGTTATAAAAACTTTTAAAAAATATATTTTCAAACTTAAATCAGAGATTATATATTTTAGAAAAAATATTCATTGTTTACATTGGAATGTATATTAAGATATCTCATAGAATTTTGGTTGTTTTAGTTCTCTTGTGGAATTTGGATGTGCATCATTTCGTTGAGAGGTGGAATATATTGCAATATGTGAAGGACCTGTGGATCTAAATATTTCATAAATTAATATTGCAAGATTAATGTCTGGGAACATATATACAATAATATAGTAAGGACTGACGTGTATCTCATGCTCCTGGAAATAATAATGATAACATATGTAAATTGTTCAATTCGTCAGATTTTTCTTTGGAAGAGCAAGTTGGTCGACATGAACTAATTTCCAACAAAAAAATTTAGGATACAAATAATTAAAAAGCTGCTTCATTATCTTCTCGCCTCAGTTTTTCAATGACACCTCATTTTTTTTGTCAGCTAGCTCTTTTGGCTTGCCACTTGGAACTGAACATTTTAATTTCTTACTGCCCTTGAGGCTTGAGCAAACCTAATAATCCAAATAGTAGCAAATGTATAAGAGAAGTTTGATTGCAAGTTGCAAACAATTGGGAATCGTATAAAATATCGTTAGTCGATTAGCAAATTGGGATCTGTGATTGGAAATACGGTTATCAGTCTTATCAACAACTGCTGGCGCTAGCACACAATAGCTGGCTAATACTGATACATTTCCAATCAAATTACAAGTTAGTTTGAAAAGCGTTTCCGGTCCCATCCTTATCCGATCATCTCAGATTTAAAAATCCAAAATAAAAAAAAGGATAATAGATTTTTTTTTTTTCTTTTTGAGAGAGAGGATAAAGAGAATTGACAAAGAAGACGAATCCTACATGCATCTCTGATGTATGCAGCAGTTTAAAATTAGACGGCTCATCTATTAAGGATGTGTTTGGTTGAGGTCGAAATAGCACCAACTTCAAAATAGCAGTGCTATTCTGATTTATTTAGTAATTTGAGATGGCATCTGTGTAATGCTATTATATTGGGCCTGATTGTAACCAAATTTAGGGTATAAATATCCAATACTGAATGCATAAAAGTTCACTGGTATGTTATCTTGGTCTTGAGTATCGGTACCAGTTAGTTAAAATAAGATATTGTAATCTATTTACTACATACCACTTTGTACCAGTATCATACTTGCATGTGTGTAGACTGTAGACATTGAACGAGTAATGATATCGTGGTCTATAATATTTGTATTTTACTTTATTAAACAAATTTATTTTCTGATTTAAAGCATTTTATATTTTTTTCTGAATTATTTTGCTGATCCGAAATCATTTGAAATAGAGAGGCAACGTTGGTTGAGGAGAAAGAAATATATCATTAAATTTATTGATTCCTTCAATAGTATTCTAATCATAATATTCAAATAACATTTTACGAATCCAAATAGTACAAAGTTAGCACTATTTTTACAAGTTAGCACTAACTTTATACAATTTTCAATTACTACCCCCACCACCACTATTTTCGCACTGATTCTTGCAACATTCAAACACATACTTAAGACTTTACATTTATGTAATATGTCACTATGTCAGATTGCAACCCCAAAATATGCCACGTGTCCCTGTTTTCTGTGAAAACGTTCGGAGGGCCCTACTAGAGAATGGTCGAATTGTTACACCGTTTATCTGTGAAGTGACTATATCAAATTATTTGAACTTAGTACAAGATAAAAAGTGTATTTTTATTAAATATGATATGTGGAGTCCATTAGTTATATTGTTTATTGGAGATTTTGGAGTGCTCATAGTAAGCCTATTTCTAATTCGTCTATGAATTAATGTTTACCACCGTTGTATGGAAGTATGAATTATATTTGTATTGAGCTTAAGTCTGACTTGTGAACTTTATTCAAATATATACATATTATAAAATTCATATGGATTATAAATGGAATCATTCAAAAATCCGTTGTCTCATATATAGCTGATTACACCTTTATCTTGTTTTCCTCCCTTTTACATAAAAGGGACAATCATTTTTTTTTTACATAAAAACTGCTTTAAACATATCAGATCTAATTTACAGATTTAGATCACTTAATTTTAAATGAACATCCAAAATCAAATAATTGAATAAGCGAGAAGATATTATTTTGCAATAAATCCATACACATGGGAACTGATATTAACTATGATGATCTATAGAAAGTTAGAAACCAATTAGTTTTGAAAACTTGCTTCAAATTAAAAAATCATTCTTTCAAATATTGATATTATAATATCTATAATTTTATTGATAACACGGTTGTCAAATGCTTTTGTTTTTCTTTTAGTAGCCTCCACATAAAATATTAGGAGACGCGGAAATAATGTGTGCTCTCCAATTCCTTTGAAAACAAATCAAAGAGATTTTTCCTTTTATCTCTGTTCTCTCCAATTCCTCTCTTCTCCAGTCGCCATGAACGGAACTTCGGAGTCACCGTTAGAAAGCAACCCCAAGTCGATAAAATCAATCGTCGCGACGGAGCGACCTCCGAAACCGATCACTGTCACACCTCCGCCGCGACGCGACTTCCTCCTCCATCTCGAGGCATACCTTGCGCGGCGTGATGGTGTCGACAAACTCCTCAAGATCTCTCGCTACGCCGCCAAGATCCTTCTCGCGACCCCCTCCCGTGGTGGATCCCTCGCGCCTAACATCCAGGCATTTGAATCGAGCGTCGGTCTCAGTCGAAAGGCCTTTCGATTGGGTAAATTCATTCAGGATGTGAATTCTCTCCGCTTTTTCTCCTTCTCTAAAACCCTCTGCTCCTCTCCTATCGATCTCCTTCTTGCGATCGTGGCCTTTGGCGGAGAGGGGTTTTATTTCTTCATCGAGCAGTTCGTATGGCTAGCAAAAGCCGGGCTTCTGCCGAGTGAGATTGCGCCTCCTTTACAAAAGCTCAGCACCTGGTCTGAGTTGATCGGGTATGTGGGGAGTGTGGCGCTCAAGACTAGAGAGATGGAAAAGATCAAAGCTTCAATCGAGGCAAAGAAAGACGAGACAGACGATGATGAAATGGACTTAGAGAGGTTGAACGCCAAGCTCGAATTGAAAAAACTGTCAATTGTGCAAGATGCAGCAGATGGTGTGATGGCGTTGTCAGATGTTAAGAGCTTCCATTTTGGGATGGGATTTAGCGCTCTTGTGGTCGCCACTGCTGGAATGATATCAGCTCTAATTAGTACGCATAGGAACTGGAGAGCATGCTGATCAAGGTACCATTGCTTGGATTATTGTGCGTCCTTTGTTTAACTCTTTCTTTTTCAGAGTTCTTGGTGGTAGGATGTCCAATTAGGGATAGATACAATAAACTCCGATTCATTTTTAATTAGAAGAAACTGTTCTTCTCGGAGAGGAATAATGTGCATTTTCATAGTGTTTTTACATATATACAAGAGGATGGTTGATTATCAAGGCAAAGAAATGGCTTTTAATTATAAAGGCCTGGAATAATTCATATTATTTTTTTTTTACTTTTTTTTGTAGTGGCTGTGTTCGTTCTTTTATGTGTAGATTCATAATTTTGCAACTTCTGTCGGTTAATGAAAAGGGTTGTCTTGTACCATTTTCTTAGGTAGAAAACTCATTTGGTAGAGCTAGAGCTAGTAGATTTTGATTTTCTTTTCTGCAAAAAGACAAAAAAAAATTGTTGGAGATCATTTGATTTGCTAGCAACTTCCTCATCTGAACGTTTGAGATTGGTAAACCTATGACTGTGAAAGATGTTAAGCTCATGTTTTGAACAAGTCAAGAGTTTTAATCCCTGGCTGTCCCAGTCTGGTTTGTACCAGCCTTTGTTTTGTACAGAAATAACTTAGCTTCCTGTTAGCATTTCTAATAACCAAAACTGCAAATGTGATATGAATTCTCCTGTTTTTTTCTCTGAGTTTTGTCTTGTTATCCTACTGAAGGGACTGTTAGAGACAACAATGTTCGTATCTTGGATAAATAATTGCCTGTGGGGCCAGTTTACAAGAGCAGGAAAAAGAAAAGAAAAAAAAAGCAGAGAAATGACATTAATTATTTTAAAAAATTGCATTTTGTTGGGAGATGAGGCACAAAAGGCAAAGAACGGTACAATACACGTAAAACTTGCAATTAATGTATAGAGTGGGATCTATTGACAATGGGTTATTTTGACAATTTTGACAATGATTTCTAAATAAATAAAAAAAATTAAATAGAAAAAAATATATAGATGTGTTCTTCTATATTTAGATTGATGGTCATTTAAATTTCATGTAATTTCATTATCGTTTGATAGTCTATTAAAGACCGTTAATTTGAAACCGTTGCAAATTATATGAAAATTTGATGGTCTTTGATGGACTATCAAACGATAATGAAATTGCATGAAATTTGAATGACCATCAATCTAAAAGTAAAATAACACATCTATAAAAAAAAATCATTTTTTTTTTTTTTTGTATTTATTTAGAGGGTTATTGTCAAGGTTGTCAAAATAACTCATTGTCAACTGATCCCTTCTCTAATGTATAATGTATAATCAATATGAGCGCATAGCTCTATGTAGAACGTGAATTACAACAACAACAACTGGGTCTTTAATCTCAAATAAATTAGGATAAACTAGAAATGAAATCTAATTTGAAAGCATAGAGATTATAGATTTCAAATGATTTCAAATGTAAGAAAAAATAATGATGATTATGATAATAATGATGATGATAATTGATAATAATGATAATAATAATGGCATCTATAATAATAATTAGTTTATATTTTTATGTTAAACTCTTAGATTTTAATTCTAAAACTTTAAAATCTAAAACCTAAAGTCCATATTTTAACTTAATATTTATATTATGATTCTGATATATAAATCATCATTTTCAAGACACTCATATTTAAAATAAGCTTTTTAAATATACTTTATTCTTCCAAATTTCTTTTTATTATTTCCTCCATATCAATCGACCTCTGTTAAGAAGTCAAATGGGTAAAAATATAGAGTCCCCTTCTCTTTAGTTGTTGGTTTTAGGTACATAAAGATTTTCAACAGTCATTGTGATAAATTCCACTACATGCGGATAAAACCTGTCAAAATATAATCCGGAATGAAATACCGGTGTTCCTAAATTTTTAGTTAAATTCCCTGTTCAGAAGGATCGGATAAAAAATTTGGGCCTGATGTTGGTTCAAGACTTGAAACCTTTTGGAGAACTTGAAAATGGTTCTGCATCTCACTCGAGAAGTCAAGCTGGTCATGTAAGGTACTTAATATATTTTAACCAGCTTTGTCATTCGTCTTATTTTTTTACAACAACAACGACAAAACTTTTAATCTCAAATAAATTGGATAGACTAGAATGAAACCCATGGAAAGCATAAGATCAAATATTCCAAATATCAATGATTCGTCTTATTTTTTTTAAAAGAAAAAAAAACAATTTTCTTAAAGTGGACAAATTCAGGGTCCCTAGCACATAGATTGGCGCTTAAAAACAAATGAAACAACATTACAAGAAGATATTTTAATTAAACTGCTTATACTTTATAAAATAAGTGATATCTTCAGAAACAAAATTTTAACTACTTTGGAGTGAAACAAAAAAATAAATCATATTTGAATTTTGAGAGAATTTGCGCTATTAGAAGACTATTTTTCATTTGTATCTATTTCGAAATTCTTTAACCTCAATTATTAAGGTTTTTCCTCAGTTCACCATTTCAGAAAATTGCTGTCCTGTAGGTCGGAAAAAGTTAGAAAACTGCGAATTGCATGTATCTTAAACTTTATTTTTTTATTTAGTCATGAGATGTTTTATAACATACAACGATGCTGAACTGCTAACTATGAATACTTGTGGAAAGTTCGCAAGAAAATTATTCTTGAATAATAAAATCTTACAATATGTTCTATGACTACAGTTATTCCATAAGCACTTTGATCAAACACTTATGGATCAAATTTTAAAATTTTATATCCAAAATTTTAATTTCAATAGCTTAAAAATTCTTCATATCATAATCTTATAGATTATCAATTTTCACTGCGTTTGGAGTTAGTTTATTATATTTAATAATTTTTGAAAGATGACGATATTTAGCCTTCAAAAATTGATATTTTAATTATTTTTAGGGTTATCTTTAAAAAATCATTAAGTATAATAAACTAACTTCAAATATGATGTAAATTAATAATATATAAAATTATGATATAAATAATCTTTTAAGCTATTTAAGTAAAAAATTTAGGTACGAGATTTTACTATAAATATTTCAACTCAAAATGTTTATAAAATCACCAGTCCCATATGTTCGAATATCTTTTGGAAGGCGCGCAAGCATATGTTGAATTTAAAAGGGCCATTACAAAGCATTTTTTTCTATTAAATAACAAATAATAAATCTCGAATAAGACAGTTCTGAAGAAATTTATTTTTTTTAATTGTAAATAAGCTATATAGAGATAGCTTATGATACTTTGCAAAGTAAAAAAAAATATTATTACTTTGAGATGAGATTTCATAAATAAGATCTCAAATAGTCAATCTAAGTTGATCAATAATTTTTTCATATCAAAATCTTATGGGATATTAAATTTCATGATTTTTTGAGCTTTGTAGCTATTTTTAAATTATTTTTAAAAACAACCCTGAAATAGACTATTTTCTTCTGTTAAACAAAATTGATTTTAAAAATAGCTAGAAAGATAAAAAAATGATGAAATTTAATATCCTACAATATTTTAAAATGAAAAAATTATAGAGAGACTTAGATTGACTATTTGAAATCTTGGGATATAAAATCTCATCCCAAAGCAATAAGGGTTTTTTGCTTTGCAAAATACCGTAATGCATATATATATTTATATAATGGGAAGGGGTCATTTGATCATGGTTATTTTGACAATCTTGATAATGATCCTTCAAATAAATATGAAATAAAATTTAAAAATAGAATTTTTTTTATAAATATGTCCTTCTACTTTTGGATTGATGGTGATTCAAATTTTATATAATTTCATTATCGTTTGATGGTCCATCAAAGACTATTAAATTGAAATCGTTGTAAAGTACACAACATTTTGATGGTCTTTAATGAACTAATAAATAATAATAAAATTGTATAAAATTTATTCACCATCAATATATAACTATAAGAATATATGTTTTTTTTTAATTTCATATTTATTTGAAGATTCATTGTCAAGATCGTCAAAATAATTCATTGTTCCTTGATCCTCTGATTACATGTGCAACCTCTTTTATATATCCTTTTTTTTTAAATTCGAAACCAATATCAGAATTAAATTAAAAAAAAAAAGTCATGTTGGCTGTGCAAAAATGTCTCTGAATTTCAGCTGGACAGGAATCCAGCCTGGACTTGGACTGGAATTTGATAATTGCTCGGCTTATTTAATTTGATTGGAAATAGAAAAAAACAAGCGATTGAAAGAAGGCTGTCGATTGACCACAAAGACCACTGTTAGCCGCCAAGAAATGAAAAAGAAAATCGAACAATTTAAACAATTCAATTAATTGCAGTCGACATGATCTTGTTTATAAGTTTATATAAAAAAATAAAAAGAGCAATTGAATTTTCTTTTTATTGGTCTTCGGTGGGAGCTTTGAAGAAAGAGGAATCTAGTTTATTTCGGGCTTTAATATAAGATGGGCTTGAGTTTTATGGAAGAGTTAATATTCAGCTTATACCAGGCCTAAGGCAGTATTTTCAGAACCCAGTTTCTAAAATTACAAGGGAAAAAATGGGATTTTAAGATTTTTGAATTTTTTTTTCAGACAATTTGCACTTCTCTTTTTACTCAAATATAACTAGTGCGTAACGATGCTACTTCTTTTTACTCGAATATAACTCGAATCTGAATCTGAATCTAAATTTGATAATTATTTTAAACTTGAATATGATATTTATCTAAACCTCAATCTGATAATTATTTTAAACTTGAATCTGATATTTACCTAAACCTTAATTTGTTAATTATTTTAAACCTGAATGTCCTGAACCTCAATTTGATAATTATTTTAAATCTGATTCTGATATTTACCTTAACTTCAATATTATTATTTTTTAAACTTAAATTTGATATTTATCTGAATCTAAATATTATTACTTTTTTAAACCTAAATATGATATCTAATGATTCTGTATTCATGGAGTAGAGTCTACCGGATATATTCACTTGTGCTCTATTGGACAGGTACGAAATTAGCAACATACAAAATATTTATTTAATAGGTATGAAATATATTTGTAATAAATATCACCATACAATGTAAATAGAAATTTGACACTCGAGAAGATAAATATCACAATCTTTCACATGTCACCGTCAACTATATAAGAGATCAACTATTTAGGCTGCCCGCTATGTGCTTCAACTGGCATCCGTCTAAGTATCACTAGTTGAGGAGTCTATATATTCTTTTCAGTGTTGGTTGCCACTCATTTATTTTTCAATAATGAAGTGGTATTATCCATAGTGAGTTATGAGGCAGCTTGAATTACGTCAGGAGATATCTGAGATATTTTAACATATATATTACATAATTAAAGATATATATTAAAATTATGCACTTCATTGTTTCTTACAAATAATTTTTTTGACAATTATGTGACTTGCATCAATAGTGAAGTGGTATTATCCAGAGTGAGTTATGAGGCAGCTTGAATTACGTCAGGAGATATCTGAGGTATTTTAATATATATATTACATAATTAAAGATATATATTATGCACTTCATTGTTTCTTACAAATAATTTTTTTGACAATTATGTGACTTGCATCAATAGTGAAGTGGTATTATCCAGAATGAGTTATGAGGCAGCTTGAATTACGTCAGGAGATATCTGAGGTATTTTAACATATATATTACATAATTAAAGATATATATTAAAATTATGCACTTCATTGTTTCTTACAAATAATTTTTTTTGATAATTATGTGACTTGAATCAATAGTGAAGTGGTATTATCCAGAGTGAGTTATGAGGCAGCTTGAATTGTGTCAGGAGATATCTGAGGTATTTTAACAAATATATTACATAATTAAAGATATATATTAAAATTATGCACTTCATTGTTTCTTACAAATAATTTTTTTGACAATTATGTGACTTGCATCAATAGTGAAGTGGTATTATCCATAGTGAGTTATGAGGCAGCTTGAATTACGTCAGGAGATATTTGAGGTATTTTAACATATATATTACATAATTAAAGATATATATTAAAATTATGCACTTCATTGTTCCTTACAAATATATATATATATATATATATATATATATATATATATATATTTGACAATTATGTGACTTGCATCAAAAACTTTTAAAATTTACATTCAAGCAAAGAAAAGACTTCAGAACTTCATCAACAAATGGAATTAAATTGAGGAGCATGATATATCAGACATGATAGCAAAAGATGACACCAAATATTTGACTTGGTTTTGGACTTGTGGTGCAAGCAGACTCTCTTTTGATATGCTTTCTAAGGAACGTACTTTAGACAGACCACCTCCTACGTCATCAGTAGCTGAGATCCTTGATGTGGGGTATCCACACGGTTAGCGACGTAATTAATGAACTTTACAATTATCCCTGATGTGGGGTATATTTTTTACGCACCACACAATTAGCGCATTGTAATATATATAATAAGTATTTCATATATATATTAAATTGTAATAATTAATGAACTTTACAATTATTTTATAATATATAAGTCGCTAGTCAGCGCATGGTACATTCCTCGTCCATTACTATTATATGTCTATTTTTTATTGTCGTCTACAGTTTATTAGTTCTTTATTTGATATTATAGTTCCTTCAAGATATGGTGACCACATTTGTTGCTCTTGACAAGAATGAAATTGGTCCGCCCAAGTCCTAATTAGGTGAGTTGTATTGTATCGTTCATTAATCAAACCGTACACATCGAAGTTTTTGTATTGGCACACAATAATCACATGTGAGTAAGGTATCCTCGTAAGTTGAGGTTTCTGACAATCATAGGTGCAATATGGTTTCAATAATTATGAGTCATCTTAAGTGCGTTAATCATTTAGAATTATAACAGTGTACTTGAATAGTTCATATCCTCCACTCTCGATCCTCTCACAAAGCACTTGAACATTATATTCTCTTCGAGCAGTTCTCAATGAATTTACTATTATATGAGTTGTTGGAAGACAAAATTTATTACAAAATATGTCCACATTACTAACATAAATATTAAAATTAAAACATACCTTCTTTATCATCACATTTTGCTAAGATGTT
Organism: Schoenoplectus tabernaemontani; assembly: GCA_037127355.1. Taxonomy (NCBI): domain Eukaryota; kingdom Viridiplantae; phylum Streptophyta; class Magnoliopsida; order Poales; family Cyperaceae; genus Schoenoplectus; species Schoenoplectus tabernaemontani. The sequence continues at coordinate 2,093,247 of CM073754.1, forward strand.
GTTAATCTTCTTGGATCATTGTTTTCCTACTCTCTGTGGGTTTAATGCTTAAATTCCCCCCTTATTTAGCATATTTGTATCATGTTCCCTTCATAATTATCAAAACCGGCAAAGTTCGCTCAACTCTAAATAAATTATTCAAGATTTTTGAACTATTATTAGTCATTATACCCCATTATTGTTTAAAATTATATGTTTGTGTCCATTTAGCAAAATTAGGAGGTTTTTATTGTCATTTTTTATTTTTTCCCATCTTATTCAAAAATTCATAAGCTTATTTATTTGATTTCCTCAATATTCGTCATCTCTCTATGAAACGATGAGATTTCTTATTATTTGCTAGTCTACATTTGAAATTATTTTTTAGATTATGTTATTTTTGTCAATATTTTTTAGGTTCTTTGTATAATTTTTTTACAATGTGTTACATACAATATCGGTGTACAGCCTCCTTGTATTATTCGAACCATCCCGAATACAGTCGATCGAAATCACCTTTATTTTTATGACGGTCTAATATTTTACATATTTTCTTATTAGATTAGTTTACCCCATTACATACCCACCACGTTAATCAACCCTAATTTTCTAAATTTTCCTCATCCATAATTCTGAATTCTAAGGGAAAAATTTATTCTCCGCATCATATTCACACACCATCATTATTTTACCTTTTAACGACCTGATAAGAACCTGACATCTATGGTTATAACGGGTCTCAAGTGTTTGAACGCTTCAATACACGGTCCATAAGACCAAACTATGAATTTGAATACTTTTACAGTATCATCGAAGTATCATACATCACTATTTTATATTTTATTCTTAGAGTTGTTCAAGCAATCGCCCCCTAATATTTATGAGAGCAATATATATGACCCTTCTCATATGTCAAGTAATTGTTCGATTACTCTTTCCCAGCAATGTCAAAGTTTGTTGTTTGTTAGATATCTCATTTCTATAAGCATATTAATTTGTTACAGCGTTAGAGAGAGATTTTTTTAAAAATTTTGTCGAACATATCCTGTAATTAAATTTGATGTCAGTTATAAGTGTTTTGCGATCTCCGATGATCCTCTATAATTATGAGGGTTTTGTTTATGATGATTATTCATGTTTTCAAGCCCTCTTCAATTATACGCACAATCTCCAAGGGCGTCAAATTATTCACATTTCATGATAAGTTTTATTTTATTATTGTTTTAGGTCTAACATTGAGCATTCTTTTTTAACACTCTAATCATTAATTATCTAATTTAACGTTATTTTAGAACCAAATAATCTATCTTCAGTTAATTCATCATCGGATCCTGATCAACCTTCATTAATGCCTAAATAATTAAACATCTCAATATCTTTCAACACTTCTATGGGATGATACCTCTCGGTTCTTCAAGTAACTAGCAATGTATTGTCGGTTCTTTGGGGTTCCTCAATTTCAAAATCATTATCCAAAATATCATACTTCTCAGTGATAATCCTCTTATATTTTCATTTTAGATAAATGATCTGGACCGATATCATCTTCCTCATCATCATAATTATTTTTCTACTATAGGTGATAAAATATTGACATTACTACCGCTGTCAATATCAATAATACTAGTATTTTCACTCATATTAAGTGTCAAACTTGTACCAATACCGTAGTTATCTTGAGAAAAATTATATCCAAAAGAGTTATAAAGAGTAGGATAATGCTAAACAATTGGGTTGGTTGTTGGTAAATGATGATATTACTGTCAATTTTTTTAATTGCATTGATAAATAGGATCCTAAATAAATAAAATTGTCTAAGTAGTTCGGATAATATCTATGTTGTACTAAACACTTTCTTTGATTTATCGATTTGTAAAATAACCTTAAATTTTATAATTTATCTTGTTTGAGTTTTGTTCATGGATTAAAATAAAATGAATTAGTCCACAAGAACCAAGACTAATAATGGAATACAAGAGTTTAATCAAGACTGTATTAGGCTTAGGTTTAGTTAGACTCAAATTGGGTTGAATTGATTAAGATAAATTGAGCTTAAACAATAAAGAAAATATTTTTGCCAATAAATCATTATAACGGTTCAGTAACCATTATAATGGTTTATCAATTCACCTTAATACTCAAAAATATTCTAAGACGGAAAAATTCTCAAAGAATCTAGAGCGTATCGTTGTGTAATGATTAAGTAATCGTTACAACGGTTTATTAAATGTATAACGTTTCAGTGAATCGTTATAACGATTCAGCTCAATCAAATCCAACAACTATCATTTCTAAGCCGTTATAAGGATTCCCAAATCGTTATAACGGTTCATATCAAAAATAATTTCTTCATCTATTTCAGAAGATCTATTTTAAAAGGATCATCTCTCTCATTGATTTGAAACAAATTCATCTAGTTAAAACATAATTTTCTAGAGCTTACTAGCCATATACAAAGTGAGAGAGATAAACCAAGAGATAGAAATACTCAATTATCCAAATCTTTATTTAATCTCAATCTAGCTTATCTCTATTCTACTAACTTGATCCTTCATGATCTACCATTCTTGTAAACTGTTTTGAATTATAATGCTCATTTATTTTTAGTGTGTTGTTACTCATTTTTTGTTTTGAGTGTGTTGTTACTCATATTTTTTAGTGTATTGTCACTCTTGTTACCAATAGGTTTGATAACTCATTTTTGTGTAAGGGACCAAGTTCTACATGTGTAAAATTATTTTTTAGTGTTTCGGCTCAATCTCAATTATTAGAGGTTGGGAGTCCCGGAGATGTAGGCATTTTAAGTCTAACTCCGTTACATTTTGTGTTATTGTTTAATCTTTTTTTTTTCTCGTTTCTTTGATTGTTATATGTTTGTGAGAATTAAATTGAATTAGATTATCTTCAGCTGCCATTACACTTGAACACTAAACCTCAAATCGGTTTTATACATTTTACCTTAGGTTCTTTATAATCTTGCACTATTTTAGCTTTTAAATATCAGTGATATGTCTTGTCTCAATCATTCCACAATATTTATTGTGATGCATATATATATAATTATTTTAAAATTGTACCGTACAAATATCAAATTTCTCTTTATAAATTCAACTTGTACTTGTATCATTACATATTTGATTAGTAAATAATCCACGCAAATTAAAAAATAATAATATAATAATAATTGTATAAATTAAAAAAGTTGATTAAGGCAGATGTATGAGTGTGAGGAGCCGAATGAAATATCACGTGTAATTTATTAAGGTTTTTGTATTGATATTTTCTTGATAAGTTAATTATTTAGTTTTGTACATAATATTTTAAGATGCTATATTTCAAGTTGATGTTAGTAAAATATTTCAAACCAACAACATCTAACATCTCCAATAATTTTTCACTCCAAATATTAAAGGCTAATGAAGTGTTTAAAAATTCGCTGAGTAGATAATGTTAACTGTGAAAACCCAACAAAAATAAATCATCACTTCACTAGAAACTCATAATATCATCCTTTGTATAATCATTTTCTTAATACAATTGTACACAAGATAAAAACATTATTTTGCATATCATGATATCATCTTTTGTATAAACTTGTACTCTATCATGTTTATCTGGCGCCTAAAAACTCCCATCATTTTTTTTCATTTGACTCATAAAATTAGATTGACACCTAAAATTCCAACTGTTTTATTCATTTCGCTCCTAAAATTAGATTGGCGCCTAAAACTCTCAATGTTTTCTCATTTCGCGTCAAAAAATAGTTTTAGTTGCATTACAATCAATCGTTGGATGAACATACAATTTAAGCCAAATGCAAATTCAACGCCTTAAAAGCCAATACAATGTGCCTGAGAATAAATGGGAAATGAAGCCGGGATTAAGGAAAATTCTATTCCTTTTCAAATTGATAGATTAGCGGTCAATCCGTGAAGTAACAAAAAATAAAGTACAAGAATCATAAAATTCTACAAGCCATGATGATCAATATTTCATCAATATATATCATGTTCAAAATTATTCCTCAAAAATTAAATAAAGACAATATAGTGAAGAAGCAAAAAGCAAAGTATAAAATTGTTTGAATATACCAAATATTTTTGTTAATTTGATAAAACTAATTAGAAAGCAATCCATGTAAATTTGATAAAAATATATTCGTTTGATGGGGGGGGGATCACTTGACAATGACTATTTGGACAACATTGACAATGAATTTTGAAATAAATATGAAAAATATCTTAAAAATAGAAACAAAAAATTTATAGATATTTTTTTTACTTATAAATGAATAATGATTTAAATTTCATACAATTATATTATTATTTTTTAGTCTATCAAAGACTATTAAATTAGAATTATTATAAATTGTATAAAATTTTGATGATTTTTGATGGACTATAAAAAAAAATGAAATTTACTACTAAAAAATTACTTATTCTTTATTTCAAAGAATAAATCTACAAGGCATAGCTTAATTGTGTGCATTGATTTTTCATTACTTTGTGAATAAATATTATTTGGAAATTGAGTAAGTTCTATAATATGTAATTATGTATATAGTTACAGAAAGGAGATAATATATTGTTCACTAAATACTATAGAACAAATATAGATCTTATGTAATAATAATAACAATACAAACAAAATAAATAAATATTGTTAACTATTTATTTTTGAAGCTCATAAATTTTATTATAATTTAATTAAAAATTAGCATAACAAATTAATAATGTCTATTAATCAAAATTTATATGTCGTAAATTAAAATTATCATAAGAAGAACTAATGTATATTAATTAGAATTAACATGTCTTCAGCTTGTTAATAAAATGAATGAAGTATGTTGACCTGAAACTGATCTGATTAGATCCAAACTAATTAATCATATTCATATTATTTGAAAAATTAAATTGATTATAACATAATTGATAATCTAAACCTAACATTGACTAAAATAAATTTCCAAAAAAAAGTTTTAAAGTTCGACGACCCAAAATAAATCACGACAAATAAAGAACCCGACCGAAACAACCGAAACACCAAGACTACTCGATATCAAATGACCTGAAACTCGACCCGACTTGGACCCGAATGACTCGAAACCCAAGATGACCTGAGCTAATAAAACTCAAAACCCGAACCGGCTTGACCCAAAATGACCCGTGACCCGAAAAAATCCGATAGTGTTCAACTCGAAACCCGAACCTGGATCCGATCGACCTGAACCCGACCCGTGACCGATAGTTTTTTTAGTCAAACTTACCCGACCCGATCCGTCCGAACCCAATTTGTCCGATTGCCACCATAGGGCTGTTAATCTGATTGGATTAAAAGTGAATACCTCATTTGAATAAGAACTTGTTTGTCTATAGTTCAGAAATATCCCGCAAAAAAATAATTGTTGTTCAATTATTTTGTACTATATTTTGAATCATCAGTAGGATACTGATTAAATTTGAGCTCATATTGAAGGAAAAATGGAATTTGATGTTTTTTTATCAGTTTATCTTTCACTGAAGTATCAGGTTGCAGTGAGGTTTGATGAAATAGATGCGGGGTGTGGGGATTTACAGGAATTGAAGGCGCCATTTAAAATGGGGTTCGTTTGGCAAATTAAGGAATAGCTTTGGAAGAGTGGTAATTTTAGAAGAGTGATAGAATACTATTTTTTTTTTAAGAGTGGTAGAAGAGTGATATTCTTGACTATTCGGAAGAGCGAAAATATCGTTTGACAGTTGTTACTCAGAATAGTTAAAATATGAATAATTATGATACTAATAATAATGATGATAATAATAATAATAATAATAATAAAATAAAAATCATAATAGTAAGATAATAATAATAATAAAGTAATAAAAATAATCATAATAATAATAATATTATAATAGTAATATAATAAAAATATAATTATAATCATAATATAGTAATATAATAATAAAAAATTATAATTACAATCATAATTATAATAATATAATAATAATAAGTAATCATAATTTTAATAATATAATCATAATATAATAATCATAATCATAATCATGATAATAATAATTATAGTCATAATCATAATAATATAACCATAATCATAATCATAATAATATAATAATAAAAATATAATCATAATCATAAAAATAAATATAAATAATTATAATAATATAATAATAAATTAATCATAAATATAATCAACATATAATAATATAATATAACATAATAAAATAATAATAAATTAATAAAAAATAATCATAATAAATAATAATATTATAATAGTAATATAATAAAAATATAAACATAATCACAATATAGTAATATAATTATAAAAAATTATAATTACAATCATAATTATAATATAATAATAATAAGTAATCATAATTTTAATAATATAATCATAATATAATAATCATAATCATAATCATGATAATAATAATTATAGTGATGATCATAATAATATAACCATAATCATAATTATAATAATATAATAATAATATAATCATAATCATAATCATAAAAATAATTATAAATAATTATAATTATAATAATATAATAATACATTAATCATAAATATAATCAACATATAATAATATAATACAACATAATAAAATAATAATAAAGTAAAAATAATCATAATTATAATCATCATAATATAATAATATAATAATAAATAATCTTGATCATAATAATATAATAATAAAATAATTATATTTATATTCATAATATAATAATATAATAATATAATATTAAAATTATATTTATAATAATAATAAATAATATAATAATACTAATGGTAATGATAATATAATAACAATAATGATAATAATAATTTTATAATAATAATATAATGATGATAATAATAATAAATTATAATCATAAATATAATATAATAATATAATACTACTAAATCTTAATCATAATCATAATAATATAATATAATATAATATAATATAATCAAACAATAAACGCTATTCCGACGAGAGCTAATCCGGTATTCCACCTATAAGTTGGTATATCGGATTAGCACTATTCTGCACTCTTCTACTTAGTCTAAAATTCGTTTGGCAAATTAATTCGTCGGAATAACTATTCTATTCTAATTTTTGCTATTCCATTGAGTGCCAAACACTCCCATGGTGTTTAACACAAATGTGTCACTCACACCACCGTATTTTTTAAGACGCTGCTTCCAGTGACTTACTAAAGAAAAGATGTCAATCAAAATAGGCGCACACAGAAAAAAAAAACGTCACTAAATTAGCGCATTTCTTTAGCGCAAATGATAATAATGTACTACTATTCTTACTATTAAAATTTGAATTTTTCCATTATTATTATTATTAAATGAATTTTTATTATTATATTAAAAATATGGTGTTATATCTGGGCAGCCTTTCTGACGTTTCTAGATATCAGGTCTCCATCTCAAATAATATCTCATCTAATTTTAAATATAATGATTGTTGTAAAGTGGGATATCATATCATAGTGTGCATATGACTATATGAGAAACATGATACTCTCTCTCTCTTTTTTATTCTCCACATGATAGCCTTTTTATTTTCAAAAGGAAATATGTTAACTCCATCCGATTCTTTTAGTTGTTTCTTAAAGCGAAAAATAATCAAATATAAATCTCCCAAATGTTTTAGCTCCAAAACTTCATTTCAAGACTTAGATAATCGAATTGAGTTCTTTAACACAATTTTCAAATATTTTATTAATAAAGCATTTTATATTTAAAAAAAACTTTTTATTTTTTTTAATGGCAGGAAATATGAGTTGTTAAATTGGAAGGTATAGAATTCTTATGATTTATGATTATATGTTTATTTTTTATCAGGAAAATTAATGCCCACACCTACGTAAAATTGAAAAAGAAAAAATGGAACGTTCGCTGTAGTTACAACACCTGGCATCGCTAGGCAATTGGGCTTAAAATAAAATAGACATATATCTCAAATTTATCAAAAAGATCAATGTGATAATAACAACATATGCTCAAGTTATAAACTATAGTGCTTAGTGGAACAAAAAATCATACTGGAGAGTATGATGCAAAAGTGGCTTAAAATTGGACGGGCTCCGTTTTATACATGAATTAATTAAAGAAAAATAAATAAATCACATGCACTTTGATCTTTGACATTTGGATTCCTGTAATGCAATATAAAATTTCGGCTCTTTAATATATGTCACCTCCAAATCATAATGATTAAGCGTTAATTGAAAACATAGATGCTAAATAAGAAATGAAAGTGTCATGTCTCAGTGACAAGTGAGAACGCACCGCTCATTTTTCTTTCTTTCTCCTTTACCCTTTTTCATATTTCTTATTAATTTTCGGTACCCCCGATCCTTCTCTAGTAACCCTTTTGAAGCGAGTTGAGTTGTCAGAAATCAGAATTCGAAACCTTTGCATTTGGATAATCACATGCCAAGCTGCCTCCATCCTTTTGTCATGTCAAGTGGCACAGCTTATCTGGCCATTAGGCAGTAACGCAAGTAGAAAGGATCTTCTGGGGCTTATTGCCTTGTACTGATGAATTAAGATATCGTCCTTCTCTAACCGTTGTCTACTGCATTAAAATTTAAAATGCCATAATATTATCATCGTACATGAAAAAAAAAACATAAAGAGTGATTGATAAAGAGATGGGTGAAAGGCTGACAGCAAAGTAATAATAATAAATAATAAATAACAAATAATAATAATAATTGCTGTTTTCTGCACGATGACTCGCTACACAGATTACAACATCTTTGATCTCACGAGGGATCGAATGTGAGGAGCAAAACCAATTTAGAAGGCATCGGAAGAAAAAAGGGAGACCGGTGGCTTTTTGATGGGGCTCAAACGAATCATGTGCCTCTGAAAGGAAGACAGACAGCACCATGCCTTGTTGGCCCTTGAGTGAGAAAAAGATTAAAAAAAAAACAAAAAAAGAAGAAAGCAAAATAAGATATGGCAAAACTTTATATAACAACATATTTTATGTACTTAGATGAGGATAATTTATATTAAATTTTCTGTTTGAGAAAATCTATAGTTTTTCCTCGGTAGGGGCGGAATAAAATTTAAATTTGAGGGTGTTTAGAATTTAATTAAATAATTTATATATTTAAAATAAAATTATAGAAAATATCCAATACCTAAATATCATACTAATACAAACAAAAATTAATATATTTTACTAATTTATATAAATTATGGATGTGTCCACACCCCTCTCCGCCCAACCTCCAAAAAAAAAATCCTTCAATGTTATTTATCTCCATTAATTTCACAGTAATTACATCAAATAACGGTCCATCTGCCCATATTTTTTTTCCAACGATTAATCTCCTCAATTAACGATATATTTCACTGGGGAGCACTCTCTCCAACAAATTGATCTCTTGAGCGAACGATCTATAATGTTTATTCTCCAACTATTTCTCAAGTGATTTGTGCTCTTTTTAGAAAAATATAAATGCATGATTCATCTATGCAGGGATCTAATACAAAATATAAATATAAATACGCATGATTAACTTAAATAAATACATGAGTACAAAATATAAACATTTGCTTACAAAATATAAATACTTATGTCAAACATATAAACACCCAAGTGCATGGTATAAACATGGTTTTAAAAAATAAAATAAAATTTAAAATCCAACACTCATATTTATGAAAAATGATGAATTTTTAAAAATATGAAATCAATATTCCTTAATATATCATGACATAATACTTAAATTCTATGTTATTTTGTTATTAACTATTTATGTGTCCAATAAGTAATAACCGATCTGTAAAGTTACTCTTCAACTTTTAATTTCATTTATATTTTTAAAAGTTATAGAATATCATCATCAAATTTTCCACATTGGCATAGACATGACATGATCAATGAGAGAATTGACATAAACTTTGTCAAAAGCATTTTCTTCAACAGAAGCATACCAAAAACTGAAGAATTTTTGTTCACGGTTGTGTGAAATGCATTTTTTTTGTTTTTTTTGCGTCGTTTGTGGTCACGCAGCTCATGCTGGTGTTGTTTTACAGGGACCATTATACCCACGTGCCCCAAAACATCGTAACAACTGAAATATTTTGAAATTAATTCTAAACCAGACGTATTATAAAGGCCTTGTTACTTATTTTTAAAGAAAAAGCTGCAAATGATGGTGATACTAACTGAAAATATTGCAAACTTTTAAAGGTGCATGATAGCGTAGTTTGATCAGTGTTAATAGAAAAAAACCATTCCAAATTAATGCGAGCAATCTTTTTTTTTTAAAAAAAAACTTAAATTTCAAACTAAAACCACGAAAAGTTATTTTGATGGCGATGATTGACGAAATTTCAAATAAATTAAAAGAAGTTTTAAAATTTTAAAATATTTCTTTTTAAAGACATATTTTTAAATATATTGATTTGATTGATTATTTTTTAAATTTCATCTAGTCTAAGTATCATTTAATAGTACATCAAAAATTATTAATCAGAACCATTAGATGTTATGTAAAATCGAATGATCTTTGATGAGCCATTGAACAACACTTAAATTTTATCAAATTTAAAATAAATTTGGTCATATATTTACACTATTTTAAAAAAAAAATCTGAATTTATTTAAAACCTATATATCAAGATTATCAAAATAATATATCGGCAAGTAATGCCTTCCCAAAAGGTTTATCATCACAGTAGGTCATAGTTTGCAGGTTTGTGCGATTAAAATTGGACGGTTCATATTAGATCACAAAAAAACACCTTCTTGCTTCTTCTTCTCTTGAAAAACTGTAATGTAATTTAAAACATCTAATTTTCCTTTTTTTTAAAATAACTCTTGCAAATTATAATATATCAATGAGTTGAGCTATGGTGCTATACATAGCACATATAATCTGAATGCTAAAGATCATTTATTATTTTTTAGATAGTTAGAAAATCATTTGATTTGATTATTACGAGCTATTCAAAAAAGTAATTTTCTAATTATCTAAAAATATACTAAAAAATAAAAAATATATAAAATTTAGAGAAAGAATCTTGTCCCAACTCATATCTATTATCGTCACAAAATACTAGAGTACTTCAACTATTTACATCACCTGATCACCATAAGTTTAGCGACTCTCTAGCCCACTTTTTCCTTTCAGAAACCATCCCTCATGATATAATATCATTTTAATTACCTCAATTAAAATTTATACTGCCCATATTTTCTTTCACATATATTAAGAAATGAATATTCTTCGTTGTAATATCCAAATTATTCATTTGTATGGATGAAATAGATTAATTAAAAGATACTGTTTAATCAACTTTGAATGACGCAAGTGCCAGAGCAATTGAAATTATATTTGAATTGATAATTTGAGGATGCCCTGCTTGGATTCATGAGCCTCTCAATTTAAACGGGCCCAATAATAATTGTCATTTGTTTAATAGCAGGCAATGCTTCTCAAGTGCATCCACTAAATTGCCTTTCTTTGCTTCTCTTTTCTCTTCTTTTATCCCTTTATTTCTTTTTTAATTATATCTTTCTTTGAGTTTTTTAGAATTCTAGCCATGGATCTAGCTGTATACAAAACTATGGGGTTTTGTCCAGCATATTCATATTTATTTGTTTTTCATTAACATGTTGTTTAAAATTTTAATGCGACATGCTTTACCATACGTGATAACATAACAAATTAAATGCAAGTTTAGCCAAAAAAAATAATCATATAACATGCAAATGAGGTCGGTGAATATTAATGGTAGATTAGTTAAAGGCTAGGCGGCTAAAGCTAATTTTATTTTTCGAATCATTTTAAATGGTAGGCACTTAGTACCTCAACAGAATTAGGAGCGCAACTTGATTCTCCTTTAAGAAGCCGAATCATATCATATTATGGTGCATCTTTAAAAAAAAAATGGGGAAGGATTCTGGCTCTTCTTTTCCTTTTCTTTTTTGGTGTTGAATGATTATACATTTTAATTAATAATGTCTTGAAAATTATTTGATTATACATTATGTAACTTGTTAGTTTCCATTAACTAATTTAATACTTTTGTATGAATGTTTAAACATATACTAAGATTGTTCGTCTGTTCGTTGGGTTTTGCCCTAAAAAAATATAACATATATAAATAATTAGATATTTAAAATGTTTTTTTTTTCCGTTAGAAAATTTTTGAGCATAAATATATATATATTCTTTTAATGATAAATATTATAATTAGCTATATAATAATTCATTAAAAGAATTCAAAGAATAGTATTGCATTATTATTTAAATTGTGCCTTAGAGACATCATAACATCTTTTTAAACGAAGAAAGATAAAAAAATATAAATTATTTGATTAAGATAAATAAAGAGGGAGAAACAAACTAATGATGTAGCATAGCTAAGAAGTCCTAGAAAATTAACTCTATTTCTAAATATAGAATTGTGCATTTGCTTTGAATTACTGCTGGGGGTTCGTTAGGCAACCAATCTATGTCAATCTCGTAAGTCGTAACTTTATATGATTGTAAGAAACAAAGGGAAAAAAGAAGAAGAAGAAGTTACACTAATAAGATGATGGTTGGTACAAAGATAACTTGTGAAGCTTCGGAACAGTGATATAATATCAGAGAAATTGGCAAAAGTAGTGCAACCACTCCCATATTTTGCTAGTGCCGTTTCCCAAAATTCCGCATAGTTCGAATAGTGTGGCAATACGAGCGAAAGATCCCTGTCACATTTTTTTTTTCTAATTAAAAGTTCAAAGAGTGATGATTGTAATGCAGTGACAAATTTAAAGTTCAATAATAATTAGGCGAGTTTTATAATCCATAATTCAGATAAAATATATAATAACCCAATTTTCGCTTTAATACATATAAATAATCAAAAAATAAAAATTTATGAATAATTCAGAATTTTGTTTAATTCATCTATTTATCGAGAAGGTTCTAAAAAAATTCATGTCATTGCAAAATTAGTAAAATAAATATATGAACTACTACTGAATAAATAATAATATTCTCATGTATTACAAGTGAAGTTACAAGGATAATTTCATCGAAAATTAAGAAAAAAAGAATTCTTAACTTTGAATCTATAGGGGTGTTTTAATAACATATGAGAGATTCTTATAAACAAACTTCAAGCCCAAGCATAGATTTATCTTAAATAATTATAACGGATTTATTTTTGTTGTGTGAACAAACATAGGATAACTTTAAAAAGGATGACACAAGCAAATAGTTGGTAACTTTTTTTTTAATGAGAAAGCGAAATCAAGGACAAACATGGTGCGGTGGTTGTTTAGAGACTTAACCTAACTCGAGGTTTGACATCACTTGAAGGCTTTTTTTTACACTTAAGATATGCCAAGAAAAGGAAATATTTTTTTAATTTCCGATACAAAGTCCATTCTAATGTTTTATCATTCCCATAACACTTCTTTGTTGCAAGTTGTCTATGGGAGCTATAAATTCTGCCCTCGCAAAAAAGTTGATGTTAATTTTCTTTTGGAAGTAATATTAAGTCATAGTTTTCTAATTTAATTTCATGATTTTGAGCATACTTTTTGTTTAGATTTTATTGCTCTTATATTTTTCTCTCGAGTCAGAATTTCTTAGCTAAGGTCATATTGAAAGCACTGCTTTTTTGTTTAAAAAACTTGATAAAGATCGGACTCATTTTTCAAATTCAAACCCTTTAAACTTAACCCTCTAAAACTCTCTTTTAAATCCGACCCTGGATCCGGCCTGTCAGCGAAATAAAAGAAAAGGACGACGCCAACTTGCGGTTCCATTTTGACGGTAACATTACCTTCTTGTGGGGCCCATCATAGAGCAGGCTTTGGCCCGGCTATTGCTCGCACCACTTTGCCTTTTCCACTTTAGGCCCAGTAGAAAAAACCACGTGGGTCCCACATTTCAGAAAACCACTCGTTCGTTGGATCATACTTTGACGGTTTGACCTCTCCCTTCAACTGGAAGACCCCGCGAATCGCGATCTAAGGAGAGATTGATACGCAGCACCTTCGACGCAGCCCACTCGTTATCTCCCTCTTAAATTGCTCAATGTTAACATTAAAACAAGCTGAATAAAAGATTAATTCAGTAGAATAATATGATCTATAAATAATAAGAAACATGATCTTTGTTTTATTTAATAAATTCACTTACATCTATGCTGATATCCGAATAAAAGATAACGTTGATGGTTTTTTCAGTAAAGATGGAGTCCAATCTATCCATTATCCAATCTTTTTAAATGTTTATAAAAAAATCCTCATCCGAATTTTAAACCCATAATCTCCTACACAAAGAATATTGTCTTTATTATTAAACCAAATACTGATCCTCAACATTGATAAAAAAATCTATAAACTTTGTGAGGCTTATTAGCAATCTTTGCTATAGACTTTAATAACTGGTTTCTTTTGTGAAGTCACAACAAACAGTAATGAATGAATGGATAGTTATTTTTGTTACTTCAAAATGATTCTAAGGCACATAAATTGCCTATTTGACATCATACACAAATTTATCCACAATGATATTTTAGTATTCTAGTAAAGGTGATCATAACGTATTTTCTCGATACGTCGTACTTTATTGCATAAGTATTTAAGTGTAACAATTTTGACAAGGACCAAAAAAATTGAATTTATTTGAACTTAAAAAGTCTCTTAATAGTTGATACCTCCGAGTCTCCGACTACGAGTGTCTCATGTCCTCTATGTTGAATCTTTCAAGACCAACATACGGGTAAATTAATAATAATAATAATAATAATAATAATAATAATAATAATAGTAGTAATAGTAACATCTAAACAAGGAAAATTATGTACTGGTTGAACAACGATGACATTGAATTTGATATATTTTTTTTAATCTACAATAGAAATTTCATTCATGTCAAGCAATCCCGATTTTTTTATTAATAATAAAATAAAAATTCAAAAACACGAGTATAATAGTGATTGTGAGTTTTTTACTGATATAATAATTATGTTTTTGACAAACGTGTCCCAGCCTTTCCGGTACGTCTTTATTAAAGACGTCCCCAACCCTGATCAGGACACGTTTAACAAAGACAACCTCAACCAGTTTTTTTTTAAGGCCAGTTAACACAACATAGAAAAATGTAAAAAAAAAAGGTTGAGGACGCCTTTATTAAACGTGTCCTGGTCAGAGTTCGGGACGCCTTTAACAAAGACGTACAGAAAATGTTGGGATACGTTTGTCAAAGACGTAATTGTTATATCCGTAAAAAACTCATATCCACTGTCATATTGGTGTTTTTGAATTTTTATTTTGTTATTAATAAAAAATCGGCAAACAATCTGATACTGCATAATTGCATAATTAATCGGCTACTTGTCTTGATTTAATTTAACTAAACTTAGACGAGGATAATCCTGTAGTCTATAGGTTGTGGCAGTATCCGCAGACCAAGGGAACATAAGTCATGATTTGCTATTTCATTCAAAAATTTCCCAAAAATTATTAGTGAAATGGACTTTTTTTTCTCTCTTTGTGTTTAGGATTAATTATGCATGGCAATAAAATAAAAGGCCTTTACAATTAGTTTTTCTCTCTCATGAGTCACGATGCAAGTCCAAACAAATATAGAAATAAAAACATTATCATCAAAATAATTTTATGTAATTATTTTATTTTAGTGATACTATGATACATAGAGGCTGATTTAAGGGACTCCAATCCCACGAAAGTTGTATGTCAGAGTTAAAATTTATTATATATTTTTATTTCGTGAGATGTACTAGCTCCCTCTAATTTATTAATTTTAATATTTCAGTGACATAAATTTATATTTCGATCTCTATACTAAAATTCAGATTCCGCCTCCGATAACACAACTATTGACTTTTTTAGAGTTCAAGCGCGAATTGAACCATCCCAATTGACCTTACTTTTCTCTATTTAACAATACATTTAGGTAAGACTTTATAACTTAATTTTTTTGCTGTCAAAATCAAAACTCATATTATTATTATGAACCTTTGCCTTATTAGTGAAACTAGTTAAATATGACATCAAATTTCTCATTGGTAAATTAATTCGTATCGTCTTTCTAAAATAAAGTGAAAGCTCAATTTTGTACAAAATTGAGAGAAGCACCAAGGGGGGTAGCATTAATGAGATTGTTGTGAGACTTGTGCCTTCACGGGATAATTCTATATATGCAAGTCAAATCCTTCCTAAATCACATCTGAATCAACTAACAACCTACTACAATTAATTGAAAATAAATCCAAAAGGCCAAAGCTACCAAGATAGAAAAGGGAAAAAAATAATAAAAAAATTCCTCACAATTTACTTACAGGGGGGGGGGGGGGGGGTCCTAATCTGGCGCTGTAAAAGACTAAAAGTTATTATGCTGTCTGCACTCAATGATAAGTATCTACAAAGAGGAAACAAAAATTGAATCCTTCTTAATTTTCTCAATGTTTGACACTTTGACGTTTGCATGGCCGTTGCAGGAGCATATATATTATATAATTTAAAATGCAACATTTGATGGTTAACATCAAGAATAAAACATATAATATAATAACAATAATAAAACTAAAACATCTCCGGAGCATTTGTTTCAGTGGAATTCCAGTCTCGGTTTAGGGCTTTAGGCAATATTTTTTACTTTTCACCTTTTTATCTTTTTCTACCAAACACTGTGGTTAACTTTTCTCTCTCTCTCTCTGATCAAAATTCAGGACAGAAGAGCATTCCACTTTACGCTCTCCAACGCTAAACAAAATATACAAACGAGGCAGCACGGCCGAAAGGAGCCTCTTCTCTTTTAGTTAATAGCGGTGTTTCCCGTTCGTCCCCTTTCCCTTTTGGCCTTTTCCCTCTTATAAGTTATAACCACCGCTCCCAAATAGTCTTTTCCTCTAAGCTAACAATGGCGCTCATACCAGCTTGATCAACTTGAACTCACGCACAGAGTCACTCTTCCGTCTCTGTGGCCTGATTAGACTAGAGTTCGGTGTTATAGTTCTACATTGGGAGAGAAAGGAGAGAATGGCGCCGGATTCTCTACTTTCGATATCAGCAGCCTCACTTGTAGAAGATGTGCTCAGACGACATAGCAAGAAGTTGTGCGATCGTGATTTGGCCTCACGCAAAGCAGAGGAGATAGGTACCTTTTTCTTTCACGTACACCCTCTCTCTAAAAATCTCACAATGCTGAAAATGACAAAATGCAATATTTTAACATCTTTATCTCAGTTGTGTTCATCAAATTCTTTCCTGCCTCTCCTCTAGCATAGATAATTTATTATTATCTTTTTGTTGAAATGAAGCTATTAGAAGGTATGAGGCAGCAGGATGGCTGAGGCGAACAGTTGGTGTGGTCGGTGCAAAAGACTTGCCCGAGGAACCGTCAGAAGAGGAATTCAGGCTTGGGTTGCGAAATGGGTTGATCCTCTGCAATGCTCTCAACAAGGTCCATCCTGGCGCTGTACCAAAGGTACGCTTGTTTAATTGTTCTCACATTGCACCTCCAAACTTAATATTCTTCCTTAATTCCAACGTGTTCAATTTTAAAGAGTTTAGGGAGCAATGTCGTAATTTGTTTGTTTCTTCAGGTAGTAGTGAATCCGGGTGACCCAGTGCTTCAGCCAGATGGAGCGGCCTTGTCCGCTTTTCAGTATTTTGAAAATGTGAGGAATTTTCTTGTTGCTGTGCAAGATTTGGGTATACCGACATTCCAGGCGTCCGATTTAGAACAGGTGAATTTGAATTTACTTAAAAAATTTGTGATTTCACATATTTTGTTGTTTCTGCATTGTTTTCTCCATTTTGTGTTATACAATTCTTGATGCTCTTGATATCAAGCAAATTGCCTGTGTTGCAACAGTCTGTTCTTGTTAATTCATTTTTATTCAACAGTTCCAGATGACCCTTTTTTTTCCTCTGCAATTTGGTACATATCGATTTTCCTGAATTTTCCATCTTGTTACTCTACATTTATTTCAGGGCGGAAAAGGTGCAAGGGTTGTAAATTGTGTTCTTGCCATGAAGTCATACAGTGAATGGAAGAAAACAGGTGGGACCGGATCATGGAAATATGGTGGGATAATTAAACATGCAAATTTGAGCAAATCATTTCTGAAAAGAAATTCTGAGCAGTCTACAAGTTCTCTGTCAAGGAGCTTCTCAATGAATGAATGCGAAATTTTGTCTGATGACCATAGTTGTGGAAATAATTCAGCTGATTCAAATGAATTGGTCGGTTATAAACTTTTTTTTTTGATACATCCCTTGATTTTCTAAAATTAGTTTGCTTCCTCCCTTTAATTTTAACTTTTTTAATGATGGAAAATTAGGTTACAACACGTCCGTTGAGAATGTTAATAAGCGCGGCTCTGTCAGACAAGAGGCCTGATGAAGTTCCAGTGGTATATTTAAATAAAATAGTTAATACAATATGCTTGCCTTTCTGTTTTGTGATATGATGTTAATATCTGGTGCAGCTCTTAGAGTCTGTGCTAAGTAAGCTTGTTGAAGAGCTTGACAACCGGATGAACAGCCAAAGTGTATTGGTACACATACTCCTTCCCGTCCTTTTCAACCAAAATGAAATAAGGAATACCTTTATGTTTCTGGAAGATAACTTAGTTATAATTTTTTAATATTAATAGGTCAAAAGCATTCTTAAGGGCTCTGGTGATGGTAGCAAGTCATTTTCAAAATCAAAAGTGTCAACTGATATGGCTCCTGGATTTTGTGAGAAAAGAGTAAGCTTTCGTATTGAATTAATTTATAAATATATTTTACAGTGAGTTTAAATTATATTGTCTGATTTTCACTATCTTTTATTTCTTAAGATGGAGTCCATAGATGCATATTCTAAAGCAGATAAAGAAAAAGCAAAAGAGAAGGCACTGAGGCAACATTCAATTTTGGAGCAACAACAGAATGACATCAATGTAAGCCATCATTGAACAGCAGTTCAATCCACAGTTGAACCTAGTCATTCAATTAATGAGAAAGGGCTAAAAATAATTTACTATAATTACAGGAACTTAGACAAAGTCTAAGAACTACTAAAGCTGGATTCGAGTTCATGCAAAAGAAGTACAATGAGGAGCTCAGCATGCTTGGTAATTAATTCAAACTCCAAATGTACCCATTTAAAATAAAAGATCTAAAATTGATAAAATAGTTTCCAATTTAGTTAATTTCTCTCTGTTATATATCTTTATTAGGACTGCACATATATGGGCTCACTAATGCTGCTTCTGGCTACCACAAAGTTTTAGAAGAAAACAGAAAACTATACAACAAAGTCCAAGATCTGAAAGGTAATAATGTCTCCAAGTTTTTTTGTCAAAATTGATAAAATAGGCTATATCCCTGTGAAACTAACTCATATTTATTTTGACTTTAATTCTTATTTTAGGAAGTATAAGGGTTTATTGTAGGGTGAGGCCTTTCTTGCCAGGTCAGTTGAGTAGCAACACTGTGGGGTCCATTGATGAAGGGAACATTACGATTCTAACCCCATCAAAACATGGGAAAGAGGCACGCAGAACTTTTTGTTTCAATAAAGTTTTTGGACCTTCCTCTACTCAAGGTAGAAACATTTATGTTTTCTCAAAATATTTTTTTCATGGGAAAGAGGCAGCAAATATTTTATGATTTGTCAAACATAACCTATGCAAGTTGTAAATGAATTCTACAGATGAGGTGTTTCTAGATACACAACCTTTGATAAGATCAGTTCTTGATGGCTATAATGTTTGCATATTTGCGTATGGACAAACAGGGTCTGGAAAGACATTTACTATGGTAACTGTTCGAACTTCTAACTAATTATTAAGAAATATTTGTTCTTTTAGATTTGTCCTTCTATAATGTTTTAATTCTATATGCAGAGTGGGCCAAAGAATGCAAATGAGAAAACTCAAGGTGTAAATTTTAGAGCACTGGGTGACCTATTTAAACTTGCTGAACAAAGGAAAGGTATGTTTGTATATGAAATTGCAGTTCAAATGATCGAGATCTATAATGAGCAAGTGCGGGATCTACTCGTCAGTGATGGTCTTAACAAAAGATATCCTTTTAACTTGTTTCTTTTGAAGTTCATTAAGTTTGTCTATTTGTTCTTAGAGATTCCTAGTCTGTGTAATAATTAGTAAATACCAGATTGGTAACAGTATAACACTGCTGGTTATGTACCAAACCAGTTGGCTGTCAGCCTGTCACAGTTTTTTCCTTAACGAAGTGTTTACACTGGAGATACGAAATAATTCCCAGAATGGGATAAACGTACCAGATGCTAGTCTGGTGCGTGTCATGTCAACATTTGATGTAATGGAATTAATGAATGTTGGTCTGAAGAATCGTGCGGTGGGCTCTACGGCACTTAATGATCGTAGTAGCCGTTCTCACAGGTGGATTTAAGTGCCTCAAACTTCCTATATTTGGGTTATTTGATCTTAAATATGTTCTACTCTCTAATGAAAATGTCTTAATATTGTCACTGTTACCCTGCTTTCTATGTACCTTATTAATAAATAAGTGTAAAGAAAAATAAAAAGTTCCTCGACCAATTCTGAGTCCAGCGCAAGTGCCTAATTTTACTTCAGTCATCCAGATATAGCTATTTAAAAGCTCTATCATTTTAGGTAATGACCCTGTAAATATTTTATTGTTGCATCTGGAAAGTCCTTTTGGATTTGATTCTGTTTTATAGGCTCATATAACCTGTGACATTGCATCTTGCTACTGTAAGCTGTAATGCTCTGATTTCCTGGATGCAGCTGTCTCACAGTGCATGTTCAAGGACGAGACTTGACAACCGGTACAATCCTTCGTGGTTGCATGCACTTGGTTGATCTTGCAGGAAGTGAACGTGTTGACAAATCAGAGGTCACAGGAGAGAGACTGAAGGAGGCTCAACACATCAACAAATCCCTCTCAGCTTTGGGGGATGTGATAGCTGCATTGGCGCAAAAGAGTTCACATGTCCCATACAGGAACAGCAAGCTCACTCAGCTGCTCCAGGACTCTTTAGGTACATTGAGAAGTTGGGGTTTCTCTAAATTTCTATGACCCATATTTTACACTATTTGCAACTAAAATGGCTGTTCTTTTGGGTTCAAGTGATCCCAACTTTAGTTGTGCTGATGATGTAAGAAGATATGGTAATGCCTGTGAATTGGTATTTTGTTTTATCTACAAGAAAAGTGTGTTTTGAGGAACTCAATTGCGAAATCAGGGGGGGGGGGGGGGATGAGAAAGCCCAACATCCTAGATTCCTACATCTGATGATAATTGTTAAAGACAAACATTTTAAAAGATAATGAAGATGCATAACACATGCAGATGTACGTGTTCATTTAGTGGTGAATATGATGAATGTGGGTTTTATCACAAATATTGTAACTTAATGGGTGGAATTTGCGAAAGGAAATAACATGAATTGTGGTTACCCATTTTCTTTTTTGATGCTTATGCACTGTATTAGTAAGTGTCAATCCTGAGCAAGTATTCATTTTGGCATAAACTGATAAATTTCATGACCAAGATGTACTGAAGTTTGTACTCTAACCTATTATTAATGAAACAACACGAGCCAAAATGGAATGAACTGACTAACACTTCTCAATTGCACTGAATTTTATACTTGACTAAAATTTGGTAGGTGGTCAAGCAAAAACTTTGATGTTTGTGCATATCAGTCCTGAATTTGATGCACTAGGTGAGACAATAAGCACCTTGAAATTTGCGGAGCGTGTTTCAACAGTTGAACTTGGTGCCGCCAAGCTGAACAAAGAGACTGGAGAAGTCAGAGATCTTAAAGAACAGGTTATTATTATTTTAGAATAACACCATTCATTGACCCCCCCCCCCCCCCCCTCCTGTGTGCAGAGGAAGGAAGATTATTTTGTGCAGCTTTTTTTTTAAACTTCACTGATCTCTGGTTATCCATTTTGGGAATTTTCACACCTTCATTACTTTTTCATCTTTTCTTTGTCTTACTGTTGATATTCGTAGTTGTTTTGTAATTTGCTTCTGTAGATAGCACGGCTGAAATCAGAACTAGCAATGAAAGAGGTAGGACCAGGGCACATTCAAAGCACCTTTTCCAATCCAGAGGCACTTAACACAAGAGCATCGTCGCCGTTGATTCCAGAAAGACGATATGATTCTGATTTTTTAAGCAGGCAGCCAATGGAGGAAGTAGGGAATATAGAGGTAATCATTTTTTGGTGTCTCCTTGCAAATTGCAAATAATACTCGAAAAAGTATTGTCTCTGCAAAACACTCAAACTTGTTTGGTTATTTGCAAATTACCCCTGGTTGTTACAAGAAGTTGAGTCATCAGAAAATTTTTAATATTTGGTCTGCTCAATCTTTTAAAAGGTTTGGGAGACATGTACCCCCGAACTTGATTTTGGAGTGGAAAAATGTTAGTGGAGTAAGGGAGGAAATTTTGAATGGTTAAGGCAATATGCCTGTCACTTGACCAATCTAGATAACATCAGTGTTATAATATTAGAAAATCTTAGGGTTATTTGCAACTATGAGGCATGTTGGGTTTCATTTAAAACATATACTTAGTTTTCTAATATTTGCCTACCATCCCATATTTACTTTTTAACTGTCATTTGTAGCTTAGAAGCACCCCACCATTGAAACAGAAGAAGACGAGCTTCGACCTCAATGATCTTTTGCGAACAAATTCTGTGTGGTCAGACATGAACCCAAGATTAGAACCAGAAGATAAAGAGATCTCATGTGGTGAGTGGATTGACAAGGTTGTCGTTAACACTGCCACTCGGGTTGTTAAAGGGGTAAACTGGGAAGAAGATACAAATAATAGTAATTCTGCAAAAAGTGTGAAATTACCTGAGTTCTTTTACCAGAGGTACCAACCAAGCAAGGACACTAAGCATTTCAGAAGCAAAGAGAGTATTGATCTCACACAGTTTTACATGCATAATAATAATACTGATGAGAGTGATGATTTGGATGTGGCAACAAGTGATTCATCAGAGGCTGACATGAACTGGCAGTTTAATACGCCCAATGTCAGTATTAACGCATCATTAGGAAGCAATGCAGAAAGCATATCTAAGATTAAAAAGCCTCAAGTTAGGCTTGCAGAAGGCTCAAATATGAGGTAAGGTCTATTTAGTTGTTATTTCTTTCTTAAGAAAAATGTGTAAGTTTTTCATCTGTCACTTAATGTGCTTTGTTTTGATGTATTACTTTCAGGACTCCAACACAATCACATATATCATTGCCGTCATCAAGAAAAATGTCAAATGGTTCGTCCCGCTCTAGTGGAAAAAGAACATCTAATGGAAAATTGAGCACTAAGTGAGGTCCCCTTACCATCATGACAGCGTGCCATTTTTTTTTTAATTGATTCGTTTTCTCCAAAGTTTGGTGTGAAGAGCTTGGAGACCATGTTCAAGTATAGTGATGAGTGGAGGTGATAATAAAGCATAGCTTCTTTGTATTGGTTTGGTGTGTTTTTTTTTTTTTTTTTTTTTTGCCTTGTTTATAGCTCATAAAGGAAAAAGAAAAGGTGAAGAACAACTCAGAAAGCAAAAGGTTGTTACTTGATTTATGATACCATCTTCTCTCTCTTTCTGGTGCTGAACTTTTCACTTTTTTTCTATCATTGATCAGGGCGGACCCAGGTAAGGTAAGGGCGGCTCTCTCTCCCCTAAAATTTTTTTTTGCCTATCTTAAATTGTCTAATTATTTTTATTGAGAAAAAAATATTTAATATCATACATAATGAAATAATTATGCAAAAATGTTAAAATATAAAGTTTCATAGAAGACAATTTTATTCATTAACTTGATTATTTATTATTTTGAGCTTTATTTGTTATTATTTTTAATATATAAAATTTTACTATTTTAATATTTTTTTATTAGGTAAGAATGTATATTAAATTATTATTATTTTATTTAGTATCCGATTAGTTAATGGATTTGAACCCGATAAGCTATTATAATATGATAATTATCCCCTGACCAAAATTCTATATCCGCCCGTCATTGATGATACTTTAGCTTTGTGTTTACTAGATTTCTAACTAGTAAATTGTATAGTACGTCAATTATGGGAATTTTCAAGCATTGTGCAAGAGCAGGAAACGTCAAGCTTTTTATCAATAATGCTGAATTTTTTTTTAAAAAAAAAATTGAAGTTTCTCTAAGTATTGTTACAATAAAAGCGAATCATCATTTGTTTATTTTACATCATTTTCATAATCAGTACCTCAATCAGAGCTATTTTTGTACTTTATTACATAGATATTTTTATACTTTATCTTGACTCTCTCATTTTGAGTCTTTATCTTTAGTTCAATCTATCACACTCCTTAGTCTTATATTCTAATAAACAAATTTTTCTATTCGTTTTGAAAAACAATGGTTGCAACAATCTGATTTTGTAGATTTATTTAGGATATGGTGGAATTTTTTTATTCTTTCTATTAGGGATATTGGAGAATTTTGGAGATTACAATTATATTTCATTAGAAAAAAGAAAGGATGGTCTCTTAATCTTAAAGTTGAAAAAAGAAAATATAAAATTAAATTTCAGTAGAAAATTAATAAATTACAACTTTTGCATGAAGAGAGATCTTTAGATGGTAATGAATTAGATTCTTTTCAATCTTATCAACTAGGATTTTATAAAATCTATTTAGAAGAAGAACAATATTGACAACAACATTTTCATTTAAATGGTTTTTAGAAGGTGATTTGAACACTAAGTTTTTTTCATATGATAGCTTCTCACAATAGGAAGAAGAATTATATTTTTTTCTTTAGAGATTAATGATATTGTAGTTTATTATCAACAATTATTAGAGAGGCATGTGATTGACTTCTATAGAGATCTTTTAGGAACTACAACCTCTAGGTCTATTTCATTACAATCTTCATTTTGGGATGGGTGTTCTACTTTATCTTTAAAACAAGTACACATTTTTGAGGCTCCTTTTACTGCTTTAGAAATAAAAAAAAAGTTTTTTCTTGTGATCCTAATAAAGCATCAGGTCCAGACGATTTTTCATTTCAATTTTATCAATTTTTTTTTTAGATCTAGTCTCTTCTGATATGTTTTTCTTAATTAATGTTTTTTACTCACATCATCTAGATATTTTAAAAATTAATTTAGCTACTATATGTTTGATTAATTTTAGTTTTAAAATAATAACTAAATTTTTAGTTGTTAGATTAGCTACTGTTATGGACTCTTTGATAGATTCCACACAAACTGCCTATATAAAAGATCGTTTAATTATGGATAATGTTGTGTGTGCTCATGAAGTTTTGCATCAAGTTAAGCTTTTCAAAACCAAAGTGTTCTTTTTAAAATAGATTTTAAAATTTTTTTGATCATGTTAATTGGGATTTTCTTCTAGAAACACTAGTTGGTAGGGGTTTTGGACCTAAATGGATGATTTGGATTAAGTCATACTTGAGGGAAACAAAATATGTATTAATTTTAATGGTCAGTTAGGACCATATTTTCATTTCAAAAGAGGAGTACGTCAAGGGGATCCCCTTTCGCCTTTTTTTTTTTAAATTAGTGGTTGATGTGCTTAATATACTCTTAAGAAATGCCAAAAATCTAGGTTATTTACAAGGTTTAGGTTCAATAGGATCTTTTGAAGGAATACTCAATGTTCACTTTGCTGATGATACATTGTTATTTTTAGAAGTTAAAGCTGAATATATAAAAGTTTTGAAATGAATTCTAATAGTTTTTGAAGACTTATCTGGTCTCAAAATTAATTTTGATAAGTGTGAAATAGTTCCTTTAAATATTTCAGATGCAGAGGGAAATAATTTAGCACAGATTTTAGGTTGTAAAATTTCTCATATGCCAATCACATATTTAGGAGTCCCTTTGTACAATAAGATTTTAACTAAGGATCATTGGAATTTTCTATTATAAAAAATAGAAAAGAAACTAAAATGCTGATAAGGTAAATTGCTCTCAATAGGTGAAAGAGTAACCCTTTTAAATTCTGTAATATCTGCTATTCCAATCTACTAGATGCCAATATACAGACTTCCAGTACATGTTAGAACTGCTATTGATAAACTTAGAAAACACTTTTTATGGTATGATGATCATACTGTTAAGGAAAAAATATTGCTTAGTTTCTTGAAAAGTGGTATGCAAAAGCAAGAAACAGGGAGGTTTATGTTTGATTGATATTGATTTAATGAACACTTCTCTCTTGGCTAAATGGTTAGTTAGATTTAAGGATGCTTCTATTGAAGGTAAATGAAAAATAATTATTCAAGCTAAATATAAGAATTATGTAATTACTCCTAAAATATCCCCCTTTTAGAAAGCTATTTTGAAATAAAATGATCTTGTTGATTTAGGTTTTAATAAGATTTTAGGTTCAAGTAGCCCTGTTTCTTTTTGAAATGATAGATTATTTAATGAATGTGCTTTATATTGTTTTTATCGTTTATTATATTTTTATTACAGTTCATCCTGAAATTACTGTTGTTTATGCTTATAAAAATGATATTTTAACAATAGATTTTAGAAGACAACTTGTTGGTAATTATCTTCAAGAATGGATTAATTATATAACTTAGTAGGTATTCTACATCTAAATCCTTTGGAAAATGATATTTGTGTGTGGAGATGACATTCTTCAGGTTTCTTTTCTGTTCATTCTTTCTATGAGTGGTTAGATTTTGGTGGGGTTGTTAGTCAAGAATATGATATAGTTTGGAAATCTAAAATCCCTCTAAAAAAAAAATTTTTATGTGGTTGGTACGTAGAAAAAAATTCTAACTAAGGATCAGCTTCTTAAAAGAGGGTGGCAGGGTGATTTATCCCGTATTTTTTGTGGACAGCTTGAGACTATTGATCATCTTTTAGTTAATTGTTCAATTGCTAGAGTTATATGGGAATGGATTGCTTCTTTTAATAATTTTCATTTTTAGGTGCAAAAAATTAAGGATTTATGGATTCTGGATTGTTGCATTCCATTGAAAGAAAAGCTTTTAGTAGAACTAATTAGAAGTGCAGTTTGTTGGATGTTATGGTTAACTCGTAATAAATGTATTTTTGATAAAGCTCCAACCCCTTCCATTAGAACTCTAGTTTATAAATTATTAACCTAACTAAATTTTGGTGCACTGCAAGGAATGCGTCTCATATGCTAAACTTAACCCTAATGTTGCCCCAGGGGTAGACGATCTACCTTTGTATGTTGGGGCAGAGGAGTCGGTGATGGTGGACGTGGATCTCATGGCAGGGGACCTATCTCCAATACCTGAAAACGATCGATTGATTGATATCTCTTAATTACTGTCTTTTAGTTCTTAAGAACTTCTTACTTTGATAATTATTGATGGGTGAATGATTTTAAGAATACTTTGTAATATTTGTGATGGCGATTTCCTCTTTTGGTTTGTAATATCATAGTCTGTGCTACTCACTTGATGTGTTAGGTTTTAGACTGTTTTACCGGTGTTTTGTATCTAGGTTGTAAAGTGAGTTATGGTACCAGAGGGTTGGTGTCTAATGCTCTCCAAACTTTGTTATGTTTTCTATGGTTTCAATGAAATCGGCGATTTTCCGGTCGCTTCCTTCAAAAAAAAAAAATAGAGAACCCTTCATTTGTAGTTTTTACCATGTTGTTCAACATAGCGGGTAGTTTGGTAAAATACGAAACTGATTAGGAACATTTGATCTTATCTAAAGACTTAAGCCCTTAACTAAGCAACACGAATGATCTAGATGAAAAATATTTGACCGTTTATTATGTATAGGTAATGTTTAATACGATAAGTCCACAAGTAATAAACAAACTCCAACGCTCCTGTGCTGTAGTAGCATTGTCGTTCCTTTTGTTTCCTTCCTTTTGGCAGATGTCAATGTCATGTTGCGAATGACAAAAGTAACCATCCAAAGAGAAACTTATGGGTTATGGCTTTCCTTCAAATAATTTTGTTCATAGTTCGACGCAGCGCATCACTTATTCAATGTCATGTCGCGAAGGGTATGTTTGGATCGTATAAAGAATAGCGTAAGAATAGAGGAATTGAGAATAGTAAGTGAGGATAGTGAAAAAATAGTGATTTTTTGGTTAGCGCGAGAATAGTAAAAAAATGATACTATTCTGAATAGTAGGAATGTTGTTTGAAATAATAATTGAGAATTGAGAAAAATAACAGTTATTTCATCTCCCCCTCGGAATAGCAGAACAACAACTATTCTCACTATTTCAGAACA
Organism: Schoenoplectus tabernaemontani; assembly: GCA_037127355.1. Lineage (NCBI taxonomy): Eukaryota > Viridiplantae > Streptophyta > Magnoliopsida > Poales > Cyperaceae > Schoenoplectus > Schoenoplectus tabernaemontani. The sequence continues at coordinate 2,121,474 of CM073754.1, forward strand.
ACAAATTTGTATTTGATTACACCGTTACTATTTATATTCTGAAAACAACAACTATTTTATTATTCTCGTACCATCCAAACACATCCTTTAAATACTTTTGTTCTCTGTTCTAGAATCTAGACCGACAGAGATTGTATTGGCGGAGACGGATAGCCCCATGAGGAACCGCATCTCTGTACATGGCCCATGAATCACACTAAGGCCTGCACGTGTCTATCAAATTACTTAGTTGTAGGCCCTCCTTGGAATGCTTTCCAAGCAAAAAGTTCAAATAGCCCGCTATTGCACTTCTATAGCTTCGTCAATTCGTTCTTCCCTTCTTCTTTTTTCCCCCAAATAAGTTATCTATTTTTTTTTAATTATCCATAATACCTTCATTCGAATTTCAAATTCGAATGCTAAATAATAATCACTAGTAACTTAAAACAATAACTATTATTATTATTATTATTTTAATTTTTGTATAAATTCATCATATATTATTTTTCAATTATTTTTTTCGGGACTTAAATCTATACAACTCGACAAAGAGATGAGACCTGATAACATCTTTATACAATATTTTTATTATTTAACTTAAATATTCACTATTTAAATAATAACTCAATGAAGTAAAATAAAAATAGTAAAAGTATCGTAGAAAATAAGCTACGTAAAAAAGTTACCAACATAAACAATAACTTCATTTAGCATTAATAACAACATGGGTATCGATATTAATAACTTAATTTAGCATGAATAACAAAATAGGTTTCGATAATATCGATGATAATATCTGCACAAAATTTTCAGCTCCAAGATATATTCTAGATTGTTACAATTCTCAGTTCACATTTTATGTTATTTTCAGAATTTTCTGATTACCCATAACACTAGTACTAGTATAATTTGTACTTTCACGTTATATTAAAATATATATAATGAAATATATTGTTAAAAATAAGTATTAGAAATTGGATTTATATAAATGGGCCTCAGATACATGTCATTATAAGCCCATAATAGCAATTAAAGTTTTACCGTTTTGTTACCGTTTATTACCGTTACTATACCACTGGTACAGTCAATATAAATACCGAATGTACAGCAGTGTAATGAACACATGACATATATGAAAAAAAGGCTTTTCATCATAAAAATCTCTCAATTCTCATAACAGTTTTAATATTTTCCACATATATAAATCATCATGTAAGATGTATGCAAACTTTAGCTATCAGTTTTAGTGTTCTAGACCTCATCGAGTGGATCGTGCACCGGTAATAAAAACACCTTGGTCCTACATAGTTTGTACCTTGGTAAGACGCCATGCCAGCACTATGTAGTCAGGACTGGAGTCTTATACGATCAGACAGGGACGGTCTAAAATTGCATCCTCATTGACATCAATTTTTTATTTATTTAAGAAATATAAAATATAAAATTAATTATTATATAAAAATTATAAAAAATATATTTAATATTGTGTGGTCCGAATGTTGTACGCAAGAAGGGCCGGATTTCAAATTGTCCCAGGACTTTTGATGAAATAAATCATCCTAAACTTTTTTTTTCTTTTTGATATATAAAGTATAATAACGAAAGTGTTGGACTTTAAAATCACATCCTTTCAAGGGCCAAAACGAATTTCAAATCACGGTTTTGTGAGGGACATGATTTTCAAATGGTAATTCATTAAGTGCTTGAAGTTTAACATTCTGGCCTTTTCAAATTTCAAATTTCGTTTATTATTTTTTAGATGTCTAATTTGACATTATACATTTCGGAATTTTTTTTGTCTGACCATATATTTATTAAACTAGCTATATACTTTTTTATTTAAACAATATTAATTTCAAAGATTTTTGCACAATATGAGTTTATTATTTTTTATGGAAATAGATATATGGCAAAGAAATGGAATTTGACATCACAAACGTATACAAAAATTTTATCGGAATTTTAATAAAAAATCTGATAAAAAATGGACCATATATTTATTAAACATGATATGACAATTATGTCCTTCGCAGGAAACTTTTGACGTCACTGTGTCTAAAAATGAACAATAGCGTTAACATGTATATCAAACAGTAGTGTCCATAAAATATTTTTTCCGTGAAGTATAAGCGTTTGAGAATCAATCTTTGTCTAGTACAAATCAAATATGTGTGAGAGATAATAGGTTCAAAATCCGAATGAATTTTTTTATAAATATTTATAAAATTTGAGTACTTAACTTTGATCTTTTCTATCAAAAAATATATAACGTTCGTATGAGAATTTATTTTTTGTCCGAAATATATAGTTTCGACGCTAGAGTCTGGGTACTATTGTTCATCATTAGCGTGTGAACTCTCACTCAATAGTGGCGCCTTGGAAAAATACTTAATTTCGAAAACTATATATAATATAATTTTGAATTATATTATATAATATAATTCAAAAATAAATCTCATCCATTAAATTTATTCAACAAATTAATAAGCCTGGTTACTATATATAATATATAGAATATCATATACTAATATTTTTAGTTCACTACTATAGTATTAAATGAAAACAATGCAGTTGAAAAATCAAGCTCGGATATTGATCGGAGCTTACCTAAGGGTGTTAATGGTACCTTTTACTAATTTATCCGATTCGTACCGTATTTGATAAAACAGATATGAATAAAAAAATTCATTAATTTATTTGATATCATATGAGTAAGGGTAATAATTTTTTCTTTAAGTAAATGCGTAAATGTATAGATATGTCATTTTGTACATATTTGCCCTACATGATAAATTATTTTAAATAAATATCTCATTTTTTTCTATGTTAGCTACTCTAAGTTTTGTGAGTTAATTATTATAAATTATAATATTTAGATAATATTTAGTAGAATACTTATTAAAATGATTGGATAAGAATATAAGATTTTATTTTAGACAAAATGTTATTTTTTCAATACATTTTAATGGTTGAATGAGACAATATAAGATTTTACTTTAGATAATATGCTATTTTTATTTTTAATATATTTTTATTTTCTAGTTAAAAAATTTGACAAGAGAAACTTATATTTTTTAATTTATTTATTTTGACATGGCTCGAGTTAGAATTGATTGCATAGTTATATTTTGATTTCATACTAGCAAAAAAAATATTTGTATAAAAGGAATGAGTTTGTATATTTTTTTAATAAATAATGATAAAATAAGTAATATAATAGTATTATTCGTTATCATTTAATTAATTATTTATTTTAATAGATAATGGTGGAATATGAGTAAGTCTAATTTTAATGGGTAAAAATAATTTTATATAGTTATGATAATAAAAATATCTCGATCCGATCCATACCGTATTCATTGACACCCCTAATCTTATAATCTTAACTGCCGTAGACCCGTCCCTGCTCTCAACCAATGCTCATGTTCTCCATAAAAACAGATTGATCAGCAAAATTTATTTTTGTCTCGTTTTAATTCCAAAGGAAGAAATGTTAGCACTTACTCTAAAGTCTAAGCGATATTGTATAGACTGACCTGTGAAAGATATCGTTCATATTCCAAGTATAGAGAAGTTTATATTTTTCACTGAACACATATCTGTCAAAAAATTTAAAATTAAGGGCAGATAAAAGAAATATTCCATTGATTAAACGAATTTTGTGATGAACATTGAGATTGAGATGTAGTGAGTGTGAATCTAACTTTTTCATTGATTTATCTAGTCCTTTCTTTATTGGAAATTTTAATCGAGATCATTCCATCGATCCTACTTTTAATTTCCTTGTTCGACTGACTTAGTAACAGCAAAAACTGAATTAAACTCGAGAGTCAAGAGTCAAATTTAATGACTGAATTGAAATAAAATGAAAAACCAAGTTTGACAGCAATGAGAATATGAGGGATCTGTACATGACACGTTTCTCTGACATGGTGAGGAGATTCTCACTTTTTAGTAATAATAAATTTTATTAAATTAATATTATTAAAAATAAGAATGAGAAACGTAAAATTTCAAATATACGAATGGCATGCGGACGAAACGCGTCACTGCCAGTGGCGCGTTTTTCGTCCAAACTCCGCGCAAGTGAGATGGAGAGGCGCTGCACGTTTTGTAATATAAGAAGCAAACGCGCCACTGCCAGTGGCGCAATATTTCGTAAAAAAATGAAACGCGTCACCGATAAAGGCGTGCGCCAGAAAAAAAAAAAAAACACGCTACTCTGGCGATGACGCGTGTTTCATAAAAATAATATAATGCGTCACTGTCAGTGGCGTTCAGTCATTCATATATTTAAAATTTTACGTTTCTCACTCTTATTTTTAATAATATTAATTTAATAAAACTTATTATTACTAAAAAACTGGAAAATTCTTGAGTCGCACCAATCATGCTCTTTGATGGCGGAGAAAATGCTCTTTTTCTCGCTTTTCTTTTCTGAGGAAAAGATAATTGGTACAGCTAGGGCGCACAACTTAGTCCTGGAAAGAGTAGCATGGGACCCACGCCTGGGTCCTCCTCACATGGCCATGTCACCACATCCCGCGTTGTCGTGTTCCAGCCTTCCAGTTCCAGATAACATTTATTTGCATTTTGCGGCATTCTCCGGATTCCCTGCGCCGGATTCATAAGTTGTCTCCCTGCAGACACCTAACTGTACGTGGGATCACATTCCAATGGTCCTCTTCATTGGACAGAGAATTGAGACATATTTACTTATATACTTATTGACCACAAGGAATCATAACCTGTCGCTCTCCGTCGCTTTATAAACTCCTTTCCTTTTGCAAGTAATCTATACTCATTACACGATAACTCGACGCGTTAAGTCGCTGGCGCCGAATATGTTTCTGTTCGTCGGATTCCGATCCAACGGGCATGAAACCGAATTGCACGGTTCGGTTAGTAGCAAAACATGCTACGGGGTTAATGTTAATGATCACCTATACAGCTACACACATGATTTTTTTTTTATTACTTCTTCGTCCGCTGAAGTAATGGCAACATAAGAGAATCTGAAATTAAAACCCAATGATCTGGATGTTGTATGATAAATCGTACAAGGTACTCACGGTCCAAACTCATCAAATTTAGGCCATGTTTATTTTCTTCCCACTTACTGAATTTATTTTCTCATCATTTTAAGCTCTTGAACTCAAAACTATGCAAGCTGTATATTTTCGTCATTTCATTTTAATCACGTCGTCACATTTTTAATGCATAAAGTATAACAAATAAGAAGTTATTATATTGTCGTAATTTTAAATGATTATTCATGGGATCTAACAAAAATGTATGCATCTTCAGGGGAGAAGTCTGAATTTGAATGTTGGAGTCATACAGGCAGGATTTAATATTAAATGATTGAAACAAATTATAAAAGAGAAACAATCAATAATTCCTACATAAATATAATTAATTTTTATAAATTCCCTGTGCATTTACGCAAATTATGGAGTGGTCTGGCCCTTTGATCCCCTTGTCTCCACCCATACGCATCACGCAATAAATTAATTATATTTGAGTATGAAAAATATTTTTAAAATAAATATATTGCAATCATACACAGTCGAGCTTAAGTCACTCGATCTTTTTTTTGACGTTCAAATTTCATTGGGTTGAAGCTACAACTTATGGCCCACACTAATCTTTTTGTCACTTCCTTCTCTTTTGGGAATAATCAGAAAAAAATTGACTCCGTACTAAGAAATATCCCGAAATTCTTATCTGTAGGGAAAATAATCTCTCTTTTAATTATGTCATAGAATATGATCCATTTAAAGGGCTAAACTCTCAAGTCTCAACTAACTATCTGTTTTAATTATTTTAATTGATTACTTAATTTTATGTTCAGTTATTATTGAAGGCAGATCTATAGTGAAGCAAGCCTCAATCAGTGCCCGAATTTTATTTTTTAAATATATATATTATTTGAATTTTCAAATACTCGACTATAAATATTAGCATATAATATTATATGGTGCCGAGCTTCTTAGTTTATTGAGAAAAATATATAAAAATAATAATTTTTCAGTTATATTATATAATTGTGTCCCATATTAAATTTTTTTTTGTATCCACCACGGATTATTATCCGTTGATTCCGTTGTTATCAAGAGTAAAAACACATGTTAATAATGCAAGGAACCATCGGGACAAACAAGCGTACACCAATTGAGTACCCGTAGCAGCATCAGCCTTGCTGGAGCCTGGAGCCAAGCCGTCAAAGCACCCATGATTCCTCCTCGCATGATAAAATTTCTTTCTCAATTTTTAATTCAGTTTTTTTTTTTTTTCATTACTCGTTTCGTTTGTCAATCTCCTTCCCCCTCTCAGTCTCAGTGCCTCCACCCTCCATCAAGGTCCCTCAAACAAACCTCAAATCTCCCAAAATCCAGCTATATACCCCTTTCTTATACGAGCCCTCTTTCTCTCTCCTCCATTTTCTATTTTCTCTTCTCTCACACCATCAGATTAGATTAGATCCCATCACACTCCCATTTCCGTCCCTTTTCTCCAACCCCCCCACCAATTTTTCATAGAAGCTCCTCGATAATGCGCATTTCGTGCAATTGATCCCTGCCACTCCAATGCGGATGGATTAGGCTCTCCGATTCCCTCCGCAATGAGCGCCGCCACGGCTATCACGCCCGACTCCGGTCCGATCGGACGGCCACCGCTCGTCCCCCTCGCGACGCTGATCGGCCAGGAGCTTCGCGAGGAAAACTCGTTGAATCCAATCGTCAAGTACGAGTATTACAACTACGCCAAGCGTGGGGAAGATTTGGTCCTTATCAAACCCGACTGCCTTCGCGTGCCTAACGATCCCTCCACCTCTTTCTCTGTCTTTGGAGTACGTTGTTTCTGATTTTTCTTTTCCTTGGTTTTTTTCTTCTTCGTAGTTGGATTCCTGGGCTGTTGGGTACTTTGAATGCGACTCAAGCAAAGGTTCATGGCTAATTTTAGGTCTGATCGATAGGAGATTATAAGTTTTTGAATAGGTCTTGTTCTATCACTGTAATTGTGAAAACAACCTTGATAATTCCATTGCGTGTTTATGGTGTCCGTGGACTTAAATTCTAAGGGAGATTAACTTAACTACTAGTTTTTCATTTCTTATTAAAATGTGTTATAGGGAAATAATCCTTATGAATACGTTTCTCAACTCTTTGTATATGTATTTTGTATTAGGTATTTGATGGACACAATGGGGTATCAGCTGCTGTGTATTCAAAGGAGCATTTATTGGATCATGTGATGAGTGCAGTGCCACAAGGGATTAACAGAGATGAGTGGTTACAAACTCTACCCAGGGCTCTTGTGGCTGGTTTTGTCAAGTGTGATATAGATTTTCAGAGAAGAGGTACCTTTTCTTTTTATTTCTTATTAAACTGATTATATATGTCTTGCTGATGCTGTATAGTTGTTTTGCTCTAAATTAGTATAATGCTGGTATCTATTCTATCTCCCTTTATGCACCAAGACCATCTTGTATGGTAATACAATGTCTTGATTGGTGCTCTATGTTCTGTTTATCTTTCAAATCATGCCTTTTTTTCATTTGACATATCTTTGTTATGATGTTTGTTGCATAGGTAAGTGTTCTTTGCAAGTTGAGACTACAATTATAACTAATACCTGATTTTCATGACCAATGTCAATTTTTCATTTTTATACTGTGATTGATGCTTGATTTTCGTGAGTTGCATAAAATCAAACATTCATTTTTCCTTGCAAAAACATCATATGGAGGGTATGCACAATATATACAAAAAGTAGTAACCTTTTTCTCTTAATAGGGGAGGTATCAGGCACAACGGCTACACTAGTAGTTATTGATGGGCTCACTGTTACAGTGGCATCAGTTGGGGATTCAAGGTGCATTTTGGTGACACCAGGTGGTGAGCTGTCATTGCTCACAGTGGATCACCGACTAGATGATAACGAAGATGAGGTTAACCGTGTTAGAGCTAGTGGTGGTGAGGTCGGGAGGCTCAACATTTGTGGTGGCCAGGAGGTATGAAAGTGTGTGACAATATTTTTTTTTAATGTCATTGCATGCTCCTATAATTCAAAATGTAACGTGCAGCATTGAAAAATGAGAGTTAAATTACATGCCCCCTTTAAGCATTGAAGATATTGTACTAGACTTGTTTTTATGATTTTATCAGTGATGACCAGAGGACATTTCTCTGCTATCTCCATGTAGATATATAACCAGAGGTTACCTCAGCCATCTTTAAAAGTACCTGGGGAGGGAGAATCATGTTGAAGTTTACAATTTTTTTATTAGTTTTGTGTTTCATTCTTTCATTTGGTGGGGGTAGTCCTGATTTTCCTTATCATGCAAGAGTGCATGAGATTTTGACCTTTCAGAGGGGTGTAAATTCTATGGAGTAACCTAATTACATATTTCCATGTCTGGATAACATCTGTTTCCATGGTCTCTACCTGCCATTCCACAAGTAAGAAAAACCTTTTGTCATGGGAGCAATTTTGTTTTCCTTAAAAGAAATTGGTTCCATTGTCCTTACAGAAGTTTGAGACATCTTTTGTATCGTTCAGAATGAGAAATCTCATGCATAACTAGCAAGCAGAGCGGTGTCACATTTATATTTTGAAGACATTCAAGATGCCCATGAAACCATGACAACCCACTTATATTAAACTAACCTGGCAACATCTTTATCCCACCTTGTTCTTTGAACCTTGCATAAATGAGGAAGTTACTGGTATTATTAGCATTTTTTTAATGAAATGCGCTGGGTAAGGGCGGGCTGTAATACTTTTAGAGGAGGATGTGAGAATTTTGTATGTTGCACATAAGGTCTTGTTCGGATGTTCTAAAATTTTCTGGGTAAATATCCCTTGTTTATGGGTTTGGGTATTGTATAGTGTTGGATCCCATTGGAAATAAAGCCAATGGGAACATATTTCATAGAGGTGTTCGCATCTCTTGGGAATTTTTTTAGTTTGATGTTATTTTAATATTTTTATTTGTTTTGAACTATGCTAACAGCTTAGTATCAACTTATGGCAGAAGATAGCAGAAGTTCTCCAAATATGATATAACAAGTAATTTATAGATATGCTGATACCATTTAGACACCATACCAGTACATGAAAAAAATATTTGCTTGTCAAGTTCAAAGGTGAATGCTATAACTTACGCAAGATATTCAGGTATTTCAAACTTTGTAGCAAAGAAAAAAAATATTGATACTTCAAGAACAAATAAACAAGTAAAATCATAAATCTAGTAGTATTCTCAAGCACAATTATTGTGAATAAAATATAAGTGTAACAAAAGAACCATTATTAAGAAAATAATGCATCACAACAAAACATAAAAGTATAAATTAAGATGTATATATTTTAATGGTAGAGCAACGAAGAGAGAGAACCCAGTTTTAAATTTTTAATGGCTTTGAGCCCTTGATTGTCCTCTTCGGTCATCACCACAGCGCATGATATGTCAGTGCAAAATCTGTTTAATATACTCAACTTTTTGCTTGTGAAGTTTAGTTCTCATTTATCATTTTTGCTCTACAATGTATTTCGTATTTATTTTTCACAAAGGAGGAAAGAAATAATAGCATAGAGGTGAGAGTCAGAGAGATCAGCCCATGAGAAAGAAAAAGGAGGTCCAAGTAGATTGTTTTTCCCTAGAAAAAGAGAGTTCGGAATGGGAATAAAATTTGGCTGCCGAACAGTAGATGGGTAAAATTTCCATATAGATAGATTTTCCCTTTAACTCCCTTGGGAACTACACTGCCGAACAGACCCAAGTTATTGCTTTGTATTTTATGGATTTCAGACCAAATTTTGTGACTTTTTGGTCATTAATTAATTATCTAATATTTTGGTTTCAGGTTGGTCCTCTCCGATGCTGGCCTGGTGGGTTGTGCTTGTCAAGGTCTATTGGGGATATGGATGTTGGGGAGTTTATAGTGCCTGTGCCTCATGTTAAGCAAGTCAAGGTATATCATATTGGTACTGGTAGATTGGTCCATGTTTTGATTTGCCTCGTATGTTTCTTGTATTGCCTGGTAGAGGTTCAAATGCCTCCATTTTGTGCACCTCATTGTCTACAATTTCTTGCAAATTAACTGAAAGAAAATCTTAAATGTGCATCGAACTTTAGATATGATATATTCCTTCCGCTATGCACTAAAAAAAATTTACTGCATTTGGATCAATATCATTCTTATACTTGGGTTATCCGGTTATATATCTTAAACTATTTTCTTAAGATGGAGGTTGTTGTTGAGGTACCAACAACATTTGGATCAATATCATTCTTATACTTGGGCTATATATCTTAAACTATTTTCTTAAGATGGAGGTTGTTGTTGAGGTACCAAAATGAGCCATTTGAACAATTCTTGAAAGTGGTACTTCTAGTTCTTTTGCAGAAGGTAACTGGTTCTTTTGCAGAAGGTAACTGATGAGCATTCTTACTTTAAGCACCAATTGAATCATCTATGGACAAAAAGCAATGTATTGTAATAGTTCAATTGTCTATACAACTGTATATAATATTTTAATAAGAATAAGTTGTTTGTTTGACAAGTTTGCACCTCACATATATTTTATTTCAAATTTCACATGGAGTAGCTATTAGGTTTAATTTTGGAGTTTCTGATAAAATGTATTAGGAAAGTCAAGTATGAAACTGAATATGAAGATGAAAAATGTTTTGTTGATTGCAATCCAAATATAAGCTTTGCATTTGTTAGATTTTTCAGGATTATTGTGTTTGTAGCAAAATGACCTTGTTATTATTCTGTCACAAAGCAACTGGTGGGTGCTCAAACTGCTCATTAGTTTTCTTTGTAGACATTCTAAATAATTGATGATGTTGCAAAAACCCTATTGTTTTGTATTTTATTGTCCATAAAATACAATGGGTCTAACCTCTGTCGAACTGTCGTTTCTATTTATTTAGTTCATTGTTAATTGTCTCCTCAGTCTAGTTCTATATGTTATTATTCAATTAATTTACAATTGTATAATTTTACCATTTCTTTAGCTCCCAAGTACGGGTGGACGACTAATTATTGCCTCGGATGGTATTTGGGATGCAATGAAGACAGAAGTGGCGGTCAAATCTTGCCGGGGATTGTTTACCAAAGAGGCTGCAAGAACAATTGTTAAGGTAACAACGCTTCCAATCCATGCAGTACTAGTAAAGCTACTATTACAGCCTTTTACTTTTTGTAGGAGCCAATTTTTGCATAATTCTCTAACATTAATTTATTTGAAAGTTCCTAAGACCTGCATTGACTTAGTTATCATCTTGTGTCTTCTCTGGATTGGAGCCTGTCATCTCATGGCTTGAGAATTTGGCAAAATACTGTGTTAAAAGTGGTCACACATGTGATTAATGTGTCTCACATAAATATGGCAGAGCTATATTTCTGTGTTTAATGGAAATGCTCTGTAGTCTCTACGTGTGATAAATTACAATGGAGGAGGTAGGAAAATAATGGGAGGAATTTGGACAACCTAGTGCTCAAAGGGTGTTTTAGATATTTTCACTATGCCCTAATTAAGTGCATTTGGCTTGAAACTCAAATTGATGCGAGACTCAAGACTTGCCATGTATCAAAAAATAAATGGTAGTATATCCGATCAGTCCTGGCTACTAAACATAATTGAAGTTCTAGACTAAGATGCAACTGACTAACCTGACCAATTCTAATTGATTCGAATGGACTGGATTATGCAACCTTTAAATCACTTAAATAAAAAATGATTAGATGGTAATATTACTTTGTAATAGATCTCCTCTGTGATTTAGAAATCGTGAAGTTTCTCTTTCATAAGTCTGGCATTGAGAAATGGTATTTTCTCAGTTTCTCTCTTGCATGTTGTTTAACAAACCATAAAAAAAAGTGTGTAGAAGAATTTTGGTTTTGGATGAATTACCTATGGCCTGTTTTAATTGTACTTTAGACTTCGTAATTAAAAATGTATTTTCGTAAAGACAATAGGAGGTTTCTCAAAAGACTAAATAACTGTCATGTTAAAGATGTACTATTTTCAAGGCAAATCTAGAATAAGAGATGTATGAAAAGATTCTAGTCAATATTAAACTCCTTAGGTTTTGCTCGAAGTATTCAATAACTTTTCTGTTTCTCCTGAAGAAGAAGTTTGCTACAAGTCATTTTGTTTTTCCTTTTAGAATGCATTGAGAACAAGTGGATTGAAAGATGACACAACATGCTTGGTTGTTGATGTCATCACAACAGTTCGCAATGTCACAGCTGGGACAGAGTTGTCGATGCCTTCTCCAAAGAAGTCTCAAAAGCTGAAGGCTCTGTTCTTTGGTAAGAAGTTGCATACAATGAGTGATGAGGGTAAAGCTGGACGTTCTTCCCGCTCTGTCGGTTCAATTGAGGAATTATTTGAAGAGGGATCTGCCATGCTAGAAGAAAGGCAAGAGTTCATTGATTTATTCTATGTTTATCTTATTGGGAATTGAACCTTTGGCAGACTTGTTATTGGAAAGAACACTGAAAAATACAACTGTATTCAGTAGATAGTATTGCCCACCTTGGTAAAAGAAAAGGACCATCTTATAGGAAATTTATTAATTTGTATTTTGAGTTTTAAAAGAATGTTTTAAAACATATATATTGAGATTTAACTTATCATGGAGCTTTTTATATACAGGTTACCATCTAGAGCAGGTTCTGATCCATTCCGTTGTGCAATATGTCAAGTTCAACAATCACCGAGTGAAGATCTACTAATGGATAATGGTACTGAAAAGAGCCAGAACCAACTGGAAGGTCCATTTCTCTGTACCGACTGCAGAAAAAAGAAGGATGCCATGGAAGGAAAGAACCGCCCTCCCAAGCCATCTAAACACAGATGAAGACTTGCTAATATTTCATGCAATTCAAATTTGGTTGTGCAGTCACTTTTGCTAGTAGTTTTCTGTAAAGATGGAGAATAAAACCTTGCTTTTGATTGGTGAGAGAGAGCGAGAGAACTAACCAATGTACCAAGGATCGAGGAGTCTAAATCTAATTTGAAAAGTCGATGAACTGGCTAACCAATCAGTGTGTTGTTTTATACACTGAATGTTTGAATTGAAAGTGCTAGAGGTATTTGTTTTGATGTATTCGACATGTATTTAAGAGATCTTGAACTAATGACTATATAAATTTTATTTATTTTTCTTTGTTGGTATGTGGTGTACACGTCATCGTTAACTTCTCCGTTATAGTAATTAATGCAATATCGACATTACCTTTTATTTAGTTTCATGTTGAAGTTCGAGTTAAGGAATTCAAACTAGCATCTCATCACCTAAATAATTTACAACTTCAATCATGTACAGAAGACTGCCGACTACAATGATGAGTTATTATTCCTCGAAGAATTATACAGAAACATACAAATCAAAAACCACTCAGGAAACTAGAAAATAGAAAGACAAAAAGCAACAGCAAAAAAAAAATGAGGAAAAAGATTCCACTATTGCAGGGTTCCTAAGTTCTTTAAGCCACTACACCAAACCTGTGTAAATTGTCAGAATGATCCCAGAAAAATAGAATCACCACATGAGCTCAGTGTATCAATTTCTGAATAACACCCAAACAAATTCTTAATCTCACCTCTAACACCAGGGAACAATAGTCCCCCAGCATCAGCAACACTGTCTGCACCGAATCGACTTCCTACAAATGAATTGAACTGGACATGAGCTTTAGGTAATTGTGCAGGAACTGTTCCACTTATCTGGGACAGATCTTCTACGACATCTGAAGGTGCATGTGGCAGTGCAAAGCTTGTTCCAGGAGTTGGTTGTTCTGTACAAAATTAAATATTCAATGAACACCATTAGTATTTTCCATCCAATTTAATCATTTGTGAACACAACCCATATTTTGATTTGTGGGGAGAATCCATGATTTTTTGGTATCATAGTAATGGAGTACACAATTTGTAAAAATTATTTTTTCACACTCTCAGATCAGTAATTTATTTGGATTCTCTCCATAAACAAGTTTTACATAAAGTAAATGATTGCAACCCGAGCTTTAAAAACGAGAAAAAGGTAACGCACAAGCAATTTAGAATGGCCCTCTGTTATGCTGCTTAATTATGGAACCAAGATGAAACATGTCCTCCTTTTTGGTTCTCTCGTACTCAGCTAAGTTTAATTATACAAGTTTCCAAAATTTAAAAAATCAATGCACTCCTTTTTTTGTACATAAATCCCTACATGGAAAATGACTTACCAAGATTAGTCAAGAGTGAATCTGAAGCATCAACAGGCACTTTCACATTCTTGGCTTGCTCTTGATTGAGCTCAATTATTTTGTCAGGACATTGGTAGCATTCTTTCTTCAATCTGTCCACAATTGCCTAAAAGGGAAAGCATTTGTATTCTCTTTTCAGAAACTGTTAATGACTGAGATCTAAAGAATGCCCAGGTCCAAGATACATATGTAGGCATCCATGAAAAGGCTTTGGGCTTTCTTAAAAAAAAGAAAAGAAAAAGAAAAATAATGAAATAAAAAGAAAAGATAAAAAATTGAAAGGTGGGTACCTTCTCATGTAATGTAAGCTCTTTCAGGCTGCAATAACTGTTCCCAAAGATAGACCCAACAGGTTGGTAAATGCAATTTAATAAAAGAACAATTCCTTGGCCGCCATTGTAAGAATAGAACTTGTTAATATCCAAGTTGCCTTGCCTTGCATGCTCTATTGTAGCTTCCCACATTTTGTTTGACATTCCACTTCCAAGTAACTGAAAAACATAAACATTAAATAATTAAAAACAAACTCAGAAACACCGTGAATTTTTTAGTTGCCTCATTTGATTGATTTTTGTACAATTAAGAATCAGAATGCTGCACATGGCAGGCCATAATATTATCATGTACTTACAGAAAATCATTCAAAAATTTTCAGTTGCAGAAAATAACATTCCGTTATAATCAAAGTCTATTTAAGCCATCCAAAGGCAACATTATTTCTTAAATTTCATTCTAACCAAGGTAAATAGTATTCATATTACTTTATACAAGACCAATGCCCATGTTCTGACTGTAAGTTTGATGTCCCTGTAACACAATCTGTTCAATTTTCAGTTCTACACATCTAATGGTTGCATATGACTTAAAAGCTCAAAAAGTAATGGATCATAGTTAAACATATGAAAACTTCTGGGTATTAATTGCAGTTACAGTAATTAACTGTAATATATGCTTCTTACATGGCGTAAGCCCTCAGGATCGATGACAAGTTTCCTCAAGAAATCTTGAACAGTACTTATGTTGCAATCAGCCAATCTTTTATGAAAGACCCCATCTTTCCCTATTTTCTCCAATCGCCACACGTCATCCGATAGAGCAGGAGGGTGATGCTTTTTATAGGCTAAAATTTTAGAAAATGATAAAAAGAAAAGGTTGGTACAGAATTAGTGTTTGGTCTGGTACTTGATTGAGCTTCAAAACACATAGAAGTACCATGATAAAACCATTATAAAATATACTATACCAATTTATGCCTATTTGAGACTCTTCGCTCAGAATTTTTCACTTCTGTAAGCAATCCGTCTGCACAAAGCATCCTACCATATTGTAAAGGTTCCGAATACCTGGTGGCATGTTGGAATCACTAACCTAAAATTTTGTTATTGGCCTCAGCAGAAAGTGAATTTTTTTTTTCAAATGTCGGGTAGCATGTAGAAAGTACTGTCAAGGTAAACATACTTACATTCACCACGATGGTCTTTGACCATGAAGGAGCTGCTAACTCCCTCTTGTACTCTTTCCTCTGTACCACCACCACTTACACAAATCCTGACACCTAGTCTAAATCTCCTGTTGCGCCTCCAGCTGGAGTTGTCTGTGAAGGCTATGTCAGTAATGAACCCTACCCCACCGGTCAATTTAATCTCAACCTCACCCGAGAGTAGTGGCCGCTTCCCTTCCCTTTCCCGAACTATACTTTCAGCAAATTCAGCTCCAGTCCATGAAGTTCTTTCATCACTGTTAAAATCTCCATCAAGTACTACAATTTCAACTCTTGCTGAGGAAAGAGGGGAGGAGGTCACAACTTGGTTTACAGCAGAATTAGTAAGGCAAATTTGGATAGGTTGGTTACTTTGTGTTTTTATGGGGCTGCTTGTGAATAGCGTATGGGGTAGCTCAGGCTTGAAAAGAAGCAGGTATTGGTGTTTTGGTGACCCTGCCTGAATCTGAGGTGGATATCTACTGTTGAAACATTCAAAAAAGAAAATCAGATACAAAGAATATCTTTTCAATGGTTAAGTTAAAAAATACAAGCTTCTATTTAATTCTGTTTTATTATTTTATATACCCATGAGTCAGATGCGCATGCCGAATTAGAGCATTCTGCACCTCTTCTTGGACCTGAACACGAAGTTAAAAGTCAAAAAATGGATACAAGGCCACATATGACATTTTGTAAACATCTTGCATGCAAGGAGAAAGACTATTATAAGAGATATCTTACAACTTTGCGCAGAAAAGGTTCAATGTTTGGCAAATTGAGTTGCATATATCTTGCTCCCGTTGCTTCTTTTACAGAACTGTGATTAATGAACCAAACAAGAGATTTTTAGCATAATCAAATGAAATATAGTATAAAATTCAGTTAAGAAACCATTAGCTCAAAATGCATTAGTTCAAAGAAAGCCGACTTCACACCCAATGCTCAAACTACAAACCCAGCGTAACAACTCAAAACAAATTTCGACAGTTAGGCTCACAATTCGCTCACTTTACAACAGCCTTTCTTCGTTTAGAATCTGGCGCCAACAATTCCTCTTCCACATCACCTTCACTATCCATAACCCTCTTCAAATCCATCTCTAACCAATTGAAAACGACAAAGACACAAATTCACTGGCACCGTTATGTCAGATATATATAAGAAGGTAACGAAGAAGCAGCGGTGAAGCTTCTCATGCATCGTGAGGAACAAGCTCTTGCGCGACCCGAGAAAAAAGGGGAGGGGACGCAAAAGTAAAAACAACAAAGATTCGGACTTTTTTGGAAAAGGATGGAATTTTGTCAGACGAAGCAAAAGGTTTATTACAGTAATTTCTCAGACTGTGCACGTAGCGCTAGTACATATATCAGATGAGGCTGTCGAAAGCGATTTTGGCGCTGAAAACAATGAGGAGAAAAGAATGTCGACGCGAGAAGAAAGTTCGAGGAAACAGGGATCCTGGGGTCCCTAGTAGTTTTGGTCGTTAGGGTTTGGAGAGAGAGTATGTGCGCGCGCCCGCGCGGTGAGATCGAGATCGACAGAGAGAGCTTGTTAGAAAAGGGGGGAGAAAAGGAGAGCATGAGAACTGAGAAGAGGTTTTACTGGGTTAGACAAAGGGAAGAATGGAGCGAGTCAACGAGGCAGATGCGCATCAAGGCAATATTAATTCCTCTACATTTTTCTAAATTTCGTTTGATAGTCCTAGGAAATCTCTACCGTCCATTTTAGATCTAACAGTAGAAATTTAAGTCGGTCGGCATGAACGGTGTCAGGCATGGGTTCAATACAAGCAATCATTAGATCCGAAATGAACGGTGATAAACCCTGTAGGATGACTCACCCGATAAGATAATGATAAATGTGTCTGACACGTGTACGCACGTATAAACTCACTCAATTGTTAGGTATGGGTTCAATATAAGTAATCATTAGATCCGAAATGAACAGTGATAAACCCTATAGGATGACTCAATTGTTAAGATAATGATAATCGTGTCTGATACGTCTACACATATATAAAACACGAACACAAATAAGTGTTCATATCTGTATCATGTCTACACATGACGTGTTCACATGTTATACGTGCATTATTGTTAAACGTGTGTGATCAATATATAAATAATTTTAACAAATCTAAATACACAAATCTAACATGTGTACACGAACACGCACATCTAACACATCTAACATATGAACAACTTTCAGCATATCAGGCTTTTAAAATGCTTGTGTGCTTTAAAAAATTGACTTGATACTCAGAGACCATTGTCACTTTAATATGTGTGATATTTTTTAATATGACACTTTTTTTATTTTTTATGATAAGAACCATTTTTTTCTTATATATTTCTTCAATTTTGTTTGAAATTTGTTAAATTTGTACGTGCTATAAATATTGATATGTGTTAAACATGAACATGTTTAACAAGGCGTATTAAATGTATCATGTATTTTAGACGTGTATCTGAAATTTTAAGTTTTAAACACATTAAAATACGCACGTCCAAATACATAAATATATATTGATACGACATGTTTTGTGTCAAACACTTCATGTGCTCGCACGTGACATTAACAACACTTATATTTTTTCAATATCCTATGAGTGGCTATGAGTTGTTATCTGTATCATATGTAGTTGACTGCAGTAAGATATGTCCGTTCTGATTTAAAGAATACCCATATCCAACGTCAATCATTTTAACTATCCATCTCTTATTCATCCATTTATTTTTTAACTAAAATTATATATCTATTGATTAAGAACAAACAATTATTAATTAACTAAGGTGATATTTTTCTGTACAAAATGTACACTTTCATAATTAACAACTGTGGGTTTTGAGTTAACAATTAGATACATATAATTAACAAATAAAGATGTGAACAAAAAAGGAATAGCAAAAGAAATGGACGCAAATAAAATAGGCACTAACATTAATTTTGAGAATAATACGGACATAAATATTATAGGCACTAACTATTTTTAAAATAGTTAATAACATTTTGTAAATTACATGTTTGCAGTACATAAATATTTTTAGTATTATATTATAAGCACATAACACTATTTTTTCCATCTCGTATTTTATAATTGGCTATTTAATAACGAATTGACAATCATGGATTTGTTTGGAATAGTGAGTGTTTTTTTTAGTAAAGATGAAAGTTTAAATTAATTCATTTTTTAACTGTTCATAAAGCAGGGGCGAATGTACTATGTATTAGGGGGGGAGGGGTCAGTTGACCCCTCTGAATTTTAAAAAATAGTGCTTTTAGATTAAAGTTTTGTTAATCTGACCCTCTAGATTGTCTGATTATTTTTTATTGAGAAAAAATATTTAATATCATGAATAATAAAAAAATTATGCAAAAAATTTTAAATATAAAGTTTTGTAGAAGAAATTTTTTTATCGCTATGATTATTTATTATTTTGACTTTTAATTTTTTATTATATTTAATATATAAAAGATATTATTTCAATATTTTTATTTAATATCTGATTAGTTAATGAATTTAAATCCGATTACTAGATTTGATTACTGACCTGCCTAATCAAAATCCTGCATCCATCCCTATCATAAAGGATCTCCATTCGGATTTAGAACTTGTGACACAAAAGCATTGTATTTGTCATTAGAATAAAAACTGATTCTCGAAGAGTGTTTGTTAAAATTAAAAATTCAGAAACCGACTTGTCATAGGATAATACTTCGAGAGGCTATTGAGACGTTATCCCACTAAAAAAATATCCACGTTTATGTTTTTCTTTTATTTTTATTCTACATAATTGGGTGGCTTTTTACGTACAATTTGATATTTTCTACTATTTCTGACGTGGCGTGTATCATTAGTTCAATTTAAAAGATAATACTAGCACTACAGGAAAAATCTTTTTCCGCACCGGATATTTAGAGGCTTATACACCGGTTATATTCTGTTGTAAATGCCAGGGTTGCAAAAGGTAAATTAAAACCCGTCGTAGGTGAGGAAGCGCGGAAATGAAAATCACCGTCTCTCTACACCCTTTTTATTATTATAAACCGACGTGGAAGATTAAAATAAAAAATTTATCGCCAATGCCTTTTTCTCTTCTACACCTTTTTATGGTTTGATACCTGGTGTACATATACTCTATATACACCCTTTATTTGTTAATACCCGTTGTAGAAAATATTATCCTTTTTTTGGTTTTTCCAGCGCAGCGCTAGCTGTTTCAACACCCTTTGTTAATATACCCATCGTAGAAGAGCAAATTATTAACGGTAAGAAAATTAATAATCCATGACACACATTGTCACAAAGTGTGATCCCCTCTAACACTATAATGCACTACAAGTGCATGTGATCCCCTAAGATAAGCATTTACCAGTTACAATAACTAAAGAGAAAAAAAACAGACAAATGAATTACCTAGCTTTTAACTGAAACTGTATTTTATAAAGAGATTACATAATCAAATAACCTCAACAATGAATTCTACAAACAAAGTCACCACGTGGTCAAGTTCATTTTGTGGATAGCTCTGAGCTACAGGTTCAATAACCTACATCATTATGAGTACAGTTAGATATATGTGATTGATCTGGTAAAGTATGCAATTTTCTTTAAACCAACTACCAGTGATAAAAGAGGCAAAGAGTATGGTTGTTCTATACATAGAGAAGAGAAAAATCTAGTTGTGCAGTTCTTACATAAGGTCTAATCTCTCATATCAGGATGTATCAAATTTCAGATTGAAAATTAGAAAAGAAACTTAGGCTCATTGAAGGAAAGAAAAGTATGCTTATAGAATATGACCTAACTTATTTAGCAATTTGACAAATTAATATCCAAAATACTTTTCATTAAACATCACTGAAAATCAAAACTAGACTATGATTGTTCTTTTGATGAGGTGCTATTATAAAGAAAATAAAAAATCAATAACATGATTGTTGTTTTGTACCGAAGGCAAAGCAGCTCGGTCGGCTTGAATAAAATGTGTTACTATGTGAAACATTGACCTCATACATAATAACCGTATTTGACACCATTTGGTTGTCGTGGACTCTAAAAAGATAGAAAATAATTGAACAATCAAGAATAAAGCTAAGAATCAAATTGTTGAAAAAATTAACAAACCCTAAATCCTAACATCATTCATCTATTTCTTACAAATAAGTCCAAGTTACTTACATGCATTATTTCCTAAGTGAACTTGGCCGTGTTCTTATCATCTCTCCAGAGATGCCGTAAAGCACTGCAACAAAAAATAAATGAAATGTATATAATTCAGTAGTGCATATAATATCAGATTTACAAAAATAGGCCTATGTAAAGCCAATATATGCATTAAACTATGAAAATAACTCTATGTAAGTCTTACGTATCCAAAACCAATTTGATCTTCAAGTTCGATATATTTGTAGGACATAGAGAATCCACAAGATGAACAAGGCATCGTGCAAGGTCTATAATAAGAAGCAGCCAATGTCTCCTACAATTGATTTTTAACTCCTATGAGATGGATAAAATAATGAGAATAAATACACAAATATTTGAAGGTTGGATTATTCTAACCCCTGGTGATACGGCAGAACAATGATAGAAGGCCTGGCACCGACTCTGTTAGACACTATGTCAAACACTTCATTCATGTATGTCGTCGTCCCCGCAAAATCAATCCTGAAATTTTCTGCTGCGCACCGTTCTGGATCTAAAAAGTACACAGATCAACTTGCCTCATTGTTGACTTTGTTACATTTAACATCTTCTTTGATTTGTCGATTTGTAAAATAATCTTGAATTTTACAATTTGCCTTGTTTGAGCTTTATGCAGGGATTAACATGCAAATGGACTAGTGCACAAGAACTAAGACTAGTGCTGGGATACAAGAGCTTAATCAAGACTGCATTAGGCTTATGTTTAGTTAGACTCAAACTAGGTTGAATTGGTCAAGATAAATTGAGCTTAAACAACAAGAAAAATACTTCTGCCCAGAGAATCGTTATAACGGTTCAGTAATCGTTATAACGGTTCATCTTAATACTCAAAAATATTCCAAGAAAGAAATATTCTCAAAGAAACCAGAGCGTATCGTTATGTAATGATTCAGTAATCGTTACAACGATTTCTGAAACGTATAACGATTCTGTAATCGTTACAACGATTCATGAAACGTATAACGATTTGATGAATCGTTATAACGTTTCACCTCAGTTGATCCAACGACTATTCTTTCTAAACCGTTATAACGATTCGTAAACCGTTATAACGGTTTAGGCCGAAAAATAGTTTCTTCAGTTGTTTCAGAAGATCTATTTTAAAAAGATAACATCTCTCACTTATAGATTATTGAATCTGATCTATCTAGCTAAATCATTACTCCAGAGAGCTTACTAGTCATATACAAAGTGAGAGAGATAATTCAAGAGATTGAAACACTCAATTAGTCAAATCCTTGTTTAAGCTCAATCTTGCTTCTCTCTATTCTCCCAACTTGATCCTTCGTGATCTTCTAGAAAACATTCTCTTGAGTTGTAGTGCTCACCTTTTCTTGAGTGTGTTGTCACTCACCTTTCTTGAGTGTGTTGTCACTCGCCTTTTGAGTGTGTTGTCACTCACCTTTTTGAGTGTGTTGTCACTCTTGTTACCGATAGGCTTGACAGCCCATTTTTGTAAGGGACCAAGTTCTACAAGTGTAAAAACCCTTTTTAAATATATTGGCTCAATCTCAATTGTTAGAGATTAAGGGTCCCGGAGACGTAGGCATTGTTAAAGCCGAACTCTGTTACATTTTGTGTTCTTGCTTTATCTTTACTTTCTTTTCTCACATTTCTTTGGTTGATAGTCATGCGAGAATTGAATTGATTTAAATCGTATTCCGCTGCCATTATACTTGAACATTAAGTCTCAAATTGGTTTATACATTTCTACCTTAGGTTCTTTACATTCTTGCACTATCTTGACCTTTCAATACCAACATTCTGGGACGTTCAAGGTCTATCAGACTTCTTGACACAACTTTTTACAGAACTTAGATGCATGTATCATATGTATGTACATAATACTTGTGTTCCAAAATAATTAAATTTTAAGAAAATGTTAAGTTTGAAAATGCTTACATGCAGAAAAGCTTGAGGATTGAGATGTTGGTTTCTTCTTGCTTTAACATCTCAATCAGATCCTCGACATTCACAATCAATTGACCCGCACGAGAGAAGTGATATTGTTGAAAAGGTATTACCATTTGAACATAATCTTCGGGTTGGGCCATCAAAAATTGGTGTAGTAAGAGACACGGCTCGGAGAGGCGCTGTAATATTACATCGAGAAGAAGCAGTCCCCTGTCCAAACTTTTTGACATTATAGTAGGCACTTGCTTCTTATTCATAGCCTTTTTAGATTGTTTCATAGGTGTGGAAACCTATAGTAAATAAAACTGATTATGTAATCACTTTTTGTCCCTTATCAAGTTAAATCTATATGAAGGAGCTAGCATTGATTTCCAATAAACTAGGACTAGCTTCAAGTTGAGTTGCTCATTTAGTTAATTTTTGGGATTTTAAGTTTTTACTGAGATGCACTCATATCATTAGATTTTGAATTTTTTTTCTTAAGTATAATTCATTTCTTTTCATTAAGTGTAATTCATTTCTCCACCATTGATTGTATTAATATCAGTTGCTGTATTTTGTAAATTTCAGTTTATTTCATGATTAAGTACCTGCACTGTACTGTCTGTTTTGTTGTTTAATTCCAATTTTGTGTGACTTGTCTATCTAATTTGTACTCTGCTTCAGAATTTCAGTGTAGAAAATTATATTGTACTAGCTTGATATTTCACAAGAGATTAAACAGCTAATGAGGCAAGACGACTAATGCTACCAAGAAATGCTAAGCAAACTATCCAAATAACCGGGAAACTAAAATTAATCACTGAAATGCTCTAGATCGATCTCATAGAAGTTTCATTTCACCTCTTAATCTCATATTTTCCGTGGCACATTTCATAAATTCTTAATCTCTTCTCAAGTATTCATCTGATGTCTGATCGATCTCATACATCCAAGTATTACGATCCATCTGTAGAAAATAAATTGTTCACATGTCAAGGTTTAGGGTCAAGACTCAAAGTAAGGTTTTAGACTGGCCAACCATCCTAATCCACTCTTTGAATACTTTATCTCATTAGTGAACATACACTACCTACAGTCTGATATTTGAGAAAAAATTGGCAGTATTTCCCTATAGCTCCTTGAATACGCCAATGCACATTTGCTTGTACATACATATTCATGGGAACAATAGGAGAAATACTGAACCAAATTCTTCCCAAATATCAGACTATAGCTAGTGTATGTTCACTAATGCTAAATGAGACAAAGTATTCAAAGAGCAGTCCCAAGTCGGGGACTATTCGAGATTAATCCCTATTGGATTAATCCCGAACAGATACTGACCTAAATTAATTTAAGTTCCGGAAATTGGTCCTATATGACAATACAACTAATATGTTAATGCTAATTAATTAGTAAATATGCACCATCTCATAAAATTTAAGAATTAAATAAATCAATAAGAAGATGTAAGAAATAACCTCAAAATAAGAGGAGGCGAAAGAGATGACGATGGAGTCGACGAGATGCAAGCTCAAGGTCTGGAGAGCGGAATCGATTCTAAGATCGAGATTAAATAATTAATTAACTATTTAAATATTTATTATATAAAAACCAAAATAATAAAAGATAAAAATAGAAAAATAACAAATTTGATCAAAATCGAACGAAGTGGTGGTTGGGTAGTTGGTTGCCTTTTATTTTTTAATAGTTGGTTTTATCACTGCAACATGGTTGATAGAAGACAATGCCTAAAAAATAAAGAATATTCCGCCAGTACTAGAGTTGGATTCAGCAAAGTGATAATTATGAGTTACCTTCACTTTTCCGGTTTCTTTATTTCCTACACAAACATGAATTGAACCACCATTAATCCATCAATATTGTGATTATAAAATACATATTGTTCTCGATCTCTTTTGAAAATGAGGTATGTTAATTTCCAAGAAATCAGATGGAATCGAGGCTTCCTGGTAAACAATATATATATATATATATATATATATATATATATATATATATATAGAGTTATGTTACGGTTTTCGCGAAGTACAAAATTTTTTTTTTTTCGGTACTTTGCGTCGTATCTCCCATTTTAGTTCAAAATACCGATCCGATTGTTCAAAGTTTCTTCATATTAAAATATATTTGGATACCAAATTTTACATTTTTTAGAAAAAAAAATCTATTTTTTAGGATTAGAAAATCATTCTTATTAAAAATTATAAACTCAATGTATTTTTTATCCCCTCAATAAAAATAGAAACAAATTTCTAAAAAATGTAAACTTTATATCTCCAAATATATTTTTTAATATGAAGAACACTTTAACGTTAATGGAAATAAAAAATGGAAGATAAGCTATTACAAAAACATTTTGTACTTCGCGACTAACCGTAACATTACTCTATATATATATATATATATATCTGAACTCTGTATTACGGATAACTTTTGAGAAATAAAACTTAGTGTATATCATTCTCAAAATATGAAGTAAAGTATTGATTTGCTTAGCCTGTTCATTTTTTGTTTTTTTTTCTCTTTGTTAGATAAAAAGTTTGTGTCTAAATTAAAATATCTCGATTAATATTATAGCAGAAAGGTTTTAAAAACATGTTCAGACTGAAGTAACAGATGTAAAATTGGCAACCTTAAACAAAAATTTAAGATAGTTACCTCTACACTTCTGCAGTTGAGTGGTGGTAATTGTTAGACCCTTGCCAACTTAAATTATTTAATTAGTTAGCCTATCGCACTTTCAATTATTGATTGCATATCCTGAGACATGATCAGCAAAATCATAAATTTAAAGAACATCCAAATATAGTTAGATGGCTGATGGCAAAAGGAATAGATTTGGTCAAACCTATTTTAAAAATTATATTTCCTTTGTCTTTTCACCTTTAATGGTACCTCCATTCTGGATTTATAAAATCAAAGCTTGTTGCCGGCTCCAGAAATGTATGAATAATCCGAGAGGAATATTTTAGTACTCTGACTAAAAGCATGGGAATATTTCAAGCACCATACCAGCTTTTAATTTTAATAAAGATGGAGCTTTTGTTGTAAAGATATATATATAAAAAAAGCACTACTTGTAAAAGCGCTTTTTTATCCCTGGTTTCTATAGTCTTTACTGCTTTGGTATATAGGTTTAGCCGTTTATAGTGGAATCCAATAAATCAATAAGAGGGCTGATATAAAACTCCAATTTTTCACTTTTAAAGGCCTAACAGTAGTTGAATAATCAACGAAACATAATTTTTGTGACGTCTGACAAGCTACATTGGTAAATAATGACAGAAAATTTAATTACCCGTTCTAAGTAAAGTCAAGTTTCCTTCTTTTTCGTATATTGTGTGTTCCTTCCCTTTTGCATAATAACAATATATATATATATATATTAGAAATTTAGAATGCAATGCAGTTGGCAATCTATTATACTAACCTAAAGTTCAAGGTCTTTTCCTTGAAACTCCTCGAGCTCAAATGCTCAATAACACTCAGTTTCTGCTCTACCAGACTTCCACATCCACATGCATACTTGGTCTCAGTTCAGGTTATCAACTGTTTGTTATAGTATCGTTAATACTTCATTCCAGCCTCGTGGAATTTTTCGATCTCCATGGATTTGTCAACAATAATATGACAAATTCAGAACCCTTTTATGAGTTTCTTTGCATGTCACACGGCAGGATATATCGCATTCATTAAAGCAACATCCTCAATTTATCATTTTGATTTGCAAACTCGTAATATCATTGGATTCCTTCTTATTCTTTTTGTTTTGTTTTACTAATTGACTTCCATCGAGAATAGTTTCAAAAGAAATAATGAGGCCCAAGCCCACGTGTGGCAGAACAAACTAGGCCCTGAAAAGTAATCTTACCAGGTTCCATTTCCCTGACAAATCAATATCGTTTCCCAATTAAATCTCAATTATTGGTCCGAAACACATCATTCGATTTTTCACTCCCTGAATTCTCAATCATTAGTTCAAATTATTTAGATTTCCTCGCATAGTCTCGGTGAAAAAAAAAAAAGAAAGAAGCATGTCCCGTTTCCAAGGAAAATTCTAAGAGGAGCTCAACTACAAATACGTCCATGCCTCTTTATTAAATAGTACGTATGGTCTGGTAGAACTGGACGAAATGTAGTTTGCGTAATTCTCAACTATCGAAGCACTTATTCCTGTTGATTTCTCACCTTTAGACTAGCCTGACACATAAAACTTGTTTCAACAATTACCACAATCGACGTGGAACAAAAACAATCGGGTTACAACCCCGCCAATCAAGCCAACTCACCGGGCCCCATATGCTTGAAGTAGCACCTATGGCCGTAGGGGCAGTTGCTGTCTGTGCCGAACATGTGGCAAACCTGGGTCTTGTAACGGGGGTGGCATAGCACGGGACGCAGCTCCTCCACACTGTGTGCAAACCGGCAGTGGTCCCCGTAAGGACACTGGCCAAGGTCAGGACCACGCCACTTGTTGCACAGCTCAGTTTTCTTCATTCCCTGAGAGAACACCACCATTTCCACCTCCAGTTCTCCTTCCTCACCTTCCTACATTATAACAAGTATTGAATCTGCTGCATTACAATCAGGTGGAGGCGTGGAGGCGTGGAGGTGGTAGATAAGGGAAACTGGACTTTAATCTATTCTAAATGATATGCGGCGCGCACGCGCGCACACACACACACGCACACGTTCTCAATGTTTATCGCCATATATATTTCGAATAAATGAAGAAGCCTCTTTTTTGTATCCGGACAACATGTTGCCAGCGAAACTAAAAGAAATGTGGTGACAGAATTTGAACCGTTAATTAATTTGCATTTTGAGCAAAAACTGATACTTGCATGTATAAACAGTCAAATTTAAAAAGAAATATCGCTGGAAAAAAGGTACCAGAGAAATGAAGCCTGCAAACCCGTACCTCTTGTCCTGGATTTGGTGTGCGCACACGAAGGCGGCGAGGCTGGTTTGTTTCTCCAGTCAGAAATCCCCTTGGTCGGATCGATAAGCCTTTTGGATGGTTGATACTGTCTCTTCACTTCCTTCCCCACTGTCAGATGCAGACAGTGATCCACAGCAGATTTTGAAAAACAGTATTTTTCGTAATATTTTCAGTAGTTTGCCTTTTCTGAAAATATTTTTTGTCCCCCTAAATTGTCTCGATTAATTTTATTGAGAAAAAAATATTTAATATCAGAAAGATATCAAAATATAAAGTTTTATAGATGAAAATTTTCTTCATCAACTTCATTATCTATTATTTTGAGCTTTATTTTATTATTATTTTTAATATATAAAATGTTATTATTCTAATAAATTTTTTATTAGGTAAGAATATATATTAAATTATTATTTTTTTATTTAATACCCGATTAGTTAATGAATTTAAACCCGATAAGCTATTACAATCCGATATTTGCCCCCCTGACTAAAATTCTGCATCCGCCCATGAATGCAGATGGAGGCATCAGATCAAACTTCTCAACTCTCACCTCCTTTTCTTTCTCTTTGGGCTTCACTTTCATCCCAGCGTAGGGGGGGGGGGGGGGGATAGAGACTAGAGAGAAATCGGACCTTAGTTTGTGATCCCTTTGAAGGAAGGAGCAAAACGGCGAGAGGAGAGGAGAGGAGAAACAAAGGAAACAGAGAATAGCGTATCATATTTATACGCTTCGGTTCAGTGCCGTAAATAAACTTAAAAAATACTGGCCGACGAGCTAACGAGCAGGTCAACAATTGAAGGGACTTCTCATTTGCCAGGAACTGGCGTACCAGCTTGTTCCTGGCTTCCCGCAACTGCATTTTAGAGAAATTCTGAGGAGCGGGGTACATCACAGAGCGATCTTCCAACTCAAACGCCGAGCTGTCAGTGCGAATGTTCTATGGATGCATTTTAGTCAGACCGGGCAGATGCAAGATTTCTGTCAGGTAATTATTAGATTGTAATAATTTATTGGAGTGGATGTAGGATTTCGGTCGTGAGACAATTATTGAATTGTAATAGCTTATCGATTTAAATCATTAACTATTCGGTTTTTAAATAATAATAATAATTTAATATATATTCTTATCTAATAAAAAACCATCAAAATAATATCATTTTACATATTAAAAATATCAATAAAATAAAAATCAAAGTGATAAATAATCAAGTTGATGATGAAAGTTTTCCTTTACGGAACTTCATATTTTGAAAATTTTATATAATTATTTCATTATGCACGATATTAAATATTTTTTTCTCAATAAATATAATCAAACAATTCAGGGGAGTTAAATAATTTTTCAGAAGACAAATTACCGAAAACATATTATCTAAAAGTATTAATTTTCAAAATCCCCCATGGATCATACTAGATCTGCCCCTGAGTCCAGTGGATCGGGCAATGCGTCTCATTTTTTATTGGTCGGGTTTTCAAAATTCCTTGACTTGGCGGAGCTTCACGGGAAATTTTGCAGTCAAAATAATTTTTGCGCAAATTTAAAATATTATATCATAAATTTTGAGAAAATTATAATCCTAAAATCATAATATAATTATCACAAATATCTTAAAGAGCGAGGATCACTTGACAATAATTATTTTGACAAACTTGACAATGAATTTTTAAATAAATATAAAATTCTTAAAAATGAAAAAAAATTATAGACATCTTTTTCTATTAATAGATTGATAGTCATTCAAATTTCATGCAATTTTATTATCATTTGATATTTTATCAAAGACCATTAAATTAAAATCGTTGAAAATTATATAAAATTTTGATAGTCTTTGATAGAGTATCAGATAATAATGAAATTACATAAAATTTAAATCACCATCAATCTATAAGTATATGAGGTTTTTTTATTTTTAAGATTTTTTTCATAGTTATTTAAAAATTCATTGTCAAGAGATCCGCCCTATCTTAAATTATTATATATTAATTTTTAAAATTTGTGTACAAGTTCTTAGCAAGTTATCTAAGCTCCCCGAGTGAAAGAGCCAAATCAAAAGGCAATTCGAAGAGGAAAAATAGGCCAAATCCTAGACGAGGGAGGTGGTGCTTCCTTGACCTCCTCCTGTCCTCTCTCCTCTCCTCTCTCTTCGATCTACTATCTTTCTTCTCCATCTTAAAATACAAACAAACCTTAATCGCGTCGTCTTTACCTCCGCTACCTTCCACTCACCTCCCCTCGCCTGGCCCTCCTCACCACGAAGGAAATTGTGTTGGCTTGTTACCTCCTCACCGTCTATCCCTCCTCCACATATGACTGTGACGGTGACACCATGACAGTATAGATCTAGCCCTCCTACACGGGCTACCACTGGGTACATTGTACAATCTGGCCCTCACCGGCAACGATGAAAGCCACCGATCACCTCGGCAACGACTTCAACCCCTCACTAGCGATGATGACTTTCATCACCGGCCATCTCAGCACCGCGACTTTGACTTTTATCACCGACGATGACTTCAACCCCCTGAGTTGAAGTCTCCTCTCCAACAACGATGACTTTCATCACCAGTCATCTCAGCACCACAACTTTGATTTTCATCACCGACGACAACTTCATCTCAGCAGCAACTACAACCCCTCACCAGTGACGACGAAAGTCATTACAGTCTCCTCACTGACGACGACGACTGCGGATGCTTATATTTTTATTTTTCTCTTTTTTTCTTTCTTTTTTTTAAATTTGTGTTGTCTGCAGATACTTGTAAATATATATTTTTTTATTTTAATGAAAATTGGTAGGCTTTGCGCCTACCTTAAAAAAAATTCAAAATTTCTTTGGGTCTGCAGCCCCTCCGCCAAGTTAGTTTAAATTCTCAATATTTCATAATCAAGAATATAAAACTAAAAAGGTAAATTTATTTATCTTTTTGAAAAAAAAATCCAATATTGAGTTGAATGCTGTTACATGGAATATTAAATACATGCTATCAAATCTGAAATAGTTCAACGAATTACGAAATATGCATCAGGTTTGTCAAAATTTAATTAGAGACATTTATACATTGTTAATTGAAGTTATATAGTTGGAAATTGTGAACTAACCTTATACCATTATATTTTATCGCAATTTAAAAAGAGACCAGGCAATTTTCTCGTCCTACTTTATAAATTATAAGTTAAGGGCTGGGCCTTATTTTAATTCCAATCTTCCAAAAAAAAACAGTTGCTTCGAGAAGATTATCGCCGATTAATTTGGAAATAGTAACATTACCTACTGATGAAAAAAAAAACGGGAGTCCTGCGGATTATGGTAGGATTATTGTACATCAAATCCATTAAAAATGGACACACTTGGTAAATAAGAACTATCGGTCGTGACTGTCGTACTGATCCATTCTAATCGCAGATTGCAACCATGAAAAGGACAAATCACGACCAGTAATGCAACATACTGGCGAACTCAACAATCAGTGTGATTTTGCCAAAAAAAAGGAACACATAATTGTGTTAATGATATCATCAGCAACAGGAAAAATCTTTCAATAGTGGAGCAGATGTTAAAACCTTCTTAATTCACTTACTTGGCTTCCACTTAATTTCTGAGGCCATTAATGAATCCTTAATCACATTTGAGACTGTGTACTTGAGCCTAAATGTGGTATGTTGATAAATATAACTTAGCCTATTAACATCTCCCATTGCTCTGTGCGCAGGTCCATCTACAACAATGCCAAAGAAATCGCACAAATCTTGCACCTTGTGCTTTTTCAGTTCCAATCCTGTGTTGAAAAAAAAATGTAATTTGTCAATAACCAGTACACGACAGGAATTAGTATGGTTTTGCCAATCTGTTCAGTCCCACTATTGTACCAACTTGTTATTGAATCAAATTACAACTGATAATTGATTTCTCTTCTGCTGAGCATATTTATATAACTGAAAAAAAAAATCATGTTGGCAACAACCAACAACCCTGACACACTTCCAAGATCCGACAAATCTCAACACCCCACTGAAAGGAGAGAAAACAAAAGAAACAAAAAGAAGAGGGAAGAAAAAGTTACCATTAGAATCAACTAATTTGCGTACAAGAGGGAGGGTGTCAAAAAAGCGCAAGTGATTGGGGATGTCATACCCACAGCGGTTCATTTCTCTTATTAAGAATGGGAAGTCAAATGTCTTGCCATTGTGGGCCAACAATATCACTGGTTTTCCAGGCTCTTGAATGATCATCATCCATTCCAGAAATGCTGGTATTGCATCCTCTATCCTAAAGTTTTATCGAGTCAGAGAATCACAACCCTAATATAGCTAAAGCAGTCAAGACAAACATAATTATGTAGATGGAACCTCATGTATTTCAAATGATAATACCTAGAAATATTTATGTTACAGCAATGTTTATTATTAGACATTTTGCAAGGGCATATAAACCACACAGCTATTTTGTAAAGAACACAGTGTAGTACGAATGGTAATAGACCCCACCTCCAAAGTGATAGACCAAATCTGAAACCTAATGCATCCCACCAGAGATGATTTGGGGGATTGTCTCTCATCTCATACTTAGAAAACACACAAAGCACTATAAAGTTTGTGATCTTTAATTGCATACCTTGGGACTTCAGGCTGGTTAACCATGAAGTTTGTTATACCATGAATATCTGAATTTCTGATATATTTTTGAGGATTAATCAGAGTCTGAAATGTACTATTTCTCCCTCCCATTAAGTTCCTAGCCGCAAGTTCAACAATCCTCTCGGCTGGTGTATTAAATCCAGTCGTCTCTATGTCAAACACTACAATTGTTGCAGGCCTGTCAATCTTGGCTTTGAGATTTGGTTCTTTGTGCAAGGCTGGATAGCACTGGATTGGCTCAATATGGGGCTTTAGTATCTCAGTCTTGCTGATGTTTAGTTTGATGCTCTCCGGTGTGCCATTTTGTGTCTGTTTGCGTGTCACTTCTGCACGTGTTGTTAATAGTCGGATTTTGCATTGGTCCAAGAAAGATTTTCCAGAGTAGTATCTCAGGAGACATATGTTAGCACAGCTCATGTGGCAATTCCTGAAATGATGTAAACTTCCAGAGAGGATGAAGGACATTATTTATGTGGTAGGAAAGGAAAACCTCACATGAACTGTCTACTTCGAGAATATTGTCCTTGGTTATTTCAAATGTACTTGAGGATCCTGAAATGTATGATTGAAATGACTCAGTGCTATTACACATTACTGCATTAAACAACCATGTATATACTTATACAATGCATAATTATTCTGTTGTTACCGGTTCGTGTACAGCCACAATGTTAACAAATTATCTTAAATGTGTACCAATGTTAACATAAGTCCTGTTTCATCTGCTCCTTATTGGTTTCAATTGAAATCTGGTATGTTGCCTAGATTCAGATAAAAGCTCATATAAAGAAAAGGCCAGACAAAATCACCATGCAGCCAAAAAATGAACTCACAAAATTATACACATATCCAGTTATTTATGCAAGAGATCTTAACTAAAACAACACATGAGCATTATCTATTCACCATGGAAACTTAATTCATCATGCATGTGCAATCATCTAATCACCATGTTGAAAATAATCCTCACAAATTATATCCACCACTTCAGATGTTTGATAAAATGCCTCACAAAGGATTTAGTAAATGTTGCAACCAACATAATTCATGAGATCAAAGATCAAACCCTTTAAATTCGTCCAATCTAGGTAGTACGATTGGATTTAGATTTTAACTAATGCAAATCAAATGATTAAATAAACAATCAAGTTCGACTAATGTTATATCGTGACTAACAAAATGCCTCAATGAGAGGGCAAAAAGAAAATGCAACCCGTACATGTATATATTTATGATTACCCAAAGCACCCACAATTCTAATAAATTGCCCCAGTGCTCTCAAAATAATGAAAGAAAAAAGCTTCATTTCTCGAACGAGTTTTATCAAATCTGCCCAATTGCCACAAAGATTTCCACTCAACCACCAAAAGTCAAAATGCATCAAACCGTCGAAGTTCGAACAGTGCTCACCTGATGCTCGACAAACTGCGTCAAAGAAAAACGGCCCCGAAAACAAAGACACAAATTCGATTCAACAAGCCAATTCGAAGAAAGAGGTTGAGTTATAAGAGACAGTACCTGAGGAGGAGGAGGTACAAATGCGAGAACCAATGGCTTCAAAAACTAAAGAGGTTGGAGAAATTGCCAAGAAAGGTATATACGCTCGAAGGAGATTGACCGTGCATGTGAATGATGTGACCCGTTGTCTCGATTTTTTAAATTTCAGATGCAATTTGGACTAACAAAAGGGGGTAAATCAGGGACGGAGAGAAACCACCGAGATCTCGTACCCAATGATCAGGTAGCTGAGGCGATCTGAGATTCTGAATCCCACAAAAGGGAACGGAGAGGATTAGTCATTAGTTTTTTCTCAAAAAAGAGGATTAAACTAATGGAGATAGTGAAATAACGGGCCCCTGCCGGGCGCCGCGAGCCCGTAACTACTAGACCTACTCGGCTACTCCACTTGTTTAAGAGAGTCAGAGAGAGGTAGAGTCTAGAGAGCACATGCCGACATGCGTCTGCTACCGTGCTTGAGGATTTGAGGTTGCTTTGCCGTTTGCGATTTGCCCCCCTCCCATTCAATAGCGTTCGCAGTGGATTCCCTATAACACAATCATATTGTAATCCGTGTCAAGGCCTCAAGAGTCGAGGCTCAGCCGCTCAAGGGGCCTTTTAAGCCTTTTCGTGACGTGAGGAAAACAGAGACGATTTTGGCATCATGATATATCCAGTGAATCTTAACGGCGGAGCTTCACGGAGACTGGGACTGCAACCCCTCAACATTTTCAGAAATCATTAACATGTATTCAAAATTAGGTTAATTCTGTTATGTTAATTTATTAATTAATGATAATGATTTTTACTCATTAACCTCTCTTCTACAATCACACTAAAAAAATTTAATCTTAACCATTCAATACTAAAAATTGAATGGTCTACAATTATTTAGATCCATAGCATAATCTCCCGTTAAATTAATATGTATTAAGAATTTAAATTATTTATTATAAATATATTATAGTTAACCCCTCTAAAAAAAGTAAAACCTGATTTTAAGGGGAAATGCTTATATATTTTTTTGTTCCATCTTAAGAAATATGCTGCGTCAAAATGAAACAAACTAAATTGAATTCTATTTTGTTAAGTAGAAATAACATGGTACAAGTACGATATATTATATATTTATTTGAAATTTGAAAAATATTGTAAATGAGTTCGAAGTCAGTATTTTAACCCTCAATAATTATGATTAAGCTCCGTCACTGCGGGTGAATCAATCCATCATAGTGTACATTCTTTCAACTTTTTTTTTGTGATTATTTAGCTAAGTTTGTATTAAAGAAGTGTCTCAGTTATTGGTCAAGCTGAACTTCGTTTACGATGAAGGATCAAACTCATAATCATGATTTGATGGAGGTATATTTAAGAAAATATGAAAGAAAAAAAAAAAACAATAAGCATGTCCGACCATAGATATGAGATAGAGATCCAAAAAGTACGAAGTTAAAAAGATAAACTCATGTGCCAGAATTTAGTCCCTAGATATAGATAAATGGAGATATCTATTTGAAGATATACTAAAATATGTTACCTTTAATGCGATTTAAAAGCAGGCAAAGTCTGCTCCGAAAAGAAGATATACTAAAATATAGATGAGGAAATACATTGAAATTTGGAAACTATTTCTGCGAGACCAGCGTTGGTATAAGAAATCAGAAACCACAGATTCGTTTCTTTTTTTTTTTTTTTTTCTTGCCTTTTCTCTCCTTTGTAATAACAGGATGTGCATTTACAAAATTCACGGGTATATGTTTTTTTTTTTGTGAAAATTGAATATCTACCCATAAAAATTTGACTAACTAAATTTTTTCCATCAATTCTTTAAATTTGAGTATTTACCATTGAAAACTTATTTGACTTATTATTTATTCAAATGATAAATTATCTTGATTAAATTAATATTAAAATTTAATAAAAAAATATATGATCAAACTTAATCCCGCCTAATTTTCTTCTCCTTTCTTTTCATTTATTTTCATGAATGATTGATTTTTTATTTCTCTTTGACTTACGTATCCAAAACTAAAATTTTCTCCCCGGCCGCCCCCTTTCTCCCTCTTTCCATTGCCCCTCCCTTTCTTCTTTTGTGCTTATTTTTTTATAATGTTGATCTGACATTCTGGTATTATTTACTTATTATTAGAACAATATTTTCTTAATAAATTAATATATATTTTTTCTCAACATAGTTTTTATTATAATATTATATTATAATGTCTCAAATAGAAAAGGGTGGAGGACTTCAATGGATTAATAATTTAACAATAAGGAAATATTTACATAACGAAGAAGAAGTGTATTAGATGGGAGGGTTACTTTGGTCATATAATTATTTATTAAATTTTAATCTTGATTTAATGAAGATAATTCATGTGATGGATAAATAACAAGTTAAGTGAATTTTTAATGAATAAATACTCAAATTTAAAGAATTGATGGAAAATTTTCCAGCTATCCAAATTTTTATGCTTACATACCATACCCAATGTCTCTAATTTTTTATGTATAAAATATGACATGTGTCTGTTTTTGTTTTTACTCAAGCAGCACATATATAATCGAGAATTTTGTATTGATATACAGAAGTTTAGTTATACATGATATGAGTAGAGCATGGATAATTATATCAACTTTGACATGATTATCATTTTAGATGTATATGATCTGAATTATTATTTTAAAGTATTAATATTTTCTTTTTAAAATAAAGCTTTTATTATAAATAATCCAACATTAATTATAAAATCATATTTAATAAGATTTGGTATTTATTCCATCAGTTATCTAGTGACTTGAAATTTGAATGATGTAAAATTTAGTATCCTTGACAGAACATAAAAGGGCTTAATATCATATATATACCCTTCAATCTTTAACTTGGGTATGGTGGCGTGTTGAAATAGGCAAGTATTACTAGTAGAGCAAATAAAAAGAAAAGAGGCACGTAGCGTTTTTCTGCTCGTAACATTAGTTGTTACTCACTGGCTCACTGGAACGTTGAAGTCCTCATTTTCCCCAGGGTCCGTTTGGCAAATCAAGGAATAGCTTTGGAAGAATGGTAATTTTGGAAGAGTGATAGAATTGTATTTTTTTTTGAAAGAGTGGTAGAAGAGTGGTATTCTTGACTATTCGGAAGAGCGAAAATATCGTTTGGCAGTTGTTACTCAGAATAGTTAAAATATGAATAATTATGATACTAATAATGATGATGATAATAATAATAATAATAGTAAAATAATAATCATAATAGTAAGATAATAATAATAAAGTAATAAAAATAATCATAATAAATAATAATATTATAATAGTAATATAATAAAAATATAAACATAATCATAATATAGTAATATAATAATAATAAATTATAATTACAATCATAATAATAATAATATAATAATAAGTAATCATAATTTTAATAATATAATAATCATAATCATAATCATGATAATAATAATTATAGTCATAATCATAATAATATAACCATAATCATAATCATAATAATATAATAATAAAAATATAATCAAAATTATAAATATAATTATAAATAATTATAATTATAATAATATCATAATAAATTAATCATAACTATAATCAACATATAATAATATAATACAACATAATAAAATAATAATAAAGTAATAAAAAATAATCATAATAAATAATAATATTATAATAGTAATATAATAAAAATATAAACATAATCATAATATAGTAATATAATAATAAAAAATTATAATTACAATCATAATTATAATAATATAATAATAAGTAATCATAATTTTAATAATATAATTATAATATAATAATCATAATCATAATCATGATAATAATAATTATAGTCATAATCATAATAATATAATAATAAAAATATAATCATAATCATAAAAATAATTATAAATAATTATAATTATAATAATATAATAATAAATTAATCATCACTATAATCAACATATAATAATATAATACAACATAATAAAATAATAATAAATCATAATAATCATAATCATAATCATCATAATATAATAATATAATAATAAATAATCTTGATCATAATAATATAATAATAAAATAATTATATTTATATTCATAATATAATAATATAATATTAAAATTATATTTATAATAATAATAAATAATATAATAATACTAATGGTAACGATAATATAATAACAATAATGATAATAATAATTTAATAATAATAATATTAATATTAATATTAATATAATAATAAATTATAATCATAAATATAATATAATAATATAATAATACTAAATCTTAATCATAATCATAATATAATAATATAATATAATATAATATAATATAATCAAACAATAATCGCTATTCCGACGAGAGCTAATTTGATATTCCACCTATAAGTTGGTATAC
The DNA here is from genome assembly GCA_037127355.1 of Schoenoplectus tabernaemontani. NCBI lineage: Eukaryota > Viridiplantae > Streptophyta > Magnoliopsida > Poales > Cyperaceae > Schoenoplectus > Schoenoplectus tabernaemontani. The sequence goes on from CM073754.1 coordinate 2,159,806, forward strand.
CGGACATGTTCTTTCTAACTCTATACATGTAGCAAAGCCACATGCAATGCTACGGTTGTCATGATTGATCTTGGAATTAAGTTGACTTTTCCATCATTATCAGTGTGGTTTTCTTTATGAAACGAACCGTTCATGTCGTTGTGACTGGTTTTTTATTGGCTTATTATACAATAAACAAGTAATTTTAAATTGCAATGCTGCAAATTAACGGTTTTAATGCTTTATATACAATTTGATTGTTAGATTATCCATCTGTTCAATAACACGACTAGAAAAACTGTTTCCAGTTTATAATTTTTTTTAACCTTTTTTTGAGAAAAAAATGTCAAAAATGTCAAAAATCAAAATAGCGATCGTCAATGAATCCAATCCTCTTTAAATTACGGTCATGAGATTGCTTGTATCTCTTGAAAAGAAACGGTAAATACCATGTGTTGTCAATATCAAATTCATAACTTACAATTGGTTATAATTCAAAATATCACTTTCCGCATGAAGAACGACAAAGTTTCAAGTTTCAAACTTTCAAGAATTAATATTGTTCTGAAGGAATGAGGTTCAGTTTATTCTTATCAAAATGAACACAAAATCTCACACTCAGACTGACAAAGGCAGAAAACAATTACTTATTTATTCTCACATTTATTTAACCAACATTGCAACAGAAATTAGCAGATTAGTTACTGGCGTCAAAGGTAAGTTATGCAAGTTTACTTAAACTGGATGGCCAAACTGGGGTTTAGTTGATGGCATGAGATAAAGCATGAATGAAAAAGGAAAAGAAAAGAATACACGAAATCATTTGAATCCAAACTTCATTTAACATTTATTTAAAGCATTGGTCGTTAGCATAACATCAACCACTATAAAAGAAAAATAACACCAGTCAATACTAGAACAGTTACATCTACTCTTGCTCTGTGCTCAGACAGTATTTTTTTTTGGCAGGTGCTGGCCTTAATTTTTCCGAGTTGCCCCCCTGAGGAGAAAAACAAGCTGATCCAAAAAATACTGGTAATAAATTAATTCGGGACTGTTTAATAACACTGCTGTATTAGCTGGTAATAAATTAATCATGAAGAAAAGTTTTTTTCCCTGATTTAAACCTTTGCTACAGTTGCCAGAATCAGAATTCGGCGCATAGAGAAAAATAGTAGGAGTATTTAAAAAAAAAAGGGGGGGGGGGGGTTACCATCAGAAACATTGGGTTGCTGTTAAACTTGGCTGCTCTTCATCCATTCCACCAGCTTCCTATAACCACATGACCACATTTATGGTTCAGTTAATTAGTAACTCACAATATATATTTCAGATATTTTGACTTGCACAACAGTGGTGAAATTTGAAATTCTTATCTGTATAAATATTACTCAGAAATTCTTCTCAAATTGACAAGAAGTTTGTGGTACTCATGTGAAGTTCATTTGAACTGTCAGTTGCCTATTTTAGCATTCAACCTTTCCGGAAACTTTTAGCTTAGTTTAGTTTAGTTTTGATTTAACAAATTTTAGTCACCATAGAAAAGAAACTAAGCAAGACGTGACTATAAAAATAAAGATGAAATAAAATTATTCTGCACAAATTCCAGTGAGTAACAATTTTAAAAGTAAACACACCTTGACACACTTATTTCAACTGTGATGCTAGTAACAAACTCAAACTTCATATTCCAGCCTCCACATGATTTTCGTAATGCCATTTTAATCGTCTCCTCATCTTCCCTATCTAAGGTAGAAATGCCTTTGTAAATTTCCAGAGTTTTCTTTTTCTCAAAGTAAAATGCCAGAATTTTCACCAGCTGGTCGGTTTCTTCCCCCCCTTGCTCCTCTTTGCAATGTTTTGACTCAGCATGACCTTTTGAGGCAGAGGTGAAGTTGGCATGGCTGTTAATGCACAATGGGATGCCTATCAGTGACCGTCTCTGTGTCATCACAGTGCTAACAGTTAACATCAAAGGATACGCATTGTACCTATCCAAGAGAGATTTGCCAATGTAAAACCTGAGGCACCTGATCGCAGTCCCGTTCATGAGGCAGTTCCTTAGGTGACAGAGGTTTCTAGAAAAGATAAAAGGACATTTGATGTTTTAGATCCTTTAAAAAGGATTAGTCCCCATTTTTATAGTTCAATTTCAGATATGTAACAGACAAACCTTTCGTATGCTGCCTCTAGCAATTCCTCATCTGCTGTCATTAATCCCCATTAATTTCATGTCAACTATCCGTTCATCCTGCCAATTAGTGAAGGCAGTGGTTGATTGGATCCAATATTTAAACGCTTGGAGATTATTAAAATTCCAAGTTGAAAGCAGTTATGCAGAGCTGCATTGTCTGTTCACTTTAAAAGTACACAAACCGAATGTGCTTCACAGTCTCATTATCTGATCTTTCAGTTGCTTAACACATTCTCCATTTCTTTTCACTTCTACAAATAAAAGGAAAGGGAAAACAATGGTTGAGCCCAAAAGTTGGTGGCCCATTTCTGATCTGAGAAATTTTTTTGAAGCTTTTGGGCTGAGAGATTTAATTGTTTATCTAATCTTTTTTCCTTTTCATTCTTATCTTTATTTCCTTTACAGAGAGAAGGAAAGAAGGGTCCATGTGATATGAATTTCCCGAAATGCATTGGGTGGTCCCGAGTCCATTTCAAATTGATGGAATCCACTTGTATCAGACAAATTTGAAATTAGACACACTCGATTGCATGTGTCTGATCTGAGAAGCAGCGGTCTTGATTTATCTGGATTTGGGAGCAGTGAACATTCATTTTTGGTTTTTTGCTTTTAGCATTTTAGAAGCAGTGAACATTCATTTGAACTCCAATCACATATTCCATTCGTCAGAGGCTCAGAGCTACTGTCTACTAATCACCTTTGACTCAATTGGCGTCGATTGTTTTTTGTCACATGCACTAATTAAGATCTAGAAGTCACATACTTACTTTGGAGCAAATATGGGAGACAAATTCAACAGTTAGAATTAGATTTGTTCATAGGAAATGTACATCATGGCTATTTCATATTTTCACAAGATCTAGATGCTAGTAAATAGAGGAATCATTAGTTGACAAAAAACTAAAAAATAGAAAAAAAATATTACAAATAAAAATTTACTTATTGGTATCTTATCGGGGATATAATCAAACTTCTTGCATAAGTTTCATTTATTGATGTATTAAGAATCATTTAATTTTGAATCCTTAAAATTTAAATGATTTGATGTAAAATAAATATTATATTCTTTGGACATAATATCTAAATGATATAGATCATCCTTGTACTGTTGGATTTCAAATTATACTTTATTTTGTAAATTATCCTCGTCAAAATGGTATAAACAAATGGTAATCTTTAATGTATGTATAGATAAAAGTCACAAAAAATTACCATTGGTGGTTTCTATTTTTAGTTTTTTTACAGACAGCTTTTAGACATTAACTTATTAACATCTCAAAAATGAAGATATGACAATTAAAAAAATAGCATGTAATGAAAGCACAGAAAGCAACGATTTTTATTAATTCCTCCAATAAAGCATTACACCAGTTCTTAATTATTATTTGCAATGATATGTAAATATTTGTCATTACTGTTTGCAGCGACTACGGAGTCACAAATGAAGTATGGTACAAAGAAAAAATTGACATGGTTTCCTTATTTTTCTTTTTCAGAAATAGTATGTATGATATTTCCAAGGATGTTCTGCAAAAATGCACTCAATCAACAAAAGCCTCACGGTCTAACAGCTAGATTGAAATCTGCAAATACAATACAGGTATCGTGGATGCCACTATACAAGAAAAGATTAAAAGCTTTCGTTCTTCCCACAACGTGCGTGCGTTTCTGAATTTCTCAATTCTACATGTTTACACGTTCAAATTAAATTGCCGCGAGTTGTATAATACTCCAAAATAAGCATATATACACCAACCCCACCAAACCGCGACAAATTTCAATGCTTAAAAACATTTGAATTTGTCCAAGCCATAAGTTTTGATAATAGCGAGCATACAGGGAAAAAAAACAAGAAGATCTGTCCAAGGTTCCTACACCTTACTATTCAAATTTTCCTCAAATTCAATGTTATTGATGATTGCACAAGTTTCAAATAGCCAAGTTGCCTTTCTATTTCTTTCATTAATGAAGGTTTTGATGGAATAAAATCATCCAGCTGAATAGCGTGTGAGACCTATCATTGTCTTGACAAGGTTATGATTAAAAGCAAGAAAATGAAAGCTTGGCTTTTCATGTTAGACCTGTTCTTCAGATAAAATTTTGCAATCGGTGATTGTTATCATTTTCATTGACCCTTTGTTGAAAGACCGGTTCTTACTGAAGCGTTTGAAATTAGAACAAAAAATTATTAACAATAAAAGGTAAGAGTTATGAAGTAGAGACAGCAGAGCGCCTCCATTAATAAAACCAAATAAAACATTGAATCTTGTAACTTCTAAGTTCTAAGTAATACTCAGAAGCATGTTTTCCAATTGTCAATCATAGAACAACCCAGGTATCTCATGAGATCAACAAAAGTTAGAACGAAGCTAAATCGCATAAGGAAAAAGAGTGCTGAAAAGCTCGAATGCCAACTAAATATACATATACAGCATGAGGAGACTTTTACAAAAACAGAACCAAACTAAATATTAAATCTCCAAGTATAAGTGATCTAACTTACATTAAAAAAAAAGGAAAACAGAACGAGGAGAGAGTGCACCAGATACTCTGATATCCTTGGACTGAGACAAAAAAAAAAAACTAATCCTAAAACTCCCCAATTTAGCATACAACAAGCAGCCCAGACAAAAATTCGCATGATGTCGTCAAATTCCCAATTTCATCTGCACTGGTGACCTTGATCCTGTGCAGAAAACAATTAAAGAATGAAACAAATTAAGTTTCTTTTTTCTGTGCTGAATCAAAGTCATAGCCCCAAAATCACCAGCAATGAAACAAAAAGAACAAACACAGCCTGACGAGCAGGGCCCACAACATTCCTAAATCCAGCACTTTGTGGGAAAATAGTCGGCAAGGAGCACTCCTCTCCATTGAAGTAAACCTTACTTGGGAAACCCCCTCCAGTATTAAGAACGATTCCAGGTGTTGTCTTTTTAGTAAATGAAATCACTGTCTGCTGTTTTCCAGGCACCATTGGATCAGAGCTGGTTGACCCGTTACTCATCTTAACCAAATAATTCAGACCAGGTAAGCCTTGCATGAAAATGGTGTTATTATCGACTGCGCTGCCATTAAACGAATACATCTTCTCATAACCATCATAAGCTTTATCCATTACAATTGCAGCAAACCAATCCGCAAATTCAACCTGGCCCCAATTAAACAGTGTGATTCTGGCACTCCAACCTTTAGTGTAATCTGTTGCAATATGCCAATTGATGCTGACTCCACAATAATCACCGCATGGCATTGGGTTTGGCATAGGCAAATGTTTGAGTTCTGCCCAGGCTTTTGTTTTATTAGTACGATTATCGAAAGGTATCAACAAGGCCTCTGGTGGGAGGAGCATAGCAGGTGTTGTTGTACTGCAAGTGGATCCAGCTCGGTTTGCTGGGCATCCACATGCACAGGTATTACACGGGATTACTGAATCATTGTAGAATCCAGAGAAGGTTACACAGCATTTGCGTGTTGTTCTTTGGGATACAGTGATGTTGCAACTGACCATCCAGGTGGCAAATGCTGATCTGTTTGACTCAAGGCCTGAAGGATCTGGGAATTTACTTGGAGAAACTCGCACCAGTGAATCTTTACAGAGATACTCTGGGTTGAGGGGTGATCCTCCCACAATTTTAAACTTCCTAGGTGGCTTAATTGTGGTGATATTTAAATCAGGCGGCATTTTGAACACTTGCATTTGAAATGCGGATTTTGTTTGTGTTGGGTCCATGGCTTTAGGTAAGATTGTACCATTACGGCAACAGTGGTCAATCTTTCCAAGGTCAGTGTTATTGTAGTGGGACAATGGTAAGTCAAGAATTTCTGGGACCCTCTCACAGTTCAAGACTTTGCTGAAATCCAGACTTTGGTAGTAAGTTGCTTGTGGTCCGTAAATGCACCCAGTAGCATCAACATTTTTTGGGTATGCACCCTTCATGGAGTATATGAACTCGTTGCTCTGCCATTCCCATGACAGGTGCCAGTTGTCAAGCCGACCAAGCCTTGCTTTGTTCTCAATTGTCACCAACACAAGGTAGCTGGATGGGTACGCTTGGATCACGTCATATGTGATGATCAAGTCACCATTTGGCGGGTCCTTGTACTGCTTTTTCACATCTGTTACGTTAGTGATGACTGTGTTATTCGGGTTGAATTTTGGGTTGGGCATACAACAGGTCGAGACAGAGAATGTGTAATTGCCAGGTTCCGCAAAGGACGGGCAAATAAAGCTTGGATCATCTAGGGATATTGATTCTGGAAATGGGTTTAATGTTTTCGGTGCACCAAAGAGGGTTCCAACCAGATCGACAGTCGCCTGGGTGAGTGATTGGTCATCGGCAGTTGCAATCGGAGTCAGAAGATCCATGTTTGCTGATCCTGAGAAGGAAGTGGCGTTTGCATCGAGGGTTGTATTGTAAGGCAGATCGTCCCCATTAGTAAGAACTGCGTTTTTCACGCTGACTATGATTTCTTTGTACTTGAACTTAATTAGAAGAGCCCAGGATTTGAGCGTGGTGGATCCTTGGTTGGTAATCGTCGCGCGGGACTGAAACTTGTAGGCTTGTCGGGTCGGGTCGGTGACGAACGGTCGGATTTTGGTCGCACCGCCCCACAGGTCGTACTTTAGCTCAATGCCGTTGCAACCTGCGTTGGGTGCGGGAGCAGGCGCTAATGTACCTCCACTCACTGGGGTTGTTTGGGAAAAAGCGGGGGTGGTGAGGAGAGCTAGAATGGGTAAGAAAAGGAGGAGAAATAACTTACTGGAGACCTCCATCGGTGGTCTCTGCCCCGTTCTGTCTCTCTGCTTAGGATTCTCTGCCGAGTGGATCTATTGAATTGGATAAATGGAAGGAGAAAGCGCGTTTTGGGGAAGAAAGAAAGAAGAGAGGAGAAGAGTCGATGGGAGAAGGTTAGGGGGAACCCAGCTGGGAAGTTTTGAAATGGGAAACAAGTGAAAGATCGAACAACCAAAGACCGGTGCTTTATTATTTATTTTTTTCATTTTTGTTTTGTTTTGTGTGGGAGGGATTTTAAACTTTTAATTTAAAAAAATTAAAGAGAGAGAAAGAAAGGAAAGCCGGCTGAGAGTGCCTGTGACAGCAACGGAAGTACGGAACAGGAGTGGTCGTGGGATTTTCCTCAAAAAAAAAAAAAAAAGTGGTCGTTGGATGGGGAATGTTGCTAAAATGCATACGGCTTGAGACAAATACCAGTAATATGTAACGGGTGATTATATTGTTCTAACTTCCAAGTTCTAAGGATAATATCATATTTATCCTTTTAATATTAGTCTATTTTATATTTACCAATCAACTTACTAGATCATTTCATATTTATTCATATACTTTTTAATATATTTAATATATTCATAAACACTTTAAATTCTTTCATATTTATTCATCAACTATTAAATATATCATTAATCATTATTTATGATAGTTTATATATCTTTAACTTTTTATATTTATTCACTAAATTAAATTTATTTAAATCAATTTGGATAGATATTATTTAATTATTTTTTATCTAATATGTTCAATCTGATTTTGAGTCAGGTCGAGAATATTAAATAATATCTATCGAATTAGGTTTAAATAAATTTAATTTTATAATAAACATAAAAATATATAAAGAGTTAAATAGTATATAAGATATTCTAAATAATTATTTAGTATATATGAATATATTTAAATTTATGAATAAATATAAAAGAATCTAAAATATTTAAAAATATATTAGATATATTAATGGGTATGTAGGTAAATATGAAAGGATCTTGATGAGTAAATATAATATATTAAAAAATTTATAGATAAATATGAAATTGGAGAAGAGCTGAAGGGTGAATATGATGTTAATCCAATTTTTAATTTCTAGAAGTAAAGAAATTGAAGCTGATTCTGTGGTTCATTCAAGAAAACAGTTCTTTTTTGGGCCTTTTGACGAGCCTGGGAGCAATACACAAACAACAACAACAACAACAAAAGTCCGTGGACCGAAAACACATGCTTTTCGAAACCACTTTTGCCCAAAATTTGATCCAAAAAATGTAAACATAACAAGGTAGATGCTTACATATATATAAATGTATTAAAAACTATACTTCTTCTATAACTATATTTAAGTTTTGTATTGCTTATAGTTTCATTTTAACACATAAAATTATAAATATATACAAAGATATTTTGAATGATGTCCCTTTTCATTTTCAATATAATCATGGTGTTTTTGAACATTTATAACACGAACGACGTTAAAAAAATTAAAACAAATGAATAAAAATTAGTATTTCAATTTATTTTAGTTTTTTATCATTTGTAGCGTCATTTCGACACATAAAATCACCGAAATGCACAAAGTTATATTGAATGATGTTCCCTTTTTATTTTTAATATAATCATCATGTTTCTCGAACCTTTATGAATTAAAATAGTATTTCAAGTTTATTCGTTTTTCTATATTTTTTTGCCTCATTTAACACATAAAAATAATGAAATACACAAAGATATTTTCAATGATGTCCATTTTTCTTTATATTAATGTGTTCTAGAACCTTTGTTATATGAATAATATTGAAAGATTCGCACAAATGCATTAAAATTGTATTTCAATTTTTTCGAGTTATGTATCATTTATAATATCATTTTAACACATAAAATTAAGAAAATATATGATGTTTATTTTGATTGATGTCCACTATTTTTTAATATTATAATCATTATGTTCTCAATCCTCTATGATAAAAATAGTGTTGCAAGATTAACACATGCATTAAAACTCTATTTTAATTTATTTGAGTTTTATATCATTTGTAGTCTCATTTCAATAAATAAAATTACCAAAATATAAAAAAATATTTTAAATGATGTCTACCTATTCATTTATTTTATAATAATTACGTTATCGAACCTTTATAACAAAAATAACGTAAAAAAATATAACAAAAATGTATAAAAATTATATTTCAGTTTATTCAAGTTTTATGTTATTTTTAGTTTCATTTCAACATATACAATCACCAAAATAGACAAAGTTATTATTTTTATTTTTTTAATTTTTGACTTATATATTTAACTTTATTTATTTTATTTTATTTTTATTTGAAGTTTATTTGATTTTTATTTAGGTAAAACTTGGTTTAATTTTGAAATTAAATTTTTATATGATAAAAGAGTTAAAGTATTTTATTTATTTTTATTTTTATTATTGTATTTTCTTTTATTTATGTATTGAGTTTTAGTTATTTTTTGTTTTTCTTATTGACATTTAGATTTTTTTTTTGCAACTTATTTGATTATGAAATTTGATTTAATGAAAAAGTAGTAACATTTTTTTTTCTATTTTTTACTTTATTTTTATTTTGTTTTTCATATACTTTAATAAAATATGTGATTTATTATTTAAGAATGACTTATTTATTATTATATATATTTTTAATTTTTCACTTCTTTAAAAGACAAATTTACTTTTATTTGTAAAAAGGGTATTTTAAATATACTTATATCTCATGTTTATCTTATTATTTTTTAAAATAAATATGGTTTGACTTATATTTTATTAATATATGATTTATTTATATATTTATAATTTTTACATTTTGAGAAAATAAATGGGATTTTATCGTATTTTAAAAAAGGTACTTTGTTTCTATTTAATTTTAAATTTAACAACTAAAAATTTAGATAGCCCGAATCCCTTCCTTTGTATTTTCGATTCTCGAATTTATCTCTCATCTATCTCCGTCTGGACCGAAATTTGGGCGGAGGTAACTTTTCTTCCACGCGGACCAGATTTGCTCTTTGTCTTTCTTTTCATTTTACTGCACTGGGCTTCTTTTCTTCTTCCTTTCTTTTGCTTGGTGACTGGGCCGAAATTCACCTTTTATGATATATGTACATGTTCTCATTTCAATTGTCAGACCATACAATCTATATCATTCTGGGTTCACTAGAAATTAAACAGTTTTATTGCTTTTGACATTTGGCACCAATTTTCATGTTTTGTTTAATTTCCAATAATGATACACAAGTATTTTACAAAGAAGCATACAAATCCATAAACTTATGAGATTATACATTCTGTTCCACTCAACGCTTTTGAAAAATAGCTAATTAAATACCGAATTCATCATCAATATCTTGTCAGCCAAAAGTTTAGAGGTCAAACAAGTACGACATATGGATTATACACCCGAGCTGATCATTAAGTTTTGTACAAGAACTTAATCATTCAATTAATCAAAAGAAAAGAAAAGAAAATAAAGTTTGAATATTCTGTACCGAATGGTACCAGTTATAAGATGTCATGTCAAATTTGACACTTAATTTCAAATTACAAAATACTCATTAATTTACTTGTTGTCTAAAAATGTCAGAAGATATAATTACATCACCAGACACAACAAATAGAAGTTTTGCTAGGGGTTCTCTGTTAGCACCAGACATATCAATTTATTTCACAATAATGAAAACAAAAGAGTGCATGAATATTTACAAGAAGGTCAAGGGAGTTTGTCATTTCACACTTATGCAATTTAATCCTTGTGAGGCTGCAAACAGGAAATAAAGATACCAGTTGAGGACTAGTTAGGTGTTTTGATTATATGAAAGCAGTTCTGAGGTGTTAACACACTTATTTGCACTATTTACAAATATTGACAGTGAAATTTACCAACTGGTCCTTAAAAGTCTAATAATCAACAATGAAATGAGACAATAAGAACTTTAGTAGATCAGAATTGCTTTGACTGATGGAGGACTTGTTGGCTAATAGAGACCACGGTACCTACTCTAGTTTTCAAGAGATTCGTAGTTGCTGGCCAAAGGTCTGACAACTATTGGTGAACGAGCACTCACAACCCATGAGTTTAATCTTTCTTTGAAAAAATGAGCACAAACCAACCAGCTCTTGAGGTCTACTTTTGGAACTGGGGTTCCACAAACGAGCCCCTAAGTTTTTATGGTTATTATTTGGCATGTTAAGTTTCCTTTTGTCAAAGAATCAATAACTAATTTGTTATTAATTTCTTCTTTTTTCTATAGAGGGAAAGGGGTTGTTAATGGAGGCACCATGGTTCTCCAACAGATTGATTAAGGATCTCTTCACACCTCCTAAACGAGTCACAATTGGATGATAATGTCATTCATCTGCTTTCAAGTGCTCACCATTGGGAGAAAAATGTTTGTTTCTTTTCTACTGTTGTACCATTGTACCAGTCTAATATAATATATTTTTTTTAGTTAATGATTTTGCCTTTGGTTCCGTTATATTTTCCCTTTGAGGGTTTTTGTTTAATGAATGTAACTTTTGTGCTATGATGTGTAATCTTTTTATCAGAAAATTACTGAAATGGATTGAAGAAAGTTACAATTTCTTTTTCAAAAAATAATGCATATTTCGCATAATAAAAAAACAAAATTCATATATCCAGCACTGTTGAGATTTTGTGTGGAAAAGAAGATACATTTTTAGCAAGTGCTTTGTTATTTGGGCCCCGTCAACTCTGAGCGAGCTAGTGCTCCATAGTTCAGAGCAGCGGGTGAGTGTTATCTGCAGAGAATTTTTTTCAAAGAGAGTTTTCAAAAGTTAATCGCAACGGGTCATTTTAATCACAACAACTGTTGGGAAATTTAAACACAATTTTGATGCACATGATTTATTATTGTTAAATCAGAACCATTGATCTCTGATCAAACGGATGTGATAAAAAATATTCCATCAGAGTTTTTTTTGCTCTTCGGCGATATCATTCATCGGACCAACAGCTGTGCAACAGATTAAAATTTGCTATCTTTTTTGTCTTGTTTGACAGCGAGATTCATTTTTTTTTAATTAAGATAAACGTTTATCTCACAAGTTTTATTTTATATTTATAAAAAATTAAACTCATAATTTTTTTAGGTTATTCTAATTAGCTATCATTTGATCTACTAGTTTATTTGCGACGGTGTGTTTCACTCAATTCTGATTTTTAATGAAATCCATTATCTAAGAGAGAATTTTTTTTTTTGAAAGTTTCCGTCATCCTGCTCTTCAGTTGATTTGATCGGACGGACTAAAACGCCTACCTCGACTTCTTCATTTCATCATTTGGAATGTCAGAATGACGAACAAATATGGGTTGGAGGCAATTTCGCCACTTGATTCGTTGCGAATTACGACAGTGCAAAAGGAGGTGCATACATTAAAATAAAAATTTCCATAAACCTGACATATATTACTTTATATACATACGGTAGATGAGATAAACCATCATCTATTTTGAATCTCTTCATGATAATGAGATATTTTGATTTAATGCTTTTTTATAGAGTTTTAACGAAAAAGAGGCTAAAATGTGGTACCATCTCATTGTAAATCAATATGGTTACTTTGGTGTTGCTTTGTCAGCTGCTAAAGGACTTAATTTTCAGTGATGCAAGGTGAGTATTTTCTATTTGAGAATGAAATTGAACTCTAAATGTAACAATTTTTTTATTAAAAATTATGAAAATTATTTGCCTAATCATCTTATTATAAGCCCTAAAAGATGGGTTTGGTAGCTCCAGATTTAATCTTATATCTTGATATTCCACCTGAGGTGAATTCTTAGGACCTGTTTAGCTCGATGGTGATATCTTGGCTCTTCAATGCCTTACACAAAGATCTCGATGTCGTTGCCCATGGAAAAACAAGTATTTAGATGCACAATTCCTTTCTTAACAGGATGGGTCTCAATGACACTTTCAATACCATAAGAACACAAATTTTAGCCATTGATCCTTTGCCAAATCTAGCACTCCAACCATTGAAATCGTGTTACCTTTACAGAACATAACAGCTCCTATGAAAGATGGGTTTGGTAAATCGGGCGCTTTATACCTCCAATTTATAAATAATCCCAAACCCGTTAGAATGCCAAATGGATACACAACCCTTGCAAGTCATAGTGGCAATGTTGTTCTATCACTCCGACATTACACTCAACAATGTCTTGTGTGTACTCTTTAAACTTAATTTACTATCAATTAGTAAACTAACCTCTTCAATGAATTGTGCTGTCATTTTTTTCCTACCTTTTGTTTATTCCAGGACCTTGCCTCGATAATTGGAGTGGGTGAAAAGATGGTGTGTACCACTTTGTATCTTTTGCAACCGGTGTGCCGATGAATCCATGTGGCACAACAAATAAAATTTCCAAGTATTTCTAAGTCAAAAGCTCTTTTTCGATGTTGTGATGTTTGTCATAAGTCAAAGCAAACCGAAATAGTTTTCCTCTTAAAATAAAGCAAAATTTTTTTGATTTAATCCATTGTGACATATGGGAGGGTACAAAACTAACTCTGAGCCCATTATTTTTTGACAATTGTGGATGACCATTCAAGAGCCACATGGATTTATCTCATGAAGTTCAAATCGACACTTACAAGTATTTAACTTCATTCTATGCCATGGTGCATCGCTTTAATTGTAATGTCTCTAATTTATGTCAAATACAATTTGTTTTCATTTAAAAGGCATTATTCATCAAAGATCCTAATCATCTTATTATAAGCCCTAAAAGATGGGTTTGGTAGCTTACACCAATTAGATGTCAACAATGCGTTTCTTCATATCCAGATTTAATCTTATATCTTGATATTCCACCTGAGGTGAATTCTTAGGACCTGTTTAGCGATGTCGTTGCCCATGGAAAAACAAGTATTTAGATGCACAATTCCTTTCTTAACAGGATGAAAGTAGCACGAAATTTTACAGAACTAAGACTGATATAAGTTCAATAATGTGATATTATCCAACATATTCTCTAAGTTTTTGCCTTGTTGAGACCTTTAAGCATGTTCAGATCATGGAAGAGTGTTTTTTTATTTATTTATTAACTTTCATTGTTTTAATTTCACAAGGTATGAGCTGGGAAGGCAGGCGACCAACACAAAGTTGTCAAGCAATAAGACAATGAGGTTTTGCATGTTAGGGGATGGTCTACAATGCCTCTAACAATGAGCTTGTTAGAACCCAAACTCTTATCAAGATTATCATTGTGCAGGTACTACTACAAATCAGGTAGTTTCCCAATTTTTCCTTTGGTTTTGAATAAAGGGGTTAGCTGCAACTAGAGCAACTAATTTGAATTGTTCCAACGTATCGAAAAAATAAAGTGCTAAACATGCATTCTGATTTCATGAAAGCTGGTTATTTCAGTAGTTGTGTGATCTTTTGTGAATTGGTGATTCTTATTCATGTTATTTCAAACTTGCTTTTAGATTCAGTTAAATTTTTTGGTAAAGAAGTTTATGTAGAATAATGGTTTTAGTCAAGAGCTTTTATCATATCATTATGACTATTGTCCTTTTTACTTTAAACAACGGTATCTCCAGCACTACGGCGTCGACATCGGCCGCAAGAAGAAGGCTTCTGCATCAGGCAAGAAGGGACCGAAAAGTAAAGAACAGCCCTCTTATTTCTCGATATTCACTTCCATTTTTCCTACTTCTTTAATTCGAATTAATTAATTGATTAATTAAAAAAATCAGTCTAGACCGCGTGCTTTAAAACCCAGTACAATATTTTATTATCTTATCATTTACTATTAAGACTTTCCGAGAGTGATCATGGGTCTACTCACCTCCCTGTAAACTTCAATTCTGGTTATGATAACTTAGTTTCAAGCTTTTCCTGTCGTCACTCGTCAGAGTCATCAATAACTGACAATTTAAATATTATTATGAATTAATGAGGAGTACTACGTCACATATCTTATAGTGTACGTTGTCGTTTGGATTATGGAACCAACATACCATTGATTTCAAAGCCAACATACCATTAATGAGTACTACGTCACATATGCATTGATTTCAAAGCCATTGAATCTTATTCAATCACTCTCGATTTTCAGGCCTGAAATTGCATAGGCTTTCAACTCAAAAAAAATGTCAGTATTTGGGCTCATGTTAGACCCGTTTTTAACGCTTCATGTGCCATTGAAGGAATCCTGGCCTGAGCTTAACTTCAACCAATTTATGTCTAAGCACCTACAAATAGGGCTGTCAATGAATTCCGTTTCGACCGCGTTTCGTTTCGTTTCGTGGTAACGAAACGGTTAACGAAATAAATTTCTGTTTCGTTTTATTAAATAAAACGGTTAACGAAATTGTTTTTTATTTCGTGAAACGGCCGAAACGGTTAACGAAATGATATTTTTCATTTCGTTAAGAATATTTCAATGTAAAATACACGAAATTTCGTGTTTCATTCCATCTCGTGATAAACGAAACGGTTAACGAAACGATTTTCTGTTTCATTTATTAAACGAAACGGTTAACGAAACGGCACTGTTTCTTTACCGTTTCGGCCGTTTGACAGCCCTACCTACAAAGGTTGAGCCTAAGCCCAAAAAGCATATGAAACAAACTATTGGGTGTTCATTCCTATTTTCGTATTAGCCAATTTTCTAAATTACATAATTTAAGGACTACATCAAATCTTCATATAGCCTCCGGCCTAAGTTTTTTTAATTGCACAATTTTGAGTTCATGGTTAATTGGGCGTAAATATGTTGATTGCTAACGACCGTGATGAGCCGACAAAACAAAATTGAACCCTTGGCACACAAAAATGAGATGAAAAGGTTGTAAATGCATGAATACGAATTTTAATAAGAAGAATAAATCAGATTTTTAAGAGTAAGTCAATTTAAATTAATTTTCACTTTTCAGTGAGCGTGACTTTGCAACTAATCTTTATATGTTATGATTCCTTTTTGACAAAATAAAACAAAGTTGAAATACACCAAATGGAACTGATTATTTTCAAATGAACTAATTAATTTTATATCATATAAAATAATGGAAGGAATAAACAAAATCAAGTTAAACTATGTGCTCATTTGTTTTTCAATTAGCTGTTAATTTGCTTTTATGTTGCTAACTCTTTGTTTTTGTTTTATATTTTTGGTGACTTAAGTATTACTTTCCTCAATAATTGAGGTGGGGTTTGCTTGAAAAAAAGAAAAGAGTAATTGAGGTGGTGGTGTGCAATTTATAGTGTTGTTGGTACTTGGTAGTGGTAACTGGTAAGTGGCAGCCTCCTGATCAGGCACAGTTTATAACGCATGCACGGGCTCCCTGTGGTGTCGGTGGGTCGGTGGGTTTGAATATTTTGAGCTCGTTAATTTATCTAATGTGCTTAATTTATGTGTGGGTGTGGCTTCTGTAGGCTGTAGCATCGATCATACATAATTAATAAATCAACTTGGCAACTTTAGACAGGTTCTGCACGTGTTTCAGACTTTCAGTGCCAGTTGGACCAAAAAACTTTTAATTGACTGGCCAGTATTAACCAGACAATGACATGATATATATCGTCAATAAAAAAAAATATTTAGCGAACTAGTTTGAGTTAATTCTATTTTAGTTCGAATTCAATTCAATAATATATTTAGCGAACTAGTTTGAGTTCGATTCGTAATAATTTTATATATAATTATTTGTATATATTTAAACTATTTTGTAAATAATATGTATAATATATACTTATTTTATTATAAAATTAATAAAATATAATATTTTTATAAAATTAATAAAATATAATTATTTGTTATAAAATTAATAAAATATTAATTATTTTAGCTCTTTATTTATGATAATATAAAAATAAATATTAAAGTTAAAATAATTGATCGATTCTTCTGTAGTCCTAATTGAGCTTCCATGATTTCTTTTTCCCTTCATAATCTAAGTTGTAATTTAAATGGTACGTTTTTAATAAAGATTTAAATAGAAAATTAGTGGGATAATTTATCAAAGGTTTTCGGTTCAAATTTAATAGATATGATGAGATTTTATGATCCCAAAGCATTTTATATGGGTTTAAAAACTGAATAAAAAATAGAGTCATTTCTCGATATTAAAGTTGCATCATTATTATAATTTATTCTTTTTTAAAAGAATCTTCTGTAAAAAAATCTTCAAGTGGCTCCATAAATTTAATTAAACAAAATACCCTCAGAAAAAGATATTTTACAAATACAGAGGGAGAAAAGTCTATTAAAAATATAAACGAAAGCCAGAGGAAATATAAAGGCTTACAAGAGACCGAGAGACAAATCAAGGGATAAAAATGGAAGAAAAAAGAAGACAAATTTAAGTTTGTAGATTACTAGTCTTACTTGATCAGCACAATTTATTTGACAACTGTATGTTTATTGAATCCGAAAAGCACTTTAACAACTTAAAAAAACGAAGTTTCCAGGAAGAACCGTTACATTTGGATATATAAATTGTTCCCACAGTTATTAATCAAAATTTTGTACAATTGAAATATCATATAATAATAAACATTCAAATCATTTGATGGTGGAGGTTGTCTGCCTTTCAGTTTGCATTTTAAATAATGAAGACACAAAAAATAGAGACATCTCAGCCATCCTCATTTTAGATTGAAATTATAAATTTATATACTACAAAAGATGTTGAGGTTTCAGGCTTCTAAGAAAAAACCACATCATCAAAACGTGTTTTAGTTGTTAGATCATCACTATCAGATCTAATATTACAATTAAAAAATATTTATCTTTCAATCAATAGTTAATATATAATATAAAATCAAAAGATGCAAATAATCTTTGAAAAAAGTCCATAATATTATAATTTCTTTCATCCATTGAATGAGGACCCCACATTTTGACTAACGTTTATTAACTAAAAGCTAAATAATTGTCAGCCACAATATCAAAGCCAACAGTATATATATCTCATGATTGATCTAACGACTAAGAACATGATGTGACTTATTTTAGAAGCCTTGATCTAATACTATTTATGTAATATACTTGTCTTAGAGTGCCTGAAACTTAACTATCGCACGTATATTGATACGAAAGTAGGGAAGTTCAAAGCACTTTGAACTAAAAAAATAGTTCAAAATCTTTTAGAACCATTAATTTTGCAATAAAATTTATACTTTTCATAAAATTTAAGTTTAAAATTCATACTTTTAATAATAGTTATGAATCTCGTTGTAAAATCAACGATTTTAGAAGACTTTGAATCAATTTTTTAGTTCAAAGTGTGCTTTGAACCTTCTTCCCCACTTTCATATTTATATAGACTTGCCCCCTTTTTTTTTTTTTTTTTTTTTTAGAAAAATATCATGGACCCTACCTGTTTACTCAGAGTCAGAGGCGTTACCTAACAACTCTAACAGCTTGAAATTGTCGGCTTACAAATAAAAGTTAGTATGGTTTTTTTTTATAAAATTGTCTTTATATATCTATATTCTAATTTTTTTAAACAATTTTATAAATTGTATTTTGTTAAAATACATATGTAATAAATGGACTATATCATTATAGAGGAAAATATTCCATATATGATAAAGCAATTTATTGCATAATTTATTAATTACCTTATAAAACCTATATGATTGTGAAATGTGCAATAGCCGGTAGTAGATTTTCGATCGCAACTCCCGCCCAATCTGCATCGGCATAGCCACAAATCTCATTAGAATCGTTATTTCTCATTAATATTCCTTTCCCAGGGGTTCTCTTGAGGTACCTTAGAACCCTATTAATTGCTTCTAAGTGTGATGTTCTTGGAGTGTGCATAAATTGACTTACTTGACTAACCACAAATGAAATATCTGGTCTTGTAACGGTAAGGTAAATTAATTTCCCCACAAGTCTTTGAAATTGATCTATATTTTCTAATGGTTCTCCATCCTCACTATTTAATTTATATTTGCTATCAATAGGAGTAGAGACCGGTTTACATCCTAATTTACCAGTTTCTTTTAATAGGTCTAGCACATATTTTCTTTGTGAAAGAAACAACTCTCCATTTGAATGTGCTATTTCAATACCTAAGAAATATTTCAAATGACCTAGATCTTTAATATCAAATTTATCTTTTAGTTGCCTTTTTATTTCCCTTATGCTTTTTTCATTATTTCCAAAGAATTATAATATCATCAACATATACTAATATGACAGTTATGCATGTATGATCCCTTTTTATAAATAAAGAATGATCGGAATTGCTAATCATAAAATTGCACAAAGTTAAGAAAGAGCTAAGCTTTTCATACCATGTCCGTGGAGATTGCTTCAATCCGTAAATTGATTTTATTAGTTTACAAGTTATATTTGTACCTTTTCCTTTGTTGTAGCCGGGTGGTAGTGACATGTACACTTCCTCCTCTAAAGTTCCTTGAAGAAATGCATTTCTAACATCCATTTGATATAATTTCCATCGTTGGTTTACCGCAATGGACAATAATATTCTAACGGTATTCATTTTTGCCACGGGTGCAAATGTTTCTTGATAGTCTATACCATAAGTTTGGGTATACCCTTTTGCAACTAATCTAGCCTTATACCGTTCTATGGTTCCGTTGCTATTATACTTGATTTTGTAAACCCATTTGCACCCAACCGGTTTTTTTCCTTTGGGTAATTGCACTATTACCCAAGTTTTATTTTTTTCTAAGGCTTTTAATTCTTCCTTCATTGCCTTACACCATATGGGATTTTGTTGAGCTTCCAAATAGCTATTTGGTTCTTGTTCTTGATTTATGGAACTCAAAAAAGTCAAATATTGAGATGAAATGGTGTCATAAGAAATAAAATTTTGAATAGGATATTGTACCTTATATATAATAAAATCCTTTAGTCGAGTGGATGGTTGCGGTATTCTTGATGATCTTCTTAATTCCATCTCCCCCTCACTATCATGTATATTCTCGCCTATTTCTTCTCCTCGAACACTTGGTTCGGTTTCTTGTGCATGGGCACTATCATCTTGCTCCCTATGTTCAATAATATCTATACCATATAATTGGGGAAGAACCGGATTGGTTTGGTCAATGGTATGAGAGATATCTTGAGATTGTCCTTTTTCTTTTTCTTTCATTTCTCTCCCTCTTTTCCTTATATAAAGATTCACTTTCAACAAAGATTACATCTCTCGATATATATAATTTTTTGTTAATAGGGTCATAACACTTATATCCCTTTGATTGAGAAGAGTATCCTAGAAAAATAGTTTTAATTGAATTTGGGTCGAATTTGTCGTTTCGTTTAATCTTAACGAAGCATACACATCCAAAAATTCTTAAATGATTAATATTAATAGGTTTTTTATCAAGAATTTCTAAAGGAATTTTATCGTTCAAAACGGAGCTTGGTAGCCTATTAATTAAATAATTAGCGCTAAGTACGGCATCGGACCAAAAACGTTTTGGTACGTTGGTTTGTTGTAAAAGGGCTCTAGTTTTTTCTAAAAGATGTCTATTTTTTCTTTCGGAAACACCATTTTGTTGAGGCGTATTTACACAAGACGTTTGGTGAATAATTCCTTTTTCTTTACAAAAATTCATAAACTTGTTGTTTATAAATTCCGTACCGTTATCGGATCTAAAAACTTTAATTTTACCATTGTATTGGTTTTCTATCCTATTATTAAATTCTTGAAAACAATTAAAGACTTCATCTTTCGATTTTAATAAATACAACCAAGTTGATCTTGAAAAGTCATCAATAAATATAACAAAATATCTAAATCCATTATATGAAATAGTTGAGGCCGGTCCCCATACATCGGAATGTATTAAGTCAAACAAGGCTTCACTCTTACTATTGGAGAGAGAAAAAGGAAGTCTTGTTTGCTTAGCTAATTTACAAACATCACAATCAATACATTCTTTTAAAGAGAATTTCAAAAAAGAGTTTAAAATCTTGTCGGAAGGATGTCCTAATCTTCTATGCAAAATGTCGCTATCTTTTAACTTAGTCATCGCACAAACAATTCTTTGAGATTTCAACACATATAAGCCATTTTCAAGGGATCCTTCACCAATCGTTTCCCGGTCTCCCGGTCCTGAAATATTACATCATTTTTAGAAAAAATTACATTGCAATTTAGTTGTTGTGTTAATTTATTTATAGAAAGTAAATTAGTAGTAAAGGTATTAACATACAAAATATCATTAATTTTTGTTGAAAAAATATTGTAATCTCCCATACCATTGATTTTGACTTTCACCCCATTGGCTACAATAACATATTGGTCACAATTTATTGGCTCTAAATTGGTCAAGAATCTTTTGTTGCAAAACATGTGATCGGTTGCACCACTATCTAATATGATTTGTTCATGCAAGTTTGATTTTATTGAGTTTAAAGAAATACCATCACTATTTTGTCTTGAGTACCACATGGAAAACTGCTTAAACATGGTTTGCATTGGATCTTCACAAGCTGACCCGCTGGACCCGCTAGGCTGGGGTATTTCTAACGCCAGAGTGTGAGTGTGGTCTTTGGTGTTGTTTGATCCACTCGGCTTATAAGCTTGAGTCGCGAAGCTTCTGTCGTCTCCTTTCCTCTTTTCCCAGCCCGAGTCCCATTTATTTGCCGACTCGCCTCTTTCTCTTCTCCCTGCATCTCCCCGATCGACCCAACCTGCTGGTCGGAGGTGTGGATGGAGAAACCGACTTCTCCTTCTTGTGCCTCCCCGCTTGCTTACAGTGTGAACACTTATCCACTGTAGTTGCTTGCCCTTTGCCTCTAAAATTAGGGTTTCGGGAATATTTTGTCGCAAGTGCTTGGGCCTCGGATCGCTCGCCGGAAACTGCTTGAGGAACCCCCATAGCACCTCTGCGAGACTCCTCTTGCTCAATTAGAGAAGCTACGTTCTCTATTGAAGGTAGTGAGCTTTTAAGAAGGATCTGGGAGCGAAATGCTTCATAGCTCGGGTCCAGGTTTGCCAATAGTTGGAATATTCTTTCTTGCTCTTTTCGTTCTTGGATTTGGTTTGGATCGATGTGTATTTGGTTGGAGTATATCCAAATTTCGTCCCATTTCTTTTGCATTTCGTTTGTACGATTGAGAGAATGGTCTTTGATTTTGCTTATTATGCGTCGCCTCTTCTCGAGTTGATATATGTGTGCATAGTTGTTTTGTTTGCCGAATCGATTTTGCACTTCATCCCACATGATTTTTGAGGTTTCTTTGTAGCGAAGTGCTCGCTTATATTTGGTTCCATTGAGTGTAGGAGCCAAGACATTATCACACTGTCTTGCAACTCCCACTCCTCGCCTCTATCGTGTTGTTGGTCTTTGCTTTGTGCCATTTATGAACCCTAGTTTGCCTTTGCCTTTGAGTGAAATATGTCTTTGCTCGGCCCATGGTTGATAGTTCTTTCCGTTTAAGAGCATGGGTGTAAGCTTGAGAAGTATTTGTATCGATGGTTTCTTTTATGATGGTTGTGGTGTTCTTGATCGGGTACGATGCCCGTGTTTTCTTCGACATGGTGGTTTTTGTTAGTATAGACGTTCTGTTGGTTATTTTTACGGTATGAACAGAGACATCTTTTGTTCTTTGTATGGTATTCTGGTATTTGTTGAGTTTTCTGAGCTAAAGGAACAGTGCTGGTATGGATATTATACTGTTAAGAACAGTTACTCACTGCTGAGACAGATATGAGTATTTCTGAGTTTGATCTTGGAAAAAAGTATATAACCTGGTACAGGGCTCCTCTGTTGGGATCTTGTCTGTGCTCGATGCGGTATGATCTTGAAATCTTGTACAGGCTCCTCGATTGGGATGTTGTCTGTCTTGGTATCAAATGATATTGTATGCTTATGGGTAGGTGATGAGAGGCTCGGATAGCCACTTCTCTGTTTGGGATCTTTGTCTGTCAGATCGGTGCGGTATGGTGCTTTGAATGCTTGATGCAGGGCTCCTCGGTTGGATGTCCCGGTATCAAATGGTATTGTATGCTTATGGGTAGATGATGAGAGGCTTAGATAGCCCGCTCTGATACCATGAAGAAATCTGAGAATTATAAGAAATTATGAGGATTATAAGCAATATGAGATATTGAAAGCTTTTTGATATATATCACTCTTATCCAGTACATTGTTTGCTATCGGTATTTATATACACTCATTGTGTACCACTGGTAACAACGGTAAACTAACGGTAACTGTGCTATCCCTATTTGGGCCTATGATGAGATATCTGAGGCCCAATCCCAATCTTTACTATTTTTCTATTTGTATTTTATTTTCTATTTCCTAATTATTAATTACACATATTAATTACATATATTAATTATATTTCTTAACAGAAATATTTAAAAGAAAATAATCCTATTTTCTTCCTGAGTGACCGGCTGTTAGCAAAATTTTGTGACTGCACTAATAAGAATATGAGATTATGTATCCAAATCTTGTGTTTAACATTCTGTTACAAGCTACTAGAAGATTGGATACTCTAAAACCTATAGCCTTTTTTTTAAAAAAAAAAACTGTGAAATCTATCTATTTATCAATAATTGTAACAGAGAGTTTGTCAGAAAAACTGAAACAGAGAATCCAGATACCAAGATATACATGTCCGAAGACCAGATAATCAGATGTACATCTTCTTTTGGATTTGCTCCGAGATGCTACATTCAAAACCATTTTGACAGGATCCCAAAAGAAGAACGAAATGAAAGGAAAATGAATAAATAATCCTTGTCCAAGTAATTACCCAATAATTGCTAGATATAAATTGGAAGGAGAATAGATTTCTGGCAGCAGAGATGCAATGAAAAGCTAACTCAAAAGAAAAAAAAAGTAAATTGTACCAAAGAAATTATATTTAATTGCAAAAGCAGCACTTCGAAGTGTTCAGATAGAAAAGAATATTTACTTCAAAAATAAATAAATAAATAATTGAAGAAGAACATGGGAAGCGAAGACAAATGTTATGGAACATGATAAACACCAAAAAGTAGAAGAGCTTTTGAGATCATAAAAACCCAAACCCAGGCTGTACACTAATTTACAAGCATCAAGTTTCTAACAATGCAAATTGCTGATGCCAGACAGAAAGTTCATATCTTGGCTGTTTTTGTAAAACTGTAAAAGAACATCCCCTAATTTTAATTAATCAAACTTCTTAGGTCTTCTTTATAAAACGATATAAAGAAAGAAAGCTACATATTCTCTTGTCAACACCATGAATGCAAAAACAAATCTGTGATGGAACATTTTTTAGCCCATTTTCACTTGAGGATTCAAATTCACAAATACAAACAGAACCGTCTACAACCGGGTCCATTACCATGAATACATTTCATCAAGTAGTTGAACACATTAACACGGCGATTCTAGCTATCTCACTTGATCACTAAAACAATCTCATCACTATCTGTTTTTGCAATGTTTATCCATCCTTTCATTTTTGTCCTTTTTTTTAATTCGTTTGAACAAAAACAAACCAACCAAATCTGATCTCCTTTTTCGTCCAATATCTGTGTATCTGCATGAAATAATTTAGACCAAGTCAACTCATAAGAGAACATTTTAGAGATTATGAAGTCCCTATGTCCATCGATCATGGTAATTAGTACAAGAGCTCTGTTTTAATCTCTACTGAGAATCCCAAGTATATAAATTTACTTACATGATTTAATTTATTTTAGCGGTTGATCAGATTTTATCCAGTTCCAGACATTTAATTTTTCTAATCTTTCTAACTTCTAGATAGTATAGATAGTTCAGAGCATAATATGTATTCACAAAGTCTTATATATGTTCTTGCCTAGTCATGAATTATGAACCATTTATTGCATCTTTTTGTCTTTTTTTCTTCTGAGACTATTCTTGCACTGTGCTTCATGGGATCATTATTGTAGGTATTTTTTTTCCTTTCGGTGTATGCGTAAGAGACCAACAGAAAATAGTCTGCATTCTGGGGTCGTTTTTTTCTACGTTATTTCACGATTGATCGAGCTGTTTCTCTACCAAGTTATTATAGGTCAATCACACACTGTTCTTATTCCTGTTTACGGTGGCTAACATATAGAGATTGTTGTCGGTCTTCATCCAAAAGCAACGTCTAATGTCCGTTCTTGTCTCCAATGCTTGAGGTAATCAATTAATACAAGAATCTCAACGTCTCTATCTACATATGCAAGCATTGCATTTTGCATGCAAGCTGTGTTATATATATGTAAAAAAATTACTTTTCATTCATAATTGTATATCTAATCCTCATTTTTCATTTTGAATTCTCGATGTTTTTACAATGTATATTTGTATGATCTCAATACATATCTACGCCAATTAAGAAGCTAGGAGGAAACAAACTCTAAACGTGAAAGTGCATTAATTTGTTGCTATTTATCCTTAAAAAAGAAAGCTAATGTCCTTTCCTCTTGCCTATTTACTAGCTACAATTATCCATTTTGCATCATGTTTTCAATTAGAAGACTTTATTGGAAGCCAACCAAATATGATCTTCTTTTAAGATTTTCAGTTTTGTATTGTTTTTCATGAATTGATTGTCAAGTCTCAAATTTAGTCAGTGGTGGATATATATTGCAGTGGTGTTATAAAATAAATACCGATCTCTCTCCATCTCGAAAGTAACCTTTTGTCCTTGTATTCATTTTACACTAATACAAAAATATCTCCGTCTGTGGTCTTTATACCTGTGAGGATAAAAAAAAATAATTTTCTGATGAAGTCTTTCATATTCGAGACAGAATTTCACTTATTAGATAATTTCTTTTCTTTCATTCAGTTTAACGTGCATGTGGACTGAACATCATGTACATATAGATGCACAAAATATGCATACAGCACATACAAAATATCGACATAGTATATTTGCGTCGTCAAAAAGTATGTAGTTGAGGGAATGCATTCTCTCTCATCTTACTGCATATATAGCTTCGTTGCCTTTTAGCCTTTTAGGCGTGCATTGGTTCCAGAAAACCACACAGAGATGGTTGCTCTTATATACATGATCTATCAGTTTTCTTATTTTGTTTTGTTTCTCTTGCTTTAATCTTTTCTTTGAATAATTTTCTAATATATACCGGAATTAAAACATATAGGGAAATATGCAAACTAGGATACATGCATGTGAATTTTCATGTACTGCGTATAGTTATTAATTGCTCATGTCTTGAACTGAGCACGATGGAGACTGAACTGTAGGCTTAACTGACAACTAGCTAGGATTAGATTCCTCTCAAATTGTAGAAAACACCAAGCCCGATTTCAACAACTGAATTCAAGTCGAACTGTCCAAATCAATCCAAGCATTTTACTATAAAAACAGTGGCTACGAAACAACTGGACTGTTCGATTTTGAAAAATAAATAGCCCAGATCAGCTTGAAACTGTCTAATAATTTGCATAAAATTAGAGGGAACCGGATTATCACAAGCTAGCAGCATTCTGGTTCTATAATCAGTATGTCTCGACTGTCAGTTGATGGTCAGATCGACTAAGAGGTCAATCTCGCGTAGTTTCGTCACGACATCAGTTGACAAGGAATTGATGCTACTGGTAGAGATCGACATCCATCTACATCACCATGTAGAAGCTCTCTCTCCATTTTTACCAGCGCGGCATTTTCCATAAGAAACAAGTTACAGTGAAAAATTAACTTCCTTAATTTGGTAATTATATTGTTCTTTGGTTTTCTAGGTTCAATTTACATGTTATATTTATTTTGAGAAATTTTTAGACTATCATTTAGTAGTCATATAAGCCAATAAGAGAACTTTACTCAAAACGGTATATGTATTTATGGGAAAACGTTTTAATTTAGATACGACATTAATTTGCATACAGTACTTGTGTTGCATGCACAGATAAATAGCTGGAAGCTGCATCGTCCTACTGGAATTTAGTGCTGATATTTAGTTTAATGAAGGTTCAAGAAAATCAGAGGCGGATTCAGAGAGGGCGGCGGGAGGCAGTTGCCCCTTAGAAACTTTTTCCTTATGAATTTTTTTTACTAATATTTTTATAATTATATATATTTTCAGAAAAAATAAAAAAATATATTTATTTTGTGTTTGAAAAAAAAATTCAATTTTTGTCCCCTCTAATTCAAAGTCTAAATCCTCCTCCGAAGAAAACCACACAAAAAAGGAACAAAAAGGAACTTGGATTGCTCTTTCTCAGGTTGATAAGCCTTACGTCTATGTAGCCAATCTAGGGGTCCCCTTATTAAACAGCCTTAAAACGGAGGAATAGTTCTAAAAGATGGAACTGTTTAAGTTGTACTCTTCAACAACTCGTACTTATCCAATGGAAAAATAATATGTACAACGACAAAATTTTTGTTCCTTTCCATTTATTTCTTGTAAAAAAAAAAAATCTAATTTCTGATCAGCATAGTATGGTGTCAGTGATATAGCAGGTTTGAAGGTATAATTGGCACTGCCAATCCACTTAAGGAACCCCATAAAGCGATTCCCTAACCACCATCTCCACTATTCTCAAGTTTCACTTCAGCAATCCAGTTCAAATATTACTGGTAGCCTCCAGTAGCTCTCACGAATAACGACTACATAAAAAGAATATCTTAATTTTGAGCTTTGAATTCAAGAGAACTATTATATTAATTTGATTGCATTTGAGATTTTGAGCTGTATTTCAGTATGTTCATGCGTCAATCGGTGTCAAAAGACAGCTACACAGATGACGATGGTATGACAGCAACTCAAGATGTTTGAGACAAAATGGAGGGGACTGGAATTAATTATTCGTGTCCCTCCCTTAGAATTTTAATTAAAACCAGGAAGGTATGAGGTTACAATCAGCAAAAGATTGAAAATCTAGTGTGGTTTGAATTCAGAAACAGACACATGTGGAGTACCAGTAAGCCGCTCTTTCTTTCCCTTTCACTATAGCCATGGCATCAACCCTACAAATTGAGCCAGGACTCATTCATAATTCTAAAAAAACCCACTCAATATTGACAATTCCTTTTCCTGAATTACATAACAGGGGTTTTGGGACGACGAAGACAAAATCATATGTGATGCAGGACAAACAATATCACTTTATGCTAAAGAGCATGATATGATATGATATGATAGAATAATAAAAAAGAAAGGGATGTAATGAGATAAAAGAGAGAGACTCGAAGTGGTGGGGGTACCAAAATGGAGGTTTAATTTTATTTCAAAAAACAGGCAAAAAATCAAAAAACGAATTTGGGCGGAAAAGAATAGCCTAAAGGCTAAAAGAAACAAATTTGGGCGGTAGATCACAAGCTCTTTGTTGCTGCCACCTAAGCCACGCTTTTAAATACGCTTCCCACAAGAATCTATATCTAATTCCAAATGATGCATGTGAATTCCATATTACAGCTCAGATTTTAATGGTCCGACTGACCCGCCACAAAAATACTGACTCAAATCTACTGTATCTAACTCCGTACTAATGTCTCTCAAGTAGTATTTTTCTTTTTTGAGATTATGCTTTCGAACTCTTTCCAGAGCATGTACCGCATATCAGAATGAGATGTATTCAAACAATATCCTGAAATTATTACATACCTTTATTATGAAAATTAATGCGAATTACAATATGCGTGTATTAATGCGCAACAAGTTTTGTTACACATTGATAGTATTGCAATGCAATTTTTGTTCCCAATATACTTTCAGATTTTTCTCTTTTTTGTTTCGGGTTCTACTTTTTGTCAAGGCTTCATTCTCCAATAGAGTGTACAACAAGAAAACATAATAGGATTCATGGCACTTTATGACTAGACAACCATACTGAAATTATGAAACTGGAACATGGGAATGAAAAATAAATAAGGTATAATACGACAAAAGCATTGTTTTACATTGAATTAGATTAGATTGGCAATAAATAACATGTCAGAGAAAATCTAACAGGCACTGCAACCAATTTCAACTTTTTTTTGTTTCGCTTTATATTTATTTTCTAGAGGCAAAAAAAAAATTATATCACCATTACATACAACTCGCCCCGTAATAAGATGAAAGAACACTAATTAACACAAGATAACACCGTCTAATAATAGAGAGAGGACAGAAGGGGATCAATGAGAAATGGCAAAATTTAAAAACAAAAAAAAAAGAATATCATGAATAGGCCAGGATGAACAGGTACCAGGTAGAAGAACAAAAATTGAAAAAAATTGCAGTTTTCCATTTACCGGGGCTGAAGTGCGGGGCCATAGAGGTCATATGGAGCCCAGAGTGCATCTAGTGGGCACGGCCGACCTGAGCCAAGCCGCACCCAAGGCTTCCCACTCCCACTCCAATGCAACAGACTAACAGGCCCGGGGTGTAGGTCCCGGCAACTGCCCTGTACATTGTCCCCACCCAATCCATGCTGGTTCCATCTGTGCTCGATCGGCGCCACACGACCCGCAAACACCAGCAGAAACGGAGGCAATGAACCCAGTTCATAAATCCGACCCAACACACCACCAGCCTTCTGCACCTCCATCCAATGCTCAATCCGTGAGGTGAAGCCACCCCGCCGCCATCGGTCCAGATCCATCACCATTACACCTGTATTAAAATAACAAGGGTTTCTGCCCGTAAATGTACCAGCCAGCCTTGGGTCTGACCAAAATCGCTTTGTGAAATACTTTGTGAAATTCGCATGGCAGTACTCAGGGGCTCCGATGGTGCGTCCTCCAAGATCATACCGCCATAATTTTGCCACATCATCGACCACCACCAGGTCAGAGTCGAGGTATATGATCCGATCCACACATGGCTCCAGCAGGTCAGCAAGATAATTCCGTGCATAATTCAATGGCTGTTCAAGTGCTTGTCGAACAGAAGTAGAGATTAAACCACGAACCCTCTTTGGATCAAAGTAGTAAACCTTGAATCGGAGCTGTGAAAAAACTGATCGAACCAGGGATTCTAGACCCGTATCCGATAGCAAGAAATGAAAGAACACATTCTCAGGGCATGAAGAATGCTGGATGATGGAATTGACAGCTGCGATTGAGCCGCGCAGGTACTCTTCATCCAAAGTGATTGCTAAATGAACCAGAGAAGGGTCACAGACTGTACTATTACCTGTACCACTATTCGTTTCCAATCGGGCGAGACAATCTCCTGCATTGCGAAACAACGGGGCCCGTCGGAAGGCGAAATGCCTGGCACGTGGGTCTGGGACAGCGATCTGGCCAGGAAATCGAAGGTATCCATCAAAATGGGAAGATCTGATGGCCTCGGCGGGAGGAAAAGACTGGAGAGAAGGCGAGAGTACCACGGTTAACAGAGCCGCGGTGAAAAAGCTGGAGACGCGCATCAGCCACAGCATCGCTTCTTTGGCTGGGAACAAGCTGTGGTTGCGCCGTCTCCGTCTCCGTCTGATCTTGAAGTTTGGCAGATCGGTGAGTAGCGAAATTACAATGCCGCCCCTCGAGTCCGCCAGATTCGAACTCTAATCGGCAGGAAAGGGGGTGGAAGGTTGTTCAATTTCAGAGAGAGAATCGCGTGGGGAGGGAGGAACCAAAGCGAGAGGAGTAGAGGGGAAGGAAGGAGGAATAATAACAATTACAATCCATTAAAGGTTCATCGTGGACCGAGTGTAGGGCATCCTTTCTTCCCACATTCTTCACCACTCCGCCATGGCCGAGCTTCTCAAACTTCTCCGTATTTTCTCTTGAATTTCCTTTTCTAATCTTTTCTCTCTTTTCACTAGTTTCTTTCTCTATTTTTTTCCTCTTCTTTTTCCCCTCCTAACTTTCTCTCTCCTCTCTTTTGGGCTTTTGGGAGAAGCGGCAGCAGAAGAAGCGGTTGCCACGGTCCACGGATATAATTTTTTTTAAAAATAAAAAATTTATATTATATATATATATATATTTACTTATAGATTATATATGTTAATGTTTGATACTTTATTAAAAATTATTAAATTTAATAGTTTTTCATTAATATTTATAACAATTTCAAATTAACAGTCTTTAATGAATTATTAAAAGTTAATAAAATTACATAAAATTTGACGGACTATTAATCTATAAATAAAAAATATATTTACAAAAACAATTATTTTTTATATATTTTTTGAAATAAATAATAAAATTCTATTTTTCTACAAAAATAATAACAAATTTGAAGTCACTTATACCTCTGACCTCTCTCCTTGCCAATTAATCTCTACTTGTATGTATGATTGATTATGATCGATGTTACATTTTCGTCAATGCGCGATGCGAATATTTTCGTTGGGGATGTGTATGTTAGTATGTTACATACTTACATTAGTTATCAATTTATCATCAAGAGTTGAGTGCATGTCAGTGTTAGGTGCGGGTAGTTTATTCCGAGTCAAAGGTCGCCTGTCCATCTCTCTGTCCGTTACTCCGTGTAGCGAGCTATGTTAAAGGGATATTCGTTCAAGAATGACCTGTTACACGGAGGTTTACAGATAGCATAAGGACATGGGGCTGTTGCGGTGAAGAGAAATTGAATGGTGGAACCCTGGTTCCGTGGGTCCAGCTGGCAATTGGGATGTGAAGAGAGAGGGAAAATCTGGATCGTCCGATTGCGAAGGGATGACAGCTCAGAACGTGCACCCCGCGTCTAGAATTTGTTAGAAGGAAATTTTAGGATAATCAAGCACACCACCCTTTGTTAAATTCATCATTAGACCTTTTCATGCTTTCTACTATTTTAATTTGGCAATTTGGATGAATCAGCTTGCAGCTGGATTAAATGTCAGTAAGGAAAAGCTTCTAATTGAGATAATATATCGAGTGTTAGTGCTTCGTTGCATTGCATGCAATGGAATCATACAAAGTAATAGGATTAAAGACTTATGAGTTGTTGTTATCTACGTTCTATTATCCATTTACAAAATTGCCAAGTGGCAGGATGAAAGTGAAAGTACTTACAATGATGTCTAATTAATTTGTCTTACCTGCAGTGCACGTCATTTAAATTACTGCTTTCTAATTTGGGTCTCTTTAAGAGTCATCATATCACATCATATTAGTGAATTTGTATGAAACCTGTGTATTGGCTTTTCTTGCCTTCTACTTGTTGTATAGTAACCGCATGCGGCATAAACTTTCCCCAGTAGATGAAATTATTTTCCATTAGGTACCCAGTTGGGGATTGAAATTCTTCTATGAATGAACTGTCTTTTATGGTGGAATATAGTCAGCTGAATGTTTATGGGGTTGATTAATCTGAAAACGTTTGAATTTCGATCCGTATTGTATACAGTTCAAATTATTTCATAATTTTTGAAATTTTGATTTATGATTCTTATTGAATTCTTCATATAAAAATATTTAGGATACAAAAAGATTTTTATTTTTTGAGTTTTCTAAATGTTTGTTTTGGATTTTTAAAAATAATCTCTATAATAATAATAAATTATCAAAATTTTGTACATTATTAAAATCTAAAATAAATACTTAAAAATTTAAAAATAATTTATTCTGTATCCGATAATATTTTTGTATGAAGAATTTAATGATAATGATAAATTAAAATTTTAGACATATTTCGATAAAATTTGAATCATATGCACTTTGGACCAAAATGCAAATATTTTCATCAATCTCTTATTATATTTGACATGGGAGGAAGCAATAAAAAGAGATTTGAAGGAATGAAATATATCCAAAGAGCTTGCTTTGGATAGGAGTGCGTGAAAGATAGCGATTCATGAACCTGAACCATGATTTAGGAGTTAGAGTCTAATAGTAGAGTTATAGACTTCATATTCTTAGATTTTTTTAGGATTTTAGGATTTAGAATTTAGAAATAGATTTCAGAAATAGAGGTTTAGATATGATTTTAGGATTTAGAATTTAGAATTAGGTTTTAAAATAGGATTTTAGGATTTAGAAATCGATTTTATAATAGAGGTTTATTGTACTATTATTATTATTGTTATTATTGCTATTATTATTAGCATATTATCATTATTATTATCATTATCATCTTTATTTATATATTATTATTATTATTTTATTTTATTTTTTTCTTCCATCATATTCATTTTTACCACTGATATTTGAGATCTTTGATCTTATGTTTTCCGATTGGGTTTCATTTCTAGCCTACCCCAATTTATTTGGGATTAAAGGCTTTGTTGTTGTTGTTGTTGTTGTTGTTAGTATGCTGCCTATGAATTAAATTATTAGGAGCTCGGCAGTGTTTAACTGTGTTTGAGCATACTTAATTACAAAGAATCAATAGCTGTGAAATATATTAGTTGTTTAATGAAAAAGAAAAATGCTTCTCATTTGGCAGATGTACCAGATGTGAATATTACGGAGATATCGTCATTCCATATGTATTTCTTATGCATATTAAACTAGTTGTTATTAATATTATTGACTTAATATATAATTTATTATTCAACTTAGTTAAGCAAAAAAATAACAGTAGCATAAAAAATAAGGTACATAAATAATAATACATTTTAATGTCATAATGTGCATAATAGTCAATTACATGAGTTGTACATTTTAACGTACATATATTGTTGTGCACGTTAAATGAGTTATCATTCATATTAATGACTTAATGTCCCCTTCGACAGCTGACGTAAAACTGATTACGCACCATAAAATATAAATCAGTTAAATCCTCACAAACGATTTCAGTAAAACTGAGATGAAGAGAGGAGTTAATTCAGTAAAACTGATTTCACCCCTTTTGCACTAGGTACACCAATATAGCTGCTGTAACTTCAAAGCAATAACAATTAATTGATTTAATATTTTCTTCAATTTAATTTTATTTCACGGACTAAACAAGAAGTAATTATGTAACTTCTTGTACACTATTGCTATACAATTTAATTACAACTAATATAAATACTCGCTCATTTTAGTTAATTATGATAATACAATACAAAATAAATTAGATAATGAAATTATTAACATAAATTTTAGGTCATTTAATATGCACGATAAAGTGCGTATTAACGACAGTATCAACTATCAAAAACTATATTATATATATTCACTATCCTACCCACACCTTCCAACTGGGAACAGATCCCAGGCCGTTGTGAAAAGTGTAACGCAAGTTATTGCTCTTTCTAAAGCAAACGGTTATCATGGTTCAAACTTCAAACAATATGTTTTTGGGGAACTCCAATTATTAGCATGTATAAAATAGTAGCTGCACATGGAATCAAGCTCTGCAAAGTGCAAACTATGAAAGGAATTTCGTATTGCCACAATGAGTGACCGTACCATGACCTTCTCAACGATTATACAAATAAATCAGGTTTGACCCCCAAAATGATAATATAAGGCATGAAATGAATTAATGACCCAATTGACATTAGTAAATTGATCGGAAAACGGCTCAATTTATGTCGGAGCAACATACATGTTTCTTTGTTTGTATAAAATGAAGTGGCTGAGGAGGCACTTCCACGAGCGAAAACCTAGCTAGCCGTCAGGGAAAATAAAAGAGCGATTTTTTAAGTGAGGGAGGTTGCCTCCAAACTTAGCCTCTCCCGTTATCCCCCTCCTCCTTTAATTCTCCTCCTCCTTTGCCGCTGATTCGAATTTGACAGTGAGTCTTCTCCTTCTTTTCCATTCTTCTATCTCTTCTCTTTTCTCCATACTCCATACTCCCACCTCCTCATCCTCTCATCATTTATCCATTCCACTAGTCAATCATATCCTCTCATCCACCTCACCTACTTCCACTATAATCCACCTCACCTTACCTTTCGTCTTTTGACCTTACCTTTGGGAGGACCGAGTGCAGCTCGAATTGATGAGATGGATAACTTCAACTCGAACTGTTATAAGCGTCAACCTCTCTCGCCCGTCCTTGGACCGTTGACTATCTCGTCCCTTGCTCTTGGGACGTTGAACTTTCCAGTCATTTGCCTGTAATGTAGGACAAATTTCGTCGCTAGCAGTCCATCATCATCAACTTCACTGTCTCGCCGACCGTTAATCTTCCCCGGCCAACTTTTTTGAACCACTCAAAGCCAAAATTAAAAAGAATGTAATGTTATTTGATTTGCTTATCAGCTGATAGATTTAAACCATCACATTGTCTTTTTAAAAAATATGACAATTATCTTTAGCTCTACAATGACTAGGTTACTATAAATAGCTAGGTTAGTTTAAATCATTAGTGTTTGGAATTTATTTTATTTAGTTTATTTTTTATTTTACTAATTTGGTTAATGAAATATGTCTACAGATTTTCAATAAAAAAAATAAAGTGGCTTCAACGACCGACATTTTTGTTATACAAACATGGAACTCATTCATAACTGAAGACAGAACAGAACCCACTCATATCTAGGGGTGTAAAAAATATTCGTGATTCATAATTCGTTAAAGATAATTTGGATATTATTTGATATTTCATTAAAGATAATTAAAATTACATGATAAATGTAATTATTTAAATTTAATAATTTTAATGAAATATTAAATGACATTCAAATTATATGAAATTTGATACACAGTCAATTTATAAGTTTAATAGTATTTTTGTAAAAGTTGTTCCATTTTAAAATATTAATATTAATTTATTTAAAATCAATTGTCAAAAAATAAATAGTTATCTACAAATCCCAGCCCTAATAAATTTGAAAATGTTCCCCCAAATAAAGAAACGACGGTAGTATTCCAGAGGAGCAGCCCAAATGCAAACCCCTTCGAATTAAGTCCTAATAAAGATCAGCACTATATGTGAAATGCACAAATCCAGCCTAAAACTTTGAGGCCCATATTCATACCATTCAAAGCAATACCCATATACCGTTTTTTAAGCCTGCAAAGGATTAAATCATTTAGGTCTGAATATACAGTTCACGAAACGTGGTACTATAAAACAACTAAACAAGAGACAAATGCAAAATGATAGTAACATTGAAGGGTACATGGGTACTCATGCAGCCCAACAGAGACTGGACTCGTTTAGGCCGCACAAGTTCATAGTTTAGACTTTAGTAAATTAGCATTTAAATATCATTTATATATAAATTCATTGTTATGAAATAGAATAACTATTAAGCCTATTATTATACTGTTTCCAGTGAAAATTATAACAGCAACAAACAAATATTGTATAAAATAATCCATCGGACATGAAATGTTAGAAATTCGTACCTGAACAGCCCATAGTTGTTTCAACATGCGGGTAAGAGATAGTAGTTTGAATTGCTTTTAATTCAGAATACTATTTAATAGGATAATTGTAATTAGTTAAAGCAACTTAGCTGGCCAAGCGAGAAGGCTGTGGACATCCATACCAGAATAGAATAGTGATTGATAGGACGGATACAAGATTTTTGCAGGGACAATAATCGGATTGTGATACTTTATCGGATTCAAATCCATTATATAATTAAGTACAAAATAATTAAAAATAATAATTCAACATTCAACATATATTCTTATTTAATTAAAAATTATCAAAATAATATCCTTTACATATTAAAAAACAAAACTCAAACTAATCGAATAGATAATCATGATCAAGTTAATGATAATTTTTTTTCTCTACGGGACTTCATATTTTGAAATTTTTGTATAATCCTTTCATTATCCATGATATTGAATATTTTTCTCAATAAAAGTAATCAAAAAATCATTCATCCATTTATCTCCCATGCTATTTCTTATGTCAGTTTTTATCAAATTTATTGTCAAAAACACATGTTCAACACTAGCAGTTGTTATAGGCAATAACAAATCCAATTTTATCAACTTATAAATCAAAGTATCTCTACTTCTAATTAAGTACGTAAGTGTTTTGATTCTGAACGGTTTATATTTATTTTAAAATTTCAGAATTGATTTGAGTCGATGGATGAAGCAATATTATAAAATTCGGTCCAATATCTACAGTGAGCGTGTAGAAGCGTTCATTTACACTCTATCGCGATCATTACATGAATAACTATAGAATTCTCACTTCGATTTCACTGCTGTACTCCGTTGCAAAACCTAAATCTCCTCTCTCTCTCTCTCTCGTAGAAATATTCCCCTTAATCTCCTCTTTCGGTCTCTCTTCTCTGTTGCTTTCCTCGCGACCTCTAAACCTCCTCTCTTTCTCTCCCTCTGCCATTCCCCTCTCCGATGGAGTGGCATTCGTCTAAACCTCCTCTTTCTCTCCTCCCTCGGCTCAAAGTCGCATACAAGAAGGTTCCATTGAAACCCACCCTCTTCGACAAGGAGGATCAGAGTCGCTCGCCGATTACAGGTTCTATCCATTGCACTCCTCCATGCAAGGTAGCCACCACACATGACAACCAACCTGTGTCACCTCCGCCTGAATCGTCCAGACCTACCACCAATAAGGTTGTGCAAATGGATCGGTTTAATTGATTTTGTACCGAATCGTTAAATTTTGGACTATTTGGTTAGGTTTTTCGGTTTAAAAATTTTGGTTCGGTTGAAAATTTTAGCTAATTAGATTTTTGTTCTTTGATTCGGTTTTGATTTTTCTAAATCAGATAAACCCAACAAATCGAATAATTCAAAATTTATCAAATAATTTTATTTTACTTGATATAAATAAGGATTATATTAAAAATAATCCGAATATTTATTTTCTATAGGTTTTTTTTAGTTATTTATTTTATTTTAAAATTATTTATTTCTTCTATTAATTTTTATAACTTTTGATATTTTTATTCCTCTTTAAATAATATAATTTCGGTTTAACCGAATAATTCAAATAAAAGTTTAATTTATTCAGTTGATATTTTTAAAAAATTGGTTCAGTTCATAATTTGACAAACCCAATTTTTTTTTTTTGAATACATATAATTATTTCAATTTAAACTAATTTAAACTGAAGCTACCGTTTGCACACCGCTAACCACGAGGGCCTTAAGCCCACTCGATGGAGTTGCTCACTCCGTCTTAGACAAAAGTCGAATAGAAGTTTGCCTTTACTGGTACGATTTTGAATCAGTTTCTGGCCCGCGTGTCGAATTTGCTGGTTATTCTTGATTTGTCGGCCAAGGGCTGAGCCTTATGAGAACTTAATTCTGGTACTGGCATAAATCTGATATTTGTGTTATGAGAACTTAATTTCAATTGAGAAAACCCTTTCAGTCTTAATATTAAATCCGAAATTCAGTGAATATTTATAATGCAAATGGACAAAATCTATCAAAGACATTACGTAATTGTTTTGTGTGCTTAAATATTAATGTATCGTTATGATTTGAGAAAGAATGATTTAACAAACAAAAAAAAATTCAGAAACATACAAATGTATTTCGATTGTAACTCTAAACTTTTGATATTCCTTAATATTGAGAATAATATAATTGTATTTATAATCATAATATAATTTTAAAATAATAATTATTATAATATAATAATAATAAAAAAATAATATAAAAATACTAACAGTGATGTTAATATAATAATAATAATAATTATAATAATATAATAATTATAATAATATAATAATTATAATAATAATATAATAATAATAATATAATAATATAATATTAAAATCATAATTATTATAATATAAAAATAATAAATAATAATAAAATTAATCATATAATAATAATACTAACAGTTATGTTAATATAATAATAACAATAATAATAATAGTAAATAATCATCATAATATTAATATAATAATAATATAATCATATTTATAATCATAATATAATAATATAATATTAAAATCATAATTATTATAATATAATAATAAGAAATAATGAGAAAATTAATCATATAACAAATATAATACTAATAGTGATGTTAATATAGTAATAATAATAATAATAATAATAATAATAATAAATAATCATCATAATATTAAATCATAATCATAATATAATAATATCATACAACATAATCAACAATAATCGCTATTCCGACGATAGCTAATTCGGTATAACACCTATAACTTGGTATATCGAATTAGCACTCTTCTACTTAGTCTAAAGTTAATTTGGCAAATTAATTCATCGAAATAACTATTCTATTCATATTTTTCGCTATTCCACCAAGTGCCAAATAAACCCACTTGTTTGTCGAGGATACCATCAAAAAAGGTCATTTACCATCAGAAAATAGTTTAAAGTGTGGTCCAAAGATTTCTTGGTACTAATAAAAAAAAAATCAAAAGGTACATGAGTATAATTTTATATCTTGAATTTGCGGATATTGAATGCAAAATTAGTTTTGATTTTTTTAATGAAACTCTGCAGTCCTTTTTCATTATAAATGAATACTCAGTTACATAATTATGAACCTTTTTTTACTTGTTATTATGAAACCTGGTTTCGCAGAAATGACAAACATTATCGACGAATCAAAACATAGTTCTAGCAGAATTATTTTAGAAATTAATCTATTTTAGTGTCTAAACCTCACAATTTTGTCAGAAGGAAAAAAGAAAGGGGCAATTTTATAAATTACCCTTCTTCCTTAAATTTTAAAACACATTACCCCTCCTTCAAAAAATTTCAACAAAATAACTCTGTGGGACCCTTTTTCCCCTTACTCTCCTTCATCTCATCTTACTTTCTCTAATCAATTAATTATGAAATAAACTATGTTTATAATCTAATAATTTAACTAATTGAATTATCTTGAAATAAAACTGAATTATGAACATTTAATTTGATGTTTAATTAGTCAAACATCATTAAATATGAACCATAACAATTTTTGTTTTATTTGATGAATGATGCAACGTGCGTTAAATTTCATCAATTTTCATGTATATGATGTACAAAGTAGATTGCATCGGATTTTTTGTACTTTTATCACAGGGGATGTTAAGAATACCAAACTAATCTGTTATATATCAATAGTTCAATCCAAATAATGCCAAAGTATTGTATAATTTTAGACGAACTTTGTAACAATAAAAAAGGAAAGAAAAAAAAATAAGGGATTAAATTATCATCTGATGGGGATCTTAAAAATGAAAAAAATAATAACAATCGATCTGATGGGATCTTAAAAATGAAAAAAAAAAATAACAATCGATCGGATGGGATCTTACAAATGGACTTAGATTTTGAAAACGACGAGCTTCCACCAAGAGTACTTTGGTATAATTCAATGATAAATTAATTGCTAACATAATAATAATATAATTTAATAATAAATTAATTGCTAACAGAATAGTAATAATATAATTCATTGATAAATGAATTGCTAACAGAATAATAATAATATAATTCAATGATAAATTAATTGCTAACAAGATAATGATATGTAGAACTAAAATATATTCAAGAACCTAGTCGAAGTTTTAATTTGAAAATTGTACAAGCATGTATGATTATGGAAAGACTTTCGTTTCAAAAGAAAATAAAAATGTTTTGGACTTAATTTTTTTTATAAAATCATTTAGCTAATTTTAACTACACGTTAACTCATATTATTATTATAGACCACCTGATATATTCAATTTTCGGATGAAAGAGGAGGGAGGGGAAAAAGATAAAAAAAACGGGTAATACATAAAGTAATAGAGGGTGAAAGGAGAGGGATGGGAAAAGAGTCCCATAAGGGTATTTTGTTGAAATTTTTTAAAAGAGGGGTAATGTATTTTAAAATTTCAGAAAGAAGGGCAATTTATAAAATTGCTCCTGTAGAAACCGGACACGTTGGAGGATTTGCAGAAGATGCTGGAGGAAATAGTAAGTGGTTGCAACGGCGGTAGCAACTCGTGTCGTGCGCCGTCTGATGGAGACAAGAGGAAACGTGTCACACCATATGCTGACATGCGTCGGTGATTTGTCTTTACTGCCTGTGATTGACCGTGTTGTTGTAACTGAGGTAGGATCTAAGATTCTAGGATGGTAACAGGCATTGGAAATTCGGGAAAGCTGGAAAAATGAAAGTTTAACGAATCTGTCGATTTTAATGGGGGCCATGATTGTGTGATGTCGCTCTCTTTGGAACTGTTGAATTTGTAGTTTAAATGCTGTTCATTTATTTTAGGGTCCTTGTTTTTCATTTCTTTTTTAAAAAAAATGGAAGAGAGGATGTATCCATTGCTTCCCAATTATTGATTCGATTTGATTCTCCTAGCAAATGTTATGTTGGAGAATCCAAAGTTTATAGTCTCGATACTCAATTAGGTTCTTTTACTTTGGAGCTTTGATATTTCACCAT
Source organism: Schoenoplectus tabernaemontani (assembly GCA_037127355.1). Classification (NCBI taxonomy): domain Eukaryota; kingdom Viridiplantae; phylum Streptophyta; class Magnoliopsida; order Poales; family Cyperaceae; genus Schoenoplectus; species Schoenoplectus tabernaemontani. The sequence continues at coordinate 2,200,866 of CM073754.1, forward strand.
GACAATTTATGAATCGGTAAATTGTGTGATGTCAGCAAAATATTGCGTTAAATTGATCAGAACGACAGGGACCAAGTGAAATAAATAAAGAAAAAAAATAATGAGTTAGAAAATATGCGAAGAGGACGAGAAGACCTATATGAATCTAGCTCGGATACGGTCTATATTAAGGCGCAGTCCTGTCGGACACTGACACGAGTGTGACACCCAAGACGAGTCAGCTGTAAACACACCATGGACGCGTCGCAACGAATCACATGAAGCGCATAATGAGACAAGTTATCTGTAGGCGACTGTTTTCGAACTCGAGCAACTGAGCTACCCATATCCGTCTCTGCCTCTTAACTTAATTGTCCATAAATGTTACAACCTTCTATACAAAAAATTATATCAATGTTATGTATTTTTTTTTAAACTCTAAAAAATTTCAAATACAATTTATCAGTAAAACTAAATAAGAGATTAGTAATCACAATAACTTTATAGAATTTATCTTCTTTAATTATAATATATTTATTATTAGAATGAAAATGTTTTTACATTCAGTGGTAGAGCTTTGTGTCAAGAAAATGGACTGTGGTCCTTACAATCCAAAAGTTAGATAGAAAATATAATAAGACAAATAATTTATAATGATTGGCCTTCCTAAAATTCAAAACATGAATGTCAAACTCCGCTGTTGTCCACATCATATTATGGACAATTAATGTTATGTCTTTATTTTTCTAAAAAAAAATACCATATTATGCAGCGTTATATATAGTATTTGACAGTCTATAACCGTGTCCTTTTTGTTAATTTTTTTTTTATGATAGCGTATCCGGTGCGACATACCCTATATCCATCGATTCGCGGAAGTTTTATAAATTATTTAGGATCCATTTGACACTTTATGAAATAATAAAAAATAAAAATATAATTACTATTTTGATAATTAATTTGTCAAAAGATTTTTAAACTAAATAAAATAGTATGAAAGAATACTAATCCGATTATATTATGATTATGATTTATTATTATTATATTATCAATATATTATTATTATTATTATTATTATTATGGTCATAATTATGATTATGATTATTATTCTATTATTATTTAATTATATTGTATTATATTATTATATTATGATTATATTTATAATTATATTATTATATGATTATGATTATTATTTATTATGATTATGATTATGATTGTATTATATTATTCTATATATTATGATTATTATGACTATTATTATTATTATTATTATTATTATTATTATTATTATTATATCATGATTATATTATTATTTTATATTATTATTATAATCAAAATTATCTATATTTTAACTATTATGATTATCAACTATCAAACGATATTTTCGCTCTTCCGAATAATCAAGAATATCACTCTTCTACCATTTCTTCCAAAATAATACTATTCTATCACTTTTTCAAAACTATTCGTTGATTTGCTAAATGAACCCTTAGTTTTGCGGTTCGTGTCTAGTGGTGCTTTCTAATACGAATAGACAAACAACTTGAGCATTCTACCTGTGTGAATAGGCACATGGTTGATTGTTGTAGCCCATAGATCGTTGGATTCTTCTTTAATGGTGTCGATGAATCGGATCATACCGAGATCGAGTTAGTATTATCTTATTAATTTGTTTTATTTAAGGTTTAGTACAATTTGATATGAGGACTTGAACCTATGATCTCTTAAAGATCATTATAGTTAGCTATCATTTAAACTAGTATGTCATTTGCCACTCTTTTTTAATTGAATAAATACTTAATGAATGTCATTTATTAACTTATTTCATTTCAATTACTTAATTTGCACTAATATATGATTGATTAAACATAATAATTATTAGTATGTAAATATACCCTAACTAGTGCCATTGTGTCAAATTTCAGAACAAATATAACAAAACACAATTAAATGAATTAGCATGACGCGGTTCGAGATATGTATTTTTTTAACAAGAAGATTCTAATCTCGTATATGATAAATTATGATCTATCAAACTATATACCACTTAAATGTATCTTATGGATGCGATTAAAAGGTAATAATCAAGAAAGTCAACAAATACATCGGGGTTTGAAATACAATGGCAGATGGACTGGACAATCAAATGCCCGAATCATGTGGGCCAAGTAAAAAACTGAACTAATCTCCGTACATGAATCAGGCATGAATCGAGCCTTTCTTTATTTTTAGCCCAGTTTGAGTTTATTGTACATTTTATATTTGTACCTAACAGGGGTTACTGGTTAGGCGAGGAACTACTCTGCAACAGAAAAATTGTCCATGGAAACAACGCGCCCCTAAATTAAATTATGTGAATCTGTAATCCTTTGCTGGTTCAGTTTAAGTCATCAAGCATTCAACTAAAATTGGGATGTTCTCGTTCAACAAAATCAACGTCGAAATTTATCAAACTAATTAATTATATATGTTTCTGAAATTTTCTTAATATTTACTTTCCCCTCCAAATTAATCCTTGATTTATGTCACCCTTACAAAATATTAACAATGTTAAAAATAAATAAATGGAACCATTGAGCGCTTTATTTGAAAGAAATTTCTTTTTCTAGCTGGAAAATTTTTTTGGAGGTACTCAACAAAATATACAACTGAGTTCATATCATCCACTCTTTATATAAAAGAAAAGAAAAAAAATGATCATCATAAGAAAAGCAAAGGGATTTCAACATTATGACCGCATCATAACAAGCAACTCAATAGAAATAGATCTTTGTCCAACTTCCGAAAGCCACCGGCTTATTAGTGGATCCTGCCGGATTCACTTTGGGGGAGCAAACCTGGGATAAATGGTACACCTGTCTTAGGGAGCCATTGGCTGCCCTGGATATAGTGCTCGACTGAGAACTGCTGGGCATCACTGAATGTGATTGTTTGAACACCCTTCCACTTGGCACGCTTGCTTGTGTCGGATCCTGGCCCACGATTGTCGATCTCGGTGTAGAAGCAAGTATTGAGCCCGAAGTTGCCATTCCAAGGGAGCCAGCCCTGTGGGTTGATCAGGTCATCGATCTGAGACTGGACGTAGATGGTGCGAGAATACTCCCTCCATGGGCGACCAAGGTATGTCTGGATCTTGTTGCGCACCGGGAAGAGTGTTGGGTCGGCTGAGACAGTGCAGTTGTGGATCACAGTGCCACCGGCAGAGCGTGGCTCATTGCGGCCCTGTGCTGTCACAATGTTCTGCTGGTTGTCCATTGGCTTGCGCACAAGGAGGAGGCAGTTCTGGAAGATGACCTGGGCATTGCCAAATATGAAGTCGATGGTACCAGAGACAGTACATTCACGGTAGAACTGACGATTGGCATGAGTGTACAGGGTGTCTTGGTAACCATTGAAATGGCAATTGTAGAACAATGATTGATCAGATTGCACGCGGAGTGCCACGGCCTGGTGGTTCTCTGCGCCAGCAGTGTTCTCAATTGCAAGATCACGGGCAAAGAATCCATTTCCAATTGCCTCTGTTGTAAGTTCAAAGAAATGCAATGAAAATTAATTAATAGGCTGCAAAAATATGAAGCTATTTCTACCGAGCAAATACCCTCATGACAATGCCAAAGATATTTTTCATCTCATATTCTTTTCTTTTCGTTCCATGAAGGCAAATCCAAAGAACGTGTTACACTTGCACACACAGATGGAGATGAACTTTTTGTCTTACCGAAGGTAGCGGTATCCTTGGTTGTGAGGTTCATCTTGAAGTTCTTGTTGCCAGAGATAATGGTCTTGGTGGGCCCATCACCATACATGACAACATTGGTGGTCGACCTGTTAACGCTGATGTACTCCTTGTAAAGACCCTCCTTGATGTAGATAACAAAGTTTTGCTCACTTTTTTGCGGCACCTGGTCAAGCGCCTCCTTGATGGTCTTGCAGTCACCGGAGCCATCATTGGCCACAGTCAAGTTTGGCTTGAGCTTTTCTGGAGGAGCCGCAAGCAGGCTACGCTTGCCACTTGGCACCCAGCTTGGGATGTCACCGGAGCTGCCATCCTCTTCCTCGAGCAGGCGTCTCTTGTTGCTAGTGAGGAAGTCCATGTCTTGTAATTTTTTGGAGAGCTCGTCAACTACAGCAAGGATGTTGGTTGTGAGTTCGCTGGTGCTTTTGAGGGTCTCTTGCATCTTCTGTGAGGCATCGCCTGTGGTGTTCTCGAACCCACCCACGCAGGTATCCTTATAGTAATAGCATAATTACAAGAACAATTATATATGCATGACTAAAACATTTAGTATATATGATGTTATAGAACTTTTTGATTTTCATTTTGTTTATGTTTAATTAAATAAATTTATATACTTGATAAGTCAGGGCAGCAGAGAGCCAGGTCCTGAGGTCCTCAGTGGCCTTGTTGAAATTGGTCATCTCGAACCCACCGAGTTTTTCAAAGGATGTCTTTAAATCCTCGATTGCATACTGCAACAACTCCTTGCAATTCTCCAAGGCACCAGATGTGCGTGGGTCATTAGCAAGTGTATTCAGGGTTTCTGACTTGTTCATTGCCAAAGCTATGCGGTCGGATGTAACCTTAAATATGGCCTGAGCCAATTCAGTAGGGCTCGACACATTAACTGCAGCGTCTTGAAGTGCACTTTCACATGTCTGTTTGTAGTCGGTTGGCTGACAGAACTCTTTGATTGCCTTGACGGATGTGGAGAGCTGGCCTGAGTCCCCGGAGTTGGAGCTCTTCTTGCCGCTCTGTGATGAGATAACAGCGACCGCAGCAACAACCGCCACGAGGAGGACCACAGAGCCCCCGATAATGACACCCTTTTTATTACCCATTTTATGTTTTCTTCTAAATTTTTTTTTGGGCAAGAAGCTAGAACGGATTGATTGGTGATGTCTTTTGATAAATTAGATATATATAAGTTTTGGAAAGAGGGAATTGCAGCATGTCTGTTAGAGAGGAGCAGCGAAAGGCGAGGGAAAGCCTCAAGAAAAATAGAAAAATAGAAAAAAAATGAGCTTCTTTCAAAGAAATCGTTATATTTGCTAATTTGGGTAAAATAGACACCGTTGTAAACCATTGATCATGCTGGATTCCCTGGATAATTAACTGCACAAGTGCCAGTACTGCTCAAAAGGGATGCTAACCAGGAGGTTGAACAGAACACAGCATAAATGTGCTAGTAGGTAATACCTTTGATTATAGTTGAGATGTCCTGCTCCGTAGAGGTGCTGCTCCTCATAGTTGAGATATGAAGTTCCTTATTTGAGAAATAAAACTCGCCATGCGAAAGAATGAAATAATTGATGCATATATCAATTATTATATTGCTTGCTTAAGTTTAACAATTCAATTATATGACGTTTGTAGTTTCTAGGTAATCAATTATAGCAGAATAATAGTAAAATAACATCGAAGCAGTTGTAAATTTGTTAATTGTTACATTCTATCGTACGCTGAGATGTAATTTTACGGATGCGCAATTCTTGACTATATTATATATCTCAATGTATTGTCAGCTATAATTTGATCCCCAAAATAGGTCGCTCTTTTATCCCGAAAGAAAAAAACATTTTCCCTTTTGTACATCATACCAAGGTAAATACATCATTTATGATATTCACTGGGACAAGGCTAGCTGAGATAGTAATGTACTGACAAAAATGAAATTTGTTTGTAGTTTTGTGCTATTTATAATACGAAGCATACCGATTACTGCTCTTTTTGGGCCTGTCAGTATGACCACGCAATTAAAATCCATATGAGCAAAAAATATATATTCTAATGATCATATGAGATCTATGTAGCGTGCAATTTATGTAGCATATATCTTGATACATCCTCATATTAGTCTTAGAATATCAATCATATATGTAACTAGGCCCAGATCGAATATCAAATCGGCCCAAGATTCTGATCAACAGAAAAAGATTGTTAATTGTGCTTGTCCAATATTGTCAGCGACTCAATTGTCACACATCTTCAACAACATTCTCATACAAAATATATGATCAGTTTTTTTAATATACTAGTATGGAACAGTCCGTTTGCGAACTCTTTTAATTTAAAAATATTTATATATAATATTAATTTTATTTAGATATAATTTTTATCTAAGTTAATTACAAAAACTCTTAAATTTATAAATAAAATTAATTTATTATTTAATAAAAGATGATATATAAAATATAATATTTTTTCTTTTCTTAGTAAAATTGTACAATAAAAATGTGTAGATTTTTTTACAATATAATTTAATAATAGTTGATGTTTAATTAATTTGATATATATTTTTTTAAATCATATGTAAAAATAACAAACATAATAAAGAAGAAAAATGAGTTCTACTGAAATTTAAACTATCACTTTTGTAAAATCAATCAAACTCAACCGTAAATTAAAATGTATGTATTTCGATCATTATACATTATCGATAATATTATTGAACAATTTAGTTCACACACTTTTTATAATATAGTTCTATATATAGACGACAGATCACATAATAATAATCTATAAACTATACTTGCTAACTTAAATAAATGTACTCCGCACTTGATAGTTCAAATTTACGTAATCAAACTATACAACTTATAACCAATGATGCGATTTGTATGCCACATCAGTTTCTATTATGCATGATTTTAGGCGAAATATAACGGGAGCTGAGTCATTTGATTGGAATAATGTGAAAGTTACGTTTTGTGAAGGGATAAATAATATTTGAATGACACACTGCAAAAATTTATTGAATCCGACAATTTTGAATTGGAAATACACACATGACTAATTAAAAATGAACCCGACCAACTACCACTTCTCAAAAAATGGATGGACAACTAATTATTTTGACAAGATTAACGATCAACTTCATATAAAATCATAAAAAACTATTTGAAAAATATAAATATATTCTTAAACTTATGAACTAATTTGTGTTTCAAGTTTCATTTGAATGTCATTGATATTTCATTAAAAGTATTAAATTATATAACAATTATCACAGATTAAATTCAATGTTCTTTGATAAAATAATATTCAATTACATAAAATTTGAAATACAATCAATCCATATTTTTAAAAATATATTTGTAAATTTTTTTCTCTTTTTAAGATTTTATATGATTATATATATGAATTTGGTTCTCAAGATTGTCAAAATAATTAATGTCAAGAGATACTATGTGCATTAAATTAAAGTTAACTTGATCTGATAGGATATCTATACTATTATATAAAGCATCTAAGAATTGGAGGGTCCATTTTTTGTCATGGTAAATTTTTATTATATCCATTTTATCCCTCAATTAGACGGATAATATTTATCGTTGGTTGATCGAACGTATGTGATCGCGTCCATTGATCCCTTCTTTCTCTCCATTTCTTTCCCTTATATACTATTATTTCCATAATTTTTGTTTTTTTATTTAGCAACCTTGTGCATATTTGGTAAGAAATTAATGGTGATAATATTTGTTAGAATAATTTACTTTTCTTGCCATAAAAATCATGAATCATTAACTCATATTGTACAAAAATCTCATCCAAGATTAAATATAGTCTTTATTATATGTTTTCTCTATAATTTGGTGAATTTATAATTTAATATTAGATAAATGTGAATTTTTTTATCTTATAATATTTTAATGTTTAAATAAAAAATTCTGCTGCAACGCTCGGGTATATAACTAGTTTATTATAAAATAACTAAATTGTTACCATTAATTAACTTAAATAAGAGCGCTTTCAGTCGAAAACTGATGCTGGGTCACATGCAGCGCTGGCTACGCTGCTCTAGGATGAATGTTTTATGCAGCCAAGCAGAGTGTTACAATTAACTCTGAATCTCAGAGATGGGGTTGGTGTGTGTAGTTGATCAGCCTGCCAATATTGACCACAAACTAACATATTAGGGATGTCAATTATTAATTTTATCTGATCTGATCTATAAAATTCCATATAATTTGAGTGATAAATGAATAAAACGTTTTTTTGATATGACGATTAAATATTTTTGATCCTAATCGGTTACTATATAACGACTAGGAGTGTCAATTATTGATCCGACCCAACCCGGTCAACCCGAATTATATATGAATTTAATATTTTTGAAAAATTATATTTTTTAAAATAATTTTATGATTTAGTACTAATTAGAGCTTAAATATACACCAATTATACAGTAATTAAGATTAGCTATAAATTAATTAATATTTAGTTACTTAAAATTATAAAAAATAATTAATAATTAATTAATTATTTTATACGAATCGAGTCGGGTATATGTTAAGATTTTTTGAACTGAATTTAGATGGATCGAATTCAGAACAAATAAAAAAATAATAAAATAATATAATCCAACCCAATCAATCCCATTGATACCGCTATAACAAGCCCTCATATTGGGAATTTGGGTCTTGTCGTCTCCTCTTTGATACTTTACGGTGGAATAATTAGTCGAATTCATTTGCACCGTTGGATTTAGACAACGGTTAAGTACAAATATATATAATTGTAATTTATATTTATGGGGCAATACTTCACGGACAGTGAAGTACTAAAATGATGTGAATTCTTTGATGTCTTGGACTTTTGAGGTGTTCCGATAATTTATTCCTCAAGAACAAGAATAGTTCCGTACAATTATTTATACATACATACGAGTGAAATTATATTCACAATAAATTAATTCGGTAAACAGGACTTTAAAATTTTTATTACTTGATCGTTTTAAGTTTGCAGTTATTGTCGTATATATATATATATATATATAGATAGATAGATAGATAGCTTATGGCGGTTTATAAAATAAAAAATCGTTATTGTTTCGGGGTGAGATTTCATATCCCGAGGTTTTAAATGGTCAATCTAAGTTGCTCAATAATTTCTTAATGTCAAAATCTTGTAGAATATAAAATTTCATAATTTTTTGAGATTTTTAACTATTTTTAAATTATTTTTAAAAACAGCCCTGTTTAACATAAGAAAATAGCCTATTTCAGGGCTGTTTTTAAAAATAATTTAAAAAATAGTTAAAAATCTCAAAAAATCATGAAATTTAATATTCTATAATATTTTGACATGAAGAAATTATTGAGTAACTTAGATTGATCATTTAAAACTCCGGAATATGAAATCTCACCTCGAAGTAATAATAATTTTTTACTTTGCAAAGCACCATAAGATATATATATATATATATATATATATATATATATATATATATATATATATATATATATATATAACTGAAAACTTAATATAAGAGAAGGGATCAAGTTACATTAATTTTTGATGACATTACTTATAATGGACATTTTCAAAGTCCAAACAATCGATACAAACCGTTTAATATGATGGATATAATAAAATTTGCTTGCATATTAAATTAAACATTTTTTGAATTTTTTACTATTTATTAATACAGTATAAAATTTGCTGCTTTGAGACCACTAATTTTGTACCCATATTAATAAATGGTAAAGAATTAAAAAAAATATCCAATTTGATTTGTGTTATCTTAATATATTCATCATGTTTAACGGTTTTGATGGAATGTTTGGACTTTGAAATTTTAAAAATGTCCGTTGTAATTTTGGTGTCACCAAAAGTTGATGTAACTTGATCCCTCCCCTCTCTCTATATATAGAGTTAGGCTACGGTGCTATATGTAGCACAAATGATCTATATACTCCGGATCATTCATCTGTGTTTGAAGTTTAAATGGTTGATTCGACCGATCAAATTATTTTTTATATGAAAATATAGTTAAGGATTAAATTTGATATATTTTTAGAAATTTTACTATTTTTTTTAAAATAGCTAGAAAATCACTCATTTTGAATGTCTCATAATAATTAAAACAAGTGATTTTCTAACTATCTTAGAAAATAGTAAAAAATCCTATAAAATATCAAATTTGGTCTACAACTAGATTTTCATATGAAAATTATTTTGACTGATGAGATCGATCATTTGAACTTTAAAAAGGAAAAAACAATCCGTAGCACACAAACCATCCATGTCTCATATATATATATATAAAGAGAGAGAGAGAGAGGTTTTTGCGTCCATAACTCAAATTTAAAAGTGAAAATAGCCAATCCAAATCGTTGAACATGATCTTCATATTGAAATATATTTGAAATCAAATTTTTATATATTTTTGAAACTTTTATTAATTTTTAGATGGGTACAAAGTTTGTTGATCTAATAATTTTTGCACCATCAAATACTAGTGATTTTTCGCCCACCATCCAAAAATAGCAAAATTTTAAAAAATATATAAAAATTTGATCTCCAAAGATATTTCAATATAAAAACCGTGTTCAACGATTTAAATCATCCATTTAAACTTTTAAATTTGAGATATAAACACAACACATGAAGATCTTGTACTCCATGAAGCACCATAACCCTATCTCTATATATATAATTGTCAATATATTTTCTCTATTTGAGTCTGCCTGTCTTTTCCTTTTTACATATGCAAACAATTCTCTTTTTCTTATTCTTTTTCAAAGAGGATAAACCACTTAACAATAGTTATTTTCAAATGGAATTTATCATTGATATTTGAGATCTTTGATTTTATGCTTTCCGATTATTTCTAAACCCCAATTTATTTGGATTAGATAATTAAAAATAAAAATATGTTATAAGACAAATTATTAACCTAATCAAATTTCTAATGTATTTAGTGACGCATCAGTTCCTTTCATCATCGGATAAATGATATATCAAGTCAGTAAATGTATTTGAATCATAGTCATAACTTGAAAATGGTTTCTACAAAAATCGGACAACTGAACAGCCAATCGGAAAAATAACCTATATGTTTCTCTATTTTTTCTCTCATAATTCCAATGAAAATGGTGTCTACCAATACCAAACAACTAAAACCCATTTCCGTACCCAAAAAAATAGCCTACCGAACATGGCCTAAGGAAGGCCATCCTACCTGGTCGGTATTTCACTATTTTCACACCTAGCGTTTTATTACATTATTTTCTTCTGTCTTGTTCTTTTGAAGGAAATGAACTGTGATTGCGGAAATTATTTCATTATGTGCTCCAAAAAGATATAAAAGGGGCTCAACAAACCGACGGAGCCCACCAAATCATGAAGACCAAGAAATAATGTAAGAGAATAAATCTTACCTGAGAAGCATATGATAATCATTACGTCAGGTCGTGCAAAAGCTCACTTCCAGGTCATACCCAAATCATGTCCAATTTTCCAAACTGCTCTCTGATCCTTATTCAATTTAACATCAACACCATCAATTGAACCTTACTGTGAATTAACCTATACAAAATATATAGAGAGATAAATTTCAACAAGTCATATATGCAGACACTCAATTATTCGATATGGGTGCATACCAGTACTGACTGGTACAACATATCATATGACAGAATCTACCGGAACAGCTACAAATGGTGAAAAATCATCGTAATATGAATAAAATTGGACCCTCAATTTCCTTTAAATTGTAATGAATTAACAAATGTTAAATATTTGAAGAGAACAAATTATTAAACCCAACTTTATGACACTTTGACACTTACTGGTGTTTTGTGGCTCCTGAGGTTTAGGTTGGCCCTACGAAAATGAAAAATAATATATACCAACATTTACTGGGCCAGAATTATAGAAGTGTGTAATTTTTCTTACAACCTGATCTAATAAACAGAGTTTTTATAAAAAAGAAATGAGGCCCAACAACAAAACATTGAAAACAACAAAGATACCTTTGAGCCCGATCTTCTTCTTATAATCAACAGCCTCTTGAAGAAAAAAGTCTAGGAATAAATAAATTGTTAAAAGTTACTCTGATAACTATTATCAACATAGAAAACTACAAATAATATATGAGAAATTGCGCATTACCAAATGATCAAGCTTCCTCTTCGTATCTGCATTCAAAAAAGTCTGATATCCTTCTCGGCCACCCCAGAAAACATAATTTTCTCCTCCTAGATAATGTGTAACCTTTAACAGAAGAAAACTAATGTTTATAAAATATCAGAAATTTGAAAAGGCAAAGGAAAAATAACAAAATTAGACATTCAGATTTTAATGACAGAAAAGACTGGTGCCATGGCTTTCTTAACCTGAACAGCAGCATAAGCATACACTCCCAACTCCGAGCTAAACATGCAAATAGTCAAATTAATAATATCTAAGATAAATTTATACCCTCTCCAAATTTTAAAAACAAACAAATAGATGTATCACCTGGTTCCAGCACCATGCATATACCGAGGATGCATAAACAACTGAGTTGTTCCCCATAGTGGTCTTATATCAGTAGTACCTTCCTGTCAATTTTTAAAAGAAAATGTTTAGCAATGCAAATTGATAAATGAAGCAAAATTCACACCGACGGTAGAAAAAATGAATAAAAATTGCCTATGGAGTTCCTGAAACAACGTTTTCCTCTTTCGTGAAGGGTGAAATTAAAAAATTTAAGCATGAACCTTAACCTTTAGCATGTGGGCATCCTGTTGACAAGTGAAATTGCAAGTATCGGTCTTATAAAATAAATCTACAAAAAAGAAACCAAAAAAGTTGGTAGCCTTTTTTAATATATAAGTTTTCATTTTCCAATAAAATTAAAACAATCATTCTCTTTTTTCAAAATGAATACCTTTGATAACAAACGGAGAAAATCAGTGATGATCTAAAAATAAAAACAGAACATCAGTGTATACTTCCGACATTCCAATTTACCACAGTAATGTATATAAAATTACTTTGTAGCTTAATTACATTAGTCTTGAAGAGGTTCAGGTTTTGTACAACCTTCCAGCGGCCAATAAATTTTATAGAACAAATAGTTCATAAAATTTTGCTAGGAAGAATTTCACCTCCTGCTCCTGCAGATAATTTACGATGAAAAACAAAAAGAAAAAAACTTCAGTAATTCGACAAAGATAAACTAAAGATTTGTGCCAGTATAAACATGCCACCAGTAGGTACTTGCTTGTACTGCATTTGTTTATGTTTATTCTTTAAAACAATTAGCACTCAGTTTGAGCATTAAAACTGATAAAGACCAAACTAAGACTAATGACTACTACCAAGCCCAGTAGCTATTTGGCATTGAAAACAACTTTTACTCATATTTCGTTTCTTATAACATGATCAGAATGTAATTACCATTGCAGATTTCAAAAAGTTGCCCTGAGAAACTCTAGATCTGCTTAAACAATCCATGACAGATCATGACACAATAAAGAAAAGATTCAGTTTCGGATTCAGTTTTGGATATACAATTTCTATACAATTTCATATAAGTAAAGAAAAGATTGTCGTCAATTGCCATCAACGTCCAACAACAAATAAATATTGCCAAGCGTAATTTTATCCAAATTTTTCAGTGTTTTAGTAAACTTTACCATTTTAAATTGTCAAAGCATCACCCACATGTCACTGGCACTTGGCAAAGCATTTAATAGTTAACTTCTTGCATGAGGAAAGAGAAATTTGAGTGCCTTTGCCAATTTAGCGGGGAGAGAGGTCTAGTTAATCACAAAGGAAAAAGTATAAAAATGATTAATTTTTATTTAACATGTATCATTAATATAAAAAATAGGTAATCAACTGTTACTTAAGAGAAATTTACTTCCCAGACACTTCATACTCTGAACACCTACAAATATATGCTTAATTTTAGGTCATGCTCATTTAATAGGTGTGCAAAAAAGAAAGTATATAGATAAGAATAATATACAAACTAAGAGGTTAATTAGCTTCTTTTTCTTATTCTCCATTTGGTGACTTGTGTAATACAGCATTTTAACTATTTTTAGTGAATACCTAGCCATTAAGTCCAACTAAAAAGTTGGATTTGGTATGATTTTGGTCTAGTACATCATGTGCAACGCTATATGAGCAGAAAATTAATATTAATTTACTCAAGCTCTCTGGAGGTTTGATTGGACAGTTGACAATTTGTCTGAGGCTCAGTGAAGGCTTCAAATGTAAAAATAGCACAAATGGAAGCAACGTGGTGCACACGACATAATTCAAGGATAATTAGGTCAAGAATAAAGTGCCTTATAAGTTTGAAAACACAAAATGGGAGGATATAATGTGATGCTTTAACTTAATTAACTGGGACTTATAAGTAGAAAATTTCTAAAACTATTTGTCTAGTAAAATTTATCATTTAATTTTATCCGAAAACATTGTTGATTTCCAAAAGTGTTTCTTAAAGTGCTCATCGGTCCTGGTCGATCTGGAATGTGAAAAGAAGCATAGTTTTCTCTTTTTAGAGCGTTCATTTCACACATAGTTTATCAAAAAAACATTACAATAAGTTTTATCACTAGCCTGGTACATAAACAGCATACGCAGCTAATACAAAATAACATACCACACGTATAATACTGGTACACTCTCAAATAAAACAAAACCAACTTCACGCATGCGTTTTTATTCTCAAGCAGTTTACACTCTGAACTGCCAAACTCAGAATCCCAATAAACTTAATGAAGCAAGAGTACTATATATGTATTAGTTGTAGGCATCAGGGTTGGCAACAAGATAAGCCTCGGCAGTCTTGAGGATTCCAATAAATGATGCCTTGACCTTCTCGGCCTCCTCCTCGGCGTTGGCTCCAGGCACAGGCTTGTAAGAACCAACCACCTTCACCACACAGCCTCCATCCTTAGGCTTGAATATGGTGTGGGAGGAAGCAGATTGGACATGGGTCCCGATCCCACCACCCTCGATCAGTGAGCTCTTGACCTCAAACTTCTCGACATCAATGAAATCTAGGCGCTCCTTTATATAGCTGAAAGGCATGCCTGTAATTTCAGAAGTTAATTAAGACATGAACTTGTTGATTAACTGAAATAGTTACCACATAATAGATATAGAAGTACAAGATGTTCTTGGAAGTTACCTGGGGCAAAGTTGAATTGCCTGATGCTGCCAACGCCACCCTCGCCTTCTACTGGAGTGGCGCTAACAACTTTGTCGGATGACAGCTTGGGGGCCAGGTTGTGCCAGTCCATGATGGCTGCCTTAAAAAGGCGTGGAGCCAGGACAGAGGATTCGACTTCACATGACCAGCTGGAACTCATGGTTGCTTGTTATGAGTTGAAAGGAAGTGAGGTTACTTGCAACTCTTGATCGATGCTGGTTGTGTTAGTTGCAGTGGGATGAAGGCCTAGTGAGAGCAGCTGAGTGTTTATATAGATGACTAACAAGGTGGGTTGGTGAGTGTCGAGCCTATCTATTCTGACTATAAACAATTGATTTCCTATTAATGAACTATAAAAATATCTTCTCATACATGTCATAATGTAACTTCACCATTGTTTTTTTCCCCCAAAGAATTAGTTTGTGTATCGTATTCTAAATATGACGACCGTCAGTATTTCGAAGAAAATTTGTCTCGTAGTTGCTAATTAACAGTACATTCTGCTCTATTAGTCAATTTGTTTTGATTACTCAAAAATGCAAATTAAAAAAAGAAATACATCATATACGCAATAATATAACGACATGTACATGAGAAAAAAAAAAGGAAAAAAAGAATTTTGATTCTGACTGTTCAGTTTAAAAGGGACACATCAGATTAAATGAGATAAAGTATTCAAAAATTAGTCCTAAATTGAGAACTATTCAAGATTAATTTTTATTGGATTAATTCTGAACAAATACCGACCTAAATTAATATAAATTCTAATAATTTCATCATATATGATAATATCATCAATTACACATATATAATTTCAATTATATATATATAAATAGAGTTTGTCTTTTGTGCTTCCAGTAGCACTTTGATCAAAACACTATCAGTCTAAATTTTAATTTTTTATGCTTGAAATTTTAATTTAAGTAGCTCAATAAAATCTTTATATCATTACCTTTTAGAATACTAAATTTTATTATGTTTGAAGTTAGTTTAGCTATGCTTCATGATTTTTAAAAAGTAAATATTTTTGACATACAAATTTTATTATTTTTCTATTATTTTAGGGCTATTTTTTAAAAATCATTAAGTATAGTAAATTAATTTGGACTAGTAGCATTTCGGCCGAATTGCTATTGGAAGCACAATAGACAAACTCTCTCTCTATATATAATCAATTTATACAATGATAATACAAATTGATGATCATTTTAACAACATTGATCTAGAGCTAGAAGAAATAAAATTAAATTCAAATAATATGAAGAAGAATAACCTTGAGGAGATCACAAAAATATTAGCTATTAGTGAGAATATAGCTAGTTGCTGGTGAGAAGAGAAATGTAAGAGATTGATCTACTAGCTACTGATGGGGGAGAGGAAAGGAAGATAGAGGAGGCGCCTATATCTAATGATGATTTTGAATGAGAAAAGGAAAGAAACTCTAATATTTAGAACCTTTTTAGAGCATGTTTTTAAGTAAAAATCGGTTTTAAAAGCATTAGAGATTGTTTCTCAAAAATCATTTTAAAGAATTAAAACCGATTATTATAAAATCAATTTTAAATTAAATTTTTAGAGTCAGTTGTTAGAAAATCGATTCTAAATTAATTTTTAGAGCCGATTGTGTAGGGGTTCCTAAATTAATTTTTTTAGAGTCGATTATTACAAAATCGATTCTAACTTAAACTTTTTAGAGTCGGTTGTTTAAAAATCGATTCTAACTTGAGATTTTTAGAGCCGGTTAGTTTGTGAAATCAGTTCTAAGTTTTGGTAATCGAATATGCCTCAACTTTAGAATCTGTTTTCTAATAAAACCAGTTCTCAGAGTTTTAACAAAACTTACAGCCATGTCATTAAAATCTTTTAGCGAGTATTTTCTATAAAGACGGTTCTAAATTATTTTTTTTTCTGATAGTGTGTCATCATAAAAATTCATCCAAAAGTAAGATTACTGGATCAATCAGATGCATTCAATTTAGATAAAACGGTGGGGATCTCATTAATGAGAAGAAAAATCTGCTAACCGAGTAGGAATAAGAATAATTCAAACTGTGACTCAATATTCCATCATCCTAATCTTGCATTTAAAATGGTGTAGGTGGAGTAATATTTATTTGAAAAAAAAAAGAATTTATGCACCATGTTAACTAGTTTAGAAAATTGATGCTTTAATTGGGATTTGGGAACTGAATCTTCTGCCACGTTACGCGCACTCGTTCGGAATGCAAGGAGAATTTGTTTTCTTGAAATGAAATCTAAAAAAGTTGCAGTGCTTGTGCACTCGAGGATACAAATTCATGGAGAGAAACGTCAGAGTGAATTTCATACTTGATATTATAATCGATATCAAAAATATCAATTTTAGTCTCAGATCTTCTTTTCTGATTCAGTCTCGTTTTTCTCTCATTGTCGCTCTCTCCCACTCTTTACGCTCTTCCTTCCACCTCTCACTGTCGTTATATATTTCATTCCTTTAATTATACTCTTATCTATAATGATGCTTCAATTTTTATATTATCCGCTCCACTTTAAAACAAAAAAATTCTCAATCTTAGGACAGCAAATTATTTTCTACACTAGTTTTACTTTTATCGGTTATTCTTTCTTGATTAACAATGTCTAAGCTGATTTGGTGTCGTTATAAAAAAAATCTGGAGTAGTTAGGAACTTTAGGATACTTCTTCTTAAGACTTTCCATCCCTTGCTTAATTGCTTGTCCAAAATGCCCAAAATATTCTTTTATGAAGATATATATATATATATATATCTTTAATGATTATTTCATTACATTATTCATATTTTTTAGTGAAGATAAAGATAAAGACTATCCTTTCTGTATCTGTGGAGATTTGAATTTATAAATATCTCTTATGACTATTCTAATAAATCGCTATTTGAATTACTAGACTATTTGTCGTTACATTATTCATTTAGTCTCCTTTCTGTATTCATGGAGATTTGAATTCATAAATATCTCTTTAAGACTATTCAAATAATTAGCTATTTGAATTATTAGACTATTTGTCGTTACATTATTCATTTTAATGTCATAATTATGTTGCTAACTTAAATACTGTTCTTTCATCGTGAAGATTTTTTTTTATTTTTTTTATGATTGATATATGTTTATATCATGTCCGATAAACATATTGTTGCTCTGCACAGACAAGCAGGACACACTTTTCCATAATTCACCACTACCGCAAAAATCATTAATAACGGTTTTTTTTTACCATTTAATAACGGTTCATGAGCCGTTATTGAATGAAAAGTTACTAAAATTTATAAAAAATATTATTAAATTGTGTGGCGCTTTATTGACATTCAGTAACGATTTTTTGTTAAAAACCGTTAATGAAATTTCAGAATCAGTAACGATTATTAATAAAAATCGTTACTGAATATACTAGTTATTGCATTGCGGAAACGGTTTTAATAACGGTTTTTATAACAAAATCGTTATTGATTATCTTTTTTAATTTATTTTTTTGATCTAATATTTACTAAATCTCTTTTTTAAAATAAAACTAAATTTTATTTTTTTAATGTTCTTGAACTAAAATATTGAAAGAAAACAGATCGAATAACTAAAGAACAATAATATAACATATTATTTATTAATTTAATAATTAATATGAAAGAAATATAATTATTCATCAAATGAAAAAATATGAAATATAATACATATATTTTGCTCATGCAATAATATGAAAAACTATACAATTTCTAAAAAAAAACAGAAAAAAAAACACAAAAGAACAGAAAAAAATTTCAAATGCGTGTTTGAAGGTCTAGATGAGGTTTATTGGCCCCGAAAATGGTGAAAACGGCAAATGCTATTAACCTTGTAGATATTGTCGTGAACTTTCTGTGGCCATATAGCACGCCTCAATCAGAGTTTTCTATCAAAAGTTATGATCGTTTGAAGTTGAGATGGTCGGATTTTTATTTTTATTTCTTCTATCTGATCTCTTCTTTCTCTCTCTGTCTCTCATCTCTCCTTTTATTTATGAAAATAGATGAAAAATGGGTTATTTATCCGTGAATTTCAGTTTTTGAATTTTGATTTTTGGATCGTTGGATTGGGATGAAACGAATGGTGAGATGAAAATATCTAACAATCCGTGGGAGCAAATGTCATTGGTGGAGATGAATTTGTCAGAGCAAAAAAGAAGAAAAAATATTTATTTATACAACAACAACAAAGTCTTTAATCTCAAATAAATTGAGGTAGATTAGAAATGAAATCCAATTCAAAAATATAGAGTTGAATTTATTTATAAATAAAAAATATATATAGATAACTTTTTTTAGATGGATAACTACAGAAATGCAGATCGGATTTAGACAAAATGGATAAAATATTAAAATGAGTCCAATTTTCTTTAGATCATGGTGCCGGTGGGCCATAATGGGCCTACTATGGAAAGGGATTGGTGGGTCTTAAAGAGTAGGGTGGCATTTTGAACGTACACTTGGATGGATGTGAGACAAAATCTGTTCAGAAAATTTGTCATTTTCTGACATCCTATTCTTAGGCGGCCATGTCCTATAATGTGACAATGTCCTACATTGTTAATGCGAAACAATATTTATCTAGTTTAGATTTGACAAGGGGTTTTCATTATTCTTCTTTTTAGATCATGAGGTTATCTTGCATATGTATATGGTTTTAGAAGTCAGCAGATATTTTTGAATTTAAAAAATAATATTTTTGATTAAGTTATTGCTAATTTGATTGTCCGACTCTAATTTTTTGATTTTTTTTTAAAATTTATTCGATAAGAATGTATATTAAATTATTATTATTTTATTTAATATTCAATTAGCTAATAAGTTCCAAACTAAGCTAAGTTATTACTGAATTTTGTTCTGCTCGGTTGAGTTCTCCTAGAAAACCTGAATGGATTTATCAAAATCTTACATTCATTCTGGAGATAATCTAATCTGATATGACGGGCACGTCTGATTCAAAATAGATTCTTTCCAAAATTAAAGTTAAATGGGTCAAATCATATCCGATCCAGATGAATTTCAAACTCAACAAAAACATAATCAAATAATTTGGAACGTTATCTAATCCAAATTTGAATGACCTAAACTCGAATTATCCACCAACTCGAGACGATACAATCTGAACTCGAGATAATTCGAACATTACACTTCTAGAACTTAATAAAAGTAACTAAAAAAAATAAAATAAAAATAAATAAATAAATAAATAAATATATATAGACTATTGTGAAAACGTTTACATTTCAGCCGATATATAAATGAATCAAAAACTATATTTTAAAATCTCAAAAATTTTAATTTATGATTTTCATTAAATTTTTCATATGAAAACCTAGTGGGATACAAAAATTTAGAGTGTTTTGAGTTTTTTAAGTCACTCTTTGAATTTTTTAAAAAATAAACTCTAAAAATAATAATAAATATTCAATATTTGTGTTGTTTTTTTTAAAAATTCAAAAGAGTGACTTAAAAAACTCAAAACACTCCAAAATTTTGTATTCCATAAAGTTTTCATATAAAGAATTTAACAGAAATCATAAACTAAAATTTTTGAAATTTTAAAATATAGTTTTTGATCCGTTTTTATATCGGCTGAAATGCAAACGTTTTCATAATAGTTTCTCATAATATATATATATATATATATATATATATATATATATATATATATATATATATATATATATATATATATATATATATGAGTTTGTCTATTGTGCTTTCAGTAGCACTTCGGCTGAAACGCTATCAGATCAAATTTTAATTTTTCATGATCGAAATTTCAATTTAAGCAGCTCAATAAAATATTTCTATCATAATCTTGTAGAATACTAATTTTTATCGTATTTGGAGTTAGTTTACTATACTTAATGATTTTTAAAAAGTAAATATTTTTGACATACAAATTTTATTGTTTTTCCATTATTTTAGGGTTATCTTTTAAAAATTATTAAGTATAGTAAATTAATTTAAATACGATAAAAAATAGTATTCTATATGATTATGATATAAATTTTTTATTGAACTATTTAAATTAAAATTTTGAGAATGAAAAATTAAAATTTGAACTGATAGTATTTCGGCCGAAGTGCTATAGAAACACAATAAACAAATTCTTTCACTTTTTATATATAAATAAAGTTTGACAACGAAAACCCGACTTCTCATGAAAACTTACTATATGAAACTTTGATCCGATTCATCGAACTTCGCTAACTTGAGACCTAATTAAAGCCAGAAGTTGAATGATTCAAACTCTGATTTGATTTTGTGACCTGATAATTTTTTTGGTCAAGCAACTCGGTCTAAGCCAATCCAACCCAACTGGATCATGGCCTGATAATTTTTGTTAGTCTAACCTAATCTGACTCGGCCCGTTATAAACCCGATTTCATCTCAATTATCATCTCTACGTGTAGGTCATGTGTAAGTAGTCAGCTTTAATTGGTCTATTTATAAACCCAATATTTTATTTTTCTCAAAAGTTATCATTTTACTTATTGTAAAACAAAATTTAAACGTGGGTCTTCCTGAATGAAAAATGTTAGTATGTACTGAATTGTCAAATAACTTGACCTAACTCACGTGAGCCTATAAATTTCATAACGCTTGGTGACTCGATTAAATATACCTCAATTATGCGAAAAGTAATTGCTTTATTGGGCATTCCGTTTATGATGTGAAGACAACTCTTTTGTTATCAGACACCGCTGAACTTGTCTGAAAAACAAAATGTTATGATGAGAACCCATTTTTGACTCCATAAGCTTGTCCTCGGTACATACATGCAAAAAAAAAAAAAAAAAAAAAAAAAAAAAAAAAAAAAAAATGATGTGAGTTTTCAGAAAGCGCTATATATTAGTTCTTTAGAAAATGATTCCCAACCTAAATATTATTACTTGCGCAAATCTATGCAGAGAACTGCTTCCAATTCAGAATCAGACAAGGGTTATCGCGTATTTTTCTTATAAAAAAAATAATGCTGATACCAAAAATGATCTTAATTCAAGTTTTGGCAAGCACAATATCACGGAGAATTTGTCAATAAGAATAATAATAATAATAATAATAATAATAATAATAATAATAATAATAATAATAACGGAGAATTTGTCAGCCTTGTTCAGAGAATAATAATAATAATTACCAGTTCAATTAAAGAAAATACCTTGTGATTTATCGCCGTGAACACTGAACACTGCAGATCTGGAAAAGGCCCAACAGTAAAGGAATGTTTAATGCGTGAGAAAATCTTGAGAGGAATTATCTTTTAGCCCTGACCCAAATGTCAGGTCTGTTTATCAGTTCAGCGCCATCCACATGTAACGGGCTAAATACAATTTTTGTTAAGATTCTTCTTGAGTTGATAGTTAGTTTCCTTACCATTTATATTTTTTTTATTGGAAATATTTGGGAAATATATACTAACTTTATTATCCATGTTAAATATATTTTAAACTAATTTTAATAGAATGCACAATTGTAAATTGATTACAACCTCAATTAAAGTGATCAAATTTGATAAATTTATCGGTCAATATATGTATCACGAGAATCAGATCCTTAATTTATAGAATGCACAATTGTAGTTTTTATGATTTAGTGATGGTCTAAATCTTATAAAATTATAATTAATCTTACTAAGCTACTGATCCTCAGAAAATACAACTAAACACATATATAATTGCTAAAAGCAGGATACAAGAACGATTGACAATTTTGTTTCATAGAAAATATAAATAAAATGGGTATCTCCATTTCCTATTTAAACAGAGAATATTATAGAAACTATAAAATCAATATTGAGTATTTGAATTTGTAAATTGCTTTTTTG
Source organism: Schoenoplectus tabernaemontani (assembly GCA_037127355.1). NCBI lineage: Eukaryota > Viridiplantae > Streptophyta > Magnoliopsida > Poales > Cyperaceae > Schoenoplectus > Schoenoplectus tabernaemontani. The sequence continues at coordinate 2,223,633 of CM073754.1, forward strand.
AAAAATATTTTGGTATATATATGTTTGTTGCTAATATTATTCTACAAGGGTCACATTATATAATATTATTATGCATATTAATGATTTTATTATATCATCCATTATCTGTAGTAATTGTTGGAATTACTTAATTTAATTTTTATATTAATTTTAATAATTTTATTGGCATATATGTGATATAATTATATATTAAATTATGGACTTTCAGTTGATTGAAATCCGAATTAAAGTGATCAAATTTGATAAATTTATCGGATAATATATATCATGAGAATTGAGTCCTTAATGTGTAAAATGCTCTAAATCTTATAAAATTATAATTAATCTCATTAAGCTATTAGTTATCAGAGAACACAACTAAACACATATGTAATTGTTAAAAGCCGGATAAAAAAATGATTACAAATTTTATTTCATAAAAATAGAAATAAAATGGATATCTCCATTTCATTTTTAATGGAGAAAACTATATAAATTATAAAATCAATATTGAGTTGTTTTATGAATATTGTTGAATGAAACATAATTTCATAATGTAAAAAAAAAACATATTTTCATAAACGGTTGTCTATCGAAAATTGATGTTGTTGTATTTTACAAAAAAATCGTTGGCTATTGAAACTATTGGCTATCTCGTTTCTGCTGAATCAAATATTTCAATTTGCCAATTCGGTTGAAACTAAAACCATATGCCGATCTTTGCATCTATGTATTGGTCATTGTATGATGAGAATGAAATTACCGACATTTTAAAGTCGGTGTAAACTTGACTATAAATATCATGATATGTGCAATATGATCATTCACGAATATTACACAGATACAATAAAATCCAATATTTATGAGTTCTCGAAACAGGATATAGATAATTACTGAGATTCTCAATATTATGTCTATTTTTCTTTATCTCTCAATTAGATCTTGAGAAAAAGTACTGTACAAATTAAGGAACTCAGGAACTCAGTGATCAACATGACTGCATATCTCTGAAAGTCAAAAAATAATAAAATTAAATATTTTTAAATTAAAATTAGATAATTCACTAGAGTGATTTTGAGAGTTAAGATCTTAGTCTAAAAGATAAATTGAATAATAAGTTTCATCAGTAATTAGTTGATATTATAAATATGCATAATAACTTATTTAATGTAATGATAATACTATATAAAATGAATGAAAAAAATAAAATCATTAAGATATATAATAATTAATACAATGTACATAATAATCAGAGCTGAATCCAAACTTTTGAATACTTGGGGGAATTTTTTTTATGGAAAATTCTTCTTCTATATAAATAAATATTTTTTTTTAAATATACATAATTATAAGAATATTTTTGAAAAGAAATTCTGACGACAACTGACCCCTACCATAAATGTCTCCACTCTCCACCCTAATAATAATCCCGTATCAAATGAGGGTATTAAACGTATTTGTTTATCAGCCTTTTTTTGGCTGCAATTAATTAAATTGCACTGAGGAAAAGACTAAACTGTCGATCTTTACATAAATACCTGCATGCTGAATTTCATTTTGAATTTAAACAACCAGCAAATTTAAAAAAAAAACACACACACACATCAACACAGATATTTAATTATTGCCACAAATACAACAACTCACAAAAACATCCTTGCTTTTTGAGAAAACACAGAACCGATGGGAATAAGCATCATACACCAATGAATGGGTGGAACTTTTATTTCCGTCTTATCAGAGTTTAATCAAACATGTAATATTTAGATATAGAGATCCGGGTTGGCGAGGAGGAACGCCTCGCATCCCCTGATGACACCAGCAAATGCACCTTTAATAAGGGTCTCATGCTGTACACTGTTAGCTCCTGGTGTAGGTGTGTATGTCAAAACCATCTTCGCCAAACTTCCTGTACCACTCGGCTCATCTTAATGTGGTACGAGGCAGAGTCGAAAAAGACACCGAGACCACCACCTTCGACCACAGACGACTTGATCTCACAATTCTTGATGTCCTCGAAATCCAAGCGTCTCTGTTCATAGCTAAAAGGCATATCTGCAGAACATATGATTATATATAGTCATCATTTAATTTCTTGAATGAAGATTTATTGACAATATGCGGGCAGTCAAGTGAGGTAGAATGAAAAATGAACAGAAAGATTTTTCCATACTGTATCCTTGATTTGTGTAGGAACACCATTGTCTTATAGAGTAAACCCTAATTTGAAGCGAAGAAGCATTAATTGTACAAACGACAATTGTTGTATACCTTTTTTCTTTAAAACTCTTTCACTAATCTTTCGATAAATTTGACGTTCCAATAATCGTTTTATCAAAGACAAACTAATTAATCGTTTTCAGACCAGGTAAAAGAAAAAAATTACCAGGGCCAAAGTTCAACTGCCTGACACTGCCAACGTCAGTAGCATTACCCTTTATTGTAATGGCACTGACAACCTTGTCAGCTGTGATCTTCGGAGCCAAGATGTGCCAGTCCAGGATGGCTGCCTTGAAAAGGCGAGGAGCAGGGATGGCGGTATTGATCTCACTTACCAAGGTGGAACTCATGTTTGTTAATTTTGAATTGAATTCAAATGTAGCTAACTGAGATTAGATTAACTACTGATTGGAGCTCTTAGATGGATTTTGTATTGAGAGCAGAGGGGTTTATATAGAGATCTCTAGCAAGTGGGTGGGTGTAGTAGCTGGGTTCAAAGTTTGAATCTTTAATTTAGATTATCAGGAAAAAAACAGTCCTTACAAACTCACGATCCAACGTGTCTTGGGTGTTTTTTTTTTCTTTTTATCGCGATGGTCTTAATTAAAGGTGATTCTTGAATCTTCTATTCGAAACTAAAAAAAAAAGGCCACTCGTGGGTCGTGGGCTGCCTGCGCGCCTATGAGTGCCTTTCTTTAATGCCTTTTGAAAGAAAAGTATTTTTTTCTTATTTTAAAATTTATAAATCCAATCAGTAGAACAAGTAAAATTTGAATACGGTTTTGACTTGTAATTCCATTTAATCCCTTTGCTCCATGTGAATGATTAATGAAAATGGAGACATAATAGTTGTGATTTGAAGGGCTTGAAGGTGGATTAGTATGCTAGGGAATCTTACAGAGACGAGATTCCCACTGACTATGGACTGTGGTAGACCGAGCGAGACGTTTTGGACTTGCATGGAAATTTTATCACAGATTATTCTATCTAATAATATTAATAATCTAATTATTAATAATATTTTTCACTTTTTTTTAAAAAAAATAACCACACCAGTGAGAATGATGCCATTTCACGGCGGCAAACCCAATTACTATTTTCTAACTTTGTTTTATATAGTTTTGTATTATAAAACTTAGGTTTAACGGTGAATGAAAAGAAAATATTATTGAGAGTGATGTTTTTTCAAATGTGTAAGTTTAAGTCGCATATAATTTATGCGTCAATCATAATATTAAAATTTAATCTTTTTCGTTATTATTATTAATAATAAAATTAATCTAATTATTATATTCGAAAATCGGTGAAATTTTATAGTGGTGCGCTACAGTGCACGCATGCACACAAAAATTGAAAGGAAAATAATAATTTTAAAAAAGGAAAAATATTGTCCGCCATGACATTGCCCCCATTATTTTCTCCACTATCATGAAAATTGGGGCCCCCCTAAAGTCATCGGTGTGTGGGGCCAGTCCGTCATTGATGTGTTGGAAAGTGGAGAGGCAAAGATGGAAGTGTACTGTATCAGTACTCTTTAAAAAATCAAACTGTGGGGTTTGTCCCAATGTAGATCCACTCAGGTGGGCTAGCTAGCTGCTGTCCTCTTTTTTAATGTGTACTATAATAATTAATTAATTCTAAAGCAACATCTGGATGAAGTTCATTGACAACTAAGTTCGCAGAAAAAGTTCATTGACAACTAAGTTCGCAGAAAAAGCAAACGTCGTTTCAAACTTGGAGATCTAAATATTGAAAAAGTACGCTGTGTAGTCATTAGACTAATCAAATTATTGAAAAATTGCAATTACAGCATGTCTATAAGGGTTTGGCCTTTGAACCTGATCCGGTCCGCTCTTTAAAAAATATGGTCTTTATCTGATTCTCATAAATCCGGCCCGATTTTTTCTAATGGTAAAAGTCGGATTTCTTAATAGTCGTACTCAATCTTTAAAAAATAGACCATTCTAATTTGATCATTATTAAACTCGCCATTTACAAACCCTTTCTTTAATATTTTGTATTGTATATTGATTACACTAAAAAAATCTAAAAATATAAAAAAATTAAAATAAAATGCTAAAACAGAACAACATAATTTAATTTATTATACAAATATAAATTAACATTAAAAATATATAATAAGTGCAAAAATATATATATCAGACCTTTACCCGCTGACCCTTATTCGGTCCTTAAAGTCCGAAAGTCTCGGTAAAGACTGGACTTCTCAAGAGCTGTATTCACTCCTTAAAAATCAAGTCTTTAAAACCCGATCTTTTAAAAGCTCTTATCAAATTCGACTATCTCGTAGACCCGCTAAACACAACTCTTGAGAAGCCTGACCCGATCCTTAAAATGATGTCTACATAAATGTTGTATAAAGTAATAACTTAATGTACAAAATAATAAATAAATCCGAATATTTCCGTGAATTTTTCCATACCAATTTAAGTTTTGTTTAATTTCATTTTTGGACTTTGGTAAAATGCAGAAGTTATCATCCACATACATGCACTGTGGATTACATCCACATACATGCACGGTGTAGATCATTTTGACTGAATTGTGGTTATAAGATAATGTCGATTTCATCGTGTGCATTTTTTTACCCAAGCAACGGGTCACGAAAAAGATTAGGACAAGTTGCGAACTCAAAAGCGTTGTACCATAGAAATTTCACCCTTGGAAAGATCAAGGTCGTAGAGACTAAAATTACAAGGCCTATTTATTAAGCTAAAAAGAATTATAAAAATGAATGAAAAAAACAACTTATTAATATGCATAATATATAAAAAGAATTATCACTATATACCCTATTCTTATTTATATATGCATGTCCTCACTCACTGTCATCTGCCCTGTTTAATGCATCAGGGACAGGAATCCATCAGAGGGCTCATGGATCATACCCATACGACCACATAAATTTGTTTTTTTGCGCGCAGGTCAGGTCGTGACATTTCATCATTTATCTAGTTATCTCAGGATTCACTTTTGACTTTTACTATTATTATATTGTAAGAGTTGGTTGGTACCTGCCTACCTGGCTTGTAACTAGAGGTACCATGAAACTCACTGTCTCATAACAGCCAATTCGTTCAACTGTCATTATACGAACAAACGAAATATGCACAGCATCTCGTAAAAGAGATGGTCGCATAGTGATTAATTTTATTTGCGACTGATAGGTAGTCTGACAAATACCAGGTACAAGATAGATAGGTAGTCTGACAAATATTTTTAATCTCAGTTAGCTTTATTTTAGCTTTCCTTATTTACTTTTTCTTAAAAAAAAAGTCAAGGTTCATCGGTTCCAGTAGCAACCAACTCAAGTCACGAACCTGTTTTCAAATTAGTGATAAAGGCCAGGGGTGTTAATGTGTCTAGCGGGTGGAGTTATTATTATTATTTTTTTTTTTTTTATCCGATCCGATTCGTATAAAATCGGATCAAAGAAATCCGAAAGGATCACGTGATTCAAATATTAAATATATATTAACTATTTTTATATATTTTTTAAGAAATTTAATATTAATTAATATATATTTTTTTATTAGCAATAAATAACAAAATAAATAAAACACAATTAAATGAGTCGTGATCTCCATAAAATCAAGAAAGATGATTATTAAGACTTAAATCAAGAAAAAAAAATGAAAACGTGACAATGATAAAGAAAAAGTGCATATATACTTTTTGAACATGTATAATGAAAAAAGTGCATATATAATGAAAATGTGCATATATACTCTTTGAAGTAGAAGGCTTATAATCTATTACAATTTTATAAAGAAAAAGTGCTATATACAGAGGTATATAATATATTTACAGATGGAAGGAAAAAGTAAAAGGTACAAAAGGAAACTTAAAAAAAAAAGTGTGTGTATATATTTTTCAAGTACGTGCTATGTTTTAAGAAGTCCATATTTTTAAGTTTCTTTTTTAAAGAGAAGTACGACTCCACTAATTAAACTCATCAATTCAGGCAATCTAACATAAAACAAAAATATAAATCAATCTAATTTAAAATTCGAAGAGCTTTCATATATAATTTTTGAAAATCAGCTCTAAAAAAATAATAATATATTCAATACTTGAATATTATTTTAAAAAATTAAAAATAATGACTTAAAAATCTCAAAACACTCCAAATTTTTGCATCCCATAAGATTTTCATATAAAGAATTTAATGAGAATAATAAATTAAAATTTGAAAATAATTTGATATATACTTTTTGAGTTAACTCACGAAAGACTTCTGTGAACTTAAACTCACAGTATCTATACTCTCTCTCTCTATATATATATATGTGAATAGGATACATTCAATTTTAATTGTAGCCCAATTTAGAACAGCATAATTTTGGTGTCCCTAGCTCGAGCTCTCCTTGTCCTTGTATTTATATTGCTTGGGAAAGATTTTAAGTACATATCAACCTATCAATTTGAGCAAATGAGAATGCCAGACTGAAATCTAAAACTCAAACTGTTACGTCTTAAAATTTGAAAAAGTTACGCTACCAAAATTATAATATAATTATTAAAGAACATCTTAAATTCTCAATAAGTACACTAATTTTGAGCCTTCTTTTATTACCGGAGCGAAAGGATTTCAATTATTTTATCATTTCCAAAAGGCCCAAGACCTGATTTTCCCAGAATTCCTTTTTCATTGCATCTCACTGTCTTCGTTGTTTTGCTCCTCTGTATACTAACAAGACTCTTCTATTACGGATTTGAAACAATAATAGTTACGATTTGATGTGGTTACATAGACGGTTTTGCACTTTATAAATCAACATTTGCAATGGAAGCTGCTGAACTGCTTTCAGTTGTCGTTGTTAATTGTTGAAATTGATCATTTTTAATCGAGATACTAGTTTTTATTTAATCAGAGTCAATTTGATCAGTTGGCAAACATCTGTTTTTGAAGTGGCAAAGTGAAAATACGAGAGATCTGTGGCCAGATCTATAAGAGGAAGCTGTTAAACGGGTGTGCCCCATTGAAGAGCTGCCCAAATCGAAATGTTAATCCTTGCATCAGCATTTCAGTCATATAGGGCTTATTTAAACCAAATTAAGCACAGTTTGCTTTCTCTCTGAAGGTGAAAGCACTTGTTCTGGGTACGCTTTTTATGTTACGACTTGCGAGTTTTCTTCAAGTGCAGCTTGTCAGTATGAGAGATTCAGAGCATTTTCACTAAGATTTTACTGCTGAGAAAGTGGAGCGAGTGTTCTATATCTTGTAATCAAACTTGGTCCTCGGTATTCATTTCAAATATTACTATACGAATTGTATTCTAGCGTCTTTGCCAAGGACCGGATCGATGTTAAACTATGGTGTCTATCGTGTCAGATCCTAACTCCTAAGGAAATAGGTAGGCTGGTGACCGTTAGCCAAGCATTTGAACAAGTCAACAAACGGGAAAAGCAAGTTCTGGGGCCAGGCAAGGTAATACAAGGAAAAGGGCCTGGAAGGGTTTTAAGAGATGGGCCTAGCAAGCTTACGGTGGCAAAGGCCCAAGAGCTGAAGAGCGCAGCGAAGGAAAAGGAGGCATGTGAGATGAAATAACTGGAGAAGACGGGAAGGAGTTCGTTGGGCTACAAGAGAATTAGTTAGGCGATATCGTTTTACTGAATTACTTTACTTTTATGCAATGTAATAATTGTTCAGCTATAAGTAGTAGTAAGCTGTATTAGGTTGGTTGTTGAACTCTGTTATTGTTACTCTTTTATCAATTGTCTCGCTCATTGAGCTTGAACAATCCTATCAATATATCATCATTTCATCCAAATCCGATCCTGTTACTTTTTGTGAGATTTGTATCGTTACATATCGGGTATGTGCTTGATTATTTTGTATGTCACTGTTGTTCATTGTTGTTGTGGGTTCTCCAATTATGCCTAAGACACCCTAAAGAGGCTGATTTGATCCCGCACATAAGATGTTCGATTTAATGCTCCAAAGAACACCTGTGCTAGAACAGAAACACTGAAAACGTGGTTGGATTTATTGCTTATTAAATTTTTTCAAGTGCAGATTCTTGATCTCAGTATGTGATTACACATGAGCTGAATTCATGAGAGTTGATGAGGACAGTGATTGTCTACCTGTATGAGAAGTGTTCTAAGCTAGAGGTGGTGGTGCCTCTTCAACTCTCAATCTGTATGGGTCTTTCACATTAAAAATTTCACATGTTCAATGGTAATTTTTTCAATCTATTTTCAGATGTGTGCTACATTTTTGGAATTTAGAGTAGTTGATTCACCATATAAGAAAATTTGGGCTGTCCATATACTCCTAAAAATCAAAATGATTTAATGATTAGTACAACAAAATAAAGATTAACAAAAGATAATATTACCATAGAGGATGAACAGAGGATACAAAATGCATCTTTTGTAATACAAATGAGATGATAGAACACTTATTCATTCACTGTTATTTAGCATCATGTATATGAAATTGGATAACCAGTTATAATCATTTTAATTTTCACTTACACTGTAATTCAATAGAGGAACTATGAAGTATAGATAATACTCCATAAAGATACAAAATTTATGTGAAATGTTAAGAGCAGCAATCATTTGGATTATATGGGTTGAGAAAAATAGATTAATTTTCCAAGATGGTAGCTGTAAAAGTATAAGGAACATTGATGGCTTATTATTGCTTTAATTAAATTCTGGTGCCAGGCAATGGGTAATGCATACATAGATAATTTACACTTAGTTCTACCACCTGACATTAATTCATGATAATTAAATTCTTGATGATGTTATTTTGAACTGATCACTTTAGTATTTCTGTTTGCAAGTAGTTTAATTAGCTTAATGTAGTAGTTACTTTGTAGGGACTTTAATGAACCCCATAGTACTGGGGTGTGGTATCAATTTGAACTCTTGTTTCTTAATGAAACATATGGTATACCATTTTTTCAAAAAAAAAAGAAAAAATTATGCGCTTACATATACTTTACTAATATACTTTCCATATTCCTTTTTTGAAACGATTTCTTTTATTTTATCATTTTTTTAAAAACATTTATTAAAGTTCGAGACTTGAGAGTTTGTTCATTATTATTTTCTATCGTTCTAAGTTTTGGTTTACCTTTTGTCCTCCAATCTGGCATAATTTAACAGAATTAAATGAGATTGCCTTATTGAACAGACTAAAAGTTGTTTCCCATATCATTCTATTATTCAACAGAAAGCACAAAACACTCATACTTTTATTTAAGAAAAAAGAGAATTTTCACAGGCCACTGTTTCAACGACGAACAAATATAAGTAAACCTCAACCTGCACTAACTAAAGGAGGTTCCAAAACCCCTTCGGTCTTATTCTCCTGTAATTCCTCAATAAAAATCGAACCAAAAGATTTAGTTATAAACATCAGGGTTGGCCACAAGGTATGCCTCGCAGCCCTTGATAACTCCACTGAAAGCAGTCTTGGCTTTCTCGGTCTCCTCTGTAATATCAACTCCCGGCAGCGGCTTGTAGGATCCAGCCACCTTGACCACGCAACCTCCAGCCTTGGGCTCAATCTTAATGTGGGTCGAAGCAGTTTCGACATGAATGCCGAGTCCTCCTCCCTCAACCAGAGTTGACTTGGCCTCACATTTCTCAACATCTATGAAGTCCAGGCGCTCCTTAACAAAGCTGAAGGGAAGCCCTACAATTTAATATATTTATCAGCATGATTCCGTTTATTCATGGATATATAGTTTACCAGTAGTCTTAGCTATTCAGAGAACAATAATTGATCAAAACAATAATTTCGTTTGTTATTCAAAATTCAAAGAATTGTTGTTATACGACTGGAGAAAGTCTTGATGAACTGTTCAATTAGTACCATATTTCAGCATTGTACTTGTTTCTTTTTTAAATATTGATCCTCTCAAAAATATTATGTATTAATTATTGTGATGGTTATTGGTTAACATGTAGAACTTTCTGTAAGACTTCACAGTATTGTTTCAAGCTTAGTGCCTGAAGTTACCAAGACGTGTGAATGCTACATATATTGGTACCTGGAGCAAAGTTGAACTGCCTGGTGCTGCCGATGCTGCCATCACCATCTACAGGAGCAGCACTAACAATTTTGTCTGAGGCAATCTTGGGAGCCAGGTTGTGCCAATCCATGACTGCTGCCTTGAAAAGGCGAGGAGCCGGGATGGCTGTTTCGATATTTAGTGACCAGCTGGAGCTCATGATTCCTCTGATAAAACTTATCAAAACTAATCAAAAGTCTGACAAGTGATAGAGTTGGATGCAAATGTATTGAGACTCGAAGGATTTATATAGATCAGTGTCAAGTGTAGTTGGTAAGAGTAAGGAACAGTACATTGCTTCCATATTATTCAATCATCTGGATGGTATGTTCCCTTTCTTCAAAAGGATTGTCTTACATGAGGTAAAGATTGTTGACCATCTAGAATGTGGGACATAGTTTCCATTTTCTTATTTTAAAAAAGTTGACTGTATAATTTTTGTGAATGAAGTTTGAGAAAAAGTAATGATAAACCATAGTAATGCAAATCTATTACGTCTCCTTACAAAAATAATAAATAGAGGGGGAAAAGATAAACAGAGAAAAAAAATATCTTCTTTCACACTCAAGTAATCTGCTTCTCTTTTTTTTTTTTTTTGCATCAGGACTTAGATATGGGGATATATTTACTAATAAATTTTAACTATTCAGCTTTTTTTCAAATGAATGGATACATGCAGGGGCGGACATAGCATTCGCCAGGGGGGGTCAGTTGACCCCCCTGGATTTAGAAAAATAGTGTTTTTAGGTTAATATTTTGTTAATCTGACCCCCCTGAATTTTCTGATTATTTTTCATTGAGAAAAAATATTTAATATCACGGATAATGAAAAAATTATGTAAAATTTTTAAAATATAAAGTCTTGTAGAAGAAAATTTTCTTAATTGCTATGATTATTTATTATTTTTAATATATAAAGATATTATTTTAATATTTTTATTTAGTACCCGATTAGTTAATGGATTTAAATCCGATAAGCTACTGAATCCAATTATTGACCCCCCTAACCAAAATCCTGCATCCGCCCCTGGATACATGATTGTCCGCATCATAACAACTAATAAGAGTCGTATCTATTGTTATCAGTGACTTTTGGGTTGACATGATGATGTTTCCTTACTAATAAAACAGTCAATTAGTTGAAGGATTGTGATTAGCCTAGACCTTCCTCCCTTCATTTTATAATACTGCTGGATAATTTGTTTAGCGTGATGGCCATGTATCTGATAGAAAAAATTTTAGCCGTCACTAGTGAACTCTAATTAGAAAATAAATTATCTTGATTCATGTTATCAATCTTTCAGAGAGACATAACTCTATTGATCATCGGATTCCCTTAAACGTTATAGCGATTTTCTCTAACTTGATAGAGCGATTGAGATGATCGATACAGACAATTTTTGTCTCTGTCCGGAACTCTATGTTTTGAAAGGGATTTGAATTTCTTCGTTGGAAACAAAAATGTGTCAGAAAATGAGAATAGAGAATCATTTCGAAAACTATCTATAATTGTGTTCTCCAGAGATCAATAATATAATTATATTATTATCAAATTTTATATAATTTAGACCATCACTAAATCATAAAATTATTAATACGCATTCTACACATTAAATGACCCACTTCTAATGACACATATTGAACCCGATTAATAATACAAAATTTGATAACTTCATAACGGATATAATTTGACAGTCCATTATATAATATATATTTATTACATAAAAGTCCATACATGTTATAAATAATAATAATTAATTTCAACAATCTCCTACTTGGGTTATATGTATCTCAAATATATATTAAAAAAAAACTAAATTGAGTACTCTTAACAATGATGCCTTAACATTTTGTGTCATCATCCAATTTCGTCCATCAATCATATTTATAAGGACTTATATAGTATTCGTCTCATAAAGTGAAACTAAACTAACACAAATCACTATAAATATATAACTGAATGACATGAATTATGAAGGGGATGCGTAGTTTAAAAATTACATGTAATGTGATCCACATGCCTATTTTTAATTTCATCACCTTAATTAATCTGAATTTAGGTAAATCATAAACTCAGAGCGTATATAAAACTACATAAATGAATAATTGCATGATACATATGAAATCACAAAATATCATATAAGAACAACTGTATGATATATGTAAAAAATATATCATATAAAACATAAAAACATGAAATATAAATACAAACTCCCACTCAATCTAATAATCCTCTGTAATATATATATCCATATGAGCGACATGCTCATGAAACTGTTTGGATATCAATCCCTTAGTCAGTGGATCTTCTAGCATGAAAGTTGTACCAATATGCTCAATACTTATAAGTCCACTTTGAACTCTCTCCTTCACATAAGAAATTTAATATCGATATGTTTGAATTTCAATGAGTTCCTGTTGTTGTTAGAATAGTTATAACTTAATAGTATCCACAATAAGCAACCTTGTGATAAATTTTTTAGCCATATTCCATAGTTTGATACCTCTCAAAACACGCCATGAATTCGACTGCCATGGAGGAAGAGCCAATCATGATTTCTTTGCACTCTAAAAAAAACTCCTCCACCAACATAAAAATATAATCGGATATTGACTTTAAGCTATCAACACAACCCGTAAAGTCAGAATCAGTATATCCAATAACCTCAAGGTTGTTTGATCACCGATATGTCAACATGTGATTTTTCGTTCTTTGAAAGTATCTTAGTGTCTTTTGACTGCTTTTTTAGTGATTCATACCACGATAACTGAGATAACGACCAAACATTCCTATGATATACACAATATTCGACACATACATACTTGATCATTACATAAAACTTCCTATTAAGAAAGCATATGGAATTTGATACATTTCTGATTTCTCGAGTTCTGCTTTTGGGCACTTCTGTCTTGTTATCATCGCCTACATATATGCATCTTTCATAATCTCTTGGCTTATGATAACTTTGATAACCATGCATAAACACAGATATGTGAGTGGTTGCACATAAATCTATCCATAATATGTCTATTGAAACTGAAACTAAATTTACTTCTTCACAAATAAGAGAAAAATTATCTTTCTTGACACGCCATGCGTGATAATTGGTATAAATTTTCTTCATATGCCCTTCATATCAACAAAAGAAATATCCTTTTTTTCCTTATCCGCTCCGTTTTGATAACCAGTTTCTTGTCCTTAGTGGACTTCTTCTGCGAACTTGTAGTTACAACATCTGAATTGGCCTTACGTTTCGTTTTTCTTTTCCTTAAATGTGGAAGCAATGTTTGCGCTTTCGCTCCTGTCCATATTCAAACGCTCTTCCTCCTGAACACAGTGTGAGATAAGCTCATTGATTGTCCATTATTCCTTCTGACAGTTGTAACTCACATTGAACTATCCAAAAGAAGTGGGAAAGAGTTGAGAGACAAATAGACTAATATATCTTCGATATGTTAAGTTTATGTGCATTCAATTTTAAAGCGGTATTCATCATTTGAAGAATGTGCTCTCTGACATTACTTCTGTCATTGTACTTTATTATGCAAAGTTTATTTAACAAAATGTTTATTTTAGTATTCTCATTCCTAACAAATCTCTGCTTAAGTTCCTTAAGATAGTCTAAGGCAAGAGTGAAATCAGAAACAAGATCACTAAACCTTTCAGGAATGATCCTTTGCATGATCTTGAGACATAAGCGATTTGACATCATCCACCGTGCATGTGCATTTTGTACATTTTTAAGATTGTTTTTAATAGGCACATGTGGTTTAGCCTGCTGTAATGTTATGTCTAGGTCAAGACACCCAAGAATGCTATTGATGTCGACAGTAAGATCAGTAATTTTTGCTGAAAAATATATATAAAATAATGAGTCAAATGTCTAAATTATAATATTAAATCAAAATAAGGCATATTCCATCAACTAAGTATTCTCAAATAATAAGTGTTATTTTGAATTAATTATTAATCTAAGATAATTAGGTGTAATAATGATATATAACGGTCCATTTGATGTCAATTAGTCAACCTTCCTTTGGGCCAATCAACTAATTACACCTAAAACTTATTGACCATTATCTATATATTACTAAAATTTATTTACATATAATATTCAATTATTGTCTTTCCTTTTGTCCAGTCTAAGAATTAAATATTATATATATATATATATATCCTCCATATATAAATCTAAAAATAATTAACGCCAATATGAGAACTAACTTTGGTAAGATAATATTTTTATTAATTATTTTTCAAAAATATATTTTTATCTGAAACCTTCATAATGATTTAACATTATCTGAATGAAAAATATCTCAAATATGTTGGGTTAATCTAAATATCAATTTCATGATTTCATGCAATCAATATCAAATAACCAACAACTAACATTAATCAATTGTAAACAAATAAATATCTTTTGTAAAAATTCTCTTCAAAACAACCATTATATAATATACAAAATTCTCTTCATGAGACATATTGAATCCGATTAATAATACAAAATTTGATCACTTCATAACAGAATTTGATCACTTTATAACGAATATAATTTAACAATCTATTATATAATATATATTTATTACATATATAATATAATAATAATTAATTTCAACAGTATCCGGTAAGGTCTTATCAAAAAGTTGGTTTGGATTGAGATAATTCAAAATAAGTGCTTTTAATTGGTCAACTGCCTTAATTTTAGGGTGCATGGCAAAAGACCAAAACAATGGATTTAGTGGTAGTTAGCATGATTGCAAATACCAATATCTTTCCATAATATACTAAATTTAAATAAAATTCATCTCATTTTGAAATTGTGAAGTCTGTATTGCAAGGTTAGACCGTTAGGCAGTTCTTTCTCCCTTCTCATTTCTTCGTTTTTTTCTCCATTTCACATGGAAGGTCATACTTTGTAGTTTCTACCACGCCTTTCAAAGCACCGGAGCAAACAAGAATCCTTCCAATTGTGGATGGGCTGGTCTGTCCGCTAGATTTTAGCCATTCGATTAGATCATAATAGTTCAGAGAATATCTGTTTATTTGGTTCCAATGCGAAATCTTTTGCTTTAATTTGCGCTTTTTCTTGCTAATTTGCGTGATTTTGTTTACACTCTCTCGGTAGAGGTACAACTATGGATTGAAAATCGGCGTCGCCAGTCACTGAGCCGATTATATGCCAAATTGCTCGGTCGAATCAAACTGATTCCAGTAATGTTTTATGATTTTTCGTCGATCTGTTTTGTAAATAGAATAGAAAGAAAATGAGAAGAAGACTCTGACGAGGTGGGACCACATTTTAAAACAAAAACTTGAATAGCGTTACATACATTCAACTACTTGAAAAACAAAAATCGGACAAGCTTCAAGCCTTCAACACTGGAGGTGGAGCTAACTTATTTTTGTTTTAATGA
This sequence comes from Schoenoplectus tabernaemontani, assembly GCA_037127355.1. Lineage (NCBI taxonomy): Eukaryota > Viridiplantae > Streptophyta > Magnoliopsida > Poales > Cyperaceae > Schoenoplectus > Schoenoplectus tabernaemontani. The sequence continues at coordinate 2,239,310 of CM073754.1, forward strand.
TTCTAAGATTTATTTATCATCTACATGTATTATGTATACAATAATATCTATGTTATCGTCATCATCATTATTATTAAAAACTCCATTAATATCATTGTATCCAATATTTCATTAGTTATGGATCGACTATGTAATATTTTCTGTTTTAAATTGGAAGAGGCTACAATGCTGGTGTTTGATTTATTGATAATTTATCGTTAGCATTTCAAAATTATTATCGATTTCAATTTAAATTAGTTACAAGCGTAATCGACTAATCATTCAGTTGGCAGAGACATAATCAAGAGTGGGTAAGGAGATCACTAAAAAAAAATATTTTATGGTCATTCTATTTTGTTAGTTTGATCAGCTGGGCATGTGTGATCTGTGTGGCTCGATCTACAGGTGGCACTGGCTTCTTGCAAACTATATCAGGTGTAGATACTTGAACTAAAGGTCTAGATTTCATATTTGTAGGATAAATTGTATTTATTTCAATTAGACATAGCCGTATAGTGTCTTGACTACTTGTACCAGAAAGGCGACAAACTTCACCAGGTGGTGAGGCCTGTTCATGCTTAATCAATTTGTGTCCCCAAAAATAATATTTCACGTATACAACTGGTACTTCAGTATCCTTTCCGTGTATATTTTGTCCCAAATAATTATTAGAATTTCGAATAATTTGTATAATAGAAATAAATTCCAACATAATGATTTAAAATTTTCAGCAGGCGATGAATTTAACTTGTTCTTTAAATTTTAACTATAATTTTATTTTTGAGATGAAGATTTAACTATCACTGTTTTAATTGATAAAAACTTGGCAGAATAATCTTTCCTTATTTGGGAAAAAACCAGAAATCTTACAATACATTTTGACTAAAAATATCCTTCAGTCCCTTCAGCTCTATTAATTCTCTGTTATTCTTTAAGCGGAAACAAAGCAAACCATGCAAAAAGAATTAGATGTAGGCATCAGGGTTGGCCACAAGGTATGCCTCGCAACCCTTGATAACTCCACCGAAAGCTGCCTTGGCCTTTTCGGTCTCCGCTGCAACATCAACTCCAGGCAGCGGTTTGTAGGATCCAGCCACCTTGACCACACTGCCTCCGGCCTTGGGCTCGATCTTGATGTGGGTCGAAGCAGCTTCGACATGGATTCCAAGTCCTCCTCCCTCGACCAGGGTTGACTTGGCTTCACATTTCTCTACATCTATGAAGTCCAGGCGCTCCTTTACAAAGGTGAATGGAAGCCCTGCAAAGGTTCACAACAAAATTTAAACATTGGCACGTAACCTTTTCAAAGTAGAAAAAAAGAAACAAAGAGAGAAATTCCTGATGATAAACAGCGTACAGTCAGTTGTTTTGAATTTTGGGGACTTCATTCCTTAACCAGATAACATTGATTCTTACTGATTTTGACATAAATATTATGGGGTGTTGCTTTTTTCCTATCAATATGCATTGGATTTTCAATTATATTTTGAAAAATCCTGAATGATATAAAGCTTGTGAGCTAGTTGGCCTAGCCGGTATCATCAACCGACTATAGTTATCATGATAGAGATAGATTGGTACCTGGTGCAAAGTTGAACTGCCTGGTGCTGCCGACGTTGCCATCGCCCTCCACTGGAGCAGCACTGGCAATTTTCTCTGGGGCAATCTTGGGAGCCAGGTTATGCCAATCCATGACGGCTGCCTTGAAGAGGCGTGGAGCCGGGATGGCTGCTTCAATCTCAACTGACCAGCTGGAGCTCATGGTTTTTGTGGTAAAAGTTTAACTGAGATTAATCTAGAGTACTGATTAAGTGTTGATTGTTCTGATTGGTGTTGGATGGAGATGTTGTGCAATTTCAAAGAGTTTATATAGATATCAATTGCAAGTGTGGTTGGTGGGTGGTGAGGAGGGTATGGAAGGACATAGCTTCCGTGTTTGAATATCTTTTGGATGGTATGCCCCTTATTTCAAGAGGTTTGTACAACATGAGTTGAAATTGAAGACCATCTAGAATATGGGACTTAATCACAACTGTTTTTACTTAAAATTAATTACAGTTCGTATGTAAATTGCGTTGAAGTACTCGGATCAAACTAAAAAAAAAACTGCACAAATTATATAAAGTTACAACCTTGCTGTATTAAAATCTATGCAGTTTCTTTCTTCAAATAAATAAATTAATTAAAATATAGGAGAACAAAATTGCACCCACAAATTATAAGATTATCAAAAGGATTTGAGATGTGAGGATCATGTATTAGTAATTTTCTCTAATTAGCTTCTTTAGACGAATGGATTTTTGGTGGTCACGACATCATAAAATATATAATAGTTTAAATTGCTGTTATATATGACGATGCTTTGTTACTAAGAAAAAGGTCAAGTAGTAAAAGTATATATATGTTATTGGCTGAATGATCTTTTAGCTTATGAGATAGCGATATATGCTCTTTAGGGCTGTTAAGTGTTAACGAACGTCGTTTCATCGTATTTCATTTAGTGGTACACAAAACAATTTTTTTTCGTTTAATAAATAAAACGATTAACGAAATTATTTTCTCTTTCATGTCAAGTACGAATATTTTATTTTCATTTAGTGTATTTTAATGTAAATTACTAAAAAATTGTGTGTTTTATTTCAACAATTTACTATTTCGTTTATAAACTACTTTATTTCGTGGACTTCACCCACGTTAGACACCTCTAATACTCTTAGGTCTTTTGAAAATTGCTTTTCACTAAAGTTAATTCCAAATTATCATTAAATGTACTTGGTCAAACACTCTACTTCCAGGAGGCAGGATAAAAGGACGAAATCAATCAATGAATAAAGTGGCAGTTACAAGAAATTAATGCAAACGACTATATCTTTCTCTGATCAGAGTAAAAAAAAAATTAGGGTGCTTTTATGAGCATCGAGTTCTTTCATGTTTTAACTCAAAAATATCTATACTATTATATAAAGCATCTAAAAATTGGAGAGTCCATTTTTTATCATGGTAAATTTTTATTATACCCATTTTATCCCTCAATTAGACGGATAATATTTATTGTTGGTTGATCGAACGTATGTAATCGCGTCCATTGATCCCCTCTTTCTCTCCATTTCTTTCTCTTATATACTATTATTTCCATAATTTTTATTTTTTTATTTAGCAACCTTGTGCATATTTGGTAAGAAATTAATGGTGATAATATATGTTAGAATAATTTACTTTTCTTGCCATAAAAATCATGAATCATTAACTCATATTGTGCAAAAATCTCATCCAAGATTAAATATAGTCTTTATTATATGTTTTCTCTATAATTTGGTGAATTTATAATTTAATATTAGATAAATGTGAATTTTTTTATCTTATAATATTTTAATATTTAAATAAAAATTCTGCTTTATTATTATTATCTTACTATTATGCAACGCGGATCGGGTATATAGCTAGTATTTAATTATTTTTAAATTTTGATTTTGCTCTGTCAATAAATTATTTATATCAAAATCTTATGGAATACTAAAATTTACTATTTTTTGAGTTTCATAAGTATTTATTTTATATTTTTTTAAGATGAACCTAAATAATAATAAAGTAATTAATTTTTGCATATGAAAATAAGTTATTTTAAAAAAATCTAAAACAAGAACTTAAGAAATTTTAAAAATAGAAAAAAATTATATCCCATAAATTTTTGATATAAATAATTAATTGAGATATATAAAATGAAATTCAAAAATATCTTGCTATATTTTTGAGTTAGAAATATAGAGGAGCTCCGAGGAATATATAAGTTTTACTCCTGACATCATATATATATATACTTCTATCCCCTAATTACTATTGGAGAAAGCACATTGTTGAGTCAGCACATTAATTTGCTCTTGGAAATTTGGTGTCTCTAAAAATGCATGACAGGGAAGAAAAACATCCCTCGTAAGCTGAGTAAATACGCATGCCATTTCTCTTGATTAGATCGATGCTTTTCAAATATGGATTATTTTGAGTTTGAAACTGGTGGTCATTTTACCATATCAGATTTGTTGTCCATTGCTTCAAACTAAGCCATGCTTACATTTGGTTTCGATCAGGATCATTTGGTCTGGTCAAGCTTGGGTCTAGGTGTGTACAACAAATCTGTTAACTCGTCTAATCCGTTCAATCCACTCAATCCGACTCTTTTTTCTACCGGGTTGAGAAGTTATTGGATTGGATACATATTGTAATTTTGACTAACTGGTTTGTTGGATTGGGTTATGAATTTATTTCTAGAAATCCGTCTAATCCGGATCCGGCCGTATAATTATATGTGATATATATTTTTTAAATATTGTACATATAATTTATTGATAATCAATAAAATAATTATTTAAGAGTTAAAATTCTACAATGTATTTTAATTGTTATCATCTATTTTTTGTTATATTTTTATTTTTAGATATTATATATCACTTTCTTTATAATATTAACTATTTCTTATATTTATCTTTTATAAAATATGATAAATATTTAATTTTTTAATCTATTATTCATAATTAATGTGAAATTATCATATGTTGTTCATATTTTTCATTTTTTCCATCTTCAAGTTGTAGTATGATTAATAAAATATATATTATCTAATGTTAATAAAAAAATATAATATATTATTTAATTAAAATATCAATCCGTATAACCCATAACAACCGACAAAAACCTATATATAAAAAAAATATCGGTTATATTGAGTTACGGGTGAGTTAGCTAAAATTTTTTAACTCGATATAACCGAGTTAGATTTAAATTTTTATAAAATTTGATTAACTCATGCCCCCCGTTGTACACCCATGGACCCCACCAATCAGTGCCCAAGCCAGAAACTCCCTTTCAAATAATTTTAGAATAAATTTAAAATAATCTTATTGTGTTTTAAATTTTATATAATTAAAATGTCAGTTGATGGTCCTTTAAAACTATTAAAATATTTATATATATTAAAATTTATGAAATTTAAGACGTTATTAATTTCTAAATTAGAATTATATATAAATATTTTTCTGATTTTAAGATTTTTTTAATTTATTTCAAATCTCATGAGTGAATAGATCGTCAAAAATTGACCTATGACCCTTCCCCTATTTTTAAATCATCCGATAGTGCGGGACCCAAACCTAGGTCTTACTCATACGGATGTCAATATTATCCTTTTATTTATTTATTCGATCTATATATTATTTAATAAGACAAGTATGGATTTTTTTATCAAATTATTTAATATGAATAATGATAAAAAAATCGTTAAATAAATAGATAAGAGTATGTATAAAGATCATTTCGTAACTATTTACTCTATAAGATAAATTATTAAAAAAATATATTATTTTCAATATGACATCTCCTATAATATTTTTCTCTATGTTTATTGTCTCAAATTTTATGAGTTAATTACTATGCATTATGAATTATAATTATTATCTTCTTGAGATTTCATCATATGATAAATTATAATCTAATATTTTATTTTAGATAAGATACTATTTTTATTTTTAATATGTTTTGTTTTCTAGTTGAAAAGTTTGACAAGAGATTTTTATATTTATTTTCAATTTATTTGTTTTAAAATGACTCAAATAGAAATTGATTGTATCGTTATATTCTTTTTTTTATCTAGTAATTTTGAGATGTATTTGTATGAAGGAATGAATTTTAATTTTTTTTTTTGATAAATGATAATAAATTATTAATATATTAGTATTATTTGTTAGTATTTATTATTATTTTATTATTTATTTATTTTAATGAGTAAGGGTAGGATATAATATAAGTAAAGATAATTTTAATGAGTAAGAATAGAGTGTTGATAAAAATAGTTTTAACCGTATCTATTGACACCTTGCTTACTCATTCTCCTGTTTTCTACCTGACCAAGTCAAAGATATCCCCAAATTTGTTGAGGTTCGCCGACTTGCCATGGAATTAGTTAATTTTCCAAGATTTTGGGACAAAAATTTATCCTAAGCCTTATTTCAACCATTGAATTAGCATTAAGATTGGAAAGAGTATGGAATAGAAAATAAATTACATCGAGATTAATAAAAAAAGATTGATCCTTGAAACAAGGCTTGGGATAAATTTTGATCCCAAGCCCTTGAAAAACTAACCGGTTCCACTCGCTATTCGCCTGAATTCGGATGGCAAAGTAGCGTTTTGGGATAGAAAAACAGGGTCTATTGTCATCTAGAAGAGAAAGAACTCAAGACAGTTGGAGTTCTGGATATTCGCAGATTTTATCAAGTACACAGTTCTCATATAATCCTTAAGGATATTTTAGCTTGTGTGGTAGCAACATATGCTCATAGGTCTTGTGAAAGTTCTTTCCGTAGAGCTAATTCAAGGAAGCATGCCAAAAAACAATCAATGAATCACCAGTTACAAGAAATGCGGAGAAAAACGTTAATTGTTTTGTGTTATTTTTTTAACCGTAGTAACTATTCAATTCAGTCAAATTTCTTTGACAAAAAGCATTCATAAATCAGCACATTTAGTTTATTATTAGAAATTTATCGTATGACGGCGAAGAAAGACCACTCCAATAAGCTGTCTGAGTTGAGTCTCGACGCTTTCCTTGAGTATAGTGTTATATCATTTCTCTTGATAAAATCTTTTCTAATTTGAAATTTTCTTAGTTCGAACTAGGTCATATCAGATGCTCCATCCAATTCAAACTCTATGAGGCTTAGATTTAGTTTCAATTAGGACATGTCAGATAGTCGGAAGGATCATTTTGTCAGCTCCAGCTTGGTCCTTCTTTGTATTCCAGTATTGCATGGGTACATCTTTATCTTCTTCCTTTTTTTCTTATCTTTCTTAACTAATACAATATCAATTGAAGAAGATTTGACCTCCCACTATTCAATATCAATTGAATTTCAGCCCCATTCCTTTATATGAAACTGAAGTCTGACAATATGAACCCCACTGATCAGTGCCTCTTTGATTTATGAAAACTGATGACTCCCTTTTTACTTGTAAACCCAATACTGCAGGACTCAAAACAAAGTGCTCTTCCCACTCTCAAAGTCTCTGCAGTCCATGTGTGCATCAATCCTGGCAGAAATGGATCCATCAGATGTTTCCAAGACTTGATTAACTTCTTTTCCTAGACTAACTCATTATCTACAATTTTTCCGTCCCTTGACTAAGTCAAACTCCCTGAAATCTAGATATCGAGAAATCCGTTCTAGCTTCGCCTAACATGGGAAGGCAATGAATTGTTTATGTTAGAAATGTCTCATTATCTCACCATTATCTAACTAGTTATATTTTTAAGATTATATTTATAAGTTTCCTTATTAAATCTGTAAAACTCTCCAATCATAATTGATCAAGAGAGAGTATTATTCTATTTTGAAAGAGTGTCTCTTTGTTTTCTCTTATTCTTCTCCATTTTTCTCTCAACATTGTGGGATCCAGTTTAGACACGAGATTATACATTTTAGGGCTGTAATTGTTCTGTTTAGTCCTGATTCATGCTAATAGTTTAGAAATATCAACATACAAGATTCGTGATCAGACCGCAAAGAGGAAAGCACAAGACATGGGTGGAGTTCTCAGATTACATACAGTTTAGGTTAGGACTACATACATAAGCTTAGGTATACTTTTATAAGGTGTGTGTGATAAATATATGAAGTGCAGAGGCTTCTTCCAGACTCAATTCATATGGGTCATTCAGCTTTATATGTTCACAAATTCTAACAGTACTTTCCAATTCAATTTTAGAAGTTTCTTTCCTTTTTGTACCTTCCATGTTTTTTGCCAGTATCAGTATCCAGTAGAAGTGCTCTGCTGATGTTTACTGGAATTCCAGAGTATTTATTTTTTTCAGGTATCAGCATTTTAATATTTTATTCAATTGTTTCAAATATTTATTGAAATTGCAGAGTTTTTCCATTATTCTTTCCTTTTGCTCTGTTGTTTAATTTACTTTCTATGGTCCAATTGGTATAACTCAAGAATGAGAACGTGTTTCAACAATTCAACAGAAACAATATAATTTGCTTTCGGTGTCATCAAAACACGCAAATGTATACAAGGAAAACAGAAAATCTACAAGCCACTCTCTCAAAAATAAGCAAATATATTTAGACCTCAAACCACAGTACTAAAGATGCTTTCTCAGCCACTTCAGTCTTATTCTCAGTAATTCCTTCAATTGAGGAAGAAAAACAGGCCACACCAAAAGCAAATCAAACTAAAAGATTTTAGTTGTAGGCATCAGGGTTGGCAACAAGGAAAGCCTCACAGCCCTTAATAACTCCACCGAAAGCTGCCTTGGCCTTCTCAGTCTCCGCTGCAACATCAACTCCAGGCAGAGGCTTGTAGGATCCAGCCACCTTGACCACACTGCCTCCGGCCGTGGGCTCGATCTTGATGTGGGTCGAAGCAGTCTCGACATGGATGCCGAGTCCTCCTCCCTCAACCAGGGTTGACTTGGCTTCACATTTCTCAACATCGATGAAGTCCAGGCGCTCCTTTACGAAGCTGAAGGGAAGCCCTGCAATTAATATTTGTCAGTATGATTTCATTTACTGATATTATATATAAAGTGACCAGTGACCTTAGCTATTAGGAGAAAAAAAGTTCATAATGATAAATATTTGGACATTTTTTGTTCAAACTTCTGAGAGTTTTTAATTACTTGAGAGAGAATTTATCAGAAATTACCAAGAATGCATACACTAGATAGGTCTATACCTGGGGCAAAGTTGAATTGCCTGGTGCTGCCAACACTACCATCACCTTCTACTGGAGCAGCGCTAACGATTTTGTCAGAGGCAATCTTGGGAGCCAGGTTGTGCCAGTCTACGACAGCTGCCTTGAAGAGACGTGGGGCCGGGACGGCTGTTTCAATATCAACTGACCAGCTGGAGCTCATGGTTTCTTTTGTAAAAGTTCAATCGAGATTAATCAAGCAAGCTGATCAAATGTTGATTGTGCTGATTGGAATTGGATGCAGATATAGCGAGGCCTCAAAGGGTTTATATAGATAATAATTCAAGTGTAGTTGGTGGCTGGTGAGGGTTATGGAAGCAGTACTTCGATTTCATGTTTGAATTCAATCTTTGGATGTTATGCCCTTTTTCCAAAAGGATTGCATGAGATGATGTAAGACTTTTGACTATCTAGAATACGGGACGTAATTTTGATTTTGAATGGTGAATGACGCTTGACAAATTACTATCAAACTATAACATTGTTATGTATTAAATTAGGTGGACAAGACAATGTGAACTTGGATGAATTTAAAATCCGATTCAAACTGATTTGAGACTTCAAAAACGCCGATCCGTGATCCGACAAATTTATTTTTTCTTAATAAAATATATTTTATTTTATATTATTTAAATTTGAAGGGATCGATTTATTTTTTTTATTTCAGAAAAAAATTAATTTTTATATTAAAAGTTTAAGGATCAATTTTATTTTTTCTAAATAAATTTAAGGACCGACTTAATATTTTTTTTTAAAAACTCAAAACCCAACTTATACAATTTAAAGATTAAGAACTAACTTATTTTTTTAAAGTTCCGGAAAAAATGAATTCTTCCAATTTAAAACTTTTGATGCATTTATGATTTAGAGGCTCTTAATTAAATTAGCTTCCTTTTTTTTCTTTTCTTTTTGTGGTTACGCCTTTATACTTAACGAAATAAGCTTAAGGCGTAACACCAAAAAAAAGAAAGTTGCGTAGTAGATGAAGATAGAGTTGTCAGTAGGTACGAATCGAGATATTTTTATATTAATATCTATTAAAAAAAATTTTATCTATATCTTATCTTTATTCATTAAGAATTTCGGATAACGAACGGATACCGGTAGAAAATGGATAAAAATAAAAATAATTCAATGAATAAAATTATATGATTTAGATAAATAAATAACATTAAATAAATATATTGATAAAGTGCAACAATAATTAATATTTTAGATATAATAAAGATCATATAATTTTTTCATATCAATTGCCATAAAAAACATATACTAATTATTATATATATAAATATATAATTTAAATATTTATATATTTATTAAAAATATAAAATAATTATATTTATATATTTTTAACTATTTATATTTATATAATTTACTCAATGAATAACGGATAACGAAAATCTTTTATCTACATTCATATCCAATAAGTTAATGAAATGTTTTTTTACTCATACTCATGTCCGATGATTTAATGAAAATAAAACTCTATTTGTATTTATCTTTTCGAATACGATAGCAGGGTAAATTATCAAAAAAAAATGTCATTGACAGTCTAGCTGAAGACCTCTTGATGCTTAATTAGATCAGAAATATAATGTTACAATTCTTTTGGTTAGATTCATTTCGGATTTGGATCATTGTAAGTTCGAATTTGGTCACATCAGATTTGACTTTGAAAAAGATTTGACTTTGATTTTTCAAACTACATATGGCTTGAATTTTCGAATTGGCATGGACAAACGAGTTTTCTGGTTTGTTGTTTTGAGAATGAACTTGATAATGATGTGGGTTGCCCTTCGAAATCTAACGATTCTGTTCAATTTAGTGCTACAGTGATGTTCTCTTTGGTATTTTCCATCCAATTTATTTTTGCTGTTTTCCTTTTTCAGTGCGAAACTTGGTTTTAATTTCTGCTACGCTCTGAATTAACGAAGCACACGAAAATTTTTATGATGCAAACTCTTAAATGAAGGATACTTAATTGACCTCCTAATTTCTCAATGTTTAGATCTTCATTTATGTGGAGCAGTATGGAACTGTGAAAAAAAAACCTAATTTTATCATTTTTTAACCAAATTGGATGAGAAAAATAAATGACAATAACATAATTTCATTTTATTATTTAATAAGTTATACACTTAATGTTTTGGAGGAAGTTTAAAAAAAATTACTTTAATATTGTAATTTCTTTCAATAGCCAGGCATGACCTTCAGCAATATTTAACGTTTTCCTATAGAATTTTGCAGAATGGTTGAAATATTGATTAATTAATTAAGGTGGGAAATGATTTGGTAACTTCAAAGAAATTATGGATCTGAAGTTTTGAACTTCCAGCTGCTTGCTGGAGGTCAGTTGAGGTTAAGGCATGTTGGATCAGAATGGAATATATTTAATTAGTTTGATTTATAAATAGATGGATACCTCATACCTGTCCGAGATAAGTACCACAATAAAGAATGCATTTGTCATCATTCGAGATTAATTTAGGCTACCGAGTTTGACCGCAGCCAGCAATCTGTTCGGAACACAATGTCCACCGAGCTCTCCTCCTTTTTTTTTTCTATTTCCTAACAGTCAAGGCTGTAGCTTTTGATAGGCCCAGCCGACTGTTGACTGTCTATATTACTCTTTTTTTTCTTTCTTTTTTTCTAATTTTGAGAAAGGTCTAGATTACTCTAGATGCAACATCACCTATAATCTAGAGTATATTTAATTCGTCAATAATTTATTTTTTATTTTCACAAATAATTCATTTATTTAGTATATAATAATTTTTGTAATAAAAATATTTTATTCACGAAAAAATATATAATATTTTATTTTCAATAACATTTTATATTTTTATATATTTTTAAAATTTTAACATTTTAATATATTTTTTTATTTAAAATATATGAAACGAACTATTTTCGGACTATATCCATATTATATCTGAAACACAAATTTTTAATCTCACATAACATTTTCCAAATCTCAATTTTAAAGTACCAACTAAAGCGCTCGGGTAGATTTGTAGCCCTTCAAATTAAAAAATTGATTCGAAAGGTTTTCGGATTGTTGATTTTGCATTGAAATTCGTAATAATCATTGAAAGTATGAATCTTAAACTTCGGGGTCTATTAAAAGTATGAATTCCGAAACAAAATCAACGACTCAAAAATCTTTCAAATCATTTTTTAATTCGAAGGATGCGCACCTAGCCCGAAGGGCCAACTGAATGAAATTATGAAGTGGAATGTAAGTTGTAACGTTTAAGTTACAGGTCCAGTCCTTCAGTTTTGTCCTCAACAGGCAACAGCCCAAAACGTTCACGTCCATGTAGAGAGACATGTAGCGAGTGCGTCTTATTCAACACGTTAAAAAACTCGTGACCAATATAACGATACGTATTGATATATTTCTGTAATGAAGAAATATTTTGGAAATACAAAAATATAAAGGAACTATTTACAGCTAACATTCCGTAACTTCTAATTTTCAAATATATACAGTTATATTAGTTAGATGTTTTATCTCTAAAATCATAGTATAATATACATAGATTTGGGTCTTCTGCGACTGGCATTTTCTGAAGTTTACTTAAAATTTTTGGTATTGAAAATGAATTTCTCAATGTTTAACTGCATATTCGGATCCTTGTATTTAAGCTATTTAATATTGAAACTTGAATTGTCTGACGTTTAGATTTTGCATCATTAGTAGTGTGGTTCTTATAAATTTTATAAGCATATTTGCGAAAAAAAATCAGGTAGAAAGTAACAAATAATTATTGTACACAGAGATCTTGATAAAAGTAGGATGGAATTGGTCAATAAAGAATGTGAATGAATAGAGATTGGAGAATGAGAATGAAATTGTGGGACAGAAAGAGAGAGTCAACATTTCAACCCTCAATAGATTTATTCTCGAACTTGTTGGAATATTTAAATATATATTGTTGAGGGTTTAAATAAATTATCAGAATTTAATTTACAAATTTTAATAAAATAAATCATTTATTGTTTATGAATTTATTGAATAAAATCAAATAAAATATTAAATACGAGACCATCTTGGATTTTAATTTAGTCGATCCCAACTAAATGTTTCAATTCCATTCCGATAGGATGATCATAGATCGGATGACAACTGTCAAAAAAAACTAATACACCCGACATCTCATTATCAATATAAAAATTATAGAATTTTCATGGGGAAATAAAATAAAGAAATCTCTTCATCATTTTCTAATTATTTATTTTCCTTGCTCTACCGATCTCTTTCGCTCAAATATTTTTCCATCTATTTTTTTTTTTTTGCCTACAGGTGAATGTACTTATAGAGTACTTTAGTCCATGCGGGCTTTCAAGAATATATAATTAATCCAAATAATTATATTTTTATATTTGCCCGTTAAAATATCAGTTACAACTAGGGGTGTCAAACGATTATAACGGTCATGAAAATACAGAATTGCGTTAACTGTTTCGTTTAAATAACAGTTATAAAATTTTATTTCGTTAACCGTTTAAAAAATAAAACACAAATTTCATTTATTGCGTTAACCGTTTTTTTAATTGAAACGAAAGAAACGACCGAAACGGTCAAATTTTTTTGATCGTTTAACAAAACCCAATATTCAGCATACATTTTAAATAGTACTCAACAACAACATACATTTTAAATAAACGAAAACTTGATATTACAAATAACAGCATACATTTTTTCAATATAGTACTCAACAACAGCATACTCAATATAGTACTCAACAACAACAACAACATACATTTTCAATATAGTACTCAATATTACAAATAACCCATATTACAAACCAGATGTCAGTAACAAATAATATTACAAATAAGATTCAATGCACTAATGCCAGTAACGAAAACTTGCAATTACTCTTTCGTCTCAACCTAGATACCAAACTCGTTTCTCAAATAGATAATACCAATCTCGGCCATATTACCAATCTCACTAATGGCTAAATATGAAAATAATAAAATCTCTATCATCATTGAAAGTCATTGTTTGATATCTAGGGAGCCAAAGAGCAAGCCGACACAAGAATAACACTCCAGTGCAACAACAAACAACAAACAAAGCAGTGCATTAACTGAATGTCAAATAATAAACTACCAAGGCAACAAGCCAAAGAAAAGCAAAAGGCAACAAGCCAAAGAACAAACAACAATGGTAACAAATAAGGCTACAAGCCGGAACAAGCAAGGCTACAAGGCCAAGAACAAACAACAACAGGGCAACAAACAAGGCTAAGCCAGCAACAAACAAGGCTACAAGGCCAGCAACAAACCACAGGGCAACAAACAACAGGGCAACAAACAAGGCTAAGCCAGCAACAAACAAGGCTACAAGGCCAGCAACAAACCACAGGGCAACAAACAACAGGGCAACAAACAAGGCTACAAGTCATCAGTATAAATTCAAGCCTCACCATCACAGACACCATCAGTCGGTGCCGCTTCATCAGTAGGCCATATTGTATCACCAAAATCCCCACCATTTTCTGCCACAGACAATACAATAAAATAACATAGTTTATAAATGAATACCATAATGAAAAGCCAAATATATAAGTAGCAATGATTGAAAAAATTATACCGATAACTGAAGCACGTAACCAATCTTGACCACAAACAAGTGCTTCAATACTTTCATCACTCAAAGAACTCCTGACAGGGTTTAGAGTCCTACCACTGGTACTAAAGGTTGATTCTGAGGCCACTGTTGAAATTGGGACAGCCAATATATCCCGTGTTAATCGAGCAAGAATAGGATATTTTGGGGCCTTTAACTTCCACCATGCTAGAATATCAAATTCATCATCCAAACTAGTTTCATCCAGTGCATCAAAGAAATACTCCTCAATCTCTGATTTTAGGGGTTCAGAGATTTTTTTCACTCGTATAAAATCTTTCAAACCAGCCCTTGTATCACTGATAGTAGAATTACTAGCACTAGGATTTTGCCTATCATTTTAAATTCATGTTAGAAACTCATTTCTCAGCAATAAATACTAATCTCAGCCATAATAAGCAACCTAGATACTCTTGACTCAACCTAGATCAGAAGTTCATTTCTCAGCAATAAATACCAATCTCAGCCATAATATGTAACTTATAATCTCTATCGTCATTGAAAATCATTGCTTTAAATCTAAGGAGCCAAAGAGCAACTAAACTCCAGGCTACAATTATAACTCTACAAGGCAATAATTTATAATCTCTATCATCATCGAAAGTCATTACTTGAGATCTATACTAGTGCTATACAATTTAAACTCATGTTCGAAAAGATACCTCGAAGTACATTTGTGTTGAGTTGCTAGCTTGGTTTTGCACCAACATTGAGTGTGTTTCTGAATATTCTTTGAACAACTCATTCATGCAAGATTTTAAATTAACAATAAACCTTGAACACTCATCATCAGCATACATTTTTTCAATATAGTACTCAACAACAGCAAGCTTGCATCTAGGATCAAGTACACATGCAATTGTCAACAGTGTATTCCCACCAGTCTAATACTTATCCCATTTAGCAAGCATTTCTGTTCCCATCTTAACAATAAAGGGATATGCACTATTACTCATGTGCTTGATACTCAGATAAATCTCACAAAACTCAGGGAAGAAGAGATTAAGTGTGGGATACTTTGTTCCACTCAATTTTAGTGTAGCATCATAGAAAACCTTCAAACACACTACAAGATGCTTTACTTTATCTCATTCTTGTTCAGATGGGTTTAGTGTGTACCTCTTATCGATAGCGGCATATCTCTTAATTGCTTCTCGCAGCTCCAAGGCTAGCTCTAACATTATATATGTGGAATTCCAACGTGTTTGGACATCCCAAGCTGGTTTTTTGTTAGGAGCATTAACCTGAAATAAATGAAAATATATTAGCATTAAAACCTAAAATTGAACAATCAGAAATATAATTTAAAATAATTAAATAAGTACCTGTGTTGCTGCAAGTCTAAATTTCTCCATTCTTGGTTGTGAATGTCGAATGTATTTCATCGTTTCTCGAATATTCTTTATCTCATCACACAATACACTCAACCCATCTTGAACAATGAGATTTATGATATGACAACCACATCGTTGATGAAATATTGAACCATTTGCAGGAAGTTCATCTTTGATAGATGTATTTAACAATTCTCTAATACAAACATCATTAGCAGATGAATTATCAAGTACAAGGTAAAATGCATTTTTGTCTAAATTCCACAACACTAACTTGTCATGAATGGCTTGAGATATATTTTTACCAGTGTGGGGAGATGGCAAAGGTGTAAAATTGATAGTTCTTTTTCTCAAATGCCAACTATCATCAATATAATGACATGTAAGGGACATGAAACATCTATCTTTACCCTTATTGGTCCACAAATCACTTGTGAAGCTAAATCTACAATCTAGCTTATCAAACAACTCATACAAACTAACTCTTTCTTCCTCATATATTTTAAGACAATCCATTCTCACTGTGTTCCTTGATATCATTTTAAAACAGGGTTGAAGATCACTTACAAAGACTTTCAAGAAATGATGCTTTGCACAATTAAATGGATATTCATGTGCAATTATCATCCTTGCAAAGTTTTTCCTGCATCTAGCGGGATCAAACTCCCAAACAAAGCGGGACTTGCCCCACCTATTAACACTTACATGAAAGAGAAGATAGTTATTAGCACTAACATGAATACTGTATAAAATTAAAAGTATAAATTATAATTTTAACTCATGCACCTGTTGTGTTGCCAGCCTGCAACATCTTTTGTAAGGCATCAAGTTTATTATGTCTCACAGCCCATGGGATTTTCTTGCAACCTTTGGTAATGTGATGTTTCAAAGAGCTAGTGCTCCTTTGATTACCTTGCTTATAACATTTCTCACAATAATTACATATAGCATCATAATTACCATCATCTCCTATCTTTCCCCTTTTGAAATGTTTCCACACATCAGAGTATGGTTCACGACATTTCCTTTTTTTGTGGGTTGTTGGTACATTAGGGTTTTGAGTTTCGGTTCTTGCATCAATTTGTATCATATCAATCTCCTCTCGTGGTTTCAAGATTCAACCCTGGTCCCATGCTAAATTACAAGTGAAAATAATATCGGATATACTTGTGAGCCAACATTTGCTCAATATGACGGTATGTAACAAAGCTAACAAGCCAAGATATGTAACAAGCCAACATTTGCTCGGTATGACAGTATGTAACAAAGCTAATAAGCCAGTATGTAACAAAGCCAACATTTGCTCATTATGACAGTATGTAACAAAGCTAACAAGCCAGTATGTAACAAAGCTAAATTAAAAGAGAAGATAGTTATTAGCACTAACATGAATACTGTATAAAATTAAAAGTATAAATTATAATTTTAACTCATGCACTTTGTTGTGTTGCCGACTTTCTGCAACATCTTTTGTAAGGCATCAAGTTTATTATGTCTCACAGCCCATGGGATTTTCTTGCAACCTTTGGTAATGTGATGTTTCAAAGAGCTAGTGCTCCTTTGATTACCTTGCTTATAACATTTCTCACAATAATTACATATAGCATCATAATTACCATCATCTCCTATCTTTCCCCTTTTGAAATGTTTCCACACATCAGAGTATGGTTCACGACATTTCCTTTTTTTTGTGGGTTGTTCAGGTACATTAGGGTTTTGAGTTTCAGTTCTTGCATCAATTTGTATCATATCAATCTCCTCTGTGGTTTCAAGATTCAACCCTGGTCCCATGCTAAATTACAAGTGAAAATAATATCAGATATACTGTCAGAGCCAACATTTGCTCAATATGACAGTATGTAACAAAGCTAACAAGCCAGTATGTAACAAGCCAACATTTGCTCAGTATGACAGTATGTAACAAAGCTAACAAGCCAGTATGTAACAAAGCCAACATTTGCTCATTATGACAGTATGTAACAAAGCTAACAAGCCGGTATGTAACAAGCCGATTATGTAACAAAGCTAACAAGCCGATATGTAAAAGGGACTTACTCATCATCGGATATATCGGGCTCGAAACAACAAAGTCAATCGAGTCATTGTTACACAATACGAGCGAAAGAAGAAGCAAGAGCAAGAGCAAGAGCAAGAGCAAGAGCAATCAAAGACAAGCGTTGAGTACGTACCTCGTATACTCGCAAACACGAAATTATCAGATACAAGTGATTTAAAAAAACGAACAAATAGCAAGAGCAAGAGCAAAGACAACTATAAGTCTGTATATTGTACCTCTCTCTTTCTCTCTCTTTCTTTCTTTATTTCTGTTCAATAACAGTACAACAAGAAAATATATAAGCAAGGAATCGATCACCTTGTGCCAGTCTGGTGGCGACGAGACCTCCATCGACGATCTCGACTGTCTCTCGGCTGTGCCCAAGCTATAGTGTAGATCTGTTCTTTAAACCAGTTATTGACCCATTTAGCTCTGTACAGGTGGAAACTAGGCCAAAAAATCGTCGAGTGGTGATCCCGACAGCCTCCTAGACACAGGTAAGGTAATGATGGGGAAATCTGACTCATCTCTTAGAGATTGAGCGAAATAGAGAAGAGATCGGCTGATCGAGACAGCGCGAGTGTGAGACAGTGAGAGTCTGAGAGAGCTGCTCACTCTGAGCGAAAGAGAGATTAGAGCGGCGGAAAAGACGAGAGCGAGAGCGAGAGCGAGAGAGAGGATTAGGGTTTATGTCGCGTGCGACAGAGAGAAGACAGAAGTGAGCGGAGAAGACAGAAGCGGCGGAGAAGACAGATAAATCAGAAGCATTTAATTACTGCAATTTTTTCTCTCGCAATAGTTCATAGCAGAGATGTATAGAATGTAGGTGAAACGAAACGAAACAACGAATTTCGTTAATCGTTTCGTTGTTGAAACGAATAGAGTTTAATTGCGTTTAACCGTTTAGAATTCTTGAAACGGAAGTGAAATATCTGACCAGTTCCGTTTCGTTTGCGCCGAAAAAGAAACGCCGAAACGGTCAAACGGTCGAAAGTTGACAGGCCTAGTTACAACAGCGACCGAATTAAAATTAAAGAGAGCGAGTTATGTCATTTGACTAAGTCAATGACAGAAAAATGGAGACGTCCATTTTATAATTAAGTTTTGAAACATAATGATTACCAAAATAATTAATAGAAATTACATCATGTTTTTTTCTTTTCTTTCATTTTATTTCTTTCAAACAATTAATCGCTTTCTAGACTTTGTAGAACATGCTTTGCTACATATCATGTATTTTTTTAATAAATATGAAATGTGCAATTTATTTGTGAACAGATCAGGAGTAGTTATGATATCATAAAATCAACAGCAGTTCGCATATGGAAAAAAACACTGCATATTAGAATTAAGCCATTTCAACCTCTGTCTTAGGCTATAGGTCATAGGGCTGCAAAAAAAAGTTCGGGTTCGGTTCAGACTCAAGCTAATCTAGTTCGAGCTAATTTAATTTGAACTAATTTGGTTTGAGCTAATCCGACTTCAGATAATTTGGCTCAAGCTAATCTAGCTTGATAGTTATATGAGCTGAGTTTGAGTTGGGTTTGACTCAACTCATGGCTCGACTCGGCTCGAATAATAACAATTTATATTTTTTCTCCTAAACTCTAATCCGATAATCCATCTCTTATTATCTCTCATCATCTCATCGGCTTAACGACTTCTCGTACTCGCTTATGACTCAGCTTATATATCTGATTCGATAGTTTTTGACTAGTTTATCCATTCAAATTAGTGCGGCAAAGATTTTATTAAAAATATAATTTATTGATATATCAATTTTATATTAACTCATGTACCATTTTTGTAGACATACTGAATTTACAGTTTATAAATATACTAAATATAAATGTCAAACTGAGTTAACGTACATGCATTGGCTCGTAAGCCAGCTCTGAGCTAGCTTGAATGAGTAATGAGCCGAGTTTGAGTTAGACTTTTCAGCTCGAAACGTTTCATGGGCTCGAAACGTTTCATGAGCTCGACTCGAATTTCATGAGCCGACCTTGAGCTAAACCTAGCTCGCTCGAACTCGATCATTTGCGGCCCTAATAGGCCATATATATAACATATGTATTAGGTTTATATATATATTGAAATTATTTAATTTAATTATTAAATTATTTTAATAATTTTATGAGCATATATGTGATATAATTATATATTAAAATTACGGACTGTCAATTGATTAGAACTCAAATTAAAGTGATCAAATTTAGTAAATTATCAGATAATATAGTGTCATGAGAATTGAATCCTTAATGTATAGAAAACACATTTATAATTTTTATGATTTAGTGATTGTCTAAATCTTATAAAATTATGATTAATGGTAAAAAGTTATTGATCTCCGGAGAACGTAATTAAACACATGTATAATTGTCAAAAGCTAGATACACGAATGGTTATATATTTTGAAAATTCCGTTTCATAGAAAATCATGATAAATGGACTCTCCATTTTTCCAATGAAATGGAGAAGAAAAAGAATATACTTTATAAATGAATTGCGGATTGCAATTCTGTTTGTTTTTCGAAATCAATTAGCGTCATGGTAAATAAATACTGTATCTGAAAGTCCAAAGCTATGAAATTAAATATTTCTAAATTTAAATTAGACGATTTACTAGAGTGATTGTAGAAATTAAAAATTTTGTTCAAAGATAACTTAGTAAAATTTCATCAATATATACATGTGGCAGAAAAAAAAACAATAAAAACACAATTATATATGTATTGGACAAAGTTCTAAAGCAATGCTGACCCTCCGCCATGACAAAGGCCCCTTTGGACAATAAACAAATTAATTTGCACTTCGATCAGATAGTCAAATTTTGTCATTATCATCATTTTTCCGGTGATTTTTTTTTGTCTTCTTCTTGGAAAATGACTCCTCATCAGCGGTTGAGAAATTTTCAGCTGTGATGGCCTGTCAATTTAGTCTACAGAAATCATTATTAGTACTTCTTAACTACAGTTTTTTTAATATTTCATATCTTTGATTTAGTTTTATTTTATTTTTTGGAGTAGCAGGCGAATGACCTATTCATTAATCAAAATAAAAAGAATTCACGGGAAGAAGAATAAAGATTCAAAGATAAAAGCATTATATCCGCTAATCAAAATATAATTTTCATATCTTTGATTTATTAATCAAAACAACAATCAATACATGATTCTCCTTTTATTTTGGAAATAAAAGCAGTTCATCAAGTCACTCTATCAAACACAAAAGCTAACATAATGACACCAAGACCACAATTTTGACCAGGGCGCCTCTATCAACAATTTGGTCTTATTCTCTGCTATTCTTTTAAGCAAACCACACCAATAAAGACAAAATCATTTAGTTGTAAGCATCAGGATTGGCAACAAGGTAGGCCTCACAACCCTTGATAATATAATTGATCTGTTAACGAACGATTGAACAAAATAAACTCTTTTTAAGAAGTAACCATATGTTTGAATTCTATCTTGGTGTGTTATCTTCCATCGTTTTTTTTTCCAAGAAAATTTCCTAACATGATGTATGAATATTGACTTTCTAGAATATGGGACCTACATGCGGCTGTTCATTTATGATTTGAGATTGATAAGTTTGGTCAAATGAAAGACGGGAACAAATTAGTTGGGTAAAGTTTAACCTCAGTATATCAAATTCTGCAATTAAGTTTCCCTACTTCCAAAAGACAAATTAAAAAATAATATTAAGAAATGAACAAAGAAAATCTAAACCTTATTGCCGAAATTTGATCATTTAATTTTTTAGATGAATATAAAGTTCCTCGAAGTTTGTATCCCTATTTGTTCCAATATTAGTCGGATCAATCATTATCTATGACCTTTAGATAGTTATCTTGATGTTTTGCTTCTTCTTTTTTAAAAAAGTATCCGTTTACTGTGGCCGCTATACTTCGTTTTGGGCTTTCCCCATTGTTCAATCTCTAAAGGATAATTTAGCCTAATTGATGGGGATGTGTGATCTTTGGTCTTGATGGAGTTTCTTTTAGACTGAGTTTAATGACTTTATATACATAGTTAATTACTTTTATTCAAAGTGACATGGCAAAGGATCATATCAGTTGAATTAAGTGGAGTTTGGAGAAATGCAAATCGTAATCTCTCTTATAATATATATATTTTTTACGCTTCATCCAATATTGAGGGGATTTGGTTTATATATAGACGTGGACTCGTAATTCATGACACATAGGATTGCTTTTAGAAACTAATTTTTTCCCAATTTTGCATCAAAGAATGGCCTCTCTCCTATAAGCTATCCAATTAAAGTTCCATACAATTAATTTGACGGCCTGATCATCTAGACTCCTTTCAGATTTAAATCATTCTATGTTCAGATTTGAATCCAACTTTGCCAATTTGAATAAATCGGGTTGAATTTACATTTTAGTTAGTGTTGACGGATGGTCTACAGTATATTGGCTACTACTCTTCTGTATAAACAAAGACAACTATTCGTTAATGCAGTACTGGTATTCCGGCATCTAAAATTCTCTTGATTATGAGATTAGTTTCAAGTAACCTGTCAGGCGAAGGAAATAAGCAACAGAATAATTCAAATGAAAAAGAAAGAGGCGAAGCGGAGCGGGCAGGATTAATTAAAATACGGGCAAACGATCAGACGCGTGAACTTAAAATAACAGGCGCTGAAGCTAGGGACCCACCCGTCAGGAATTTAAATGAAACTGACCCAATCTCAGCCGTTGAAACACTGCAAGTCGATCGCTGAGTCTGACGTGGCAATAGCAGATTAGGTGTTGATAATTAGTAGATAGATTAAGATTGTTTCTTTACACATTGTATTGCCTATATAAGGGCAATCAATGTACATTGTTGGATTATGAAAAGAAATAAAGAATTTGTTCAATTTAGTTATTTACTTTAGCCTCAGCCATTATCGATCTTAGCTCAAATTCGAGCAAATTACATTCCAATTCTTGTCAATTCTTGACAATCAGCATCTCTAACACCTTAATCTTCAATTAAGTTTGTTACATAACCACTGTTATTATTCCCATTAAAGAAGGTAGAATAATTGTATATCAGTATGGTCACCCCTAGTCCATTTGTCTATTCTTTTGTGAAAATCTTCAAAATTTGGTTGTACTGGGTGACAACGTGCAGCACTTCTCTATTTTGACTGTTGCTGGTTGGTTTATTATTTAACTAATGCAAAATTGATTTAGACAATACAGCTGAAATTGCTGTCACTCTTTTAATGCTATTTCTTCAGATGCAATTCATGACAGCTGCCTTTAAGACGCAGCTGACGGATTACTGTGATCACCACTATATAACGAGGTGCATTGTAGCCATGGTTTCCAGTAGAATTGAATGTGACTGAAATTAGTTGCAGTTCTTGTGAGTTTAGGTTGATGCTTGTAGGAGAGGGATGAAGATGTAATTAGTCTGAACAGAAAATGCCAATACAGAGACGAGTACTGGTACGCAATTAGTTTAGTAGAATATAGCACCTGTATTGACGGGAATTAATTTAAGCTCCCAAATTTGACCGCCACTGATGTGCGGTTGTGCACCAGTTTTGTCCGGAGCTGTATCCATCGTTGGGTTGACCATCGACTTTCTAGAATAAAAATAACTGAATGAATGGAAGCATCTTTAGCACTTTGTTATCTAAAACTCCAACATATTAATGAATATCTTTCTACACTTGGACGTATTGCTAGGCTCCTAGAGTCTTAATTTCTAATAATTACTTAATTTTTACGTCAATAAACAGTAGCGAGATCTAGTAAAAGAACCCACATTGCAAAACCAAGCATGATAATAGTACAGATTGAATTGGGCCAATCCAACTTCAGCCTATAAGCTTCGCCATTTCCATTCTTCAATTAGTGACTAAAAACGGATTTCATATAAAATTGAGTGAACTCCGGAAAAAGTTACTCACAAATTTCTGTTCTTCCTCTTAATTTAATGGTTAAATGTCGTTTTTTTTTACGAGAATGAACAAAATGTTCCATTCGTTGCTCCAGAAAGTTTTGCAGATAGTTTCCAAAACTGCTGAGTTCTCAAATATGACGATAAGTTCTGTTCTTTCCTTATCGTTTTTAGTACATATGGCCAAGATAATTAAAACGCAGGTTTATATAGAAAAATGTTCCTTGAACACCAAAATCGAGTAATGTTGACTAATATACCCATTGATAATATTTAGCATCTTTTAAACCAGCTAATTTCAAATTTTTACAATAAATCTCTGTAATTTTATTTGAAAATAATTTTCAGACCAAATTTAGCGCACAATGAACTTACAAGTCCATCAATTCACTTAGGAATACATCATCATTCAGTTAGCCTTTGATAGAGAAACCAGGCAATATCCTGTAATGTTTAGAAAGAAAATAAAATCTAATTTTAGAAGGTGTTTGAATGACTCTGTAAAACAGAGGTAACATGTCAAAGTACAAAAGTTTATAGACCGAATCAAAGAAAAGGCATACCATACAAAAGTTGATTATTATTCAATAGTTTGGTGGTGACCTTCTGTATACCTTGAAACATCAAGAAAGTCTATAAACAAGATTAAAAAAAATGTAAGCCATACAAAAACTAATATTAAACAAAATTGGAGCTTAGAGATGATCTTCTATACACCTTGACGGAATTTATTAAATCATGAGGAAAACACAATAGTATTTTTCGGATAAAGGAGTTGAATTAGTGTACTTACAGAGACGTTGCATGGATCAATTAATTGCTTCCAGTCAGTGGCGGATCCACAGTAGCTCGGGGGCAGCGGCCCCTTCTGTATTTTGAAAAACAGTGTTTTTCGGTAGTTTGTTCTCCCTGAAAATTTTTTTTGCCCCCCTGAATTGTCTGATTAATTTTATTGAGAAAAAAATATTTAATATCATGTATAATGAAATAATTATGCAAAGATATCAAAATATAAAATTTTATAGATGAAAATTTTCTTCATCAACTTCATTATCTATTACTTTGAACTTTATTTTATTGTTATTTTTAATATATAAAATGTTATTATTCTAATAAATTTTTTATTAGATAAGAATATATATTAAATTATTATTTTTTTATTTAGTACTCGATTAGTTAATGAATTTAAACTCAATAAACTATTATAATCGATATTTGCCCCCCGACTAAAATCCTACATCTGCCATGCTTCCAGTTTGATGGCAGAATTTTGCCGGACTCGTCAATGATTTCAATCCCAAACTACACGAAAGTTAAGCTTCTTGCATAATTTCAGTTCATACCATTTTCCTTGTCTTCTCGTAGGTCATATATTTTAACAATAATGACAATTTAGGTTTAGGAATTAGAAGCGCAGAGAGGAATCGGAGAATGGTGCCAGAGATCCAGATAGGGAGAGAGATCTGACTAATGGGCACGTCGATCAGGAGTGGTGGAGTGCAACGGAGAGACAGGAGCAGGGTGGTCAGAGCGGTGAGGAGCAGTGTGAGGGGAATCAGAGCGGATAAAAACAAAAAGGTGGAGAAGAAACGTCCCGAGGAAGCGTGTCGAGAGAGATACAGGCGAAGCGATAAGTGATTTTTTTTCTCGGAGATGGAAAAATGTGCAGAGTGAGAGACGGGGCAGGGTGTAAGTTATTGAACAGATTTCATTCGAATCCGATCTGATTTGATATAA
This sequence comes from Schoenoplectus tabernaemontani, assembly GCA_037127355.1. Lineage (NCBI taxonomy): Eukaryota > Viridiplantae > Streptophyta > Magnoliopsida > Poales > Cyperaceae > Schoenoplectus > Schoenoplectus tabernaemontani. The sequence goes on from CM073754.1 coordinate 2,264,726, forward strand.
TTCGAAAATAAATGAGTTGAATATGAGTTTAATTTTTTATTCAAATCGGGTCGGATTCAGATTAACTCGATCCGACCCAATTAATTATATATTTTTAAGTAACTTTGTGATTTAGTACTAATTAAAGCATAAATATACACTAATTATATACTAATTAAGATTAATTATAAATTAATTAATATTTTATTGCTTAAATTATATAAAGATAATTAATAAATATTAAATTATTTTACACGAGTCAGATCGGTATGAGTCAATATAATCAAACAATAATTGTTAATCATAATATAATAATAATAATAATAATAATAATAATAAATCATAATATAATATAATCAAACAATAATCGTTATTTCGATGAGAGCTAATTCGACATACCATCTACAACTTAATATATCAGATTAACATTCTTTCGCACTTTTCTATTTAGTTTAAAATTTATTTAGCAAATTAATTAGTCAAAATAGCAATTATATTTTTATTTTTTGTTATTCAATGGAGTCCCAAACAAATCATAAAGGATTAAAGGATTGAAGGATTAAAGAGCTGTGTAGGAATTATCCGGGTGGAGATCTCATGTCAATGGGTAGCGGACGGAAAGTCCATGAGACGTCTAGGCTAGAGCATTGTTTGTTTGGTTTTTCAGGATCCACTCACCAAGTCGGCAAGTCGAATCATTTTCGTTGAAGGAACGAGTAGAGATTCGGGATCGTCAGCAAATGGGTTGCCATTCGACCCAAATTCTATGTTTATTTTTCCACAATGGAGAAGATCGCACAAAGTGTCGAACTTGGTTCGTGGATGATGTCTGCGAAGCATTTATAATGTAGTGTGTATAGCGATTTCGTAAACATTATTTGCAAATCAAATAAGAGAAGGGATCGGTTAACAATGGGTTATTTTGTCAATCTTCATAATGAATTTTTAAATAAATATAAAAAAATTTAAAAATGGAAAAAAAAAGTTTATAGATGTGTTTTTCTACATTTAGATTGATAGTCATTTAAATTTCATGCAATTTTATTATCGTTTGATAGTCTATCAAAGACCATCAAATTTTCATGTATTTTGCAACGGTTCCAATTTAACTGACTTTGATGGACTATCAAACGGTAATGAAATTGCTTGAAATTTGAATAACCATCAATCTAAAGATATTAGAACACATCTATAAACTTTATTTTTTTAAGATTTTATTTATATTTATTTAGACGTCAATTGTCAAGGTTGTCAAAATAATCCATTGTCAATGGATCCTCACTCATTATTTTATGATACGTGGATTATCCCTTGTGAACTCTCTACATCTAAAATTTTACGATTGATTTTATTTTTATATTATTAAATTTATAAAAAGAAGTAGATGTCTCCATTTTTATTTAATTACATATATAATATTAAATTTTGTCTATTGTGCTTCTATACGTACTTCGACCGAAACGTATACGGTTCAGGTTTTAATTCTTCATGCTCGACGTTTCATTTTAAGTAGCTCAATGAAATCTTTATATCATAATTTTATAGAATATTAATATTTATCATGTTTGATTTATTTTACTATCGTAATGATTTTTGAAAGATAACTCTAAAATAAAATAAAAAATACTAAAATTTGTATGTCAAAAAGGATAATTTTTAAAAATTATTTAAGTATAATAAAATAATTTGAAACATGATAAAATTAGTATTTTATAAGATTATGATAAAAAAATTATTAAACTATTTAAATTGAAATTTCGAGCACGAAAAAATTTTATACAATTTACAATGATTATAATTTAACGGTCTTTGATGGACCAACAATCGATAATGAAATTACATAAAATTTGAAACACTATCAATCTACAAGTAAAAAAATATCAATCAAGCTTTTTTTTCTGTTATTAAGATTTTTTTATATTTATTGAAGTCTATTATTAAGATTGTCAAAATAACCAATTGCCCACCATTTAAATATTCTCTAAGGTAATGTTTGGCGCTCAATGTGATTATTTATTATTATATTATTATATTTTTAATTATGGTTATATTATGATTATAGTGATGATTATATTATTATTATATTATAATGATTATAATTATTTTTATTATTATGATATTATTTTGATTACGACTATGATTATGATTATTATTTAATTATGTTATATTATATTATTATATTATGATTATATTATTATTTAATTATGTTATATTATATTATTATTATGATTATATTATTAAAATTAAAATTATTTATTATTATTATTATGATTATAATTATAATTATATTTTTTATTATAATATGATTATATTTTTATTTTTATTATATTATTATGATTATAACTATGATTATTATTATTTATTAAGATTATGATTATGGATTATGATTATTTTATTATTATTATTATTTTACTATTATTTTTATTATCATCATCATTATTAGTATTATAATTATCCATATTTTAACTATTCTGATTAACAATTGCCAATCAATATTTTCACTATTCCGAATAGTCAAGAATATCACTTTTCTACCACTCTTTCAAAAAGACACTATTCTATCACTCTTCCAAAATTACCACTCTTCTAAAACTATTCCTTTATTTGCCAAACAAACCCTAAGAGTATGTTTGGATGGAACAAGAACAGCGAAATAGTTGTTGTTCTCGGAATAGAAATAGCAACGGTGCAACCAAACACAAATTTGTTGTTCCAGAACAATGAGAATAACTACTATTCTGCTATTCCGAGAGGGATATGAAATAGTTGTTGTTCTTTTCAACTCTCCGTTACTATTCCAAACAAACAATCCAAACAACATCTCTACTATTCGAATAGCATCACATTTTTACTATCCTTGCGTTAATCGAAAAATCATTATTTTTTCACTATTTTCACTTATTATTCTCAATTCCTCTATTCTTACGCTATTATTTGCACGATCCAAACATACCCTAATTTGAGATAACGATAAGATGGAACATACTTCAGCGGATGGCGGGAAGACCATTGACCCCATGGAAAAAAAATTCAAAAATAGACTTGTTATTCAGAATAATTTTTAAAAATATACTTGATTCTTAAAGATATTGTGGAAATATATCTTACCTCAAAAACATTTTCAAAAATACACTTCTAAAGTTATACTTCTATTATAAAAAATTATAAAAATATACTTAACTTTTAAAATAATTATATTATACAAATGCAATTTTTTTGAGCCGAGGCCGGCTCCGCTCCTAGAAATAGAGATGAGACGGAAGCGGATAGAGGTAGTTAGGAGGACGAGGAAAAAGAAAAGGAAAGAAAAAGTAAAAAAAAATAGAATTCAAATAAAGGACGTGAATAAGAAAACAACCATTTCACATTTTAGTATTAATATTAGTTACTTAGTGACTTGGTGATAGGGTATTCTACTCGACACCATTTTATGAGCTCGAGTAGACTCACAGGTTGAACTTGGAGGATCTCTGCAAATTCAAAATTCCTTTTATCTGTCACGGTGCTCCAATCTCGAAATAACACGTCATAAATGTCCATTCGCGACATAACGCGTCATGAATACACATACACGGCATAAAATATCATAATATCTCATCCTGAATATGACGACTGAAATTGTCCAACAGTCAAGTAGCGCGAAGAGAAGTCTATATAAGGTTGAACCCCGACATATCGGAGACGTATTTTTTCACACATACACTCACACACTCATATACAGACATACTATAGAGAAGAATAAAAGTCTGTTGAACTCTCATATCGGTGATAGGTATGTTCTGCCCCGCCAGAAACAACCCATGTCATTTGATTACTTTATCTTAATACAATTTAAAAATAAATTTTGAAGGCGTGCATGGAAGCATCAGATTAATATTCTCATATCAACTAATTTTGATTGAATGGATCACGTAGGCGTGCTCAGATAAAGGGAACTAACTAAAGCATCGATTTTGCAAGGACTTATTTCTTTTTTCTTCCTTTTAACGTATGTAAATTTGTTTCCTTTTTTTTAGTAGAAGGCTCTTTTCTTTCTTTTTGTGCATATGCGAGTCAAACTCATAATCTCTGCGATAATTCTAATTAACTAAGTTACTAGATCATTTGCAAACTTAAATAATTATTAATTCTCTGATAAATAAATATTACATGCCAATCAAATTTAAACTTTATTTGAATACACAAACCATTTAATCCAACCGTTCAATTACTGCTCGGAAGTTCTGTGCTTATCACACAAGGAGACGAGAAGAAGATAATTAAATAAGGTATCAACTTTTGCACTCTAGTGCCGGAACTTATTATAACGTTCATTTTCATGAGGAAATTATTAAAAGGTAAGAGTTTATCTAGATGTTCAAAAGTCTTAGCACATGGACCGCATACTTCTTTAATTTTGAATAAGAAAAGAGAAAGAAAATAACGCCATTGCCTCCCAAAATTAAGTTCAACACGGGTAGGCTGCAACTTGAGTTTCTCCCCTAAGAATCTAACACCTTACCATCTTCAGCTACTGATCTATATAAACCCCTTGGAGACCCGCTAAATCTTCATCGCACTTTAGCCACCCCAACACACATTCAAGAAAACTCAAGTAAATCTAAAGCAATCATGAGCTTTACATTTGAGATCGAGTCTGCAGCTCCGGCCGCCCGCCTCTTCAAGGCAGCTGGCATTGACTGGCACAACCTTGGTCCAAAGCTTGCTCCTGAAAAAATTGTCAGTGCTGTTGTTTTGGATGGCGAAGGCAATGTCGGCAGTGTTAGGCAATTCAATTTTGGTGCAGGTAACTTGTTCCTGCTTGAAGTATACTTAAATGACCGTTCAAGTTATCACAAAATGAGCACAAATTATTTGCAATGGGGTTATTTATATACCACCGTACCTGAGCAGTCACGTTTAATCTATAAAAGCCACATAAAAGGAAAATAATGCAGCACTCCTGGAATTGAAAACAATAAGCCTAAAATATTTTGTAAACAATTTATTTCTAAACAAGCAAATATATTTCTTTCCATCTTAGTATAGAATTTTCGTGGTGAAACATGTGCAGGAGCCCCTTTCAGTTTTCTAAAGGAGCGTCTTGACTTCATTGACCTTGAGAACTTGGAGGCCAAGACTACCCTAATCGAGGGTGGTGCGCTTGGCATCACTGTTTCATCTGCTTCAACACATATCAAAATTGAGCCCAAGGCCGGAGGCAGTGTTGTGAAAGTGACCGCCACTGGTGAGCCGCTGCCTGGAGTGAATCCTGCTGATGAGGCCGAGAAGGCAAAGGCAACCTTTACCGAAGTTGTCAAAGGTTGTGAGGCGTACCTCCTTGCCAATCCTGATGCCTACAACTAGATTTCTTATTTTGTTGTCATATTGTGAAGGGTATAATATTAAAAAAAATAATAAAACTGAGGGAGCTTCAGAGATATAGTAGCAGAATTTTTCTTTGTGATTTTTCTTGTACTTTCACTTCTTAAAAATACCTATTATTTTCAAATGCTAATTGAGGAGGGAAATTTCATTGAATTCAGAGTAATAAATAGTAGCAAATTTTAAATAAGAAAGAGTAATAAAAGAAAAAATTATAACCAAAAAAACCAATACCTGCCATCTAGATCAAGACTGCAAGACATAATGTCAGCATGATAATTAATGAAGAGTGGCTTGTTATTTGCTATTTAAATGTAATAAGCTTCATCTGCATTCTTTTTTTTTTTGCAAAGAACAAATTAATTTCTAAAGATCAGTGAAGCACCACATGCGTCAATATGATTACTTGATGTTTATTTTGCCAATATCCAAACCCAAGTTATTGAGAAGAGAATTCAAATTTCAACAAACTTATTAGTAGTTCTTCACAAAATAGTGGGATATGTAACATATGTTTGGATGGACGAGGAATAACACAAACATGGGTTAGTGAGCTATATATATCTCATAGAATACTTGGCATTTGTATGAGTGAAGGTTAGCACTAGTCCATGTTACCATTTGCTTTGTTCTTGCTAAAACATAAGTTCAGTATTATTTTACCATAAGATTATAGATTTTCAATGGCAAAACTGAGAATATTAGTAAAAAAATATATTAATTTGTAATACAATTATAAAGATACCTATTGAGGCTTACATACTTTTGGGAAAAAAATAGTTAATTACGAGTATTTTGTGATGTAGTAAATCAGGAAGGTGCTCTTGAATAAATATAATTATAATAATTTATTGGGTCTTTAATAGCATAGAGTGACGGAATATGAGAAAGATGTGAATGTTGATACTTTCTTCTCTTTAATCATGCTCAATCATAATCAGTAAAAGTCAACATAAATGAAAAAAGAGTCAAGTCAAAGCAAACGTCACATAAACTCTTTAAACTGACCCTCCGAGCCAACCATCAAATATGCCCGATCTAAAACATGAGGCAAACCGGTAAGCCTCAAATTCTCTGGGACATTTCACCAAACACTTGTTGTGCGGGCAGAATTTTGGCTGGCCTCCCCACTAAAGATTTCGGATTTGGGAAGATTGAGATCGGACCATTGAGCAAAAAATGGTGAGGAGGGCAGGGGACAGGTATACTCTGTGTATCTCCGCAGGAAAATCTTGACGACTCAAGTTAATTTGAATGACCGTGGAGAAATCTAAATATGAATTTTGATACACAAATTCATTTGAGTTTTAAAATATGAGATATAAGCGTGAAATACAAAATATTTTGTACTTTATAAAACACATTAGGACACACTTATATATATATATATATATATATATATATATATATATATATATATATATATAAAGATCTAATAACATCAATTTTTGATGACATCAAGTTACATTAAATGATATTAAAGTTCAAACAGTCAATCTAAACTGTTCAACATGATAGATATATTAAAGTATATTTACATATCAAATTGGATATTTTTTTATTTTTTTTAACTATTTATTAAGATAGATACAAAAATCAATGATCTAAAAATAGTAATTTTGTACTCATCTTAATAAAGAGTAAAATAATTCAAAAATATATAAAATTTGATCTATAAATTTATTTTAATATATTCATCACGTTGAATGATTTGAATTGACTGCTCGGACTTTGAAAATTTTGGAAATGTTTTGTGTAATTTGGTGTCCTCAACTAAGTTGGTGTCATTGGATTGTGAGAAAAAAATATAGAAGAAATAGAAAATTTGAATACCCACAAGATTATTATAAAAACAAAGTATTGATCAATACAAAAAAAAAATTATGATGCGTTCCTCCGCAGTAAAAAGACTATTATAGTAATTCGAAGCAATGTTTAGATATTACTAGGCAATCAATTATGTGACAATCTCGACAAATTTAAAAATAAATTTTGAATATGATATCCAATATTAAGGCATTATCTATATGTAGAAGCGGATTTATATGTAACAGAGGAGAGGTCAATTGATCCTCATTTTATTAAAAAAAAATATGAACTATTTTGTCAAGTATTTCTTCCTTTTTTTAATATAAATTGTAAAGAAAATTTAAAATTAACTCCATACTTTAAATAAAATTAATTATTACGATCTCCAAATTTATTTATTTTACAGACTTACATAAAAACGATGAGATACATCGTGTAGTCTTAAATTTTGGCACCAAATATAAATTTGTCTACCTCTGCCCCTGTCTATATGATGCACATATAAATAACTTGAAACTTTTGTTGCCGAAAAATAACCGTCTTTATGCATCATCAAACATATCCAGCTCAAATCGAAAAAAATAATAATGAAAATAGAACAGAGGCAAGAGGAATTAATTAGTAGGGAAACTTGGATAAGGTTGGATTAATTTTCTGGTCTATTGGGCCAAGCTCAACGCGATGGAAAAGCCTTGAGATGAAAAGCTTCGCGAAAACCAGTAGTCGGGGACAGAATGACTGACACGCAAACCCACTGATTTATTATTTATTTATTTATTTATTTATTTATTCATTCTTTCTTTCTTTTCTTTCTTACTTTTGAATACTCATACTGGAAATCATCGACAGAATAATGTCTGTTCGGAGCCTTCATGTTTTCCTGCATTATCTCAGGTTCTCAACTAACTTCTCTAGAGAGTTCCAAAAAAATTTCAGATGGTCAATGTTTTTGGCTCATGGAAGGAACTAGGAAGACCGTCCTTTTGAATAAGGACATTATATTATATCCCTATATATTTCCACAATGGAAGCTCGAGTTCAACTTTTCATGTATGAACTCACGAACTCTATTTTATGCTAAAACGAAATAACCCACCAACCCTTTTCTCTACCGATCTATATAAACCCCTGGGTGCCTCACTAAATCCTCATCAGATTTCAATCTCCACAATCCACATTCGCTTACATTCTCCAACAATCCCAAGTCCCAACAAGGATTTCCATAAAATAAACCATGAGTTCCAGCTGGACAACCGAGATTGAGGCAGCGGTACCAGCCCCTCGCCTCTTCAAGGCAGCCGTCCTTGACTGGCACAACCTGGCTCCCAAGATTGCTCCCGAGAAAATTGTCAGCGCTGCTCCAGTGGAGGGCGACGGCAACGTTGGCAGCATCAGACAATTCAACTTTTCACCAGGTACCAATTAATCTCTGTGGTAACTACAATCTCAATGTTAAGGTCTAGACCAACAAGCTTGCAGGCTTTATATCTTCGAGGAATTTTCTTTTTTAAAGAACTAAAACTTAATTTAATGCATCTTAGTGATAAAAGAGAAACAACATAATATATCATTTTGGTAAAACTCAATTTTATCAACTGCATTTTATTCCTCTTTATTTCTCCTTTTTGTTACAAATTAAGTTGGAACTAGGCAGTTAAATTATGATGTCAAAAACCTGCGCAGGGCTTCCATTCACCTTCGTAAAGGAGCGCCTTGACTTCCTAGATGTTGAGAAATGTGAAGCCAAATCTACCCTTGTCGAGGGTGGCGGGCTCGGAGTTCATGTCGAATCTGCTTCGACTCACATCAAGGTCGAGCCCAAGGCCGGAGGCAGTGTGGTCAAAGTAACTGGGACCTACAAGGCACTGCCCGGAGTCGATGTTGCAGAGGAGACAGAGAAGGCCAAGGGTACTTTCACTAATGTTATCAAGGGTTGCGAGGCCTACCTTGTTGCCAACCCTGGTGCTTATAACTAAATGTTGTTGTGTGGAGTGTGGTTTGGTATGAATAACGTTTATATGGGAGAGAATAAGATTGAGAGAGCTTTGGAAACAGCTGCTTTAAGTGAGCGTCTTTTATTTGAGTTTTGTTTGGGTGAAAGTGTGGTTGGCTTCTGTTTCTTTCCCCTGTTTGCTACAATTTAAATATAGAAAGAGGGTTCTCAATATTTATAATGAATAATCGAGTACATTACCAATTAGTACTAAATAGTTATTTTAGCCCCAAAAAAAGTAATGGACCCAGATACACAGTTACACACCACCGTTATCAAATTGGACATTCAACAATATTATAAAGAAAAAAAATAATTGTCGTATTATTTATATTATCATATGGCTCCATCATATATGAATAAAAATATTCGTGTATTGGGCATAAAATGATTGACACCATTTGCTCGAGGAATCTATTTCATCTCCAAGCTCAATGCAGAAAACTATCAAAATCTGTGGAAAATATTCCAGATAGTCAACAAGTCTTACCTCATGGTAGGCAGTCCTTTTTGAAACATTGAAAAAAATAAAAGCTAAAAAAAAATCAGCAGAAAGAATTCCAAATTGGAAACAGTAGATTCTATTAATGCTTGGGGTCATCTTCGTTGCGAACTGTCCTTTTGAAAGATATATTGCAAAGGGAGAAATTCAAAAACTAGAAGAATGTGTAATTTTGGTGTACATCCAATTTTTATAATGCATTCAATTTTTGTGATAAATATTTTTGAAAAATATTATTTAAATAAAAAATTTAAATCATAAGTGTTCTAATGGTTTAAATATAGAACGTGTATCAAATTTAAAATAATTTAGAAATTAATTAGTTATTCATCACAATATCATTAAAATTTTAAAATTATATGATGAGAGGCAAAATCTCTTTGACATTGACTAAATATTGATACACATTCTATCTAGGTCATTAGAAATATATCTATTACTTTGATTTTTTTTTCCATTTGGCAATATTTTTCAAAAAGATATACCATAAATAATAGGGGAAGGATCCCATGATAATGTCTTATTTTGACAATCTTGACAACATACTTTTAAATAAATACAAAAATCCTAAAAATAGAAAAAAAGATTATAGATAAACTTTTTACTCATAGATCGATGGTGTTTCACATTTTATGAAATTTTATTTTATTTGATGTGTTCATCCAAGACTATCAAAATTTTATGCAATTTGTGTTGGCTCTAATTTAATGATTTTTGATGGACTACCAAATGATAATAAAATTATATGAAATTTGAAATACTATCAATCTATAAGTAAGAGAACATATCTATATTTTTTTCCTATTTTTAGGATTTTTAATATTTATTTAAAAGTCCATTGTTAAGATTGTCAAATATATTCTATTTAGAAAAATGTTTACATTGATCTAATGTAAAAGTTATTCTAGTGAAATATAAAAAAGTATTTATATTATTCACTGAATTTAAATAAACAACGAAAAGATAGATAAAGTCAAAGTCATTGTTTTATACATTCGAAATACTCTGGAATAAAACCCTTATTTGATGGAAGAAATCGAGAAATAGCAGTTGTTAAAGAGTTGAAAGATAGTTGAGGCTTGAGATTTAGAGACCCTTGGGTTGGGGTTAGGTGGACGCCCCAGGAACAAAACCGTCCAGGAATTGCGTTGCCGAAGAAATAAATAAATAAAAAAATAAAAGAGTTAAGTGCTCCGCTTGTTGAATCGCACGATGAAGACCACACTCAGATCTTAACGCGAGATGGACGAACTGGATCAAATTCAGCCCCAAATGCTGTGGGGACAACTCAAAAGGAGATCCTCTTCGGAAAATCAGTACAGCAGGTAATTTTACCCATTAACTATTGGAATACAAATTCCCTAATACTTCACTTATCTTGGATAGTTTGAATAAGGCTCATAGACATGGGCAGAATAAAAAACGATTGGTAGAAACGTTCGATCAAGAAAATAAAATTTGGGTAAAAAAATAAGTTTATTTTTTATTACATGAATTTTATTTTTCAGTGAATCAAAATGATGTATGAGCGCCGGCTGACATCTATTTTAGTGTCGTCGCGACTCACAGATACATGAATTTGCTGGCAATTATATGTGTCTCTGAATTAAAAATTCTATGACCCGGATAGAAAAAACTGACCCCTTCAAGCTGTGTAATAATAAATTGAAAAAAAATTAATAGAGTGACTAAGTCTAAATATATGTTAATTTTTAGTGACTAAAAATAAATAAATAAAATTATTAAATTATTAAATATAAATTTCATATTAAATTTAGTAATCTCTCAGAAAATTACCGCAACTTTGTGTTATATTATATTTAGAGCATTTATGTTTAATTTCTTGTCACTAGTTGACACTATGGTGTTATCATAATTCGGAACAAATAAAAGTAAACACCAAACTAAAAGAACATCCCAAGAGATCCGAACACCACCATGAAATATGTTCCCATGGACCTTTATCCAATGAATTTAACACCACAATACCCAAATCCATATCCTAGGATATTTTCCCATAAAATTTTGGGACATCCGAACAGAACCTTGAGCTCTAGAAAATGAAAAGGGAAGAAATCGCTTGCCTATGATGACGAATCTGCACAGTATCTGATAACCTTGGTTTTCTCACGAGCGCATAGGAAAATCTCACAGATTAAGGCTGGTAGAACAAAGGGTATTATAACCTGTTACAGATGCGGTGAGAAGAACCATCTCTCTAGGGACTGTCGGAACTCCATTGTTTGCCTCGAATGGGGTAAATTAGGGCATCACTCCTCACATTGCCGATCAATTACCTTACAACCTCCGACAATCCTACCGATGAAAGCAATAACAGTACCACCACCTACAATACCTCCTCTGCCTAATCCAATACAAGCAAGCACCATGGACAAACACTGTGTAGCTGATGAATACGCTCTTATTCAGTTTACCCCCAATGATGCCAATAAAGAACTTTAAGAAGTTCTCAACAGAAGCATTGTTGTCCATAATGAACGCAACCTTGGAGCACTCTACATCCAATCCCACTTACAACAACGCTTCAACTTTTCAGATTTTGCATGGGTCGCCAGAGCAATCCCCAACAACTGTTTTCTGATAGATCCACCTAATCCAGTCTGGCGAGCAACAACCATAGAGTTTGGTGATATCGATCTCGGAGGTATAAGGTTCCCGATTGAAGTTTATGATAAGATCAAACATGATATTCAAGGCCACCCTCTGATACCCCTCTGGATCAAAATCAAAGGTTTTCCTTACTATTTCTTCAAGAAGTATGAGTTCGAACGATTAGCGGATGATGATCTTGGAGGAGGGGTTCTGATTGAGGTAGACCCAAGAGCAGGTAACCACTATGATTTCTCAGTTCTTAGAATGAGGGTTGGGGTCTGTGACAGAGATGTTATACCTTCCTTTAGAAAGATGAAATTCACTGAGCATAATGGGATAATTTCCTTTTATACCTTATTTTATAAGTAGAAGATGATCTTAACAATGAATTGCTGGTTAAAGAAATGGAAATAGGTAACAAAAGGAAATCCTATTGGAAAGAGAAACTCAAAGGTGATGGCTCTGGTTCCCAGCCTCCAGGGTTTCAAGGTGACTCTAATAGAACTGATCCTAAGCGAGGGAGATTTGGGGAGGTACAGGGACAAAGTCATGGTAAAACTCACTCAGTGGGAAATATAGTGTAAAATCAAGGTATTGAAATAAGAGAGGGTTCCAATACTGCAGTAGAAGAGGAAGCTAACCCAATTAAGGAATTTATTCAGGAAAATGTTGAAATTGAAGAGATACCTTATTCTTCCCCCACAAGACCTAACTCACCTCACCAAGTGATTGACTATGATCCCCAACAAAACCTGGCTATAGTCACATTTACCCCACTGTCTGGTAATGAGAAAACTAATGAAGAAACACAACCAATCTTGGATGTCCAACCCCTTAGACAGGCATCCCCTCCTCCTCTCTCTCTCTAGTTCCAAAACTTGCCTAAGCCACTAGACAGAGCACAAGATTGAAGGGTAAGGTGCCAGTGCAGTATGTGACAGGATCCCCAGTACCAGAATAGAATTCCTCTCTTTAGGGCAGGTATTGATTCTCTGGTTAATAAATTTTCTTCAATGATTGTGGGTTCTCTTTGTGGACTGATTATAAGAATAGGTTAAAAATGATTAAGCACTTTAGAACACTTACTAAGCAACAACTCTCATTTGTATTACATGGGATTTTGGACAAGCTAGATAATTCCTCTTCTGATATAGATTTAATCACTGAAATACTACCTCTGGGTAATCTTATTGCTCCATGAATATTCTAAGCTGGAATGTAAGGGATTGGAAAAATCAGAGAGAAGGAAATTAGTTAAGATATTCTGTCCACTCACAATATAGATATTGTCAGTCTTTAAGAAACTAAGAAAGAGGAATTTAAGAATAGAACTCTTAAAAATTTCAGTACAAACATTACTAAATGGTTAGTTTTACCATCACAAGGAAGATCAAGGGGTATTCTACTAGGAATAAATGAGGGAAAATTAGAGATACTAGATTCTTAGATACTTTCTTTCTCAATTAGTATAATGTTGAAAAATAAAAGTTCAAATTTTATTTGAATATATACAATAGTTTATGCACCTATCTCATTAGATGGAAAGAACTCATGGATATTATGGCACTTTCTCATGTACCATGGCTTATTGGAGGTGATTTCAATATGGTTAGGAATAGGCAAGAAAGAAAAGGACACACAAATAATTGCTCAATTAGTAGGAAATTTAATTTTTTTTAAATCTTCTCATATGTTAATAGATTTAAGGCCTAAAGACAGATTATATATTATATACATGGTCAAATTAAGGGACAATCCATCTTTTACATTCTTAGATAGGTTTTTATATTCTATCTCATGGGAAAAGGAATTTCCAGGTTGTATTAGTAATTCTCTTTTTAGATTTCAATCTGATCATAATGCTCTAATACTCAAAACAACTGCCTCTAATCATATTAATATGAACCAAATAATAAAATATGATAAAAATTAGCCACAACAGGAAGGATTTAATGAGCTACTCTACAAATGGTGGCATTCTTATCAATTAAAGATTTCCGATTTAGGCAACAGTTGGAAATTTAAACTTCAACACTTAAGAAGGTATTTTAGATGGTGGAACTATAATTTAAAGGGGAAGAGGAAAAATGATAAAAAAAGATTGCTTAGACAACATTAACGGGATAGAATTAGTGCATGAATTAAGGGATCTAAATGATCATGAGTTTCAAATCTGGCTACATAATACAAACAAATTAGACCTCATATATACAGAGGAAGATGAATATTGAAAATATAAGTCAAAAATTGATTGGATAATACTTAAAGGGGATTTTAATACTAAATTTTTCATGCTATAGCTAATAATAGGTGGAACTATAATTTAAAGGGGAAGAGGAAAAATGATAAAAAAAGATTGCTTAGACAACATTAACGGGATAGAATTAGTGCATGAATTAAGGGATCTAAATGATCATGAGTTTCAAATCTGGCTACATAATACAAACAAATTAGACCTCATATATACAGAGGAAGATGAATATTGAAAATATAAGTCGAAAATTGATTGGATAATACTTAAAGGGGATTTTAATACTAAATTTTTCATGCTATAGCTAATAATAGGTATAGAAAGAATTATATCTTCTCTTTAGAAATTGATAATCAAGTTACTCATGATCAAGAGCAAATAATAAATTTCAATGTCAACTATTATAAAGCAATATTAGGAACTGAATCTTTTAAAACAGTCACACTTAATGCACATTTATGGGGTAGTAATGAAAAAGTTACAGTAGAACAGAATATTAATTTAGAAATTAATTTTACATTAGAAGAAATAAAAATTGTTGTGTTTCAAGCTGATGATAATAAATCACCAGGTCCTGATGGACTATAATTTCACTTTTATCAACAGCATTGGGACCTGCTTAAGGATGATATGGTACTTCTAGTCCATTCATTTTATAATCATTCTTTAGATTTATGTAAATTAAATTTAGCATCAATAATCTTAATATCAAAGAAAGAGGTTTGCAATATAATACACCATTTCAGGCCAATTAGCTTAATTAATTATAGTTGTAAGATAATCTCAAAATTATTAACTAATAGATTAGCAGGAATTATAGATGAATTAGTTGATAATGCTCAGACAGTTTTTATCAAAGGAAAATGTATCTATGATAATATTATATGTGCTCAAGAAGTATTACATCAAGTTAGGCTAAATAACAATTTCTTGCATGGTTATGTCTGCATGGTAGGGGCAGAGAAGCAGCCTTCATTTGATATGGTGCAAGAATGTAGATACACCTAATTTTACTTTCTTTGGATTTAATAATGGTAATGTTTTCTGGGTACCAAGTACTCTCCAGTTTTATCAGAAATTGAGATATGCATTTTCTGCTCTACGACATTTGTGGGTTTATTGAAAAACATTTATAGCCTAGCCGATTCATTTGGGATTAAAAGCTTTGTTGTTGTTGTATTTGAAGCGAGTCAATACCTGGTATCGCTTTATTAATATCGCTATATTGAGTCTTCTTGCAAAGCGATTTGTTCCACAAACTGCCTTGTGATACATCATACATCCCCAGCTCGTCATAACAAATGGAGAGATTTTAATGAACTTCCATCGTGTTTTGTTTCCATGATCCGAGACTATCTAGTCACTTAAATTGTATAGTTCTTTTCTTGATAAAGTTACTACATGTAAAGATGACCTCTTAATAATGAAGTACCAAATTAGCGTACAATTCTGCTGGTGATTATCATCTAAACAACAAATTCTCCATTAATTTATGATTCATAAGGTTATGATAATAATATAATATGCAGGTTCGAGTCTAGCTCATTTGTCGTTAGCTCCAGATTAACAAGAAATGCATTGAGAGGAAACGGTAAAATTTAAGAGCACTAGGCAGTAGCATAATATTTGGCTAGATATATTGTTGTTATCAGTGCATATATTTTAGAAAGCAATTTACACTTGATATCAATAAGAAAAAGGGGCTGGTCTGACGCAGAAGCTGACAGGCGGCCTCAATCTCTTCTTGGTTACTGATATTTTGATAATGTACCAAGTAATATTTTAATTTAATGCCTAGATCTTTCTAGTGCGAGGGAGTGTCTCGGAAAAAAACATTAGCAGATTATGTCATCTGGGGCAAGAGAAGGACTGAATTGCTAGAAGAAAGATCTCTGATTACCATGTTAAATTATGTTTGTTTTTGTGATGAATATGTAATTGTTTTTGGTGTGGAAGTCCCACCTCTAAAATCAATGGCGGAGTTTCACATCAAATTAAAGGAGGGTTAAATTTAAAATTTATGCTATTTAATATGAACATAATTTATTCTCAATTAAGAGGGGGCTAATAATGAAAAAATAATTAAACTCTATTAAATTTAACCTTCTATCTATTTATATTGGATGAATAAAGGGGGCCGACACCTGCGTTGGTCTACACAGAGATCTGCCTAGTATCTGATGATGTGTATGATGTTTGGTTCTAGGTAAATAGTAGGTTTTATAGTTTAAATTCCATGATATCAAGGTGTGTAACGAAAATTTTTATTTCAATTGAAACGGATGATATAAAAAAAACACAAAAAAAAAAACAAAGAAATGCTTTGCACCGTTGTATACATCACTAAGAATGATAACAGAAACGAAGCTACAATTTCTTCTTAATCCTTCCGCTCCCAATATATCTCTAATTCATTACTCTCTTTGAGGTTCGTCAAATTTCAAACTGTGTGACAAACAGAAAATTGTACAGATTAATAACTAATGAGTGGGGATCCATTGACAATGGGTTATTTTGACAACTTTGACAATGAACCTCTAAATAAATATAAAAAAAATCTTAAAAATAAAAAAAATTATAGATGTGTTCTTCTACTTTTAGATTGATGATCATTCAAATTTTATACAATTTTATTATCATTTGATAATTTATCAAAGACCGTTAATTTAGAACCATTACAAATCATATGAAAATTTAATGATATTTGATAAATTATCAAACGATAATAAAATTATATAAAATTTGAATGACCATCAATCTAAATATAGAAGAACACATCTATAAACTTTTTTTCATTTTTAAGACTTTTTTTTATATTTATTTAGAAGTTCATTGTCAAAGTTATCAAAATAACCCATTTTCAACTTATCCCTTCTCATAACTATTCTCATAACTAATAGCCCAAAAGAGCTACAAAAAATGGCATGATCTGGTGCATATAAAATTCCAAAACAATAGAGCTTTGCTAAAAAGGAAACAAAATTTCCTAACAATAAAAAAATAAATATTAATAGTAACATGATTTTGAACTAATCCATGTCAGATTCACCCTCTTTTTCCCCATAAACCATTTCATCTCTCTCTTCATCTTCTTGGTCGTCATCTTCTTCTTCACTTGCATCATGCATGACCTCATCAATTTGGGTTTTTATTGTTTGATCTCCAGCAATGTCAATCTGAAAAGCACCATAAATAAAAACTCTTAACAAAAATTGTAACAGTGATAATAGTTATTTTTGTATAATGACAACAATCATAACAAAAAAAAAAAAGAATCAAAGAGAACTGAACCTGTGTCCTTACAAGCTGCAAACGGCCAGATAGCTTTAACAAATCTTGCATGTGCCCAGTTTTTATCGTAATTGTCTGCAAAGAAAAGAATGTTGGAGTGTAGTATGTTCAAGGATGAAACTGAAGGAAAATAAATTTCTGGGAATTAGTACCTCTTGCAACTCGTCCAGGATTTTTAAAGAGGATTTACGGGATAAGATATGATGACCATGGTAGACCAGCAAAGAATATATCCATTCTAAAATTTTATTTGAGCTCTTAGTAGACCTACATAATGCAAAACTTATGTTACACTAAACAATCACCACTAATTTTCTTCAAAAGAGAATAATTTAATACAAATACCTTGTTCTCCATTCAGAGATTAAGCTCTCAAATAATGGACCCACCTCATCAGGGCTCATGGCATTCACATGTTGTCTTATCTTTTATTAAACAGCATTTAAAGATTAGAAGCAAAACAAAAATAAAAGCACGATTAAGAAAGTAACTTCAGGACAATAATGGAACAAAGATGAAGCAGCATAATACCATTCTCATGGACAAATTCCTCTCAATTTGTATGCCAATGGTGGAGCTTAAATTAATTTCCGTGCCAAAAAGGCCTAATTCACGCATCCTATCCTCAATGCATATAGGTTCCTCTTGCACTGTTATCTTTTGTGTACCTTACAAGCCAAATTTCAAAATGACAACATGAACAATGAGGCCCAAAAATAAAACATATTTCAGGTCCCTAACATGACTTGACACTATTTACACTACCTTTCTTGAAAGGCAAAGGCACAGTTGTACTAGGCTCAACATGCAAAACGGGTTTCAAATTTTCAGCTGAATCCAGTAAACCATCATGCTTTCTTTTCTTGTCATGTGTCTTGGGAAGAGGGAGAATTGCATCCTCAGCATTGGCCCGGTCTAGTGCTGTAACTGTTTATTTGAAAACAAACAGATAAACATTAACAATGTATGTTTTCTCATAAAAAACTAAACAGAACATACCAGCACACAGATACAGAATTTTCAATATGTGAGGATAATTTGCAAAATTACTCCTCAACAGGTTGTGTACTTCCATACCAGTCTCAAAATTGGAGTACAAATACAAAGAATAACATGCAACCTCTCTATTGAAGCTTCTTTTCCTTTCAGAGGGAGATTGTACAAGACCTTATATTGGAAAGTCATAAAACCCTACAAAAACCCGCTACAAGACCCGATAAAGAAAGATATATATATATATATAAGAAGATTTTTTCTTTAAACCTCGAGATTTGGCATCTTGACTCTTTTGAGAAACAATGCGGTGCCGTACCGGTAAGAGGACCCCCACTTGAGCTGGCTCTAATTTCACATCAGCGCCATAACACACAGAAACCCTCTCAAAGCATGGTTTAACTACTGATCCATAAGCTGCAACCACCTGTCCACATGCCTCCTTCACCAGTCCCTGAATTCTCGCACCGACAATTCCCAAGTCACCCTTGCTAACTTTCTCAGCTGAAATTTTAGTGGGCTTCTTGTCTCTTAAGTCATTGATATCAGTACCATACCAAAAGTAGCAAATGCCAGGCTCAGAAACCCCAAGGATGTAGAATTTCTTTTCATCACTACCAATATCAGTTTCAGTTCTGGAGTCTAAAAAAATGGCTGGGTGTTCCATTGAGAGGACGCAGTTAGCACCTTGGTTTTTACCAGCCCGATCAGCTTTCCAAATGGCTATGTGTCTCTCTCCTACACCTGATGTGAGGATATAGGATCCATCTTCAGTGAAGGTCATACACCTAACACCCGCCTAAACATAATTTCAAAAATTAGAAAGATAAAAGAACTTCTATACCCCTTGCTTCACCATTCTGTTGAAAGAGCACTTTACCCAAAGCTTTTGATTCCTATTGTTTCTGTCTACATACATGAGAGCTAAAAGCAGGGTATCTATTCTAACAGAAACCAAGGGAAATGAACTACACTACCATAATTTCCAAAGGCAGATAAGAAATGTCTCTAAGTAAAGACGGAAACTATATTTCAAGACTTTACAGGATGAGCATGTGATTTTTCCATTAAAATTCTAAACTTACAGGATGCCCAGAAAATTTTTGTATCTTCTTGTTGTCATAACAACTAAAAGTTCTCAATTGTCCAGCTGCAGTTGCCAACATCTTCCCATCTATGTAATGAAGAAAACAATTAAAAATGAAACGGAGAGTTTTGAATTAAAAAAAAAAAAAAAAGCAAAGAAGCCTTATGTGTTATCTTTTCTGTGTAATATTACCAGATGAGATGCATAGAGAAGAGATTGCTTTAGAGAAGGCACTAAATTTCCCCAAAATCATTCCAGTTGGGGCTTTAATCTTGCAAACCTCGCCATCAGCACCAGCAGTGTATACGAATGAACCATTAGCTGAGTATGCAATAGCTGTTACACCCCTTTCAATCAAAAAATTGCAAATTATCATTTGATACCAGTGATCATACTAAAGATGAATTATATTTGCTATTTGCATGGTGCGGATTTACGCTTTTGATAGATAAGTATGTGCATGTACCAGTACATCCTGAAACAGCACTGGCAGGTACCAGATTACAGTAAAATTGCATGCTAGATCGTGTTGAGAACTTATTTTTCTAATTTTATTGCAGTAATTAATGGAAGCTAAGTGAATCTTCATCAATATGCTTGCTTCCTCCTCTTTATACAACTTCCTCAGAGAGGACACATTGTAATGCACATTGCTCCTATGCCAACTATAACCAGTATGAGATGTAAGACAGAAAACACCTTCTAGTACTGCATCTTATAAAAAAAAATTATGGGCTTACACTGATTAGTTCTTACTTCACGGTCATGAAATTATATGATTAAGTATTATCTGTGCAAATAGCCCCCTGAAAGACCTAAATTACAGAAGCACATACCCAGGATGGCAATCATTAACTTTCCACTTTAATTGACCAGCTGAAACATCAAGAGCTAATACATCACCACTGCCTGTGCCAAGCACCAGAAGTGAAGCCCCAACCTTTCTTTTTTTCTAATGAAAAAAAAAAAAAAAAAAAAAGATAAACCATTGATAAGCATGAACTTACACCTCGTGCAAATAAGCAATTAAATGATATGAAGAGCCGTGCTTATATGAAATGATACAACCAATAAGATCAACGAAATTTACTCCCTTAGACCAACTGGTACGACTTAGCAACCAAAATCTCAGATACGCCCATACATGAGAAACATACAGTTTATTTGCATTATTAGTAGAGAAAGTACCTTGCTCTCTAGTTGAACCCATTTCATGCAAGTATAATCCAGAGAAAGGTGCCCCTTTTTATTCTCACAAAGCAACCGAGAGTCATCTGAAACCGATATATTAGAAAATTCCGTCTGTAAATTGCCTTTCAAGGTGTCCCAAATCTGCAAAAAAAATAAACAAAAAGAATAATGAAAACCCATAAACCCCATCAAATCAGAACAGTCAAGAAAACACCTAAAGCCGCAAAAATCAAGCGGGAACCGAACCTTTATTCGACCGTCACCAGAGCTGATGGCGAAGAAATCTGAATCGGGGCTGAACGAGGTGAGGAGGTCTCTATTGTTCGGCGAAGCCATAATGGTGGTGGTATAACACTATTATGGCGCCGGAAGAATTACAAAGAGCAGTCCAATTTAAGGGAGAGAGAAAAAGAGAAGGTTTGGATAAGGTTTAGTCGGTGACGCTCGGATGCGACCACACAGGAGAGGAGAGGCGAGGCGTTTCGCGGCGGCGGCGTGTATTTCTGAAGGCTTTAAACCCTTCTCCCTCTCTTCAATCTTCACGGACTGAACCGAGTTTTCTTATTTGATAGACTTCCATATCAAATATATGTCCCTTTGATTTGTCACGGTGTAATTAGACTCTTCGAAAATTATTCCTTAATTAATCAAACGGATTATTTTAGATTTCAGGGCATCAAGATACATCCTTTATTATGTTTTAGGAAGTTGTGTTTCTTTATTAGTAGTAGTTCCAAGTTTAAAATCAATCATTTAAAGTTGAACAATATCAAAGCAAAATTCAATTTAATTCATTTTAAAAAATGGATTGGATCCGACGAGTAGTTTGACTCAATTTTCGTTATATGTAGTGATTGTGATTTCATCAGCTAGAGATTTATACCGTGCTCCATAAAAGAGGAGGGAGAGGGAAAGAAAGGAAAATAAAATGAGTGAGCGAGAAGGGAAGAGTAAAATCTAGATAATAGATTCAATTATCATCATTATTAATATTCATAATGTCTATTAATTTATTTATGTATAAATTTAAAAATATAAATCTTTGAATATATTTTATATTATCTCAATTATATGTATATAAAAAATCATATTTTTTTAATTTTATTTGAATAGTCATCAAGTACAAGGTCAAACTATAAAGTTTGATTTGTTGATTTTATTAATGCTTAATGCATATATAAATATTATTGAAATAATATAATTTTTTGTATACATATATAGATGATATTTATAAAATATTTTTCAATTAATTTTTTTATTTAAGAATTTAAATAATAATTATTTAATATTTAAATAATAATTATTTAATATTTAATTTTAAGGACACCAATATGGTACCAACAATAATGGTAATTTGATAATGTCCCTAAAATCTTACACCTCATTTTAGGGATAAATTTTTTATTGAGTTTGTATAGAAGAATTTACCTCATCTCGCTTTCTCTCTTCTTCAAAATAATGTGTCATGAAACAAATAAAATTATTTAGACAAATAAAATATTAACCCCATCAGTCTCCTCTCCCCTTCCTTTCCATCTATTATCTTTGTATGGAACAGTGTTAGAGCAAAACACAACTAGACCACTATGATATTTGTGAAAAACCTGGGTTACGAGGAAAAATGTTTCCATCGATTCATTTCACCTCGGCCTTTAATTGTTCTCGCCGATCTTCTACCGTTTGAAATTCTCAATGCCATGGGAGCCCTGCCCACAAATTATTTGGGCTTTAATAGAAGGTTTGGGCTTAAAAAGAGTAGAAATCAGGGGTATAAGTTTTTGATGTCGGTTGAAACAAAAGGGAAAATTTGGATGTATGGATCCTGAGGTCAACTTCTATAGACGTGCATGATGCATCTGATCTCGTCTCCTGAATTGTATAATAATAAATTATAATTGTATATCTAGACATGCGTCTTTTTGTTTCCATTTTTTTCCCACTTAATTAAATATTCGTAACGCCTAACGTGTGTTATTTCAAAGAATAATTCAATTCTTTCTGTACTGATCTCTCTGTACAGTCCAACTAAGGATTTCAAATATATCAAAAATTTATGGTGTACTGATAAAAAAGCATATTATTCTTTGTATTCTGATATAGTATTTTTTTCCTTTTTTGAAAAAAAAAAGTAAATGTTGGAGAACCGGTGGACCGAGAAGGCGAGACCGTAGTTGTGCACAGGGGACCGATGCAGAACTTTTGGTATCAAAGAAAAAAAAAGGAAATCCTGAAAATGCTGGAAATACTAGCCTACCATCGCTAAGCTTTGGATTTCTTGTTTGTCTATAGATGTTCGATATATGAGAATATGAAGGAGACGGGGAAAGGAAATTGAGAGGAGGGATGGGTAAAAAATGAGAGTTTCTGTTTTTTTTTTTTTTTTTTTTTTGTGGAAGTTATGAAGAAAACAAAAAGAGGGAATACTGGGGACAACCGGATGTATATCCTTAGATAATTTGACAGTCACACATTGATTAGAAACTAATAAGACGAAAAAGTTATTTTTTCTTTATTTTATTGCTAATTAAATGGGTCTTAGACTGGGTTCCACAATGTGGGTAGAGGAGGAGAGAGTATGAGAGGGGAGAGAAATTTTAATTTATTATTTATTTCATAAAATTTTATGTAAAAGAGGAAGGAAAAAATTACCTCCTCCATTCTTCAAATTAATAGAATTTGTCCTCTCCAAATTAAAATATAAAGAAGATGAACTCAATTTTAACATCCTCCCCTTCTCTCCTCTTCTCTCCCC
Source organism: Schoenoplectus tabernaemontani (assembly GCA_037127355.1). NCBI lineage: Eukaryota > Viridiplantae > Streptophyta > Magnoliopsida > Poales > Cyperaceae > Schoenoplectus > Schoenoplectus tabernaemontani. The sequence goes on from CM073754.1 coordinate 2,288,551, forward strand.
TCTCTTCCTTTCTATTTCTTTTAGCGCTCACAAATCCAATTTGAGAGTGGTATAATTGTATGGACATGACTAACAATACCCAGCGATAATCCCCCAAAAAAATTCTCGTAAATGACTTTCTATTTTCGGAAAGTTTCGCTCAACTGCGCTTAACGAACTTTCTTTTTTTGCGCGCACGTGATTATTAATCCGCCGCGTACAGACCATTAGCGCAAAAACACACGTGACAATTTATAATTTTCGAACCGCCAATCACGTGTTCTATATAATATATTCTACATGTATTTATATGTGTGTGTGTAGTATTTAAAAAATTATAGATATTTAGATTTCTATTTTTATATAATTATTTATATTAGTTATTGAGATATGTGTCATGCATGCATAATAATATATTATATGTAATTATATATAATATCTAGGTATTTAGATTTGTGTTCTGAATATTTAGATATGTGTTCTGAGTATTTAGATATGTATTCGGGATATTTAGATATGTGTTATGGGTGTTTAGATATTTGTCTTGGGTATTTAGATATATATTCTAGGTATTTAGATTTCTTCCTTATGTATTTAGATATGTATTTTGGGTGTTTAAATATGTATCTTGGGTATTTAGATATATTATTTAGGTATTTAGATTTCTTACTTATGTATTTAGATATGTGTTCTGAATATTTAGATATAATATTTAGATGTTTAGATTTTTTACTTAGGTTTTTAGATTTTTTACTTGAGTATTTAGATATTTGTTCTTACGTATTTAGATTTCTTACGATTTGAAAAATAAAATTAAAACATCACAAAAAAAAATAATTCCCAAAGAGCAACTTGACATCTTTAAAAAATACTTCAACATCCCAGACTAATCACAATATTTAAAAAAATATAAATATTCAAATTTTTATTTTTATATTATGTGATTTACTTATGTTAGTTATTGATATTTATATCATGTAAGGTATTTAGAGATGTGTTTTGGGTTTTTAGATATTTATTCTGGGTATTTATTTATGTGTTCTGAGTATTTAAGTATAATATTTATATATTTAGATTTCATATTTAGACATATAAATATATGTTCTTGGTATTTAAATATTATTTATATGTGATTATTTGAAGTATGCGATTTTTTTAATTATTTACTGAATAACACGAAAAAAAATAAACTTCACAAAACATTATTTTCTCATAAAGCAACAAGTACATTTTAAATATATTTTTATATAATTTTATCAGTCTAATAATATATTCAATATCACAACATTCTAATTTATATTCATACATCAAAGTTATAAATATATAAAATATATTTCAATATCATAAGTTCTAAGAAAGAGAGAATTCAAAAATAAAACATATTAGTGTCAGATCTAATATAAAATATCGGGCTCAATTAGTATGTGTTTAATTAAAAAAATGAACGTGTCAATAGTGCGAAATTATCCGGTGGATGGAGGGTGCGGGGAGAAAAAGATTTTCTCTAACTGTATAAGCAAATTAATGATAATAATAGAAACAAAAGGAAAATAATTACGCTGAAGAAGAAAATTTTCTCGCTTCAAGAGCGTCTTTCCCAAATACAATAAGAACAATAAGAGCGTCGAACGGGTCTTAAGAATTGAAAAAGCGACGTTGCTAATTTAATATACTTAAGTGTTAATAGAGAGCTTAATTAATTATGATGTGATTTGACTCTGTGTTCCACAGTTGGTGAGGTAGCTCTTTCAACGTGATGACATGAGCCGGCTTCTCTTATGAATTAAAATATTGATTATTTTTTAAGAGGAATTTACTTTCAACATTTTTTATCATACACCATGATAATACTTTTATTAAATTTTAAAAATCGCAAAAGTTGAATTTGATTTTTTTTCAATATTACAAATATGCATAGAAATAATTCCATTTAAAGTTTGTTTAATAAAATACAAAGACGTCGAAAGCTCAGCTATTTGTTTGAATTAATTATATTTATGCCCATCGATTTTCTTCTCTTGATCTAGTATTAAATGATTTTGAAAATTTTGTATTTTTTATTGAACAAGTTCATAATATTAAGCGTGATCAATGAAATAGATTTTCTACTTTAACATTTTTATATTGCCGATGTATTATATCTAACGATGTTGATCCCTTTTCAGAATTATTTTATACTTGACCAATACTCGTAACAAAATTATTGGCGCAATTTCTAAAAGCTCTTTTCTACAGAGGCCATTGATTTCTTCACAAAATATTGTGATATGCATTTCTTCAGACATTCTGACAATAATATGAGTAATAAGTAATGACAGTAGTAAAAAAACAACAACAACAACAACAACAACAACAACAACAACAACAACAACAATAATAATAATAATAATACGATGTGAATGATTATACTTGAATAAAAGAATTTACACTAAATTAATTTGTTTTTTTGCCATGGATATTTCGTCTGATCTTTTCAATCAGCCAGGACAACATGGGGACTATTTCCCACTAAGGGCTAAGGTAAAACTCCAAGCATCATAATTCTTCGCAAATAGACACTCTTACTGCCATATATGAAATGGTCATATATCCTAGATGTCAATTAATTGAAGCAAATTAAGTCCCCATCTCTTCTCTGGACCTCTCACAATCAAGTCATAAATCCCCATCTATCTTCTAGGTCCACCACCGAACAGGAAGCAAATTAAGCTGATCTCAATTGAGAAATCTTATGCCCCACCGCATTTTTTGCATCTAGACAAATAGTTTAATCGCGGATTGCCTACGATTCAGATCTCCAGCTGACTATCTCTCAGTTCGTAATTATTCTTTCTTTTTTATAATCAAGTACTTGAAATCTCTTGAAAAAATTTCTGACTGATTTTGCCCTTGTGTCAGTTAATTGCCCTTAAATAATTTCCACTGCGCTATTTCATAATTTCCTTTTAAGTAATTAACTACGTTTTCTCCCTTTGATTCCCCATTCCTCCACAGACAACGCGAAGCAATTCCCAATACCTCCCAACGTGCATCCCAGCTCTATTTCAAACCCCTTTCTCTCTCTCTCTCTCTCTCTCTCTCTCTCATCTGTCCTTCGTCGGAGCAACTTCAGTGGACACAATGCTGGAGCGGTGCATCGGCGAGAGGCGCTTCCGCCAGATCCAGCGTAGCGCGCGAAATCTAAAGCTCACCTTCCTCTGCCTCCTCCTCACCCTCCTCGTCCTACGTGGCACAATCGGAGCTGGTAAATACGGCACGCCTCAGCAGGATTTCATCGAGCTGCGTCATCGCTTCATCTCCCACCCGCACCGTGCCTTAGCAGAGCAGCACCAAGCGGAACCGAAACCCAAGGAATCTGACAAGGATGATGAGCCCCCTCTCCGTTCCCTCAACGACCCCTACTCCCTGGGGCCCAAGATATCAGATTGGGATTCCCAGCGGGCCAATTGGATCCGCCGCCACCCAGAAAGACCCAACTTTCTGTCCAAGACCAAGCCTCGGGTGTTGCTTGTTACTGGGTCCTCACCCAAACCATGTGAGAACCCGGTAGGAGACCATTACCTACTGAAATCGATTAAGAACAAGATTGACTACTGCAGAGTGCACAACATTGAGATATTTTACAACATGGCCTTGTTGGATGCTGAGATGGCCGGATTTTGGGCAAAGTTGCCATTGATCCGAGCACTTCTGCTGGCACACCCAGAAGTGGAGTTTCTCTGGTGGATGGATTCTGATGCCATGTTTACTGATATGGCATTCGAGCTGCCATGGGAGAGGTGAGTAGGATGCTACATTGTCCAAATTAATAACTTGCTGGGATAAAGTTCAGTAGTTGGTACCGTCTCCTGCCAAATCCGACCATATGTTAACAAGATGATGAGCTGGCTCATTTTTAAACAAGTCAATCTTAAGCTAGGACTTCGATATCAGAGTTAGATTTGGTCACACCCAATTTATGATCCATCACATCTTAATTCACTTGCTCAGCTTATTACATTTCTGAGCTGTGTTCGAGTTGGGTCTAGCTTGCTTGAGCTCGGCTCGTTGGCAACCCAGGCACCTTACACTGACCTTCTGTGCAATTGTATATTAAGAGATGGCAAAAAATGCATTGCAACTAGAACTATATTAGTCTTATCATGAAGTTTTAGGTTAGATATGTCTTCTACTCTCATTTTTAGCAACTATTGTGGTACTGATTTCAGGCAAAATCTTGGTTATAACCTTTTAATATGTACTGGACATTGTATTATCTATTCTCTTTCTATCTTTCTTTTTTAAATGAAAAAAAAAGAGAGAGGAAGAAAGAAGCAAGTGGGCTGAGTTCTGCATTGCTGGTGTCTGTCCTCCTAAGAATTTATGCTGGCCACCTGAGCTTGCTAGATTGTACCAGGCAGCATTAGTTATAGACTTATAGTACAATGGGTAATCCATTTCAATTAATTTTCTTTTATTTTATCTACATTATCAAAACAGGTATGGGCCATACAACCTAGTGATGCATGGATGGGATGAGATGGTGTACAAGGACAAAAACTGGATTGGGCTCAACACTGGTAGCTTCCTACTGCGCAACTGCCAGTGGTCCCTTGACCTACTTGATGTGTGGGCTCCTATGGGCCCCAAAGGACCAGTTCGTACAGAGGCTGGCAAGATCCTCACCAAAACCCTGAAAGATCGCCCTGTTTTTGAGGCTGATGATCAATCTGCCATGGTGTATCTCCTAGTAACTCAAAAGGAGAAATGGGCTGATAAGGTATACCTTGAGAGCGCATACTACTTACACGGGTATTGGGGCATCTTGGTGGACCGATATGAGGAGATGATCGAGAATTACCACCCTGGGTTGGGTGACCACAGGTGGCCTCTTGTTACCCATTTTGTTGGTTGCAAGCCATGTGGTAAATTTGGTGATTACCCGGTTGAAAGGTGCCTTAAGCAGATGGATCGTGCATTCAATTTCGGGGACAATCAAATATTGCAGATGTATGGGTTTAGTCACAAGTCGCTGGCAAGTAGGCGAGTAAAACGGGTCAGGAATGAAACGAGTAACCCATTAGAGGTCAAGGATGAGTTGGGTCTTTTGCATCCAGATTTCAAGGCTGTGCAAAACCGTGCATCCTAGGATTAAGGTTGTGTTTCCTTTTTCTTTTTGTTCTCATTTTTTTGTGGGGTAGTCTTATTAGTTATGTTATTTTGTTCTACGTAGAAGGATGTATTTTCTTTTCCTCATTGTTTGATGTTCATTATGACTCTCTGTATAAGTGGTCTTGGCATGTTACGGAAATAGTAGAAGAAAAGGTAATCTTATCTTCAAAATCTTTATAGTTGAACTATGGGAATAGGTTGCATACGCCTGTGCAGCTGTGCCATGTTGCGAGCCGCAAGGAGCTCACATGCAACCCTATTCAGAACAGTAGTAGTAGAATTACTAGTGTTTTTTCTTGGAAGGTTTGCTGGTTCCGATGGAATTCACGTCCCCTTAAGAGTGTTTTATTAGATAAAGTATTCGGATTAATTAGGTTCGTAAATTTAAGGGTGGAGATTGAGTTCGGACAGTTCATAATATAAATTTGATGGTCTTAGTGAGTTCGGATAGTTACTCTACCGTAGAGTAATCTAGATGATACTCACTCGTTCCGATGAGATGGATTAATGGGTTCCTCTCGGGTGGGAAAAAAACAAATTAGATCTGAAGAACAAGGATGCAAATGGGATATACCTCCCGATTGAAGCACCCATGAAAATGACGACGGAAAGGGTTTAGGAAAAAAAAAGAGTTTAGACTCTGAAACCATCAAATCCCAAGGCATTGGCGGTAAACGAACATGTCCTAGGACACAGAAGTGAGATCATCATTCTTAAGGAGAGAAACATCTTGAGAGTTGACAGAATCGGAAGAGTGAAGACATCTAGATTATTGAAATGTGTAGCAGGCTCAGCTTCAGCTGTATTTTGCTTTCATCTAACGATTCTCTACGTCCATGTTTAATTTGAGCGTAAAATTAAGGAGATAACAACTTCTTATGTCAAGTGATGGCTCAATAAAATATCCTTATTTGGTTGAGTAAATGAAAGGATAATAAGAATATAATGATGATACTACTATTATCATTACAATTATTATTACTATTATTATTACTATTATTATATAATAACTGATAATAAGGATATTAATAATAGTTACTATTATTACAGTAGTTAAATAATTTCTTCTGGAGAGGAAAAGCTAAATGCCTTGGGGGTCACTGCTTGGTAAATTGGATTAAGGTCTGTCTATCAAAAAGATAGGGGGTCTCGATATTCTTAACACTGCGCTCCAGAATGAGGTAGCGGAGGGGAGGGGAGGGGACGAGGGAGATGACCGTCCTGCTCAGTGATGATTTACTCGCTTCAGAATCATCATTGTAGAATAGGAGAAGACGGGAAGGGACTGAAGATGAGGTGAACGAAACACAAAAATCCTATATATTTCCCCTCCGATTGTTACCCCCGATTTGGAGGGTAGCCTCCCCTCGTCGTCTCTTCCCTCACCTTCCGTCCTCTACTCTTTCCCCCTTCGTTGTGGAGCACAGCCTAAGGGTCCAAAACATTGCTTCCTTACTCAAATGGTTTTGGAAGTTGCGGGTTCAACCCTCTGAACAATGGGTAAAATCGATTCAATTGCTATATGGTAACGAGCCATTCAATGACAACTCCATATTGTCAGGGGCGGATCCACAATGTACCAGGGGGCAACTGCCCCTCTGGATTTTAAAAATTAGTGTTTTTCAGTAATGCTTTCGGTAGTTTCCCCCCTGAAATTTTTTTTGCCTCCCTGATTGTCTGATTAATTTTATTGAAAAAAATAATAATATCGTGCATATTAAAATAATTATACAAAGATATCTAAATATAAAGTTCCGTAAACGAAAATTTTCTTCATCAACTTGTTTATCTATTATTTTGAGCTTTATTTTGTTGTTATTTTTAATATATATGAAATGTTATTATTTTAATAAATTTTTTATTAGATAAGAATATATATAAAATTATTAATTTTTTATTTTATACCCGATTAGTTAATGAATTTAAATCCGATAAGTTATTACAATCCGATAATTATCCATTTGACTAAAATCCTACATCTGCTCCTGCATACTGTCATTCTTCTTGAAAGATCTCTCCACTCTCTTACCTATAATGCACAGTTCAGTCATACACCAGGGGCAACAGATCATATGGAGATGGAATGACAAAGGCCTTTTCACAGTTGCCTCAGCGTATGCTTTCTTGATACACCCAGGAGAGACCGTCCATACAAGAATTTGGGATCTCAGAGTACCAGAACAAATAAAATAATTTGCATGGATACTGGGCCAAAATAGGTTGTTAACACAAGACAACTTAATAAAACGGGGATGGCCGCATCAGAAGCAATGTGTCATGTGCAAAACGACGATAGTGGAAACGTCTCAACACTTATTTCTTCTCTGCAGATCAATTTCACCAATATGGAGGGAAGCTCCCATGCAAACAGAAGGCGTCTTTGAGTACTGGCAACGGGTTCACCAGTCACCACACCAAACAACACGAAGAGGGCAAGAAGTGGGACGTCAGATTATTCTTTGCAACCATCTGGAATATATGGAAGGAGCGTAACAACAGGATATTCCGGAGCAACGAATCTACAATGCAGGAATTCCAAGGGGCAGTACAAAAGACATACATCAGATGGCTAGAAACATATGAATAACACATTAGCACATTAGCACAATATGTGGCTTTAGAGTAGAGGTGTACATTCTTACTTCATCACATTTGTAAAGATCTCAATTTTCTTCTTTTTAACAAAGTTAAGGTAGGCTATTGCCCTACCTCATCAAAAAAAATACAATAGTTAAATAAATAATAATAATAAAGCATAATATTAAAATGCTTATATAATCATATTAAAAATATAATCAAAATATTAAATATTAATCTAATAATAAAATATTAGTTATATAATAGTATTAATAATTATTATAATAACAAATGATTATAATTATAATAATATTAAAATAAATAATAGTAGTAGTAATTATAATAATTATTATATAAATACTCATATATATAAGTGTGAACAACATAAATGATTCGGCTTCTGTTTCAATCTGTGTTCTATCCCCAAATTTGTTTTCCAACTTTTTCTTTTTTAACTTTTCATTTTTGATAAAATTTTATCCGCTCGTAGAATGTAGGATGTGAGATTTTAGTCTGCTCAAGATATTCATATATATTATCATTAATATTCATATTAAAAATGAAATGTATTTATATTTACTATATGCACGTTAAAAAATTGATGATTTTTTTTAGATGATTTTTATAAGAGGACGTTACACGTCCTTTTTTTATTTTTTCATTCGAAGCGTGCGTTAGGTTCTTCGTTTTTGCCAACTGAAGTGGCACGTAGGACCAACACACTGAATGCTAATAGTTAATAGGCCCTTCGGGAAATGATACTTTTTGTGGGTACAAAATTGAAGAAAGATGCCGATTTAGAGAAATTAACCAAACTGCCGAACATCAAATGAGAATTTATTCCGAATGGAATTACTCGAGTATTCCCATGAGCAATAAAGCCACGGGACATGCTTATTTTTAAGAAACTTGTAATATTATTCAGTTACAAAAGTCCTACAACAAACATAATATAACGTGCTCACCCCTTTTTGTTTAAGGGCTTGTTAGGATTTTGCGTAGGAATGCAAATTTTTGTGCTTGGGACTTCTCTGTGTGTTTTCGGCCAAAAGTATTCAATCTCTCAAAAAAGTATTCAATCTCTCAAAAAAGAAAAACTATTGATAAATAACAAAAAAAGACATTACTGCTTTCCATCATATATCAAATTTCACATTCATTTTCACTCAATTGTATTCTTCGAGTTCTCATTTTCTGAAAATGACGTAAAATTGCACTATCACTTACTCCCTCAAATGTCTCTTTCTCAATATAAGTTATTAAGCAATCATTCATCCATTGATCACATATTTTATTCCGCAAATTATCTTTGATAAAATTCATTGCGGAAAATACTCTCTCCACAGAAGTTGTAGCCACGGGTAAAATCAGTGCTAACTTGAGTAAAAGAAAAACTTGAGGATGTACTCTATGCTTATTGGTTTGCACCATAACCCTAGCTAGTTCACTTATTCCATTCAAATTGGAAAATTTATCAATTGCACGCACATCACAAATGAAATTCTCTAGCTGATTTGGAAGAGCTAAAAGACCAACATTAAAAAATTCTTTAGGATAGAATGAAGCAAAATTTACCAACTTTTCTTTGTCAAAAGCTCGAAATGAAGCTCTGAATTTATTTCATCAAACCTACCATTGAGCTCTTGTAGTTGCGTGTCTATGATGGCACAAAATATGTCTACTTTGTACCGATGAAGATGAGTAATGTGAGGAGCTTTACGCGCATATTTTCCTTGAAGAACAAATCTATCCTCCATGTTGGGTATGTTGATATCATGTTTCATGTAAAATGAAGAAACCTCCTCAAATAAGCATGGTCGTCCATCATCTCTCATAGCTTGCAAGCGGTCCTTTGCAACTTTAATGAGAGACATCGCATTTTCAATGTCTTGATCTTTCCTTTGTAGTGCTAAAGAAAGCTCGTTTGTTATTCCTAACACCTCTTTCATCAAGTGTAAGAGAAAAACAAAATCAAAATCTTGCAAGAACTTTACAAGTCGATTAGCTTCGACCTTTGTCTCTTGCTTTGAGCAATCTTGTCCAACAATTTCAAGCACCTCAATGACACAAGAGAATGTAGCAATCATGTTCAAGGCACTCCCATAATGAGAGCCCCAACGAGTGTCACCCGGTTTTCTAGGACCGAGCTCTTGATTTAATCCTTTTCCCGTTTGAAGATTATTGTGACTCAATTCTTCTATATTTTTCATAGCTTGCTTTTCTCAAAATAAATCTCGACGCTTTGCTGAACCTCCAACAATGTTCCAAGATCGATTGAGTACAAAGAAAAACCAACCAACCTCCTCATTACGCCTTGCTACATAAACAAGTGCTAATTGAAGTTGATGGGCAAAGCAATGGATGTAATGTGCTGAAGAATTTTCTCTCAATATCAAGCTTTTCAAACCATTAAAGGAGCCACGCATGTTACTTGCACCATCATAGCCTTGTCCTCGTACTTTTGACAAACTTAAATTGAGACTAGAAAGCAAGGATGATATTGCTTCTTTAAGAGACAAAGCGGTTGTATCAGTGACATGCACAATCCTAATAAATCACTCCAAGACAAGGCCCCTCTTATCTACATACCGCAAAAGAACCGCCATTTGCTCTTTATCTGAAACATCGCAAGATTCATCAACCAAAATACCGAATAAATTATCTCCAACATCATCAATTATGGCCTTTAATACTTCTTTAGCTGAGGCATTAGCAATATCCTTTTGAGTCTCGGGACAAATCATTTGTAAGTTTCTTGGAGCGTTTCTCAGAACCACCCTACTCATCTCTTCATTTGCTTTAGAGTAAACACCTAGGAACTCAAGAAAGTGTCCCTTATTATAAGAATCTTCTGATTCATCGTGTCCCCGAAACGGTAATCCTTGATGGAGCAATAACCTAGCTATGGTGATTGACACCTTCATTCGTAAGACATAGTCACGTTTTGATTGCTCAGTTTGCTTACTAAGTAAATTCTGAATTGATAGTTTTTTATTTTGCAAAGCATCACACTTCTTCATCGCTTGGTTATGAAAGCTATTAGGCTCACCGATATGTCTAAGTAATCTATCCTTCTTATTCCAACTTTTGAACCCCTCGATTATGAAAGTATCACCACCTTTTTTACTCTCATTAAATAAATAACAATACAAACAATATGCTCCTCCATCATGTTCACTATATTCCAACCAACTTTCAAACTCCTTAAACCAACTTGGATTGAACTTACACATTAGACCACTCATTTTGACTTGTTTAAAATCTACAGTTTTGGGTTGGGAATGACCTTTTTGTAGATAGTATCTTCTAACTTCCTCTCTCTCATTAGGTGGGTAATCACTAATCTTTGGACGAAATGCGGGATCGTCAGGATACTTCCTTAGAGAAGCTTGAATTCTCTTTGGTGGTTGAGTAGTTGCGCTTTGAGGACCTCGTTTCAAAAATTTCTCCATTTGTCTTCTACATTTGAGAAAAAAATTATGTGAAAAAATGAACATAACAGATATATCTAATAAGTAAGAAAAATCTACCAATTTTATCAAAATGATGCCAAATTAAATTCTCTTTGACATTAAGATTGTTTTTTTAGTACAATATGTTAAATTGCTAATTATTATAATATACCAAATTATAAATTATTACTTAAAGTAATGAAACTGTTTTTTACCAGAATGATGCCAAATTGTGGAAAGGGACCGCGACTCTGGAGGCTAAAGCCTGGAGCTGGAGTTTCTGGAAAGGGACTACGACTCTGCAAGCATCGACTGGAGCTGGAGTTTCTGGAGGCTGGAGCCTGGAGATTCTGGAGGCTAGAGCCTGGAGCACTTTGTGAAGTTGCGATCAGATAAAGGTAGCACCGAGCATTAGCTGATGACTGATCGAAGGGAGAAATTTAGCGAACATCGACTGACCGACTGGAGAGCTTATGGAGCGACGGAGAGAGACAATCAGACGGAGAGCAATCACTGAAGTTAGAAGATGAAAGACATTTGACAGAGCAATTGGAGTCAATTTACAGGCTAGCGACAAAAAAATAATAGTCAGAGGTATTGATTTTGAAGGGGTCAAGTTGTAAGGGGTATCCTAATGTGCACACACAGTTTTTATTTTTTTTAAATGTATGGGGTCAAGTGTATAAAAATTGTAAAATTTATATGGGGGTCATTTTCTATGTACCTATAGTATTTTCATAGAAAAAAATAATTCAACATAACATATCAGTACTAAAATTTCACAAATTAATAGGGGTCAATTGACCCTCATTCGCTATAGGTAAATCTGCCTCTGCTTGTAATGATCAACATGACATTCAGTAGTCTATACTTATAAGTTTTTGTGCATTCACTTTAAACAACACTTATGAAATAATTAATTAATTTAAAGGTTTAAATTGAAATATTATGTGTGTATATATATATATATATATAGAGAGAGATAGAGAGTGGAGATACCGTGAGCTTAACTCAAAAAACATATTAAATCATCTCGAAATTTTAATTTATCATTCTCATTAAATTCTTTATATAAAAATCTTGTGGGATGCAAAAATTTGGAGTGTTTTGAGCTTTTTAAGTCACCGTTTTTAATTTTTTAAAATGATGTTCAAGTATTGAATATATTATTATTATTTTTAGAGCTGATTTTCAAAAATTAAAAACCACAACTTAAAAAGCTCAAAACGCTCCAAATTTTTGCATCCCATGAGATTTTCATATAAATAATTTAATGAGAATGATAAATTAAAATTTCGAAATAATTTGATATATTTTTTGAGTTAAGCTCACGGAAGGCCTCCGTGAGCTTAAGCTCACGCTATCTCCACTCTATATATATATATATATATATATATATATATATATATATATATATATATATATTAAAATAAATGAGTTTAAAGTCTAAGTCTAGAGATATTCAATATCTCGGTGGCTGGAATAAAATCCGCACTGAGTGACTTGTCACTCAGGTTCTACAGTGATTTTGGGTTACAGATTTGGAATTAGATTACTAACTATGATGATTGACCTTAGTAGATGTCCATAGTTTTGTTGTCGTTTATTTTATTTTATTTCCTTTAAGATTTATTAGATAGTCTGATTTGATTATCGGTTGCCCTCTCGGCACCATCTCATTCTTAATTATTTATCATTTTTGCTTTCGCAAAATTCTGATCTTTGTTTATTTTTACACATGTATAAATATTTTTTTATTATTTTATTATGATAAATGAACTTATATATTTTTTTTGTTTTATGTGTACGCATGCTTTCGTGTACACGTGACGGTTGTCATAGCCTGACCATATTCTTTTGATTCTAGTTGTGACATAAACATTTTCATATTATTCAACCTCTTTTTAGAAGTCGAATCATACAATCCTTCTGAAACTCGTTTACTATAAATAGGAGGTTGCCATTTCTAAAGATTCTATATCATCCAATGTCAATGAATTTTATTTGGTTAAAAAAAAGGGAAAATGTCATTAAAATTCTATGAAGATACTATCATTGATATAATCATCAATATATTGTAAAACTTAAAAGGAAAATGTCATTAAGATACTATGAAGATACTATTATTGATATCATCATCAATACATGACATATTAAATTAAATAATAAGTTAATGTGCATATTAACAACTTTAGTATGACTCATGTTGTGTTGTATTTCTATTGTTCAATAAATATCATTATATGCATAATAACTTAATTAAATTGCATAATGACAACATTGTACAAAATGATTTGCCATAATAAAATCATTAATATGCTTAACTCATTTAACGTATGTAATAAAATCCATATCAATGATTGTATCAACAATCATATATGTATATTGCCTCCCAATTTAAAAACCTATAAAAAGAACAATTACTAAATATCATCAAAGAGGTAAAGATTAAGTTGTATTTATCATGGAAGCATATTTCGGATAATATTTATACACACACAGTAACACAAGCATGAGAAATCCAATCAGTCGATAAATCCTACGCTGCTTTTCTCTAAGATTTAAACTTTGACCTGCCCAAATAATACACTAGAATATCTGAGGTTACATTTTAATCCTTATAATTATGAAAATTAAAATACAAATAAACCTACAACTGATGATACAACATAACTGCTAAGTGCGTCAATAAATCAGAAAATTTACAAGCACTACCCAATCACCTTTGGATTTGATCTGAAGGTTGAGAGGTGCCAGCAGCTGCAACTAGGGGCAATTGTCTTACATTGGAAACACCATTCTCTATAGGTAGGGATGGCCCCCACTTTTTGTTGGACTCGAGAGGTTCTATCACTTTAACCACTCCATCATTCAACCCAACTGCGAATTGGGTTGGCTCTTGCGGGTGTGCTGCTAAAACATTGGGATACACCGGAGAACTGCTGAAATAAGAAAAATCTGTATTATCTTCAGATCTTCTAATTAGGGAAAATATGACACAAGCCCAACAATAGACATAAAGGTGTTATACATATACTTTACCATCTATCAAAGATTGAAATCTCATTGTATTAACCCATGGGTTTGGACAATTGCTACTTAAAAATCTACTATGTACAGACACACTTAGAAAAACCAAGAAATAGTTTAATAAGGGCACTGGTACCTATTTGCAGCAGCTGACATGTATGCTGATGGAGCAATTCTACACCTAAGTCTCAAATTTTCAGCATCAAACACACCAATATTGCCATCACAGAAAGAAGCAAAAACCAATTGGCTGTTGCACGAGTAGATAGCATAGGATATCGGAGTTGACAGTGCATCTTGTGGGACCCACTGAAACAATAAGAATTAAGTTAGATGAAGGTCATTCAACAAGGCACAAGCAAGCGTTTTAAACAGGCTACCATCTGGACAGGTCCCTTTTGAATTTTACTTCAAACAAAAATTGTGATTTTCGTTTTCTGAACTGTGACTTGCATTTAATACAGAAGCAAATAACATTTTGTGCTTGAACCATAGTTGAATACAAAAATGAAAAGAAAGATTCAAATCTGACTTATGACATTAATGGGCATCTATGTAAGGATCTTTTTGGTAAACAAGCAATCATGAGAGTTATAATGTGATCAATGGTGAGAGATATAGATAGACAAGTACCTGAAACGTGCGTTCCATTTTACCAGCATCATAGATAGCAAGCTGTGTTTCATGGACAACTAACAAACGGCTTTGGTCTGAATTGAACTGTACTCTGGTATCTCCTACAGCTGGCTTGCCAGGTGGCAGCTGGATTGAAATTGTTTTCTTTTTCTCCCAACTATCAGTATTCCACACACAGATCTGAATTCAAAAGAACAGACATTCTCAGTAAACCAAATAACAGAATTTTTCTCAGCCTCCCAGGATTTGGTTCCCCCTGTTCTTAATCCCATTAATACTGCAAACATCAAGGAGTTTCATACTGCCAAATTTTAATCCTACAGCTTAGGTTAGGTTTGCATGGATGGCCCATATTAGAGGGCACATTTCCACTTCAGTAGTATGAAAATCATTTGGATGGTGCCTAGCAAATTTGGACCTCCCAATGGAGAGCAGAACATCCAGTCCAAGCCTGACTTCCCCATTTGTTTAGATCAAAATCTGATGAATTTGTAGTCCTGCTATTCATAGCATGCATATTAGAAAAATGTAAACCCTTCCATCTTACACCAGGATTCCAGTCTCCCCATGGAAGTTCCACAAGATAACTTTGTTTTTTCCCCCAGTAGCAGGAAGAGACTCTACTATCCTTTTGAATCAAATACTCTGAGGTTAAGTAGCTGGTATTACACAAAGCAAAAGAGAAAAGCTTTGACAACATAACAGCATTATGAAACAAAGTTGATTTATAGAACCTGTGCATCAGCTCCAGATGAAACTAGTATATTGAGTGCATTGGAGAAGGCAAGCCCGGTTATCCTTTTTTGATGGCCTTTAAGTTTTGTTTTCACCTGAAGAAATGACATTACAATATTAAATCAATAGACTAGATGTATAACTTGCACAAGGGAAAAGAGAGCAAGTACCTCATCTACTCTGACATTATATATATGTATGGTAGAATCATCCATTCCAATTGCAATGATGTTATTGTCTTGTGGGTGGAATGCTAAATAAGTTGAAGCAGGAGGTGGTGGCATAAAGGTCGTCATGACCTATTTCAAGTCCAAATAAAACAATTAAATGCTTCTATTATAAGGACAAGATTCATAATAGAATATGCATCAAGTATAGCATTGAGATTAACCTTAAAGGTCATCATATTAAACAAGGAAACTTTTCCACCACATGCTGACATCACATAAGAGTCATTCTTCGAGAGAGCAATGCATGGTACAGCCTCCTCAGGATTGTTGCCAGATAAATCATTGGCCATGACATTGCCACTGTTGGGTTGCCAGTGTTGTGGCACAACACTAGCTGTGGCCTTCAAATCAAAAGCAGTTGGTAAAGATTGTCAGAAAAAAAAAATTATTATACAAGTTATCTATAATCTTATGTCTTTGATTGAACATATCATGCAAGGACACTGAAATTAAGAGAGCCCGATGAAAGGATAAATGACAAAAACACTATCTTTCACATGCATGCTAACATTCTAAATATATATAGAGAGAGAGAGTAAAGATACCGAGTCCTTCCGTGAGCTTAACTCAAAAAGTATATCAAATCATCTCCAAATTTTAATTTATCATGCTCATTAAATTCTTTATATGAAAATATTGTGGGATGCAAAAATTTGGAGTGTTTTGAGTTTTTTAAGTCACCGTTTTTTTATTTTTAAAAATGATGTTCAAACATTAAATATCTTATTATTATTTTTAGAGCTGATTTTCAAAAATTAAAAACCGTAACCTAATAAGCTCAAAACACTCCAAATTTTTACATCCTACAAGATTTTCATATAAAAAATTTAATGAGCGTGATAAATTAAAATTTGAAAATGATTTAATATATACTTTTTGAGTTAAGCTCAAGGAAGATCTCCATGAGCTTAAGCTCACGGTATCTCTACTCTCTCTCTATATATAGAGTGAGGCTATGGTGCTTCGCGAAACACAAAATCTCCCATGCTTCGCGTCCGCATCTCGAATTTGAAAGTTCAAACGGTCGATCCAAACCGTTGAACATGATCTTCATATTGAACTATCTTTGGAGATAAAAATTTATATTTTTTTGAATTTTTTTGCTATTTTTTAGATGGGTACAAAATCGCTAGTTTTGGATGGTGCAGAAATCGTTAGATCAGACAACTTTGTACCCATTTAAAAAATAGCAAAAAAATTCAAAAAAATATATAATTTGATCTCCAAGGATATTTCAATATGAAGATCATGTTCAACGGTTTGGATCGGCCGTTTGAACTTTCAAATTCGAGATACAGACGCGAAGCACGGGAAGTTTTGTGCTTCGCGTAGCACCATAGCCTCACTCTATATATATATATAACAAAAAAACTGTAAAGCCATATTGAACAGTACCTTGCCACTAGGATTCTGCTCATTACGGGTCCATTTCCAAAGCCTCTGAGCTCCATTTGATGTTAAAGCCAACAAACCAATGCCAGAGTTTGTGTACAACAGCCTTCCAACCTGAATGAAATATATATTCTTTTATAAAATTTGATCATGTATATAGTGAATTTATGGTCAATCATTCACTCATTTTCTTCCCTTTCAGAATCTGATAAAATTTTGGATGGGTGTACGGCTACAACAAGCTGATCGGCGGAGAGATAAAGCTTGTTTTTCATTTCAGTTTATTTTACTTTTCAGTTTAGGGTTATGCTTGTATTTCATGTTTCTTATCTCTTTCTATCTTCATCTTAAAAAAAATCTGATAAAATTAAGTAATGACAGAAATAACCTTGTGGCCGGAGTCTGGGGTGTCTGGCACAGTAATCACCCGGCACTGCTGTGGGTTCAAAATATCAGCCAATTCCGAAGGTTTTGATTTTTCAGGCACATCTTCGAATTTTGGTTTTTCGACAACCCTTGCTGAAGCATCGTTACCATTCTACAAGTATCATGTAACAGAACAGCAAGCAATTAGCTTGTAAACAAAATAATCTGCACAATAATTAATCATTGCTTGGTACCCAAACATTGGCAATAAAATTCAACCTAGTATGTACCTACAGTTTGATCTCAATTACATGGTTATATGAAATTTTAGATCAATTCATACCAGTATTGGAGATGGCCTTGCTGGAGAGGTTCTCTCCAAATGCTCCACCTTACTGATGTTTGTAGAGATACTTGCAACTGGAGGTGCCCCTGATACCTAGTTAAGGATGAAAAAAGACAAAAGTAAGTAGTGAGATGAACACTTCACAGTGCAAATATATTGACTCAAGAACAATGAAGTATCTAACCTTCATAGAAGAATTCTCATATTGATGTGATCTGAAGGCCTCAACAGACCTTGCATTGAATGATCGTAAAAGCCTAACTCCGTCAGCATTAGCGAGTATCTTAACTCCATTATCGACTGTGGTCACAGCAAGGAGATTCCCTTCTTTGTTAAATCTCAGGCGTGGGAGGCTCTAACAAAATTTATAAAATAGAGGTTATGTTACACAGTTGGAAAGCTAAGGAACAGATATAAATAAAGTAAAAGTTCTAATGCGTGCATACAAACAGAGAGGAATTGACAACTTACATTACGTATGACTTTTGAAAAAATAAAAGCATATAGAATATAGCCAACAGCAATCTGCATAAACCTATCAAGTGACTACTTAGGTACACTATGCCTAATCACTTATGGTGCTGCTAGATGTTAAACAGTTCATAAAAGAAGACAAAGTCATATGGAAACTTGTGGACATTCACATCTCCTCTGAAGGGGCATATGATAAAGCATTCAACTGAATAAGAAGGGGGAAAAAAGTTCAGAATGAGGCAGGTCAATTAATTTAGAAAATGACTAACCGGCAGAGCACCCTCAGCTTCTGTGCTAGTCAGCATGTTGGTATTGTCGAAATCCCAGAACTTGATTTGATTGTCCTCCCCTGCTGCCAGAAATCGGTTCTGAGCTGTGTCAAATTGCACCACACCATTGGATCTTTTACGAAAGCCAGTGTATGTCCTTTTTATGGCACCTTCACTTTCATTCCATTCAACCAGGAATGAATCTCCCTCCTTGCTTGTGCCGCATGAGAATAGCCTTCACATCACAAAGAAACATATACGTTTAGCTTGATTTTAATTACACTGATCATCAGTTTTGGCATATTATTTATTTTTTCCCTTTTGTTCAAAAAAGCTCATTATCATTGTATTGGAAGAATGCCAAAGTGAAAGCATCACCTTCCAAATTTTGTGATAAAAAACACAAGTGGATGGAATTTTCTATAAAAAGAGATAATTTTTTGCAGCAAATGGTCCAAATGACATTTCCAAACACATAAAATTTCACTTACCTACTACCATCAGCGCTATATAGCATAGTAGTGCACCACCGACCAGGCGCCTCATAATCAACCCTAGACCCCATGTTGTCGTAAAGCCATGCCTTAATTTTCCCGTCAAGAGATGTCGAGAAGATGAACTACAAGAGTGAAGACCAGTAGTCAGCTGTCACCAATTGACTATAGCAGAAAGGGTGTTTTGAATGAAGAGGACAAATAAATGGACAACATAAAGGTTTGAAATGGGAATACCTGAATATTTTCCTTATGATGAGGTAATATAGAGTAGACAGGAGCATCATGCCCTTCAAAAACATATAACCGTTGACCGCTCAAATCCCAAACCTATAAAAGTAATACTGTTTATAAAAAAATGAATTGGACTAAAAATAATCAGGATAACAAGAAAGGTGAAGGTAATGCCTTGATAAGCTTATCATCTCCACAAGTCACGACGCAAATTTGCTTGTTTGGATTAGAGAACGCTATGTCATTGACTGAACCTGTATGAGCATCAATCTAGAATACCAGAAAACAAATAAGAATAATTGAAACATTTGTTTACTTCACTCAGAAGAAATGTATTAAATTCAAAATTGTACCTCCAAAATTTGGCGTAGTTCATTTGGCGCTTGGAATGCATGCAAGTGAAACAGATTTTTTGAGAATGCAACGCCTGTATAAAATGGAGACTGAAAGTAAGTATTAATTAATAGTTTATTATTGCTTTTGCAGAGAAAGAACCTACCAATTAAACTCCCATCAGGGCTCCATATAACTCGGTTTGCTGATATCGATGTCTCTTTCGTCAAATTATTCTACTCAAACAGAGAAATGTGGCTGATCAGTGAAAGGAAAAACATCACAACGGATCAAAAACCAAATACGCCACATAATAACTCTGAATCATCAGAAGCTGAATAGTTTTTGCTTCTCAACAACTAGACAAGATAACACTTAAACATGTATCACTGCAAGTTCAATGATACTTCAGCAAATACAGATCCAATACCTTGAACGTCTTTGTGATGAGTCTCTCCCGAATGCCAACCTCCCAAAGGCTCACATCCCCATTTGCTGAACCAACTGCATTACAACAAGTTCATATCATGGTAAGAAATTGCCTTTGGAATTGATTATAAATTGAGAGATTAAACACATAATACAGAGATATTCTACCTAGAAGAAGACTGTGATGTGAAGGATGGAAATCCATGCTGGTTACATTAGAGCCTTGTGCAAGGGAACAAGCTACTACTCTCGGGAGATCATCAAGGGACCCTGTTACTTGTGGTATTGGTGCTGGGTAGGTGACCTGATCAAAACCAGATAGGTCAGAGTAATTAAAATCAAAATATGTGAGAACTGTCCCCTGAAGGATTCAATTGATTACCTCTTCACCATGTGGGTTCGGTCGGAGACGTTTCATCAGCGACTCTGAGTCAGCAGTTTGGTAGTCTGGCATAGCTCTCGGGTGCTTTAACACGGAGACTGGTAAGAGGAAGAAAATGTATATACACATAAGCGATCATCGCCTACATAACAAATTCTATATCCTTGATAAGATTGCCATAGTTCCACCATCAGATGCATTTTCCAAAGCTTTAAAGATTTTGAAATCCTTATAATATAGATGTACAGTAAATATTTGAAACCCTAAATAATACCTATTCGATGATAATGTCTAGAAGCAAAGAAATTAGAGAAAAGAGCCATTATGTTTAGTCATAATAAGGAGTTGAAATGGTTCATCTGACAAAAACCTTGATTCGGGGGCACAGATGAAGAAGTAACGACAGCAGGTTGAACGGCAGAAGAAGCAACAGCAGTAGCCATCCATCCAGCCAATGCATTTGGATTTGCCGCGGCTTGAGGAGGTGGAAATGGCTATCCATATTTCATACAAAAATAGTAAATTATTATCAAGGAAAAGGTCCAATAGAAAGTTGATCAACTTAATTATATGTAAGTTAAATAGGTTCAAGAAACTTACTCCATGAGCACCCAATGGTGCATAGGTGGGACTCGATTTTTGGAGCAGCAGCGATTGGCACAGAGGCAGTCCCAGGACGGGGCCCGCTTGGAGGAGTACATGTATGATCCACAAAAAGAGTCTTTATGTCAGGGTTCGGACGTGGATTTTTACAAAGCTGGTGCTGCCAATTCAAGCTTAAAAAGAGAAGAAAAAATAATTCTATCAAAAGAAAAAACTTCATTCTACAAAAATGCTTAAAAACAGAGTGCAAATAAAACACAGGGTCCAGCAAATGCAAGAATAATACAAGCCTATACCATTGAAATCAAAATTTTACCTTTGGTTGATAAGAGTGCGTAAGCGAGAGGCCTTCAGAGTAGGGAAAACCAGTTTCTCTCTGAAAAGTGGGTTTGCTTCAATTAGCTTTTTTAGCTCCATCAGCATTATGCTGCGTGCAGATTTGGTATCCCCGTACTTCGATAATTGTTCATTTTCTCTGAAAATATAGACACAAAAAGAAGAGAAGATTAGGTAGCAGAAAAAAATATATTCATGGCAGTATTTACATTTGTGACTCCGATCGGGCTCTAGCCTACCCCAACTTGTTTGGGACTAAAGGCTTTTGCTGTTGTCACTGTTGTTGTTGCTGCTGCTTTTGTCGTCGTTTATTTCACAAACTTGTTTTTGTTGTTGTTGTTTATTTCAAAAAGAATTTGATTTTTTTTTAAACACCTGAAGTTGTCAAGCGTCAGAAGTTGTGTTATCTCCTTGTATAGCTCTTCATTGAATGTTGAAAAAACCTTCAAATCCTTCACCAAGATCTCAACTGCCTTAGCTCTATCATGCCTACACCAAATTCCACAGTTAGGGGGTATTTTTGTTTCTCACTCATTATAGTACCATCAAGTTCCATACCAGCTAACCCATAATTCAGTAATGAATCAGTCATGTTTGGTACCAGCACCAACCATTAAATAGTACCATAGTACCACCATAACACCTCACGGATAGGCAATTTCCAAATTTGCAGCTCCAGGTTACAATTTTCAGATGTCTTTCCTTGTTAGGGTTACCAAGAAAATGCCTAAAAACCTATACTAGTGAAGTTGAGAACATAAAGCTAATATGACATTTCAGGGCCAAGCAAACATAACAAATAATAAATAAACAAAGAGGGGATCGCTGTACTTGTCAAGAGCCTCGAGATATTTCTGCTTCCTGATCTCAAAGAAAATCTTCATGGAGTAGCGATTGTCGTCAACCTTGGTGAAGCCAGATAGATATTTCTCAACCTCATCCCACTCCCCTCCAATCACTTTCTCCTCAAAGTATTTCATGTTGAAGAAGAACCCGGACTCCTGCTCCAGTCTGAAAAAGAAAAACAGCCAACACTGAGTCAATTTCAGGGCAATTATTGTTATACCATGAGACCAATTGGATTGCACCAATACCAGCACAGATGGCTACTGCTGTTTTCAACATTTTATTTTCTTACCAATGTATATAATTCAAACATTGTAGTATTGTACAGACTGCTTGGTACATAAACAAAAGCTAACAGCAGTTATACAAACATATATTTTCATATCTTATTTTGCTTTTATTTGTGAACAGTAGTTTTCTCTTCTTATGTTTTTCTCTTTCTTCTTAAGGCTTCTTATTGCATGACATATCAGTACCAATACAAACTGCTTCTTGATGTTTCTGACAGGACACCATGAGTGCCATTCCAAAATCAAATACACAATTAGGCCAATTTCATATCACCCCTTGTAAACAGGAGCATCTGACGTCCTGAATAGAGTAAGTCCATAATTTTCTCAATTCTTTTGGCTACTAATATACCACCGGCAATTGATTTCGAATAATATTCAGCAAATTAAATCTGGAGTACTCTTAATGTACTACAATAAATTTATTGTTTCTTTACTGTGATCTAATGAAGAACATATCATTGCAACTTCGACCTATAATTAAAATAAAGCAGATAAAGAAAAAATATTAATTATTATAAATATTAGCTACTGGACACAACAGAATCCACCAAATATATAGTGTTTGCATTTAGATAACCATCTTGCCCTCAACGTGAAACCGTACTGAAGTTGCACAATTTATCTGGAATAGTGAAGCAGAACAAGATCACTTTTCAAGCAGAAAAGCCAGATCTAAAAATGTGCAACAACAATACATGTCCATTAATTCCCTTGAGTAACCTTAAAAAAAATGCACTTTTGCAATTGAACCCACAAATGTTATTTTACAAAGAGATCCACCAAATAATTGAAATTTTTAATTGACCAGAATTGTGTGCATTTTGAATTTAATGCACCAGAATGATCTGTTTATTCTGCATCTGACGTGTAGGCTCCACGCGGTACAGAGAAATATAGTACCAGGTGGGACCGGGCACGGTGGCACCCCATATGGTATTTTCCGAATTTTTTTTTAGCTTCTTAGAAAATTCCTTCCTCTGGTCGTAATAAGCTACTCGCGCTTCGCATGTTAGGTAGTACCGTAAATTTAGAAACACGTCAAATTTCAAAAAACAATTAAAAAACATAAAATAGGAAAATAACTCGCCTATGCACGGATTCCTTAAATTTCTCTTCATCTAAAAATTGTAGAATCAGAAACACCAGCTCCCGACTCAAAGAGGACATCCTTCCTCAAATTCGCAGTCAAAACTGCAAATTTTGAATCTCGACAACCAAAAAATCTTGGATTGATGCCCCCGAACAAACGAGGAATGGTGAATAAAAAGCGGTTTTGAGGCCAGAGATTTCACGAATCAAGCCGCTCTAGGGTTTTCTAACATAGCGAGAGAAGGAGAGGGAGAAGGAGAGAAAGCGAGAGAGAGGAATTCTTTCACGCTTTGTTCGATGCGATGCAGTCCTCTCTTTCTCACCGACTTATCGTTTCATAGCGAGATGGCTTTCAAGATAAACTATTGCGCTTATTAAATAAGTACTTTTACTTATCGAATAGCTTATTTGGTAGTTTGATAAGCTGGTACAAGTGATAGAAATCAGTTTCAGCGGATTCGAAAGGTCGATTAAATCGGTTGAGGGATTTTTCGTGGAATCCGGTGGATGAGAAAATGACATGTCAAAGAGGTATCTCGCGAGAAGTTACGATATATTTACGAGATGGTCTGTAGATGAGGAGATCGTTTCTTTTTGTTATTTTTAAATTGAAAATTTCAAATCCCGTAGGCGATAAGGAGAACCTTTCAACGAGATATCGTTGGCGTGTTATTTAAAGAAGGTCACTGTACGTGCGTGCATTAAGATTTAAGAAGGAAGTATCCAGATCTTCCGTGAATCGTTCACTGATGACTTCGGTAAAGATACGACGCGTACTTTCGTGATTGAATTTTCGAGAGCCTGCTGTTTGGTGCAAGTGTTTGTACCATTCGTCCTCTGCTGTGATACATCATTGAAGCAATGGGTGGGTGCATATTCTCTTAGGTCCGTTTAGCAAATTAAGGAATAACTTTGGAAGAGTGATAATTTTGGAAGAGTGATATAATAGTATTTTTTTGAAAGAGTGGTAGAAGAGTGATATTCTTGACTATTCGGAAGAGCGAAAATATCGTTTGACAGTTGTTACTCAGAATAGTTAAAATATGAATAATTATGATACTAATAA
This sequence comes from Schoenoplectus tabernaemontani, assembly GCA_037127355.1. Taxonomy (NCBI): domain Eukaryota; kingdom Viridiplantae; phylum Streptophyta; class Magnoliopsida; order Poales; family Cyperaceae; genus Schoenoplectus; species Schoenoplectus tabernaemontani. The sequence continues at coordinate 2,313,293 of CM073754.1, forward strand.
TGATGATGATAATAATAATAATAATAATAATAATAGTAAAATAATAATCATAATAGTAAGATAATAATAATAATAAAGTAATAAAAAATAATCATAATAAATAATAATATTATAATAATAATATAATAAAAATATAAACATAATCATAATATAGTAATATAATAAAAAAATATATAATTAAAATCATAATTATAATAATAATATAATAATAAGTAATCATAATTTTAATAATATAATCATAATATAATAATCATAATCATAATCATGATAATAATAATTATAGTCATAATCATAATAATATAACCATAATCATAATCATAATAATATAATAATAAAAATATAATCATAATCATAAAAATAATTATAAATAATTATAATAATATGACAATAAATTAATCATAAATATAATCAACATATAATAATATAATACAACACAATAAAATAATAATAAAGTAATAAAAAATAATCATAATAAATAATAATAATATAATAGTAATATAATAAAAATATAAACATAATCATAATATAGTAATATAATAATAATAAATTATAATTACAATCATAATTATAATAATATAATAATAATAAGTGATCATAATTTTAATAATATAATCATCATATATTAATCATAATCATAATCATGATAATAATAATTATAGTCATAATCATAATAATATAACCATAATCATAATCATAATAATATAATAATAAAAATATAATCATAATCATAAAAATAATTATAAATAATTATAATTATAATAATATAATAATAAATTAATCATAACTATAATCAACATATAATAATATAATATAACATAATAAAATAATAATAAATTAATAAAAAATAATCATAATAAATAATAATATTATAATAGTAATATAATAAAAATATAAACATAATCATAATATAGTAATATAATAATAAAAAATTATAATTACAATCATAATTATAATAATATAATAATAATAAGTAATCATAATTTTAATAATATAATCATAATATAATAATCATAATCATGATCATGATAATAATAATTATAGTCATAATCATAATAATAATATAATCATAATCATAAAAATAATTATAAATAATTATAATTATAATAATATAATAATAAATTAATCATCACTATAATCAACATATAATAATATAATAATAAATAATTTTGATCATAATAATATAATAATAAATTAATTATATTTATATTCATAATATAATAATATAATATTAAAATTATATTTATAATAATAAATAATATAATAATACTAATGGTAACGATAATATAATAACAATAATGATAATAATAATTTAATAATAATAATATAATGATATAAATATAATATAATAATATAATAATACTAAATCTTAATCATAATCATAATATAATAATATAATATAATATAATCAAACAATAATCGCTATTAAAATGAGAGAGCTAATCCCAGGTATTCCACCTATAAGTTGGTATACCGGATTAGCACTATTCCGCACTCTTCTACTTAGTCTAAAATTCGTTTGGCAAATTAATTCGTCGGAATAGCTATTCTATTCCAACTTTTTGCTATTCCATTGAGTGCCAAACACTCCCTTATATTTCACGGTGGACAGTTCAATCAATCTCAGTCATTTAAAACGTTTAGTACGGATTTTGATGCTGCCTGGATACTATAGCAACTGCGGAAAATCTGTCCAACTCCTTATTAGTTCTTTTAGCTCTAATTATTTTTTACAATATGAAAATAAATATAAAAAATTAAAATAATTGACTCCGTCTAAAATTTGAGTTTGATTTAGTTCAAATTAATTTTAAATTAAACTCGAAGTATAGTTAGTTCAATCGAGTTCAATTCGTTTGCAGCCCTAATCAGCTAATCCTACTATTCTTATTTAACTTTTTAAGGAAATTATTAAGAGGACAAATCGCTTCACAATATTGAAGATGAGAACTTAAATAAATTCAAATCTTTTAAGAATTGTAAAAAATAAAATAAAAAATTACGATGATTTGTTTATATTTCTTCGCTTTAGTAATTATGAAGGGATAATTAGACAATGCTTATCTTAACCCTTTTTATAATCAAATATAAATAACTTTAAAAATAATCTTAAAAATGAACTTACATTGATAGTGTTTCCAGTTTAATACTGATAAGATTGAGGTGCTATGAGATGTATTTATCAAAACTACAATTACACTAATTAGACACCTTTAACAAAAATTGGATTATGAAATAGCAAAGTTTATAAAAGATTACACAAGAATTGACTTAAGAGTGATTAAGAGGGAATGCACAAACTAAGTCGAAAGCTAAATGCAAATGTAGTAAAAATATGCTATGAGAATTCAACCAAATATCAATTGCTTAAAAGAGCAATTGATGTAAAAACAATATGCCACAATTTTCAATGAAAAATGTAACTTAGTAAAAATATAGAATGTGAAGAACTCAAAATACAAGTGCTGAAAGAAAAAAAAAAAAGCGGGATGTTAACGGAGTTCGGTTATAAAATTTACGTCTCCGGATCTCATTCCACTAACGGAACACCGCTATATTACATAAAAAAAATATTTTATAATTTAGATATTTTAGCTTCTTCACAAAGACAAGTGCAAGAAGACTAAAAACCCTAAGAAAATAAGAATAATAATGAGCACTTAAGACTTAAAAAAATCAGCTTGATGTTGAAAGTAAAATTGAGCCTAATCTCAAAGATCAAAGATCACAGTTTAGAATACAGCAGAAAAGAATTACAAGAAACTCTAGATATTGCTAATTCGAAGTCTTAGTTTTTTATTCTTGCTAGGAGAGTTAATGTATTTTTTTATAGCTTTTGTATGAGTGCCCAGATTGCTAAGTGTATAGAAAAATCGATCAGTTGGAGCAATCTTGGGGCAACTCATTATATAAAATTCAAAACAGTCATCAGTCTGAGTTCTTGCTACAAGTCGTTATAAAGGATCAATAACCGTTATAACGCTTCTTATTCTTGATCTTGATCTGATTAAGAATACCCTTATCAGATAATATTATAATGGTTTAAAATGACTTAGATGAACCGTTATAACGTTTGGAGGTAACGTTCAACGCTTCATAAAGCATTAGAACGTTTTGATCAAGTTTGACTATGTTGACTTGTTTTATGATAAGGTTGTTATTATCACAGAAATATTATAACTTTTCAGTAAAATATTATAACGTTCCAAATTATTGAACGCTTTATGAAGCGTTATACAACTATTTGCTCTGAAAATTTTGATATTTCTACCTTCAGTAAAGTTACAATTTGAGAGTATAGAAGAATGAAATATTATAATAATTTCTGAACCGTTATAACGCTTTACTACAGTAAAAACTTTTACCTTGTATTTTTTTATGAAGAAACTTAACATTTGAATTAAATTGTATGTGTATATGATTCTATGTTTTCACTTAACTTATTTCAGCCATTGTGTTGATCAATTGATGAAGTCTCCATAAGATCCTACAAATAACTCAAAAGACTTATTAAATTCAAGTATGTTTTGTAAAATAATAAAATTCAAAAAAATTATCAAGTGTAATAAATACAATTAACTGTCATTTAATAATCCATAAAATAATTCATGTAATGAAAAATAAAATAATTATCTTGACTCTGGCACTCTATTTACTTGTTCCGACACTTTCTACCGATCAAAATAATTTTATTTCCTGTTCCTATTCGGCTTTAAACTTTTTATAATTGCTTCTGAACTAATTTGCACAATTAATTATAGTGTCAGAAATAAGTAAATGAGCTCAAACCCCTGCTCAAACAGGGGTGGATGCAGCATGGGCCGGGGGCAGCTGCCCTCTGAATTTTGAAAAATAATGATTTTCGGTAATCCCCCGGAAATTTTTTTTTGTTATTTTTGTTGTTATTTTTAATATATAAAATGTTATTATTTTAATAAATTTTTTATTAGATAAGAATATATATTAAATTATTATTTTTTTATTTAGTATCCGATAAGTTAATGGATTTGAACCCAATAAGCTATTATAATCCGATAATTACCCCTCTGACCAAAATCCTGCATCCACCCCTGAGCTCAAACGTACTTGTTTTATTTTTCCAAGCTTTAATTAAATAAAACTCCGTGTATTATTTCGATTTTATTCACGGATCACCACACAATTTCTTGTGAATATATAAAACCTCACAGATGAGCGGGACAAAAGGTATATTAAATATAAACGTTTTGCGAGAAAATATCGGTTGTTTGATGTTAATTGTTTGTTACGTGCTATTATAATTTTAATGTTAACGTATACCAAGCTAACTAAAAAAATGTCCAACAGAAATTTATTGACCAAAAATGACAGTTGTAGAAATAATTGGCTCCATGAACGTGTGTGGTCTGAGTGTTGAACAAATCTCGCGTGTTTTGTATTTATTTCTTAGCTTTTGCATATGTGGTTTAGACTTTTTTGCGGACCGCTTTGATGTTCGACTCATCCATCTATATATATAACTTATGATGCTTTATATTATTATGATGGTTTAAACGGTCAATTTAAATTATTTAATAATTATTTATATTAAAATATTACAAAATATTAAATTTCATAAAAAAAATTAGATTTCTAGTTATTTTTAAATTATTTTTTAAAATAATCCTAAAATAAACTATTCTCTAATGTTAGACAAGGTCATTCTTAAAAATAGTTATAAAATTAAAAAATTATGAAATTTAATATCCCATTATATTTTAACATAAAAAAATTATTGAGTAACTTAGATTGACTGTTTGAGTCGAAATCTCTTATTGAAGCAATAATCATTTTTTTTATTTTACAAAATACTATAGTGCATATATATAGAGTGAGGCTATAGTACTGCGTGAAGCATAAAATCTCTCATACTTCGCATCCGTATCTCAAATTTAAAAATCCAAGACATTGACTCAAATTGTTGAACATGGTATTTGTATTGAAATATATTTGGAGATTAAATTTTTTTTGCTAATTTTTAGATGGGTATGGATTTTGTTGATCTAATGATTTTTGTACTATCCAATACTAGTGTTTTTCACCTATCTAAAAATTAGCAAAAAAATTTAAAAAATATAAAATTTGATCACTAAAGATATTTTAATATGAAAATCATGTTTAGCGGTTTGGATCGGTCATTTGGACTTTTACATTTGAGATACAAACGTGAAGTATGGGAGGTTTTGTAATTTGCAAAGCACCATAGCCTCACTCCATATATATATATATATATATATATATATATATATATATATATATATATATATATATAAATAGAGTAAAGATATCGTGAACTTAACTCAAAAAGTATATCAAATCATCTCCAAATTTTAATTTATCATGCTCATTAAATTCTTTATATGAAAATCTTATGGGATGCAAAAATTTGGAGCGTTTTGAGCTTTTTAAGTCACCATTTTTAATTTTTAAAAATGATGTTCAAACATTAAATATTTTATTATTATTATTAGAGCTGATTTTTAAAAATTAAAAACCATGACTTAAAAAGCTCAAAACACTCCAAATTGTTGCATCCCACAAGATTTTCATATAAAGAATTTAATGAGGATGATAAATTAAAATTTAGAGATGATTGATGTGTATTTTGCTAAGCTAATAAATACCCTAATTTATACTTAATTTCAGCCGCAAGCGCACGGCCTAGTCAAGTAGTAGTTGGGGTGTCGAACCACAAGGACAAGGATGAATTACCGGTTCTAACAAGTTTCACTAATCTAGACAATCAAAAGTGAGCTTTGTATTAAACTAAAAGTGCGTAAATCTAACAACAATGACTGGAAAGTTTATCAGATTGAGGATTCTAGGGGTTTTCGGCTTCACTCTCACTCGTTTGGTCAATTCACTCTATTTGATCTTTTAATATGTTCTAGTATTTGTCGGGGATTCAATCTCAGATTTTAGTACTAAATTTATACTTTCGTGGCTTGGTACCGTACCTAAACAATTCGGGTTTCACGATTAAGTACTTCACCTTACAAGTCTAAGCCCATTAAGATCAGTGAGTCACTTTGGCATAACCTAGATTTTGTATTTCGCCTTTCGGTACCTCACACAATTTCTAAGGTTTCCTCGGTTTTCCCTTAGGTAATAAGTTTCACGATTAAGTACTTGGCCTACGACCTAGATCACTATTTTGGGTCGAAGATTCGAGCCCACCTTTCGGTTTCCGCTTTCACTTCTAGGGTAACATGCAGTTGATTAAAACTAAGCATTCAATTCAGACAAAATAGCAATTCACAAACAACAAGAACTAAAAGATCAACAAACGAGTAAATTAAACCATTCGAGTTATCGAGTTTACACCTAGACCCCTAGAAGGATGTCTAGCCATAAATCATGTCAAAGATTGTATCAAGATTCATGTTTAAACAACAGTACAACATGAGAAAAGAGTAAAGAAAAGACTACACCAAGAAGATCTACGATTTCTCGCCCGGTTCTTGAGTTCTCTTTCAAATCTCTCTCCAATGGTGTTTTTCCTCTTCTTTCTTGCTTGGGATCTCCTCTCCAGACAGTTGAGAGATGTCTGGGACGAAGGGGTGTCAAAATCTATTAATTCCCATGAGAAAACCGCTTTAAAACTGCCAATTCGCGCTGCCAGCCCAAAAATTACGGTCCGACATTTTAAAATTGCGGTCCGCAATTTTTGCATTTTTTTCCAGAATGAACCAGAGAGCATTTGCGGTCCGCAATTGATAATTGCGGTCCGTAATTTTGGTATGGGAATGCTTTTAACTTGATTTCTTCGTGTAAATCCGACCCATCTCGTTCCAAGCATTATTTCTCATGTTAACATCTTTGTTTACACTCAATGACCTGCAAAATAACAAGAAATGCAACAGTATCTCGAACTCGACATAAAAACTAAATAAATTCTTAACAATTAACATAAAATGCATAGTTTTTTGAGATAAAACTCTAATCAAATATAATATATAAATGAGGCTTATCAATGATTTGATGTAATTTTTGAATTAACCTCACGGAAGGCTTTCGTGAGTTTAAGCTCATGGTATTTTTACTCTCTCTCTCTCTCTCTCTATATATATATATATATATTATGTGTTTTGCAAAACGCGCCTATCACAAGATTCTACTGAATCATTAATATTCAATCACATGATATTTACTAGATTTACTTCGTATTTATTGAAAATTTATTTTTGAAATAAATTACGTGGTAGATTAAGCAAAATGACTGACATATACTACTACAGCCCATTTTTAGCATTTTTTTTAATAATTTTGCGTTCAAATGTTGATTAATGCATATTTTTTACTAAAAATATTTTTTATTTTTTTATTTTTACTTATTTATTCAATAACTTATTTTTTTGGACGAAGTCCCAGAAACAACTTCAACATGCTTCTCAAACTTTATGAAAAATTAAATATAAATATATAAATATCTGACAAGATATAAGCATTGATGCGCATTAGTATGGACATCAAGATTGTGTTCAAGGTTGGGACCTAACGTTGTGATTATGTAGAGGAGTTTGTATGATCTGTAATAATATGGTGCAGTCTATAGCAGTTTATTGAAAGTCTACAATAATGTGGTCTATTACCGAACATAATTCTTGTCTTATGCATATTACAAATTATTTAGTATAAACACACATTGCATTTGTATATGAGATAAACAGTGTGGGACACTGAATCATTCAGATTCTTTGCATTCATCTAATAACATACAACTAACTCTTGTTCTAACTCAAATGGATGTTTTCAGTCTCCTTCACATAACAACCATGACTTCTCACTAGTATACTCAATTGACGGGACTCTCTCTCTCCACTGCAAACCGATAACAAACTAAAGTTACTATAGTAAATATGCTTGGGTTAGTTAACCCTTAGGCTACGCTCCACAAAAAAAAATAGAAAGGGAAGAGAGGGGAGAGAAGGGGAGAGGAGAGGTGTTAAAATTGAGTTCATCTCCTCTACACTTCAATTTAGAGTGAACAAATTTTATTAATTTGAAGGGTAGAAGAGATAATTTTCTTCCTTTTCCTATTTTCATAAAATTTTATGGAGCAAATAACAAATTGAATTTTTTTTTCCTCCCCTCTCATACCCTCTCCTCCTCTACCCACTTTGTAGAGCACACCCTTAGTTAAATCAATATGTAATCTATATATAACAACTTTCTTCATCTTGTACATTCAAGAGTGAGATAATACAATTCAGTAAAATAGAAAACTTATATTCCTTCTTCCTTATATCTTTCATTTTATGATATCAGAGCTTCTCCTCTATCCTCAGCCATGGATGACAAATCTCCTTCTCTAAACTCTTCTTCCAGAAAATCAATTAGCTATTACAACTACTAATCATCTTGTCTTACTCAATCTACCTATCTCACCAAACTTACTCGTACCAATTATTTAGCATGGCAATGTCAAATTACACATTTACTTCATGACTATGGCCTCTATATATTTGTTGATCTCAATTTTCCTTCTCCTACTCAAACCATCCTTTCCTGAGCAATTGCTTCTCACTTGGCTTCGTTCATCTCTATCTGAATCTCATCTCGTCCAAATCTCTTATGTTGTCTCTGTCGCTGCTCTCTGGGATTATCTCCATAATCCTTCTCTGTTATCCCTTGTGCTCATCTCTCTGAGCTACATCGCAAACTTCGTACCACCACCAAAGGTGGTTTGTCATACTTTGATTATATTCAACAAATGAGATCCACTGTCAATGAACTCTCTTTTATTGGTGCACTAGTTTCTGCTGAAGATTTGATGTGTTACATCCTTAAAGGTTTTGCTACTGAATTTAACTCTGTTTTGATCTAAACCATTATTTTTCACTAACTTGATGTCGATTATTCTCTCTCATAAGAGTCTAATATAGTCTCAGCTAGCATCTATATCTCTCACTAGTACCAATCCTCTTATCGTTTCTATACCAATACCCGACCCGCTTCACCCTTTCAGCCTAACAAACCATCCTATACTAATTCTTCCAGACCCAGATCTTATAGGCCGCCTCCCAACATTGTCTTTAATCCATCTACCTCTTATTCTCCCTCTCATAGGCCACCTCTTTTACCTCATCCACCAGCTAGGCCTGCCTCCAACCAATGGACTCTCATCATTCCTAATAAACTCCTTTATCAACCTCCTTCTTCACCCTTTACTGATTCATCTCAGTTTAACCCTAGTAAACCTCCTGTTACGTGTCAAATTTGCTTCAAATATGGTCACATTACATCTGACTGCTAGCACTACTATGATTCTCATTATGGAACCTCTTGTCTTGTTCCTCGGTTTATTGCACCATCACCTCCATCATTTCAAGCTCATGTTGCCTTATCTATCAATCACCTCCAATTGGGTAATTGACTCTGGTGCTTCTCGCCATATTACCAGTAGCATCAATAATCTTATCAAATATATCCCCTATGAAGGTTTTGAGGCTTTACACATTAGTGATGGCACAACAATGTCATCCACAATATTGCTTCATTTACTCTCATTTTCTCTATTTTTTTACTTAGCTTTATAACATCCTTCATGTAGCTTTATTTATAATAAATTTACTTAGTTTATTTAAACTTCTTCTTGATAATTCTCTACTCATTGAGTTTTCTTATCAATTTTATATTCTCAAGGACCCCTCACCAGGATCACTCTCCTCCAACTTACGAAATCATCTGCCTGTTCTTTAATTCAAGATAATGATTTTTTTCCTCTCCTCTCCCCTCTTCCACCACTTCCCCTTCTCCCTCTCCTCTTGTTACTTCTTCCCACTACATGATCACTCAAAATCAGGATCATACTAGAAAATCTAAATAATTTCTTGACCATATAGCTTACCTTACTACTAGCCCTGGCATAGAACCTACCTCTTTTACTTAAGCCAATCATTTTTCTCACTGGCGCCAAGCCATACAAACTGAATTTGATGCCTTACTTCAAAATAATATCTGGACCTTAGTTTCACCTCCTCCTCATACAAATATCGTTAGTTGTAAATGAGTTTATCATATCAAGAGAAACATGAATGGTTACATTGCTCATTTTAAAGCCCGATTAGTTGCTCAAGGTTTCACTCAATAAGAGAGTGTGGACTCCTTTGATACATTCACCCTAGTGGTAAGACCCATGACCATTCGGCTTAAACTTTCTATTGTCATTCAACATAATTGGCTACTTTTCCAACTCGATGTTCAAAATATATTTTTCTATGGTGCACTCATTGAGATCGTTTACATATCCCAACCCCCTGATTTTGTGGACTCCTCTTAACCTAACTCAGTTTGTCAAATAATCTTCACGTGCTTGGTTTCACACATTAGTACAACTTTACTTCACTCTGGATTCAAAAGTTCTCAATATGATCATTCTCTCTTCATCTATTCATCACATTCCAACCTGGTCATTTTTTTTATCTATATTGATGACTTAATCCTTACCGACAATGATTGCTTTCTCTTATCGGAAGTTATTACTTCCCTTCAATCCCAATTTGCCATCAAAAACCTTGATTTTCTTCACTACTTCCTTGGTATTAAAGTATCTTCCACTTCTGATGGTTTTTTGTTCACTTAAACCAATAATATCCTTGATCTTTTTCGTGCTAATATGCATGATTCCAAGTCTTGTCAATCTCCTACTGTAGCTGCTCCACTTTTCAAACATGTTGGTGACCCCATGGACAACACTCCCTTTTATTGCATGACCGTTAGTGCTATTCAATATGCCACCATCACATACCCTGATATTATCTTTGTTGTTAACCATTGTTCTCAATTTATGCACTCTCCTACAACCATTCATTGGGCTGCTGTTAAGCGCATTCTTCAATAATTACAAGGTTATCCTTCTCATGGCCTTAAGCTGACAGCACTCTCTACTCCAATTCTGCATGCTTACTATGATTCTGATTGGGCCGACTGTTTAGATGATTATCACTCCACCACTTCTGCATCTTCTACGATTCCAATCTTATTTCCTAGAGCTCCAAGAAATAAATAACTATAGCCCGTTACAACACAGAGACTGAATATCGTAGTCTCGTCACTGCAAGTACTAAACTCATTTGACTTTAGTTTCTTTTTGAATTACCAGCAATTGACTATTTAATTAGCATGACGACTCGCTACATGGAGTATAGCAGGTAAATGGTATCTGGGTAACTCGATTCTTTCTATTAATTTATTATTTCCTATTTTCTAAGCATAATGAAGTAAGACTGTCAATGAATAGGGTAGGATAGAGTACGGATGAAGGTATTTTCATATTCAAACCCATTAAAATATTTCTTACCTATATCCATTAAAAAAATTATCCATACCTTATCCTTACCCGTTCAAAATTTCGGGTAATGAACAGATAACGGTTGATAACGGATAAAAATAAAAAAAAATAATGAAAAAAATTATATGATTTAGATAAATAAATAACACTAAATAAATATACTAATAAACTGCAACCTTAATTAACATTTTAGATATAACAAAAATCATATAATTTTATTCATGTCCATTGTCATAAAAAATATATACTAATTACTATATATATTTATATAATTAATTAATTATATATATTTATTAAAAATATAAAATAATTTATTTATATATTTAACTATATATATTTATATAATTTACCCAATGATAAGAGTAACGAAAACTCTTTATCTATATCCATATTTGATAAGTTAATAAAAAAATTTATTTATATTCATATCTGATGATTTAATGAAAATAAAAAATTTATTCATACTCATTTTATCATTGACAGCCCGATAATGAAGTCATATCACGTGCTTTGCATGCACCAGCCAGCCAGCCAGCCAGCCACCCCATGAATTATTTAGTGACAAAGCCAACGAACAATTGGAATGGGGAATTATAGGTCGCTTTATTGAACAGGGAAAAATCTTGTTGTCTTCAGTAGTTGTTTTGGGCCGGGAGTGACGCATTTAAAGAGTGTGTCACGATAAGATATTTTGCGAACATCAATCAGTACGTATGGAAAAACAAGCAACAGAAAACTTTTTGTGCCGAGGCGAGAAGTATCAAATTGCTACCGCTGTTTCTCTGGGAAATAAATAAATAATATACACAGCCAATGGAATAGGAATACTAAAACAGTCGAAACTCCATGATCGTTGCCGCATAACCCGTATTCACAACTCAGCTGCTCTGAATGTTTTGACGTTTTAAAAAATATTAAGATCAATTTGAGATGAACAGTTATGATCTACTCAAATTTAAGAAAATGCTAAAATTTTGATGTATATTTAAAAACATGTAGATAGAAAATTTTTTATTTTTTAAGTATTTATTTTAGATTTCCGAAAATGACATATTTTCTTATACAAATATTGAATATTTTTTATTATTTTAAAAATATCTTAAAAAATAAAATGAATACTTAAAAACACTAAAATTGAAAAAAAATTGTACTCGTGAGGTTTTCATATAAAACAATTATTGAGAAACAGCGTGAGATTGTAACTTTTTACGTGATGTGTAAATAAAACTTTTAAAACTTGACAACTTCAATTCATCATTAAAGAGTTTTTACATGCTAAGATCATGTAAAATATTAATATATTACAAAGTTTGAAATTCATTTGACAACTAACATTGATAACAAAAATTACAAGAGCTATGCATGAAGATGTATGGATGTGTTTACAAGCTCCTTGGTTTCCTCTATTTTAATGCATATCTAATGTGTGTAACAGTGTAAGATGCATTAAAATGTTTTAAGTGATATATTTTTATTTTAGTACTCTTTTTCTTTAAATAGATCTTTAACTTGGAAGCAAGCTTTAAAAAACTTCATTTTAACCGTTTAAACTCTATTTTAACTTCATCAAAATCTTTAATGTTAAGTAAAAAAATCATTTAAGCCGTTAAAAAGCTATTAAATAACTCCATTTAAACCGTTTTAACTCAAAATTATTGTCTTACCATTAAAAACCGTGAAATTTTTTTAAGCTTGCTTGGAAGAAAAAGATTTATTATTTTCTAAATTTCTTTGACTGAAAAAGTTCTATAGTAAAAATTGTTAATTACTAGGAATTAGAGTTCTCAATTAAAATTTATTTTAGGAATATATAAAAATACAGAAATCAACTCTATCAATAACAACAACTTGCATTCGTATTAATTGTATAATTACCTTCGTTTCTTTCTCTAAAGTGTAAACAATATTAAAACATTTTATGACTCTCTTTTTTTTGTGTTGGGTTATACAAATTCACCCGTCATATACCATATACAATGATACTTCATACTGGAAAAAAGTAAATAAGTTAGAATTTAATAAAAAAATCAAATAGTTATTATTTATTATATTAATAATTAATTTAAGTACAATAAAAATATTAAAAATACAAATTTGATGTATCGAGTTTAAATGTTTAAAAATATTTTCCGAATTTCAAATGACGCGAAGGGCGGAAATCTCAAGTTCCAAATGGAAATGGAGAGGATCGAAATGAATTTTGAAACCAAACAAAAGCGGACTTTTTACTTAAAAGTCTAATGATCAATGTTATCTAGAGAACATGCCTTAGAGCAAAATTATTTTTACAAACGGCCTAAATAAGGGCGTGAGTTTAACTCACGCCCTTAAACCTTCATTTTGCCTGTCCGAACACTGCCCAAAGACACAAAGGGCGTGAGTTGAACTCACTAGACGTTGATGTGCTCTGATTGTTACCTTTTAAAAACACCGAAATTGAAAAAAATGATATAAATGCGATATGTCTTTGGGTCATTTTGCTCTTTTTTGTTTGGGCAGCGGGCGGGCAGAGAAAATAGCGTTTTAAGCGCGTGAGTTGAACTCACGCCTTTCGTTAGGCCGTTTGTAAAATAAATTTGCTCCTTAACCATATCTATGTAGTTAAAATCTGTTTTTGAATCGTTTAAGTAAAAATCCACAAAAGCCTGTGGGACAGTTGGAGTCTGAAAAGTGTAGGGTTGCTTTCCGCGTAGGGCTCACGAGTCTATCACGTATTCAAGGATGCACAGTACGTCCTGTTTGAATTTCTCGTTACTCGTTTCGATATCTCGTCGTATCGTGGTTTACGGGTTAGAAAATAAATGGCAGAGCGAGTCATGGCCATTGGCCAGGGCCCAGGGCCCAGGGGCATTGCCGCATTGAGCTTACGACTACGAATCTACGATTCAGGACTCAGGAGAGGGAGGTTTTTAAAAGGAAAAGACAAAAGAGGATGGGAGTGGGACCCACGAAAGTTGGTCCATGGCAGAAGAGGAAGGTACTGAAGTCATTATCTTCTTTGCTCACCCTGTCAGTGATGGAAAGTTTATAACGCGGATTTTGTAGGCTTCCAACAAAAAGGAACGACTGACAAATTAATCGTTGTTTGAATCTATACAAATAAATAAAAATAATATAATAATATAACCTTATAATATTAATCTATTATGAAAACGTAAAGAGAACTTAAATGGCATTTACTGTTTATAGCTTAAAAAGTTTTAGGATAGAAATTAGAATATATGATTATTATATCTTTTCTTCTGATAAAAAGTTGTATCTTAAGGAGATATTAAACTAGACAAAAACCTTACATCTAATCTCATAATAAAGTATCCATCGGAAGTTTTATCTTATAAGTTATTGAGAAAGTCTAAGGTAGTTTTTAAATAATTATATCATCAAATTATACCATCAATTTTACTATGGAACTCCAAATAGAACAATTGAGTAAAAAAATAACAAATGTGAATTTTTTTTATAGTAAATGTTCTAGTGTAATTAGCGGTTAGGAACATCAATAGATTGGGTTGAATTGAGTTCGGATTATATATTTTTTTTATATGAGTTTGACTCAACTAAATTCGGATCAATTTTTTTATCTGTACCAAATCCGATGGGTCACCAATCAACCGGACCCAACTTGTATGGTTTACACATTTGTCACTATATATTCAATATCGGGCATTAACAAAATATTATAATTTTTATTTTTAAATAAGATTTTCACAAACTCTGATACATATTATTTTTAATATATCTCTTTCAAAATACTAACCTACGCAACTTCATAGAAATACAAAATCTATTATCATCTGTGCGGAACTTGTAATTCAACAAAAGCATGGAAATTGTTCAATGTTCCTTTAAAATCTTTCACATTCGGAGTTCGAGTCACTGAACTTATTTTTTATTTTTTTAATCCTAATTTTTAACTCTTGTGTCGCGTACTCTAATTTATTTTAAGAGTCAAAATTACAACTGTTAAACACCTATTTGCTTAATACACAGTCTCAAGACAATTTAATAAATGGCTCCTAGAGCCATGCATCACACTTCACTATAAGAAGAAAATCTTTTATCTTCTCACAAAAGACTACACCATCTCTCTTTACACTCTATCCAGCAATGTAATAAGACTCGCTATTTATTCATAAATAATTTATTTTGTATTTCATGAATTAAATATTTATTTAATATGTAATGTAATGTGTTTTATTTATCAAAAAAAATTATTTGTGAACATATTATATAAATTTTAAATTGTATTATATATTTTTTATAGATTTTTTTAATTCTAATATTTTAATATTTTAATATATATTATTTATATTATATAAAATAAATTATTCTCAAATTATAATCCGTATTATATCCGAATGGTGATTTTTTTAACTCACCGATAATTTTTTGAATCATAAATTTGTTACAGTACTTCCCAGTACCAATCACACCCATTTGATATTTCTCTTTCGAGAACCCAATCTCCACTTTAATATCATTCTATATAAGAGAGATGAAAATGTAAAGAGCGACTCTAGTCTAAATTGCTCTAGTTTTGATTTTGAGAAGAAAATTCTACGATTTCACTTGTAATTTTCTAAAACCGAAAATATTAAAAGACATCTTGGGATCCATTAATCCTGGAAAAAATATTGAACCCAAGATTTGATAAATTTAGTCGAATCAAAATGTTTAGACCATGAACCATTTATGATTTATCTACGGGTCATGTTGGTCTGTTAAGTCATAAATTGATACACTTAAATTTCACCTATCAAGTTGGTATCAAGAATAAAATACTGAATACATATATTATATCTACATAAATAACATATCATATAAAGATAAGTAAAAGGGATTAAAAACAACTATATTTCAGTAACTCAAGCGATAGTACCAATATGCAACAGTCCTAATTTGTAGAGATCATTTGTAGGCGATTTAATATTTATTGATGAAAAATATATTACAGTATTAATTATTAAAGGATTTATGTTTTGATCGATGAAGCGTGTATTTATCCCACTTTATCAAAAAAAAAGTGAAGGTTTTATAATCGTACTGAAAAATTAAGACAAGACAATAATTATGCTACTCCTCATACATTTAATAAACTTGATTTAGTTTTTTTAATCGAGTTGTCATTTAAATAATCATGAAAACCGATGCCACAAAAATGTGATGTGAGCTGCATATAAAATTAAGAGAAAAATTAGTTATATGCAACTCCAAAGTTCAAAAATTAGACAAATATCACTTCAAACTTCAAATTTAGAAAAAACACTCTAAACTTAGTTTTGTTTTAGTTTTTGTCACTCTGCACATTTGTTGTACATTTTTATTAAAAAAAATACATGTACATGAAACTCTACTTTTGTATTTCCTAAAATACCCCTAATTCAAATACATTTCTCAATTCTCACCCAAATGCTTGTTGACCGGTAAACATTCAGCCTTAATTACCTCAAGGGCTACGCATATTAGCAACTAAATATAAGCTCATATGCATAAACCAACCGAAAGTTGTACCAGAAATCTACCAGATTTTGATAAGGAATACGGGCATACAAATACAAAAAATCCAACCATAAAGTAACATTCAATACCATCATCTTGCTTCTTTTTACAGTATATTTGGAGGCATAGGCATTCATTAAAATAGAACTTTTGGTGGTGCGGAATAGATGACATAAGATGCTTGGTTGCATGAAACAGTCAAAATGAAACCAATCAGTTATCGTCAAAAGAGTGATGTACCAGAGAAATTTACAATAGGAAAATCGAACGGGAACCAACAACTAATTTTAATAGCAACACACACCAGAAATCAGACGAGTAGCTGAAGACAGAGAGAATGAGAGCACAACGAACTATTTCGTTTATATAGCACAAGGGGGTGGCAGAGAAGATGGGAGAGGAACTGCGAGCACATAAAGGCGGAGCCAGATTTCTGCGTATGGTATGGGGGTTAAAATTTTTTTTTTTTTCAGAAGGGACAATAGATATCTTTTTTTTTTTTTTTTCAAATATATTTTTTTCAGAAGGGACACTTTAAAAATTACGAGGAGATACTGATTCCTCTAGCCTCACCTCCTCATCTGGATCCGTCCCTACCAGCACATAAGCAATCAGCAACATACGCCTTGGCGAATTGACAGGCGGGGAGACTGGAGAGAGACACCAAATAAAGTGATATATAGATGGTTAGGCACAACGGATAAAGCGACCAAGAGTCTAATGTCCAACGAAGGAGAGACAAATGAAATATGTCAAGGGGCAAAAATATATGCTAGTCGGAGAAAGCGAAAAAAGAGGGGAGGAACAATGAAAGATAATAATTTTGGGGAGTCAACATTAGGGCTGCACAAAAAAAGTTCGGACTCGTGGCTCGGTTCGGGCTCGGATCGGGCTCGAGCTAATCTGGCTCGAGCTAAAATGACTCGAGCTAATTTGGCTCGAACTAATCTGGCTCGGTAGTTAAATGAGCCGAGTTTGAGTTGGGGTCGGCTCGACTCGTGACTCGACTCAGCTCAAATAAAAAATAGTTTATATATTTTTTTTGCCGAACTCTAATTCGATAACTCATCTCTCATCATCTCTCACCACCTCACCATGTCAGCGGCTTAAAGACGTCTCTTACTCGCTCGTAATTAGATTCGTATATCTGACTCGATAGTTTTTTGTTGGTCAATCCATTCAAATTAATGCAGCGAAGATGTCATTGAAAAAATAGTTTGTTGATATACCATTTTTTTACCAATTCTCATACCAATCTTCTAGATATACTAACCTTATAGTTTGTAGATGTATTAAATCTAAATATCAAATTGAGTCAACGCACATGCATTGGCTCGTGAGCCAGCTCGCGAGCTAGCTCGAATAGTAACGAGCCGAGTTTGAGCTAGGTTTTCAGCTCGAACCGTTTCACGACCTCGGCTCGACTCGACTCGAATTTTCATGAGCCGAGCTTGAGTTAAGCCCAGCTCGGCTCGACTCAACTCGTTTGCAGCCCTAGTCAACATAATCAACAAACTTATTTATCAAAATGCTCAAAAAAAAAATAAATGATGTCTCCTAACATTTATATTATAATTATTACATTCTCGAAGATAACGTTGAAGATTAATATAAATGTATAAAAAAAGTATTTTAGTTTATTCGAGTTTTCTATCATTTGTAACATCATTTCAGCTC
This sequence comes from Schoenoplectus tabernaemontani, assembly GCA_037127355.1. Classification (NCBI taxonomy): domain Eukaryota; kingdom Viridiplantae; phylum Streptophyta; class Magnoliopsida; order Poales; family Cyperaceae; genus Schoenoplectus; species Schoenoplectus tabernaemontani. The sequence goes on from CM073754.1 coordinate 2,331,777, forward strand.
ATAAAATCATCAAAATACACAAAAATATTTTCCATGATGTCTTTTATGGGTTTTCATAATAATCTTTATGTGTTCAAGCCATTCGGACACAAATTACACACAAATATGAATACAAACGCATTGAAAACTGTACTTATTGAGTTAGTTTAATCATGTTTTCAATATTTGTATCCTCGTTTCATGACATTAAATCATCCAAATGCGCAAAGTTATTTTAAATGATGTCTTCTATTAGTTTAAATTATAATCATTGCATTTTCAAACCTTTATAATGTAGATAACGTTGAAAGATTAACACAAATGTATAAAAAATAATATTTCGCTTTATTCGAGTTCTCAATCATTTCTAGCCTCATTTCAACTCATAAAGTCACCAAAATACACGATGATATTTTTCATGATATCTTCTATGGGTTTATATTATAATCATTCCGTGCTCGAGCCATTCGGACATGAATTACACACGATATGAATACTTTATTCAAGTTTTCTATCATTTGTTGCATCATTTTGTCACATTAAGTCACCAAAATGCTCAAAATTATTTAAAATTTTGTCTCCTATCCAATTATATAATAATCATTACATTCTCAAACCTTTATGACAGGGATAATGTTAAAAAAAGATTAACGCAAATGTATAAAAATGGTATTTTAGTTTATTCGAGTTTGCTATCATTTGTAGCCTCATTTCACTCATAAAGTCACCAAAATATACAAAAATATTTCCCATGATGTCTTCTATGGGTTTATATATAGTCATTACTAGCTTGAGCCGTCCGGATATAAATTACGTATGAATATGTATACAAACGCATTGTAAACTCGAGCCGTCCGGAGTATTCTTGTGTTAGTTTATTCTAGTTTTCTATCGTTTATATCCTCGTTTCATGACATTAAATCGTCTAAATACACAAAGTTAATTTAAATGATGTGTTCTATTCATTTATGTTATAATCATTGCAATCTCAAACCTTTATAATATGAATAACGTTAAAAGATTAACACAAATGTATAAAAATAATATTTCAGTTTATTCGAGTTTTCTATCTTTTGTAGGATAATTTCAACTCATAAAGTCACCAAAATACACAATGATATTTTCCATGATACCTTCTATGGGTTTATATTACAATCATTGCGTGCTCGATCCGTTCGGACATGAATTACGCACAAATATGAATATAAACACGTTGAAATCTATACCTTTTCAATTAGTTTATTCAAGTTTTCTATCATTTGTATCTACGTTTCGTGATAATAAATCACCAAAATGCACAAAGTTATTTTAAATGGTGTCTCTTATTTATTTATATTATAATAATTGCATCCTCCAACCTTTATGACAGGGATAGGGTTGAAAAATTATAAATGTATAAATATACTACTTCGCTTTATTCGAGTTTTCTATCGCTTTGTAGCCTCATTTCAACTCATTAAATTATCAAAATACACTAAGATGTCTTCTACGGGTTTTTATTATAATCATTGCATGCTCGAGCTGTTCGGACACGAGTTATGCACAAATATGGATACAAATGCATTGAAAACCGTACTTGTTCGCTTAGTTTATTCATGTTTTTCATAATTTATAGCCTCATTCCATCACAGGAGATCACCAAAATGATGAAATTTGTTATAAATGATGTCTCATGTACGTTTATACTACATTCTTTGACTTCTCGAACCTTTATGATAGGGATAACGTTGAAGGATTGACACAAATGTATAAAAACGGTATTCTAGTTTATTCGAGTTTTCTATTATATTCACCTCATTTCAGCTCATAAAGTCACCTAAATACACAAAAATATTTTTCATGATGTCTTCTAGGGTTTTATATTATAATAATTGCGTGCTCGAGCCGTTCGGACACAAATTAGACATAAATATGAATACAAACGCACCGAGAACTCGTACTTATTGAGTTAGTTTATTCAAGTTTTCTATCATTTGTATCCTCATTTCATGGCATTAATTCACCAAAATGCACAAAGTTATTTTAAATGATGTATTCTATTAGTTTCTATTATAATCATTGCATTTTAAACCTTTATAATATAGATATCGTTGAAATATTATACACAAATGTGTAAATATAATATTTCAGTTTATTCGAGTTCTCAAACATTTCTAGCCTCATTTCAACTCATAAAGCCACAAAAATACACAATGATATTTTTCATGATATCTTCTATAGGTTTATATTATAATCATTGCGTGCTCGAGCCGTTCGGACACGAATGTCGCACAAAAATGAATACAAACACAATGAAAACTACTTCTTCGCTTAGTTTATTCAAGTTTTCTATCATTTGGTTCCTCTTTTCATGACATTAAATCACCAAAATGCAGAAAGTTATTTTAAATGATGTCTCCTATTCGTTTATAATATAATCATTGCTATCTCTAACCTTTATAATGGGGATAGCGTTGAAAGATTAACACGAATGTATAAAAATAATATTTCAGTTTATTCGCGTTTTTTTATCATTTGAAGCCTCATTTCAGCTCATAAAGTCACCGAAATACACAATGATATTTTTAATGATATATTCGATGGGTTTATATTATAATCATCGCGTTTCGAGCCGTTCGACACAATTTATGCATCATTATGAATACAAACGCACCGAAAAACTATACTTCTTGAGTTAGTTCATTCGAACTTTCTATCATTTGTATCCTCGTTTCATGACATTAAATCATCAAAATGCACAATGTTATTTTTAATGATATATTCTATTCATTTATATTATAATCATCACGTTCCCAAACATTTATAATATGGATAACGTTGAAAGATTAATACAAATGTATAAAATCTTGAGTTACTTTATACAAGTTTCCTATCATTTATAGCATCATTTCATCACATTAAATCACCAAAATGCTCAAAGTTATTTTAAATGATGTCTCTTATCCGTTTATATTATAATCATTACATTTAAGACAAGGATAACGTTGAAGATTTAACATAAATGTATAAAAATAGTATTTTAGTTTATTCGAGTTTTCTATTATTTGTAGCCTCATTTCAGCTCATAAAGTTATCAAAATACACAACAATAATTTTCATGATGACTTCTTTGCGTTTATATTATAATCATTACATGCTCGAGCCGTTCGGACACAAGTTACGCACAAATATGAATAAAACGCACCGAAAACTCGTACTTCTTGAGTTAGTTTATTGAAGTTTTCTATCATTTGTATCTTCGTTTCATGACATTAAATCATCAAACAAAGCACAAAATAATTTTAAATGATATCTTCTATTTGTTTGTATTATAATCATTCATTCTCAAACCTTTATAATATGGATAACGTTGAAAGATTAACATAAATGTATAAAAATAATATTTTAGTTTATTGGAGTTTTCAATGCTATAGTCACCAATATACACAATGATATTTTCATGATATATTCTATGGGTTTATATTATAATCATTGCGTGCTCGACCAGTTTAGACTCGAATTACGCACAAATATGAATACAAACGTAATGAAAAATGTCATCTTCGCATTACTTTATTCAACTTTTGTATCATTTATAGCATCATTTGGACACATTAAATCACCAAAATGCACAAAATTATTCTAATTGATGTCTCCTATTCATTTATATTGTAATCATTGTATTCTCAAATCTTTATAATAGGGAAAACGTTGAAAGATTGACACAAATGTATAAAAACGGTATTTTAGTTTATTCTAGTTTTCAATTATTTGTAGACTCATTTCAACGCATAAAGTCACCAAAATACACAAACATATTTTTTATGATGTCCTCTGTGGGTTTTTATTATGTGCGACCCTTTTTCGCGCGCTCCGCACCGCCGCTGGGCGATGGGTTGCGGAAGAAGGACACGGAGATCCCTCCCGAGCGTGCATCTGCTAAGTGCCGGCTGATTCTGCCGTTTAGAGAGATTTGGACGCACATTCAGGGGTTTTTTTAGTGATTGTGAGTTCTTGTAGATTCCGGGGCGCAAGCCCCCACCGTTAATTACCCCGGGCTACTAACCTCGAGGCACCTCGGATCTTTGAAAGAGAGAAGCAAATAGTATAGTTAAATGATGGTCAAGTGGTCGTCCGAGTTCACAAAAGGGGTCCATGGAAGACGAACCTACTACGATCGGTTCGGTCTTTACCGCTTCAAGAGATAACCTTACTACGCATCGATTAATCTCTTTGAAGGGTTCGAGGTGAGTCTACTACGTAATGACTCGACCTCGCTCATCTAGAAAATGAACCTACTTAATCCTATGAAAGACGAACCTACTACGGATCGGTTCGTTTTATACCACCTCGAGAGATAACCTTACTACGGACCCGGAGTTAATCTCTTCGGAGGGCTTGAGGTGAGTCTACTACGAACGACTCAACCTCCGTTGATCTAGAAGATAAACCTACTACGTAACGGTTCAATCTTAACTAGTCAACAACCAATCGCACAAAATACAACTCGAAGCACCGAGCGGTTGATCTTGAGGTTGGTGAATCGGAGAAGGGTGGATATGGCCCACGTGTTTCTTCTCACCGATCTTCTAGATCATGAATTCGAAGCACTAAGCCGATTCATAAACCTAGGAAACACAAGTTACACACAATGTCAAACCCGAAGCACCGAGCCGCTTTAACATTGAGGCATGTGTTAGTGAAGGAACCTACCTACGTAACGGTTCACATTCACTGTTTTGTGGATGAATCTACTACGTAACGATTCAATCTCACAATCTCGGGAGATGAACCGAAAGACAAACTTATCGACGGATGAGTTCAAATCTTGCTAGCTCAAATGGTCATGAATTACTTGTTCATGACACCGAGTCATTAAGATGTCACTTCTCTCGGACATCGTAATGTTCATATCTCTTGGAGTCGACATATCTCTTTATGTTGATGTCGCAACCTTGGTCATTCTTCAGCGAGCGTCAAGATGTTCTTGTCCCGACTAATCATTCTATATGTTGCATTACTTGTGCAAAATTACTATGTTGCCCTACACCCTCAGTGTGAGCGTATTTAGTCATGAGTTACTTGCTCATGGTGATGAGTCATTAAGATGTCACTTCTCTTGGACATCGTAATGTTCTTCTTCCTCAGAGTTGACATATTTCTCCATGTTGATGTCGCAGCTCTGACCATTCTTCAACAAGCGTCAAGATGTTCTTGTCTCGACATATCTCCTCATATTGCTATCGAAAGCCTCAGTTACTATTCGTCAAGATGTTCTTGTCTCGACTAATCGCTCTAAATGTTGCATTATGTGTGTAAAAATCATCGTGTTGCTCTACACCCCTTGTGTGAGCATATTTATTCATCTCCAAAATGTAAAAAAGCTTATTACATAATATCTTCCATTATTATCTCTATGAATTTATTTATTATTATTTTTTTTATATTTTTTTCTTATTTTTAAACTCTATTTATCTATGTAGAAAATTATTTACAAAAATAATAGGAAATAGGTTAGCTATTAACTAGAATTTTATTTATATTTTGGGATTTTATAATAGCTAAAATAGTAGAATTTTATTTTTATTATTATTTCTAAGCTCTATTTATTTTGTAGAAAATCACTTACAAAATACTAGAAAATAAAATGGCTATGGTTTTTTATTTGTATTTTTAAAATATTTATAATAGCCAAAGTAATAGAATTTCATTATTATATTTCATTATGTTGAAACATTATTCATTATGTAGAAATTATTTACAAATCAAAAAAATGATTAGCTATATTATTTTTATTTTTATTTTTATTTCTAGGATCTATAATAGCTAAAGAGAAATCATTATTAATATTCTATCTTATTTATTATAGTTTTCATTATATTTTTCTTTTATTATTTCTATTTATTATCTATAGAAAAATATAAGATTTTTTTATTATCATCATTATTTGAAAATAGCTATAAGGGATGAAATTCATTATATTCTTTATTACTACTATTATTATTATTATTATTTTTTTTTATGCATTTTATCCATCAAAATATTTTTTATTGTATATTTGTATAGAAATAACAAAAGAAATGCAATTCATTTTAATATAAAACTATATTATCATTCTTTATTATAGAAGAAAATGCATTTATTATCTATTACCATGGTTGTATATATTTTTGTATATTTTGTGCTATCTATTTTTATTATATTTTTTTTTTATAGAAGACATTAACATAATCTCTATTATTATTTATTATTATTTTTATTTATCAAAGAATAGAGCTAATCTCATTATCTATTATTGCATATTATTATTGTCATTATTATTTCATGAAAAATCACTTGAAAAATCAGTAAAATATATCTAACTATTATTTATGATTTTATTTGAATTTTCGGAATTTTTATAATATTTAAAATGACAAGTCAAAGCTAAGTCAAATATATCAATATATGTAATATCTTTTGCTTTTAAATTGTTTCAACATGATTATATTTTTAAAACTATAATATTATCATATAGAAAAATAGTATGAAAAATAAGGAAATTTTAGAAACAAATTTGAGTTAATTTGGAGTTCAAGAGCATTTTCAAACGATTTATTTACTATATGTAATTAATGTTCTGTTATTAATTGATTAATGGGCTTAATCTAGGCCTTTGGATCTGCACCGAGATTAGTGTATATCTCTATTTAACTTTAACTGTTATTTGGGCCGCCAGATTAGATTAAGATTTGCACTGTATGGATCAAAGGCCCATATTGATTTATGCTTTAATTTTCTAAACGCCCGATGGCCTAGCTCCCTTGGATTTGTATCAATATTCGTGCGCCTCTTTGAGATTAGTGTGGAGAGCGTCCCCTTCTATCTTCCTTCCCCATGCTTTGAGATGCGCACTGGATAAGCGATCTTGATGCTCCGGCGGCCTGATCGGAGATCGGCTATTGCCTACGGCGTCGCCTTGGTATGAAGAGCTAGTCTGTACCCTCGGATCATACATCGATGCGGTAGATCATCGGCGTCACCATGATCAATAGACTGACTCGTACCGTTTTGGTACCGAATTCATTTCCAATCGAATTAAGTCAATTCCAGATCAATCTCTAGCGTTTCTTGATTTGTCTATGCAATTCTAAACCTCAATTAACATCATTGATGATTTACCCACTGTAATTACCTCTATTCCTTCTTGATTCATCACAGATGCTGACTCATGGTTGATACCGATCGGCAATTCAATACTATATTCTATATTTCCAGTCAATTGCCAAGAATTACTTGATCTTGTTATCATGAAACTCATCGCCTATGTAATGCATTTCAATTGAAGCATATAGCTTGATCAATTGGGGCGTTTTCGAGTGTTTTGCATTATTGGTTTTGAGTTCCGCCGATTAGTTCCAAAATTTCCATCAATTACTCGATTAAAAGCTGAATTCTTGGAACAATCGCTTGGAAATACAAAGTGACTAAGAGGTCGGTGACCTTCGATTAGTCCATCTTCCATGATTAGTGCTAGGAGATTATATAATCTTCGATTAGCTTTTCTGGCAAATCGATTCAATCTCTTGATTACTTAATTAATCAAGATAAAGGCAACAAAACAAGGATGATCTATATAGTGAGGCGATAGCTCAAAGAAAAGAATTCAATCAAGAAAGTTGAGAAATTCAATTGAATTGAAAAGGAAATTTGTGAAAATGCAAGTAACAGTACTAAAGCTCTGAAATTACTCAAAATCGAGCACAATTACAACTCAAACTCTCTATTTACAATGAATACACTCACCTTCCCTTCTCCTCTGTAGCTCTGAGCTCTTAGATTGATTGTTAATAGTGGAAAAGGGTGACTGTTTGCCATGTTCTCAACACTTGTTGAGATCAATTGGCCTTCTAGCTTCTCACTTGCTCTCTAAGCTTCTCAGGGATCTCACAGATGTTCTAAGGGTCGTGTGTATGCTTCTGGTTCTTGTTTATCTCCACTGGTTGGGGGTTTATATAGAAATCCATTGGTTTGACCGATTTTGACCATCTCAATCCAATTGCACATGGTGCATTATACTCTTCACTCTAACTGCTTCCTTGCATGCCTCATGGTTCACTGAACCGAGTTTCTATTGCCCAGCTCATGTGTAACTGCCTAGAGGCAGTTACAATTTTATTTTATTTGCTGATTTGCCACTATTCGGTTCCCATACTCTTGCAAGCCTCTCTAGCCCCTTCTAGATCTTTCCAGACCTCATACTATGCCTATATAAGCTGCTAGCATGCTCCCTTAGCTCCATTTTACAGAATTGATCTCAATTCACATTTTCTCTTCCATTACAAGCTATAATCAAGTTTTAAACTTTCATCTCACTTCCTTGCTTGTTTCTTCTGTCTCAAGGCCTCAACATCATTGATTTAGTGTCAGGCAACTCTCTATACATCTTTTACATCAGTTTGACAGCTCTGGCATAGTGTTCAACCAACTCACTTCTTGGCCGAAAGGTGGATTGGTGTATCTCTTACTTCAAGCAATTATCTTCCTCTAATTCTTGTTCTAACACCATCGCCTGAGATCATAGAAGCTCTATCATCAATCAATTGCAAGTTTTAGACTTCAATTGGCAAGTTTTGACTTTCAACCCGAGGTATTGCTTCTTGCTATTTCTCTCTTCATGCTATACCATTTCAAAGTCTAGCCTTATACAGCTTCTCTCCTTTGTGTAATACAGCCAAGGCTAGAAGCAATTAGCTCTAAGTAAAGCCCTTTGCTTGATCTCCATTGATGGCGCCATCGACTGTGGAGACGATCGGGAAGAAGAAGAGAAGAAGAGGGAAGAAGGGTGAAGCGTCTACAAGCGTGCCTGCATCCGGCGTTCATGCACCAAGGCAAAGGAGAAGAAGAGTGCAGAGAGAGAGTCCCCAGGCGCCAGGTGCATACACTCTCTTTCCTTTTATTTAAATTCCGATCAATAGATCTGTGTGGACTTGGTTTGTTATCTTCTTATATGCCACGTGACTCATGAACCTGACTAGTGGGCCCTACTTGTAAGTTCACTGAGTCTAGGTTTATAGATATCGTTAGTGACTGATTAGTGCATGATTAGGGTTAATTGATATGATATGGCATGTTATGATTGGCTCATTAGTTTAATCACCTTCCTTTTATCTCTGATTATTCACTAACTGATGCTGAGGTGGCCTTGTGATATGGTGCCATGTGGCACAGAGCTGGGTGAGGTGGCCTCCTCTGGCCGTGCCATATGGCATAGGGTTGAGTGAAGTGGCCCTGTGGTGTAATGCCATGTGGCACTAGGGTGGTGAGGTGGCCCACTGGCTGTCTGCCACGTGGCACTGAGGTGGGGCCCACCGTCGCCGACTCATACCAGCGCGGGGCCCACTTCGACCGACATGGCCCATGAGAGGCTGCCACGTGGCACACCCTCTCTCTTCGCTTATTTTATACCTTCTGTATTTCTTGCACCCAGTTTGTACCCAGAGCTGCTGTCATCTCCAATTTGTACCCAGAGTTGCTTTGATCAAATCTCAGCCTTTGATTAATCCATTTATTCTGCTTTTATCTTCCCTGAATTTATTTTAATAGCTCCACTTATCCAAAAATCATGAAAATTTCACCAAAAATCCCTAAAATCATGATGATCACCCCTGTAATTTTTAATTCCATTTTTGCCCCTGCCTCTCTGAATTAAAAATTCTTTTGTCAAATAAACCCTGTTATTTCTTCTGAATTAATCCCAGATTTCATTTGTAGCTCAATGTCTCTGCCAATTATCTCTCTCTTGCAGAAACCACCCTAACTAAATACCAATTAGACTTATATTGATATTCATTAGGGCTTGGTCGATCAACAACATTGATTACATGTCAACAACATTGATACAGATCTAGACTTGATCGATGGTTGCTCCCGACTTTGGCACTGATCGATCTTGTGAAATTGACTTTCAATCCCTTAACATGAGGGTGACTTGGTCAAAGAACTGACTACTTATCGAAGAATTGACACAAATCAAAGCATGGTTAGGTGGTTGCTCACGACTTTGGCACCAGTGTCACCTTGAAAGCAAAATCACATTTGGAATTTCTCATGACTAGTTGTATCAGAATACTAGCTTGGCATTGACATCATTTCATGTAGCATAGGGATTATACTATTCCAGCTCCTCTCTAGGGTTAGCTCTAAGGGCAGATCTTTAGGGTTTAACTCTGACTCCTTTAATAGGTCACTGAGGTGTGGGGTCCACCTGTCAGTGAAAATGGTCACATGGATGACTCATCAGATAGGCTAGGTTTATGTTGTTAGATCCATCTACAAGGGACTGCCAGGTGGGTCCCACTTGTCAGAGAAAATGCAATCAAATGGCTGACCCATCAGGAGATTTTCTCTCTCTGAAATCTCCCGAGGGTCAGCCACCTCGAATGAGTAGGAGGTGGTGGGGTATTTATATCCTCATCTTTCACCCTAATATTTCATTGTGGGATTAATGGATTTGTTCCGGGGTTAAGCAGCGACCTCTTCTGATTAGTGGGCCATCTTTCATTGCTTTCTCTTCTTCCCTCTTCTTATGATTTATCATTAATCATCAATTTATTTTCATTTATTCATTTACTCATCCTTGAAATTTTTCAAGGGTAAACAAAGAGCCACCCACCAAAGCGGGTCCCGAAGATTTTAGAAAATTAAGGGGGCTGCTTTGGTGCACATATTCGTCGCACATTTTTCTTTTCTATCTCCCTCCTTCTTCTGTTGTTGACTTTATCGCCTTCATTCTAGATTCGACCATCCCTCCATATGGCACGATTCCTAGACGTCCTCGGAGTCATTATCTCTCTTTCTATGAGGATCCGGAGGACTGGATACCCACCGTTAGGGTTACACGCGGCACCCCCATACATCTTCGAGCTGGTGGTTTGATTTTTCGCGACGAGCAGCCTCACGATATTACACCCCTATTGCCTCGAGATCTTTCAGCTGCAGCACCTCCTGTTCATCTCCTTGGCAAGGAGATGATCGATGGAGAGGCCTCTCGCTGGGCTAGCATCGACTTCAGTCTTCCACTTAGATATCATGGGCATCGGTTAGACGGATTCGCTACATCCTTACACGGAGAGGATGCTCTTTGTAGTTCGTGTGTACGCTGTATTTTCTTGTCGATGTTTCGGTATCACATTGACACACCTTGGCTTTGTGCCTTCGCGAGCGGTGGAGCTACTCCACTAACACTCTCTTTATTGATGATCGGGAGTTGACTCCTACATTATGGGAGGTCCGTCAGCTGACCGGTCTACCCGTATTCGGTCATTATTATGATGAGTTCTTACTATCAGAGGATGACTTGAGGGACCCTTCCCTGCATCCAGCTTCTCTTCGGGAGGTGTACAGGATTTATGATCAGTTGAGGGGGCGGCACCTTTCTGTCCCCTTCAGATTCTAGATATTTTATTTCACTGATCGGCTACATTCTCATACCGAGTGTTGTGCCTCTACTCGTGACCCTTTTGGTACCGGGCATCTCGGCCTTTTCAGTGACGTGACTGCTCCCTCGCAGGACACTCTGTGCTCACATGAGATCGATCGTGAGACTTATTTGACGACCTTTCTCTCCGGTGGATTTGTTTCTTCCTACTCCCCGGTTCGGGGGCTCGTACCATCCGTCCCTCGCATTTGTGATGGCGAGACGATTGCTCGTGGTGAGAGAGTCTCATTGGCGTACCGTCTTGGCCAACATCTACAGGAGTTTGCGGGGTTTGACATCTTCACGTGATCCTTCTCACTGTAGGGAGTTGGTACCCTGACATTTCATTAGTGGGTGGTTGCATATGTATTGGTCTGGCCTGTATCACCCATCCTTATTATCAGATTTGAGAGCCCACTTACCCATCTTGGGTGACTTAGCCGGTACAGAGCCTGCCTCCTTGACCCCAGAGGATGCTCGTTTCAGATTCTACCGTAGCCGTGATCATCTGAGGCTATCTCGTACCAGATTGGCTACTCATCATCAGGCTGGGACCACTTGCAGATCTCTAGTTGATGCGACATTTCATTCTAGAGGTTCTTCTCCTTTCAGAGATCAGCCAGATATCTTAGACTATTTCATCAGCCTCCGCCACGGGTTCTTGCCACTCCGCATTGGCGATTATGCTTTCATAGAGCCCTATTCTCCACACAGATGTGCACATCAGTTTGGTTTAGACCAGGACGTGCCTCTCTTTCTCCTTCGTCCTGAGTCTTTAGCGATGGACCTTGAGGGCCTCGGGTGGTGCTACTCACATCTATTCCGTTTAGGGACAGGTTCCCACTTTCAGACGGTACCTGCTTCCCGTACACCCACGTTCTCGAGACGCTACATCTGGTGGTATTATAATGCCATTCGCTCGTACCAGTCATACACTCCTTCAGTGGTGGTACGCAGTACTTGCCCCAGGGATAGAGGCAGTTCATCGTCTAGCCTCTCTTATGATGACTTCATCTCTTTCCCACTTCTTTCTTCAGTGTCAGTGGATTTTCAGGGGTTAGACAGCCGCTGCCTTTGTTCGTCTACTAGGACTCAGCTCACTGGTATACCCTAGATTCACCCCTTCCTTATTTTAAGCTTAGATTTCAGGCTAGATTTTGACAGATTTCTTTTTGATCAGATTCTGCGTATGAGTATGATGAGGCAGAGCCCGGCTTCTCAGTCACTCGCCCGAGAGCTGTTGACATTTATTCTCATTCACCTACCGAGCCACTGGCTTCAGCCGCCGTGAGGAGTGATCGAGACGGCGCTTCTCGGCCGCCTTCCCCATCTTCTTTTCCTTCTCCCACTCCGGGTGATTTTCTTTACTGATTTGCCTATCCTTATTCGGGCGTACTTCATTTGCATCTCTAATTAAGGTTTATTTTCCAGCTCGCAGGACATCTCCTGTAGAGGCAGCCCGAGATGACATTATAGCAGATCCATCGGCGCCGGCGGGCACTGCCCTCTCAGGATTCTGCACCGACCTTGCCGTCGCAGGTTCGTGTGCTTCATTTAATACTTAGTTGCCACTATGCATCAGTATTTTCATCCTTACATATAGATTTTACAGGCTCTGAGGCCGATGACATGGCATCTCCACACCGCTCGGAGTCTTTCTTCTACGACGGTCCTGCCTCACCGTCGATCTTATTGGTGCCTATTGGAGATGGCGACTCATTTGATGTGGTTCTGGGGCCGGTGCTTACTCTTGCACAATCAGAGGAGGCTTCTTTAGAGCAGGGGAGTCCATTGGCTGTCGAGCCCGCAGGCGACGAGCCATTATTGATAGAGGGAGGGCCATCTCATGCCTCTTCATCTCCCGACGGGCAGCCTCTCATGGCTATAGATGGCGGAGTCTCATCAGATGCTCGGGCAGAGGATTCGACTGAGCAGGCTACAGTCGATTATGACTCGGAGCTGGATGAGAATTGGCTGGTGGAGCAGCTATTCCACAGCCCAGAGACGGAGGTTCCGGCTGGCGAGGGTCTCACCGAGCCTCATGCCTCTCCCGGTACCTTATATTTCCTTTGTCATTTGCCCGTATTTTACTTTTCATGTACTTATGCTCTTCATTTTATTTTGTAGCCGAGTCTGGTGCACCTGCGGGTCCTCCTGAGGCGACCAACATCCCTATCCCTGACTCAGTCCCGCCTGTCTCAGGCGACGAGGCGATAGGTCGATCTTCTCTTCCTTCTATTTCTTCTTTGATTATAGCAACCTGTCTAACCCATTTATCTTGTTTGCGAGATGTTACATCGAGGGATGTGAAGCTCGCCTTGGCCGCGCTGGCGGATGCACTCCGAGACACCTTCTTCGGAGACTATCCGTTAGATTTCGAGATCCTGGATTCTCTACCCAGTGGCTTCTCTTTCGACTGGTATAGGCTGATGCGGGATACCATCGCGCCCGCTCTACTCATTGCACCTCGTCTCGAGAGTACTTTCATTTCTAGGAGGTGTGAGGAGCTACTCGGGGCTTTCCAGGATGCGAGCTCTCTCGTATACCAGCACGAGTTGGAGATCCATGAGCTGCGCAGGCATTTGGAGGCTGCTCGACTCTGTTATCTTCAGCGGCTCTCTTCTTGTGCCACTCTCCGTTCCATGGGAGTCAATGGTGGGCCCGCTCGACTGCTCGTGCAGGAGCTAGAGGACCACAGACTATCAGTGGAGGGCTTCTCCCGACATTTAGCGGGACGTCTCCCGGAGTTGCATATTCATTCGAGCGCCCGGGATAGTGCCTTCGCTCAGTTCTTGGATTTTGAGGCGGCTTCGGAGGAGGATAGGCACTCCCTCCATGCTTATCTGGAGACCATCAGTACTGTGCTATTAGAGCTGGAGTCCCGCTTTTTGGGCTCATAGACTGTATTTTTCATTTCTTCTTTTCTCCTTTTCTTTTGCTATGCTTGATGTAGGATGCCTTGACACTTGTCATTTTGATCTCTTTGTTGTGGATGACGCTTGCCTCTATTATTATCCTTTCATCGCTTCCTCTGCAACGCGAGGAAGTATTTTATTTGTCTCATGCTGTGCACCCCCAATCTTATTTGTAAAAGCGCCCGATTACAACTGCTTCATTCCTTCGCAGCGTCTATACATAATAAAAGGAAAATTTTACAACATCCTACTACATTCATTCTATACATGTTTCTCTTTATTTATTGCAATACAGAACTCAAGTAACCGTGGTATTTTACGGATACCGAACCATGTCGTCCTGTTGACCTCTAGGCCGGGTACAGAATAAACCCGTTTATCCCTTTATTACTGATGGATAAACTTACCAGTATCAATTGGATTATGGATGCAATTGATAACACCATTTTGTGGATGCTCCTTGTACATTTAGTTGACATTTATTTGTGGAAGCTCACCCACTCTCCCCTCATTTGTGCACCGTTGCGTGCTAAAGTGGAAACTCACATTCACTCATCTCCACTCAATTTGTTTTGTGGGGGTCCTACCCTCAAACATCCATCACGCATCCCTGCGAGACAGGCTTTCATCGAGTAGGTTCGCTCTCCATGACCCGAGTCACTTCTTTAAGCGAATTACTTTATTTGACACTGAATGTCGGGCAAAAGCATAAACCCTTAGTCTGACCCCTCCATGACCTATTTTGGGATTAGAAACAGATCACCTCCTTGGGCGTGTGGTACTTTTGCGGATGAATGTACCCAACCTGGTTTTTATATTTTGGCTACCCTCAAACATCCATCACGCATCCCCTGCGAGACAAAGCTTTCATCGGGTAGTCCGCTCTCCATGACCCGAGTCACTTCTTTAAGCGAGCCGCTTTGTTTAACATGAAATTTCGGGTACAAGCATAAACCCTTGGTCGACCCCTCCATGATGTGCCGTGGGATTATGACACATCATTTCTTCGGGCGTGTGGTGCTTTTACGGATGAATGCACCCAACCTGGCTTTGTATAACACTCATGGTGTCGGGGACAAAGGTGGCAACCCCTTATTGAAAAGATTTTATTATATTTTTTTTATTTTTTATCAATGAGTAAGGAAAATAGGTTTTTATTGTTTTACTTATATATCCTTTTATTTTATTAGAAGAAGGCAGATTTTTGGTTATTAGTGATACATGTTACTAATAGTACGAGAGTTATTTATTTATATGCCCTCGGAAGCGACTATTTACTAGCCACCAATTTGCTCGACCTATCCCTTGGCTTGCGCCGCGGGCGACCAATATGAGCAACTTTCGTCATTGGGCAACAGATAGTTTGAGGGACAAACTGCAAACCCTGCCCATTTTGTGTTTATTCTGTATCAAATGGACAAACCCAGTGGTATTTGTATTATGAGCCCAAACACCAAAGCTCTCGCCTTACATTCTCGCGTGGTTTTGGCATTGAATTCTCCTATTCTATATTTTTTATTTTGTTGTAGGGCTAAATGTGTTTGTGTGGTTTTGGATTTTTGGATGCATTCTATTTACAGATGCACAAGTAGTGTTTTTGGGATTTTTATGCAAAAGTGGAGGTTAGACATGGGTTTGTGTTTCGTGCACGTGTGTGTAAACGAACACTTATTCCCTCCTTATTTATTTACAATAGATACTACTCGGTTGGCCCCGCTCCGGGCTATGTGTAGTATTTCTTCAGATATCGCCCATTAATCGGTGGCATGGGCCTTTCACCTTCATGGTCTATGAGTTGGTATGCGCCGCCCTCGTATACCTTTTCAATTACATATGGCCCTTCCCAATTCGGAGAGAATTTTGGACCGATGTGCCGGCCAATGATCGGCCTCTTAATGACAAGAACGAGCTCTCCTTGTTGAAATGCCCTGACTCGCGCCATTTTGTCATATGCCCTTGCCATTTTTGCCTGATATATTTCGAGATTCTGTTGGGCTATTAATCTCTTCTCGTCCATGGCATCCAACTCGTCCAATCTAAGTTGTTGGCATTCATCCATGGTCATATCGTTTTGCATAGCCACTCGCAATAACGGTAATTCCACCTCAAGAGGGAGGACGGCTTCAACCCCAAAAGCCAGAGAATACGGGGTAGCTTGCGTAGGCGTTCGGTACGTAGTTCGATAAGCCCATAATGCCTCTTGTAGACGATTATCCCAGTCTCGTTGGTTGCCGTCCACGGTCTTCTTCATGATATTTATTAGGATTTTATTAAAGGCTTCGGCCAGGCCGTTGGCTTGCGGGTCTTCTTCCGTCCCCAAATTGATTTCAGCTAACTCATCGACCGTATTAGGCTCCTTTTCTAGCTGTTTCAGAGCATTTTTCAGGACTGGGGTATTGTCCTCTTCTGTTTCATCGTCTGGCATTTCAACAGAAGTCATGCAACAGCTTTCTTCCATACGGTACTCATTGAGGGACCCCTCAAAACATGCTGCGTCATCGCAGTTGTACCCTAACCCCTGGGTGTATTTTATTTTACCATCCAGGCCCAGGACCTTATTCTGGCCGCCATTCCAGAGTTCATCGAAGCGCTTGGCCTCGGCCTTGGATATGTCTCTCAGGCATTTTGCCCTTTTTGCTAGTTTATACAGCTCTTTTCCAAAGGGATGAGATGCAGCGTCACCGCTCATTGCATTCTCCAATTCTTGTTCTATCACCCACTTCTTCCAAGTGTTGTGGTCAGGGTTCTTCAGAGACTGGGTTGAATCGCTCTGATAGAAAATTATAGCCTTGTGGATGATAGTTTTCCCTTTAATGCGCTCTACTTTTGCCGGCACAACAAAGGTCTTTAGGGTTTGAATGTGGTTCACTTCCCTTGGTATAAGGTCTTTAAAATGCCTTTCGGGAACCACAGTAATCTCTAGCGCTGCCATCTCCTCTTCTATTTCAATGTTCATGACTGAGTTGGAGCGGTAGATTTCTTTGATCGGTTTTCGTCTTGCAACTTTGGGTTTGCTAGGTACGGGAGTGTGCGAGATCGTATAAGCAACCCCTTTGCCTTTGTTATTCGAGCTGTGCGGGGCTGGGTCTTGTTGAAAGCTTTTAGGGAGTTGGATTGTCCCGTTTCTATGCCCTTCTTCTATAAGGTCCTTGAATACCCAGCATTCTTCAATTGTATGACCCAATATGCGATGATAAGGGCAGAATTCGCCTTCACCGGCTCTTTCTATGTCTGCGGGTCTTTTACAAACGGGAAGTGTTAACCCACTCTTTAGGGCCTGTTCAAATATCCGAGCTGTTTTATTTTTCAAGAAAGAGTATGGTTTACTCTTCTTGACCTTGAGGGTTTGCATGACGGCCGATTGCTTAGCTTTCATTTCTTCCCCCTTTGATTCATCTACTATAACAATTACCCGTTTGCCGCTATCGGGTACTTGCCTTTCAGGGGTCCCGGAACGGGGTTCGCTCGTCACTTCTTTGAGTAACTCGGAGTTATAGATTGCGGTTTGCAGGTTTTCAATCATTATCATGATTTCATTGTGTTGCGTCTTGATATCCTGCATCACTTCCCATTGTTCAGACACCTCCCTTCTATTATTTTCAACCTGGTGCCTTATTTCATCGATCGCATTCCAGACGCGACCTTCAAAATTTTCCCGCCATGAGCGTTCTTCATTTATAGGCCTTGGCCTAACCGGGTTATCCCTTCCGCTACCGGATCCCGTGTTGATCATATACGACTCCTCGCTTTCATTATCTGTTTCGGGCCCTTTATATGGTTTCTTGAGGATGTGATAGATGATCTCTTCGTCGGATTCCTCTTCCCAGGGTTGACGATCATGGCCAGATTCTTCTCCCAAGGTGATATCGCCTGAGTCGTTGGAATCTTCGGAGTCTTCTCCTGAAGTTACCTCTGTGATCTGAATTTGAGGGGTGTTGGCAGGCTTAAAATTGAAAATGACCTCCTCTTCAGAATCACTTGCATTGATTTCGCTCGGTTTTATTTGGGCTTTATACGTAGCCACCTGTTTGAGGCGGAAGGTTGCTTCCTCACCCGACTTTCTTCCGGGTCTTTGGGCTCGAGCACCTCGGGGTTTGATATTAAATTTGACCTCTTCTTCTTCTCCAGATGAGGTATCAAATTTAGGGCCTTTATTGAAGGATTTCTGACCTGCTTTTGTTATAGGCCGACTCGGCGCCACGGCAGATTTAGGCAGAAAATATTGGGCGTCATTAAATTTAATCTCATGCACCCCGAATGGTTTGACATCTCCGTCAATTCTCTTTTGCTTACCATTCTCAATATATTTCGAACCTTGGTGCGAGTAGAGGTATGACACGATTCTTGTGAAGCCACGGGCGACCCAAAGAAACGCCCGATAAGAGGTTTCGGCGTCAATAACATAGAATTTAGTAGGCGCTTTCAGGCTTCCGCACTGCAGGTTCAGAGTTATAGCTCCCAGGGCCTTTTGGGAGTTTTGGTTGAAGCCATGAATAATCACCTTTTCATCAGATAGGTTTTTCACATCTAAGGTGATGGTCTTCAGAGTTTTAAGCGGCATAATATTGATCGAGGACCCTGCATCGACCAGGATGCGGCCAATCTTTTGCCCTCCATAGTTTCCGGTGATGTATAGCGGGCGATTGTGGTCGACGGTGCCTATTAGGAGGTCATCGTCCGTGAAATTTATACAGGCGGCCCGCTTGACGGTGAATAGGGCTTCTTGCATATTTTGCTCTATGAAGTATGACTTGTACTTCTCAGGATCTTGCAAGGCCTGGATTAGTACCTCCCTCAGGTCTTGTGACATCATCAACGCATCAAATATGCTTAATAGCGCTGGAATCTTACGCAGATGTGCCAACACATTATATTCTTCACCCGTCGACCGGGTCTTTTCTGGGTTCTTGTTTGGGTTCTCAACCTCTTTACCTTTATTCTGGGCCTTGTCCTTTCCTTTATCGGAATCCTTGGGAGCTTGTCTCTCGGGTACGTATGTCCCGGACCGGAGCACAGCTTTGCATTCTTCATTCTTGGTCCCAGAGGTGCTTGCTTCTCCTTCATCATTTGGGAAGAACATCTCTTCTAATGTTGGCATATCTTCGTCGCGAGAAGAATATACCATGTTGCACGAAGCACCCCAGATCTCTTCGCTTTCTTCTTTACTTATTTCTTCATCTATATTTTCTTTCTTCTGACCTAGGGTTAGCTTCTCCCAGTCTTCTTTGGAGATGAAGTGTTGGAGGGTGATCGCCTCGGGACTGCCCTGCTCGTACTCTTCAATCTTATTCTTTCTGGACTTGTTATTTCTATGCTTCTTTCTCTTCTTAAAAACCTGGTCTTGGCTCTGGTCCACCTTATAATATACTCTGGGTTTTGGTGGGACCACTGGCGTGATGTCGTCTTTCCATTTCATGCCAGGTTCTTTCTTAAGGGCTTTAAGCATTTTAATCGATTTCTTCGATAAGTGCGTAGTCCATTGTTCTTCTTGGTTTCCGCTTAACTGGCCCGGGACCTTCTCTTCCTCGTGAGAGATCATATTGGCCTGTTCATGGGCCGATGGGCTTTGCAAGAACCCTTTGGGTAAAGTAATTTCACCGTTTTTGTACGCCTTCTCAACCCAATCTTTGAAGACCCAGCAATCTTCGATTGAGTGCCCTAGTACTCTGTGGTATGGGCAAAAGTTGGGTTCGTCCGATTTATCAACATCTTCCGGGCGTTTACTGGCCGGCAGGGTTAGACCATTCTTCAGGGCCCCTCTGAAGATTTGGGCAACTTTATCTCTCCTGAAGGAGTACGGTTTAGATTTCTTTTGTTTGAGGGACTCAAAACTCCGTGAACTCCCTCCTGGATTGGGCCTGGGTCCCTTATTGTAATTGTTGCCATTTGTGCCACTGCTGCCACTCTGAGTATCTGCGTTAGCAACCATCTTATCCTTTAACGAGGTAAATGCCACCTTAGTCTCGGCTCGGGCTCCTCGTTGCGGCCTATTGTTCATGAAGTTTGGCACGGTGTGCGGTGACATCCTTTCCATATTGGATACCGATCTGAGTAAGTCTTTGAATGTGTTGACCTTTGTCACGACCAAGAAGCATGCCCATCCACCCGTCAATGTTTTTCATGATTAGGTTGACGGCCTCATCTTCGGTTAATGTGCGGTCGCATTTAATGCTGAGGTTCCGCCATCTATTGATAAAATCATCATTGACTCCCCTTTCTTGGGTTTAGTACTTGCCGGATCGGCTATGTTTATCTTGTCGGACACCATGACAAATCGCGCCCGAACGAATCGCAGATCTCGTCTCGTCCCGGTCCCGATCTTGCCGTTGTTTTCCAAATGAATAGTACCATTGGAAAGCGGTTCCCACCAAGCTCGAGGGAATTGTCTTAACAACAGTGCATCATTGCCGCCGTGTTGCGCACGAGGCTACAAAGTGGGCCGGTGTTGTTCGGGGTTCGTGTCTTTATTGCCTTCCCCGAGAAGGTCTGAAGCGGGGGATCACATACCCTTTAGGATATTCTTCCAAGTCGTATATGGCGGGGTATGGATGTCCACGCTTTTAACGGGAGGGATAGCGTATCCACCTCCAGCTATTTGCATTTGCTGGGCAATCATGGCTTGAATCTCTTTCCGGGATATTCTCGTTGGTTCAGCCTCCACTTCTATGGTTCTATGTGGATGGGGTTTAGAATCGACAGGTTGTTTTCCCTTATGATTGCTTTTGGTACTGTGGACCCCTTCTTGACGGGAGCTACCAGCTTTAAAATTGGCGTCTTGTGATTCTTGCAATGACTTGACCGCCTTAATCAATTCTTCGTTTTGTTTCAGCATGGTAGCGATTAGCTCCCGTTGCCTAATCAGCTCTTCGTCCCGTGCCTCGATGTGGCCTTTCAATATTTCTATTTCATCGATGGGCACTTCGGGACATGTTTCAATGTCATCTTCATTATCAAAGAAGTCAGGGTTTTCGTTGTGGTCTTCCCCTTCCCTGCTATTGCCCTCGGGGTTGACTCTCTTGGGAGGTCTCCCTTTTCTACCATTATTCTTGTTGGTGTTGGTGACGTGGGCTTGATTAGGCGGGGACTGGTCGTCTTGGACCATGTTCACCTCACCATCAGTATCTGGATCAGTGTCGTAGCTTATACTGATGGTGTTGACTGAGAAGTGCTCTTCATAACGAGCGGTTCTTCTCTTCTTTTTCATTTGGTCAGGGGCAGTTATCTTCAAACTATTAAGTGGTATTCTCGAGCCTAATCGGCTGAATACACTCTTTTGACCTAGACGGCTGAACACGCTCTCGGGCGGAGCGTTGGATTTGCCGGCCTTGCTGGGCTGGGCTTGAGACTGGGGTTTTATTGGCTGAGAACCCTTCGGGACCCACACCTGCTGGGTGCTAGGTGTTGCCTTTGGTGTAAATTTCCTTGGGTTCGGAGTGGAGACAATGGCTTGCGGCTGAGCCATGCCTTGAGATTGATCGGGATGGGAGACGTACTGTCTCGACCTAGCGTTTCTAACGCTTCTCCTCTGTTTGAGGGCCCTGTGAGCCTTGTAGATGGCTTCTGCAGGGGCTTGAGACTTGTCCTGGCGGCGCTGAGGCCTTTGAGTTGGGCGAGGTGTGGGCTTAGGCACCTCTCATGCCTGGCGGAGCTGGCCTGTGGCCGAGTTCTTGGCCACTATACGGAGGGCCGTGAATTTGTTGGAGCCTGAGACAGCTGGCCTAGCCACCAGCTGGTTCTGGTATGCATCCAGGGCCCTCTTCCTGGACGCTTGAGAGTTGCGGGCAGTTTGGGCTGCTGCTTTTGGGGCTGTCCTCTTGGACGGTCGCCTTCTCCTCTTTGGGGAGGTAGTAGGAGAGGCCATAACATTGTTTGAGATCCCCTTGGGAGTCAGGGTGATCGAGTCCTCCTCCTCGTCCGGGATGGAGATCCGGACGGTCGCGGGAGTGAAGGCGGCCACTGGAGCTGGGCCGTAGACAGTAAGTTCTTGCGGGATGGTCCCGAAGAACATGAACAGTTTGCCCTCTGGGCTCTGTGCAGGAGTGACGGTGTAGGGAGCGAGGTTGAAGTTTCCAAAATATGCCATTTCCTGCAAAAACAAAAATACTTGAAAATCATTAGTCATTTTTAGCACATAGAAGACCACTTGTATCCTTTAACTATTCTATTTGCCTCTCTTTTTCAAAGATAAGAGGAGAATCTAGGTCCCACCGGGCGTGCCAGATCCTGTGCGACCCTTTTTCGCGCGCTCCGCACCGTCGCTGGGCGATGGGTTGTGGAAGAAGGACACGGAGATCCCTCCCGAGCGTGCATCTGCTAAGTGCCGGCTGATTCTGCCGTTTAGAGAGATTTGGACGCACATTCAGGGGGTTTTTTAGTGATTGTGAGTTCTTGTAGATTCCGGTGGGCGCAAGCCCCCACCGTTAATTACCCTGGGCTACTAACCTCGAGGCACCTCTGGATCTTTGAAAGAGAGAAGCAAATAGTATAGTTAAATGATGGTCAAGTGGTCGTCTGGGTTCACAAAAGGGGTCCATGGAAGACGAACCTACTACAGATCGGTTCAGTCTTTACCGCTTCAAGAGATAACCTTACTACAGATCAGATTAATCTCTTTGAAGGGGTTCGAGGTGAGTCTACTACAGAATGACTCGACCTCAGTTCATCTAGAAAATGAACCTACTTAATCCTATGAAAGACGAACCTACTACAGATCGGTTCAGTCTATACCACCTCGAGAGATAACCTTACTACAGACCAGGTTAATCTCTTCAGAGGGGCTTGAGGTGAGTCTACTACAGAACGACTCAACCTCCGTTGATCTAGAAGATAAACCTACTACGTAACGGTTCAATCTTAACTAGTCAACAACCAATCACACAAAATACAACTCGAAGCACCGAGCGGTTGATCTTGAGGTTGGTGAATCGGGAGAAGGGTGGATATGGCCCACGTGTTTCTTCTCACCGATCTTCTAGATCATGAATTCGAAGCACTAAGCCGATTCATAAACCTAGGAAACACGATTACACACAATGTCAAACCTGAAGCTTTGAGCCGGTTTAACATTGAGGCATGTGTTAGTGAAGGAACCTACCTACGAACGGTTCACATTCATCGTTTTGTGGATGAATCTACTACGAACGATTCAATCTCACAATCTCGGGAGATGAACCGGAAGACAAACTTATCGACGGATGAGTTCGGTCTTGCTAGCTCAAATGGTCATGAATTACTTGTTCATGACACCGAGTCATTAAGATGTCACTTCTCTCGGACATCGTAATGTTCATATCTCTTGGAGTCGACATATCTCTTTATGTTGATGTCGCAACCTTGGTCATTCTTCAGCGAGCGTCAAGATGTTCTTGTCCCGACTAATCATTCTATATGTTGCATTACTTGTGCAAAATTACTATGTTGCCCTACACCCCTTGTGTGAGCGTATTTAGTCATGAGTTACTTGCTCATGGTGATGAGTCATTAAGATGTCACTTCTCTTAGACATCGTAATGTTCTTCTTCCTCAGAGTTGACATATTTCTCCATGTTGATGTCGCAGCTCTGACCATTCTTCAACAAGCGTCAAGATGTTCTTGTCTCGACATATCTCCTCATATTGCTATCGAAAGCCTCAGTTACTATTCGTCAAGATGTTCTTGTCTCGACTAATCGCTCTAAATGTTGCATTATGTGTGTAAAAATCATCGTGTTGCTCTACACCCCTTGTGTGAGCATATTTATTCATCTCCAAAATGTAAAAAAGCTTATTACATAATATCTTCCATTATTATCTCTATGAATTTATTTATTATTATTTTTTTTTATATTTTTTTCTTATTTTTAAACTCTATTTATCTATGTAGAAAATTATTTACAAAAATAATAGGAAATAGGTTAGCTATTAACTAGAATTTTATTTATATTTTGGGATTTTATAATAGCTAAAATAGTAGAATTTTATTTTTATTATTATTTCTAAGCTCTATTTATTTTGTAGAAAATCACTTACAAAATACTAGAAAATAAAATGGCTATGGTTTTTTATTTGTATTTTTAAAATATTTATAATAGCCAAAGTAATAGAATTTCATTATTATATTTCATTATGTTGAAACATTATTCATTATGTAGAAATTATTTATAAATAAAAAAAATGATTAGCTATATTATTTTTATTTTTATTTTTATTTCTAGGATCTATAATAGCTAAAGAGAAATCATTATTAATATTCTATCTTATTTATTATAGTTTTCATTATATTTTTCTTTTATTATTTCTATTTATTATCTATAGAAAAATATAAGATTTTTTTATTATCATCATTATTTGAAAATAGCTATAAGGGATGGAATTCATTATATTCTTTATTACTACTATTATTATTATTATTATTTTTTATGCATTTTATCCATCAAAATATTTTTTATTGTATATTTGTATAGAAATAACAAAAGAAATGCAATTCATTTTAATATAAAACTATATTATCATTCTTTATTATAGAAGAAAATGCATTTATTATCTATTACCATGGTTGTATATATTTTTGTATATTTTGTGCTATCTATTTTTATTATATTTTTTTTTATAGAAGACATTAACATAATCTCTATTATTATTTATTATTATTTTTATTTATCAAAGAATAGAGCTAATCTCATTATCTATTATTGCATATTATTATTGTCATTATTATTTCATGAAAAATCACTTGAAAAATCAGTAAAATATATCTAACTATTATTTATGATTTTATTTGAATTTTCGGAATTTTTATAATATTTAAAATGACAAGTCAAAGCTAAGTCAAATATATCAATATATGTAATATCTTTTGCTTTTAAATTGTTTCAACATGATTATATTTTTAAAACTAGAATATTATCATATAGAAAAATAGTATGAAAAATAAGGAAATTTTAGAAACAAATTTGAGTTAATTTGGAGTTCAGGAGCATTTTCAAACGATTTATTTACTATATGTAATTAATGTTCAGTTATTAATTGATTAATGGGCTTAATCTAGGCCTTTGGATCTGCACCGAGATTAGTGTATATCTCTATTTAACTTTAACTCTTATTTGGGCCGCCAGATTAGATTAAGATTTGCACTGTATGGATCAAAGGCCCAGATTGATTTATGCTTTAATTTTCTAAACGCCCGATGGCCTAGCTCCCTTGGATTTGTATCAATATTCGTGCGCCTCTTTGAGATTAGTGTGGAGAGCGTCCCCTTCTATCTTCCTTCCCGTGCTTTGAGATGCGCACTGGATAAGCGATCTTGATGCTCACGTGACGATCGGAGATCGGCTATTGCCTACGGCGTCGCCTTGGTATGAAGAGCTAGTCTGTACCCTCAGATCATACATCGATGCGGTAGATCATCAGGCGTCACCATGATCAATAGACCGACTCGTCTGTTTTGGTACCGAATTCATTTCCAATCGAATTAAGTCAATTCCAGATCAATCTCTAGCGTTTCTTGATTTGTCTATGCAATTCTAAACCTCAATTAACATCATTGATGATTTACCCACTGTAATTACCTCTATTCCTTCTTGATTCATCACAGATGCTGACTCATGGTTGATACCGATCGGCAATTCAATACTATATTCTATATTTCCAGTCAATTGCCAAGAATTACTTGATCTTGTTATCATGAAACTCATCGCCTATGTAATGCATTTCAATTGAAGCATATAGCTTGATCAATTGGGGCGTTTTCGAGTGTTTTGCATTACTGGTTTTGAGTTCCAGCGATTAGTTCCAAAATTTCCATCAATTACTCGATTAAAAACTGAATTCTTGGAACAACTGCTTGGAAATACAGTGACTAAGAGGTCAGTGACCTTCGATTAGTCCATCTTCCATGATTAGTGCTAGGAGATTATATAATCTTCGATTAGCTTTTCTGGCAAATCGATTCAATCTCTTGATTACTTAATTAATCAAGATAAAGGCAACAAAACAAGGATGATCTATATAGTGAGGCGATAGCTCAAAGAAAAGAATTCAATCAAGAAAGTTGAGAAATTCAATTGAATTGAAAAGGAAATTTGTGAAAATGCAAGTAACAGTACTAAAGCTCTGAAATTACTCAAAATCGAGCACAATTACAACTCAAACTCTCTATTTACAATGAATACACTCACCTTCCCTTCTCCTCGTAGCTCACGAGCTCTTAGATTGATTGTTAATAGTGGAAAAGGGGTATTGTTTGCCAAGTTCTCAACACTTGTTGAGATCAATTGGCCTTCTAGCTTCTCGCTTGCTCTCTAAGCTTCTCGGGGATCTCACGGATGTTCTAAGGGTCGTGTGTATGCTTGGTTCTTGTTTATCTCCACTTTGGTTGGGGGTTTATATAGAAATCCATTGGTTTGACCGATTTTGACCATCTCATCCAATTGCACATGGTGCATTATACTCTTCACTCTAATTTGCTTCCTTGCATGCCTCATGGTTCATTTGAACCGAGTTTCTATTGCCCGGCTCATGTGTAATCGCTAGAGGCGATTACAATTTCATTTTATTTTCTGATTTGCCACTATTCGGTTCCCATACTCTTGCAAGCCTCTCTAGCCCCTTCTAGATCTTTCCAGACCTCATACTATGCCTATATAAGCTGCTAGCATGCTCCCTTAGCTCCATTTTACAGAATTGATCTCAATTCACATTTTCTCTTCCATTACAAGCTATAATCAAGTTTCAAACTTTCATCTCACTTCCTTGCTTGTTTCTTCTGTCTCAAGGCCTCAACATCATTGATTTAGTGTCAGGCAACTCTCTATACATCTTTTACATCAGTTTGTGACTACAGCTCTGGCATAGTGTTCAACCAACTCACTTCTTGGCCGAAAGGTGGATTGGTGTATCTCTTACTTCAAGCAATTATCTTCCTCTAATTCTTGTTCTAACACCATCGCCCGAGATCATAGAAGCTCTATCATCAATCAATTGCAAGTTTTAGACTTCAATTGGCAAGTTTTGACTTTCAACCCGAGGTATTGCTTCTTCTTATTTCTCTCTTCATGCTATACCATTTCAAAGTCTAGCCTTATACAGACTTCTCTCCTTTGTGTAATACGACCAAGGCTAGAAGCAATTAGCTCTAAGTAAAGCCCTTTGCTTGATCTCCATTGATGGCGCCATCGACTGTGGAGACGATCGGGAAGAAGAAGAGAAGAAGAGGGAAGAAGGGTGAAGCGTCTACAAGCGTGCCTGCATCCGGCGTTCATGCACCAAGGCAAAGGAGAAGAAGAGTGCAGAGAGAGAGTCCCCAGGCGCTAGGTACATACACTCTCTTTCCTTTTATTTAAATTCCAGTCAATAGATCTGTGTGGACTTGGTTTGTTATCTTCTTATATGCCACAGACTCATGAACCTGACTAGTGGGCCCTACTTGTAAGTTCACTGAGTCTAGGTTTATAGATATCGTTAGTGACTGATTAGTGCATGATTAGGGTTAATTGATATGATATGGCATGTTATGATTGGCTCATTAGTTTAATCACCTTCCTTTTATCTCCGATTATTCACTAACGATCTTTGAGGTGGCCTTGTGATATGGTGCCGTGTGCGTAGCAGGAGGTGAGGTGGCCTCCTCTGGCCGTGTCATATGGCATAGGGTTGAGTGAAGTGGCCCGTGGTGTAATGCCATGTGGCACTAGGGTGGTGAGGTGGCCCATCGTCGCCGTGCCGCGTGTGGCACCGAGGTGGGGCCCACCCTGTCGGTGACTCATACCGGGGTGGGGCCCACTTCGACATGGCCCAATGAGAGGCCGCCACGTGGCACACCCTCTCTTCGCTTATTTTATACCTTCTGTGTTTCTTGCACCCGCTTTGTACCCGTAGCTTTGTCATCTCCAATTTGTACCCAGAGTTGCTTTGATCAAATCTCAGCCTTTGATTAATCCATTTATTCTGCTTTTATCTTCCCTGAATTTATTTTAATAGCTCCACTTATCCAAAAATCATGAAAATTTCACCAAAAATCCCTAAAATCATGATGATCACCCCTGTAATTTTTAATTCCATTTTTGCCCCTGCCTCTCTGAATTAAAAATTCTTTTGTCAAATAAACCCTGTTATTTCTTCTGAATTAATCCCAGATTTCATTTGTAGCTCAATGTCTCTGCCAATTATCTCTCTCTTGCAGAAACCACCCTAACTAAATACCAATTAGACTTATATTGATATTCATTAGGGCTTGGTCTGATCAACAGTTGATCCCAGATTTCATTTGAGTTTTCTATCATTTGTAGCCTCATTTCAACTCATAAAGTCCCAAAAATACACAATGATATTTTTCATAATGTCTTCTGTGGGTTTATATTATAATTATTGCGTGCTTGAGTCGTTCGGGCATTAATTACGCGCAAATATGAATACAAACACATTAAAAATCTGTACTTTTTCGCTTAGTTTATTTAAGTTTTATATAATTTATAGAATAATTTCATCACACTAAATCACAAAAATGCTCAAAGTTTTTTTAAATGATGTATCCTATCCGTTTATATTATAATTATTGCATTCGCGAACCTTTATGACAGGGATAACGTTGAAGATTAATATAAATGTATAAAAACAATATTTTAGTTTATTCGAGTTTTCTATCATTTGTAGCCTCATTTCACTCATAAATTCACCAAAATACACAAAAATATTTTCCATGATGTCTTTTATGGGTTTTCATAATAATCTTTATGTGTTCGAGCCATTCGGACACAAATTACACACAAATATGAATACAAACACACCGAAAACTTGTACTTATTGTGTTACTTTAATCACGTTTTCAATATTTGTATCCTCGTTTCATGACATTAAATCATCCAAATGCGCAAAGTTATTTTAAATGATGTCTTCTATTAGTTTAAATTATAATCATTGCATTTTCAAACCTTTATAATGTAGATAACGTTGAAAGATTAACACAAATGTATAAAAAATAATATTTCGGTTTATTCGAGTTCTCAATCATTTCTAGCCTCATTTCAACTCATAAAGTCACCAAAATACACGATGATATTTTTCATGATATCTTCTATGGGTTTATATTATAATCATTCCGTGCTCGAGCCATTCGGACATGAATTACACACAGATATGAATACTTTATTCAAGTTTTCTATCATTTGTTGCATCATTTTGTCACATTAAGTCACCAAAATGCTCAAAATTATTTAAAATTTTGTCTCCTATCCAATTATATAATAATCATTACATTCTCAAACCTTTATGACAGGGATAATGTTAAAAAAAGATTAACGCAAATGTATAAAAATGGTATTTTAGTTTATTCGAGTTTGCTATCATTTGTAGCCTCATTTCACTCATAAAGTCACCAAAATACACAAAAATATTTCCCATGATGTCTTCTATGGGTTTATATATAGTCATTACTAGCTTGAGCCGTCCGGATATAAATTACGTATGAATATGTATACAAACGCATTGTAAACTGTACTTCTTGTGTTAGTTTATTCTAGTTTTCTATCGTTTATATCCTCGTTTCATGACATTAAATCGTCTAAATACACAAAGTTAATTTAAATGATGTGTTCTATTCATTTATGTTATAATCATTGCAATCTCAAACCTTTATAATATGAATAACGTTAAAAGATTAACACAAATGTATAAAAATAATATTTCGGTTTATTCGAGTTTTCTATCATTTGTAGGATAATTTCAACTCATAAAGTCACCAAAATACACAATGATATTTTTCATGATACCTTCTATGGGTTTATATTACAATCATTGCGTGCTCGATCCGTTCGGACATGAATTACGCACAAATATGAATATAAACACGTTGAAATCTATACCTTTTCGGTTAGTTTATTCAAGTTTTCTATCATTTGTATCTACGTTTCGTGATAATAAATCACCAAAATGCACAAAGTTATTTTAAATGGTGTCTCTTATTTATTTATATTATAATAATTGCATCCTCCAACCTTTATGACAGGGGATAGGGTTGAAAGATTACAAATGTATAAATATACTACTTCGGTTTATTCGAGTTTTCTATCGATTTGTAGCCTCATTTCAACTCATTAAATTATCAAAATACACTAAGATGTCTTCTACGGGTTTTTATTATAATCATTGCATGCTCGAGCTGTTCGGACACGAGTTATGCACAAATATGGATACAAATGCATTGAAAACCGTACTTGTTCGGTTAGTTTATTCATGTTTTTCATAATTTATAGCCTCATTCCATCACAGGAGATCACCAAAATGATGAAATTTGTTATAAATGATGTCTCATGTACGTTTATACTACATTCTTTGACTTCTCGAACCTTTATGATAGGGATAACGTTGAAGGATTGACACAAATGTATAAAAACGGTATTCTAGTTTATTCGAGTTTTCTATTATATTCAGCCTCATTTCAGCTCATAAAGTCACCTAAATACACAAAAATATTTTTCATGATGTCTTCTAGGGTTTTATATTATAATAATTGCGTGCTCGAGCCGTTCGGACACAAATTAGACATAAATATGAATACAAACGCACCGAGAACTCGTACTTATTGAGTTAGTTTATTCAAGTTTTCTATCATTTGTATCCTCATTTCATGGCATTAATTCACCAAAATGCACAAAGTTATTTTAAATGATGTATTCTATTAGTTTCTATTATAATCATTGCATTTTAAACCTTTATAATATAGATAACGTTGAAATATTATACACAAATGTATAAATATAATATTTCAGTTTATTCGAGTTCTCAAACATTTCTAGCCTCATTTCAACTCATAAAGCCACAAAAATACACAATGATATTTTTCATGATATCTTCTATGGGTTTATATTATAGTCATTGCGTGCTCGAGCCGTTCGGACATGAATGTCGCACAAAAATGAATACAAACACAATGAAAACTGTACTTCTTCGCTTAGTTTATTCAAGTTTTCTATCATTTGGTTCCTCTTTTCATGACATTAAATCACCAAAATGCAGAAAGTTATTTTAAATGATGTCTCCTATTCGTTTATAATATAATCATTGCTATCTCTAACCTTTATAATGGGGATAGCGTTGAAAGATTAACACGAATGTATAAAAATAATATTTCGGTTTATTCGCGTTTTTTATCATTTGAAGCCTCATTTCACTCATAAAGTCACCGAAATACACAATGATATTTTTAATGATATATTCGATGGGTTTATATTATAATCATCGCGTTCTCGAGCCGTTCGGACACAATTTATGCATCATTATGAATACAAACGCATACTTGAAAACTATACTTCTTGAGTTAGTTCATTCGAACTTTCTATCATTTGTATCCTCGTTTCATGACATTAAATCATCAAAATGCACAATGTTATTTTTAATGATATATTCTATTCATTTATATTATAATCATCACGTTCCCAAACATTTATAATATGGATAACGTTGAAAGATTAATACAAATGTATAAAATCTTGAGTTACTTTATACAAGTTTCCTATCATTTATAGCATCATTTCATCACATTAAATCACCAAAATGCTCAAAGTTATTTTAAATGATGTCTCTTATCCGTTTATATTATAATCATTACATTTAAGACAAGGATAACGTTGAAGATTTAACATAAATGTATAAAAATAGTATTTTAGTTTATTCGAGTTTTCTATTATTTGTAGCCTCATTTCAGCTCATAAAGTTATCAAAATACACAACAATAATTTTCATGATGACTTCTTTGCGTTTATATTATAATCATTACATGCTCGAGCCGTTCGGACACAAGTTACGCACAAATATGAATAAAACGCACTGAAAACTGTACTTCTTGAGTTAGTTTATTGAAGTTTTCTATCATTTGTATCCTCGTTTCATGACATTAAATCATCAAACAGCACAAAATAATTTTAAATGATATCTTCTATTTGTTTGTATTATAATCATTCATTCTCAAACCTTTATAATATGGATAACGTTGAAAGATTAACATATATGTATAAAAATAATATTTTAGTTTATTGGAGTTTTCAATGCTATAGTCACCAATATACATAATGATATTTTCATGATATATTCTATGGGTTTATATTATAATCATTGCGTGCTCGACCAGTTTAGACTCGAATTACGCACAAATATGAATACAAACGTAATGAAAAATGTCATCTTCGCCATACTTTATTCAACTTTTGTATCATTTATAGCATCATTTGGACACATTAAATCACCAAAATGCACAAAATTATTCTAATTGATGTCTCCTATTCATTTATATTGTAATCATTGTATTCTCAAATCTTTATAATAGGGAAAACGTTGAAAGATTGACACAAATGTATAAAAACGGTATTTTAGTTTATTCTAGTTTTCAATTATTTGTAGACTCATTTCAACGCATAAAGTCACCAAAATACACAAACATATTTTTTATGATGTCCTCTATGGGTTTTTATTATAATCATCGCGTGCTCGAGCTGTTCGGACATAAATTACGCACAAATATGAATACAAACGCACCGAAAACCGGTACTTCTTGAGTTAGTTTATCCAAGTTTTCTATCGTTTATATCCTCGTTTCATGACATTAAATCATCAAAATGCATAAATTTATATTAAATGTAATCTTCTATTCGTTTATATTATAATCATTGCATTCTCAAACATTTATGATATGGATAGCGTTAAAAGATTAACACAAATATATAAAAATAATTTTTCAATTTATTTGAGTTTTCTATCATTTGTAGCCTCATTTCAACTCATAAAGTCCCAAAAATACACAATGATATTTTTCATAATGTCTTCTGTGGGTTTATATTATAATTATTGCGTGCTTGAGTCGTTCGGGCATTAATTACGCGCAAATATGAATACAAACACATTAAAAACTCAGATACTTTTTCGCTAGTTTATTTAAGTTTTATATAATTTATAGAATAATTTCATCACACTAAATCACAAAAATGCTCAAAGTTTTTTTAAATGATGTATCCTATCCGTTTATATTATAATTATTGCATTCGCGAACCTTTATGACAGGGATAACGTTGAAGATTAATATAAATGTATAAAAACAGTATTTTAGTTTATTCGAGTTTTCTATCATTTGTAGCCTCATTTCAGCTCATAAATTTACCAAAATACACAAAAATATTTTCCATGATGTCTTTTATGGGTTTTCATAATAATCTTTATGTGTTCGAGCCATTCGGACACAAATTACACACAAATATGAATACAAACACACTTTAAAAGCTTGTACTTATTGTGTTACTTTAATCACGTTTTCAATATTTGTATCCTCGTTTCATGACATTAAATCATCCAAATGCGCAAAGTTATTTTAAATGATGTCTTCTATTAGTTTAAATTATAATCATTGCATTTTCAAACCTTTATAATGTAGATAACGTTGAAAGATTAACACAAATGTATAAAAAATAATATTTCGGTTTATTCGAGTTCTCAATCATTTCTAGCCTCATTTCAACTCATAAAGTCACCAAAATACACGATGATATTTTTCATGATATCTTCTATGGGTTTATATTATAATCATTCCGTGCTCGAGCCATTCGGACATGAATTACACACGAGATATGAATACTTTATTCAAGTTTTCTATCATTTGTTGCATCATTTTGTCACATTAAGTCACCAAAATCCTCAAAATTATTTAAAATTTTGTCTCCTATCCAATTATATAATAATCATTACATTCTCAAACCTTTATGACAGGGATAATGTTAAAAAAAGATTAACGCAAATGTATAAAAATGGTATTTTAGTTTATTCGAGTTTGCTATCATTTGTAGCCTCATTTCACTCATAAAGTCACCAAAATACACAAAAATATTTCCCATGATGTCTTCTATGGGTTTATATATAGTCATTACTAGCTTGAGCCGTCCGGATATAAATTACGTATGAATATGTATACAAACGCATTGTAAATCGTACTTCTTGTGTTAGTTTATTCTAGTTTTCTATCGTTTATATCCTCGTTTCATGACATTAAATCGTCTAAATACACAAAGTTAATTTAAATGATGTGTTCTATTCATTTATGTTATAATCATTGCAATCTCAAACCTTTATAATATGAATAACGTTAAAAGATTAACACAAATGTATAAAAATAATATTTCGTTATTCGAGTTTTCTATCATTTGTAGGATAATTTCAACTCATAAAGTCACCAAAATACACAATGATATTTTCCATGATACCTTCTATGGGTTTATATTACAATCATTGCGTGCTCGATCCGTTCGGACATGAATTACGCACAAATATGAATATAAACACGTTGAAATCTATACCTTTTCAGTTAGTTTATTCAAGTTTTCTATCATTTGTATCTACGTTTCGTGATAATAAATCACCAAAATGCACAAAGTTATTTTAAATGGTGTCTCTTATTTATTTATATTTGTTTACCCTTGAAAAATTTCAAGGATGAGTAAATGAATAAATGAAAATAAAATCAATGATTAATAATAAATCATGAGAAGGGAAAGCAAGGAAGAAGATGGCCCACTGATCAGAAGAGGTCGCATTTGCTTAACCCGGAATGATCCATTAGTCCCATAATGGAATGCGGGCATGAAGTGAAGAGTATAAATACCCCACTATTCTCTATCCACTCGGCATGAGTGACAAAGGAGAGGATCGAGGGAGAGAGGAGATCTCTCGGATGTCACCATGTGATTATATCTTTTCGACAAGTGGGACCCACATGGCGGTCCCTTATGAGCGGCTCCAATGACATGGACCTAGCCTATTTTGCTAAGAAAACTAATCAACCGGAACGAGAGGTTAAGCATTAATCCCACAATGAAATATCGGGGTGAGAGACGAGGATATAAATACTCCACCACCTCCTACTCATTCGAGGTGGTGACCCTCGGGAGATTTCGGAGAGAAAATCTCTTGATGGGTCGGCCATTTGATTACATTTTCTCGACAAGTAGGGACCCACTGGCAGTCCCTTGTAGATGGATCTAACAACATAAACCTAGCTATCGATGGTCATCCATGTGACCATTTTCACCGACAGGTGGACCCCACACCTCGGTGACCTATTATAAGGAGTCGAGTTAAACCCTAAAAATCGCCCTTGGAGCTAACCCTAGAGAAGGAGAAGTGAAATAGTATAATCCCTATGCTACATGAAATGATGTCAATGCCAAGCTAGTATTCTCGATACAACTAGTCATGAGAAATTTCAAATGTGATTTTTGCTTTCAAGGTGACACAGTGCCAAAGTCTGTGAGCAACCACCTAACCATGCTTTGATTTGTGTCAATTATCGATAAGTAGTCAGTTCTTTGACCAAGTCACCCTCATGTTAAGGGATTGAAAGTCAATTTCACAAGACTGATCGGTGCAAAGTAAGGGCAACCATCTGATCAAGTCTAGATTTGTATCAACTCAAGTTGACATGTAATCAACTCTTGATCAGATCAAGCCCTAATGAATATCAATATAAGTCTAATTGGTATTTAGTTAGGGTGGTTTCTGCAAGAGAGAGATAATTGGCAGAGACATTGAGCTACAAATGAAATCAGGGATTAATTCAGAAGAAATAATAGGGTTTATTTGATAAAAGAATTTTTAATTCGGAGAAGGAGGGATAAAAATGGAATTAAAAATTACAGGGATGATCATCATGATTTTAGGGATTTTTGGTGAAATTTTCATAATTTTTGGATAAGTGGAGCTATCAGAATAAATTCAGGGAAGATAAAACAGATTAAAAAAAGAGATCAAGGGCTGAGATCCAATCAAGGCAGCTCTGGGTACAACTTGGAGTTAGATGCACTGCTGGGTACAACTTGGAGGCAGGAAAGGGTACAAACGCAAAAATCCAGCAAATATACTAATGCCACGTGGTAGCTCTCCATTGGGCCAGCTCAACCGTGAAGTGCCACATGGCACTCTCCCATTGGTCCACCTCAGCTGGGTGGGACCCACACCCTTATAGACCTGACAGGTGGGCCCCACAACTATGCCACATGGCAGGCCACCATTCGACCATGTCACACTCGCCCCTGGGACATGTGGCCAGACCCTATTAGGCCACATCAGAGGTTGCATACCACTTGGCGGCTTTGTGAGTGATCCACACCAAAAAAAGAACATGACAAATGGCGACGGCGAGTGAGCCACCTCAATACCCGAGTGCCACATGGCACTTCCCTATTGGTCCACCTCACCATGTGGGCCCCACCATACTACAAGATGACTGACATGTGGGCCCCACCAACATGCCACGTGGCAAGCTGTGACAGAGCCACTTTAACATCCGCGTGACACATGGCAATGCATCAGGCCATACACATCAGCAAACACAATCCTATTCAATTACACATGGCAGCTACCTATTGGATGAAGTCAGCGCAGTGGACCCTACCTAGTGCCATGTGGCATCCACAGATCAAGGCACAATCAGCAATAATTACTGACTAATCATGGCTTAATCATACATCTAACCCTATCACGGCATGCCATGTCAGCTTGATTATCTATGAAATGCTGACTAGTGGGGGCCACTTGTAAGAGATTGAGGCAGAGGCGCATATCAACAGTCATAGACCAGTCTCATACAAATAAGAAGCAGAATTTAAATCAAAAGGGAAAAGGGAAGAACAAACCTGGCTCTTGCGCCATCCCTCTCTGACAGTTCTCTCCTGGGAGCTTTGGTCCACATGCGCCGTGTGCACCCGTGGATGGCTCTCCCCTCTCCCTTCTTCCTCTCTTCCTCTTCCTTCCTTCGCGCGAAGAGAAGAAGGCGCCATTGTCGAATAGAGTTGAATGCGAGCTTCTTTCTTCAAAATTTCTTCACAGAGAGTTGTGTAACATGGATTAAAGCTTGTATGAGTGATCAATTTTAAAAATTGAAAAGAAACACTGAGTAATCGGTTGAGGCAATTGACGGAATTGAAATTGGGACTAACCTTTGTGAAGAGGCAGGAGACAAATTGATCACTTGTACACCTTCTTGCTACTTAGGCGACCTTGTTTGAGTGCAAAGGCTACTCTAAGTTAGTGTGTCACCAAATCACCATTGGAGGCCGAGACTGGTAATGAAGAGGTGATGATGGAGCATGCTATTGATCACAGGAGTGTAAAGGATTGAGTTCTAGAGTTAAAATGATGAATTTAGAGACTGCAAATAGAAGAATTAGTGAAGGGAAGGTGAGATGGCAATGGAGACCCGATTGGAAGGCTTAGAGGTGGAAAATGGATCTAAAGCGTCAAACCGAACCCTTACACCGACTCAATTGATTTATAGGAGTATGGGATGGATGTTAGAACTCTCAGAATGTTCTAGAAAGGTCTGGAATAATGGGAGACCGAAATATGTGAGAGAATGGCAAAAGGGTAAAAAGGAAAAGAAATATAACTAACTCCAGCCGCAAGGGATCAGTTAGAGGCAGTTAGTTGAGTAATAAGAAGCACAAATGGATCTTGACCATTGATTAAAATGAAGTTAAGGGCTAAGATTGGCTTAGGGACCATAATCCGGCCATTAATCGCCTAACCAATCGCAATTAAGCAAAAGGCCTATATAAACACCTTAGAGGATAAACGAAGAAAAAAACGATAGAAAGATAGAAGAGAGAGAGGTGGAAATAATAGAGAATAAAGAGATAGAGAGAGAAGAGAAGAATTGGTTGAAATCGGGTTTGGCAATTGGAGTAGAAAATTCAACCATTTCGACTGAATTGAGTTGGAGTAGCACAATTACCCTTGTCATCTCTATCAAGAACCAAGAATAAGTAAGATCTTCCTTTACAAATGTAATTGATATAAAATTGAAGTGTAATTCATTTTTTTTCTCTGAATTTGATTCTTCCTTTACCTTTTATCATCTTTTCTTTTTCATTTCTTGATTATCTGTGAACTATAAACGTTTGCATAGAAGCTAATGCATTGAAATTGGATCAATTGGTGATCGGTTGAAGGGTTTTTGTAACCCTCCCGATTTTGCATTTGAATTGAAATTGTAATTCATTTTGAGTTGGTGATGGAAGTTGATTGAAGGGTTCCCGTAACCCTCTCAACTCTTTCACAAGTCTAATTGCATGGAGCTTGTAAATTCATCGAGTGGAATTGGTATACTGATATGCTATGGGATGAATTGGGGCTGTTTTCTTTTGTTTCCATTATGATCAGCATAATAATTGGGTCTAAATTGTATCTAGGTAGCAATTGAGTAGTTCCATGGTCGCCTGAATAAGTTTTGCAAACTTGATTCCATGAATTTAACTAACTCATTAAATCAATCAATATACTGATAAACGCATCAGACACCGATCGTGTATTTCATTCAATTAGCATAGATTCATGGGTTGTTAATACTTCACACGTCAATAATTCGCTCTAGAAGTAGTATACGAGTGTTGAGATTGCTTGCATAACGTGTGAAGATCGATTATAAGCACGACTTGAATTGGTACCGAACGGTACCAAATAATCTTGAGCTCCATGACCTTATTGAATGAATTCAAATAAGAATTAATCATGTCAGTCCATCAAAGAGGCAAAGACGATGCTATGTAACATGAAAATTTTGTGAATTGATTGATGAATGAGTTGAATTTGACAAAAATTTCAACTCGGTACCGGTTCCTATCAGTATACTTTAGTTGATACTATCACACAGCTTCCATCACCGGATGGATTGTCGATCGGATACCGTAAAACGACTCTCTAGGGCAAGACGACACTAGAGCAGTTGCCTGATCGGAGGGAGATGGCTGCAGTCGCCGGCGCTGCCAAAGGCACGAATCTTGGAGCTTATGTTGACCGGAGAGTCAGAGAATCGTGGCAGCGCGGATATTGACGCGCGCGTGTGGATCTTGAAGAGATCGGACGTTTGGAATAAAATGATGTTTTAAATAAAGATACAGAATGAATCTGGGCCTTACATCTCGTATGGTTTAATCTTGAGGCGAATCCAGCGGCCCAAATAAGAACGGAGTTAAATGAAAAATGGGCGCCAATCTTGGTGCAGATCCAAAGGCCCAGATTAGGCCCAATAATTAAATAATAACAGAATATTAATGATATAGAGTAAATAAATCATTTGGAAATGTTCCTAAACTCCAAATTAACCCAAATTTGTTTCTAAAATTTCTTTACTTTTCATAGCATTTTTCTGTATAATAACATTTTAGTTTTAGAAATAAAATCATGTTAAAACAATTTAAAAGCAAAAGATATTACATATATTGATATATTTGACTTAGCTTTGACTTGTCATTTTAAATACTATAAAAATTCCAAAAATTCAAATAAAATCATGAATAATAATTAGATATATTTTACTGATTTTTCAAGTGATTTTCATGAAATAATAAAGACAATAGTAATATGCAATAATAAATAATGATATTAGCTCCATTCTTTGATAAATAAAATAAATAATAATAGATATTATGTTGATATTTTCTGTAAAAAAAAAAATAATAATAAAAATAAATAGCACAAAATATACAAAAATATATACTACCATGGTAATAAATAGCAAAT
Organism: Schoenoplectus tabernaemontani; assembly: GCA_037127355.1. Classification (NCBI taxonomy): domain Eukaryota; kingdom Viridiplantae; phylum Streptophyta; class Magnoliopsida; order Poales; family Cyperaceae; genus Schoenoplectus; species Schoenoplectus tabernaemontani. The sequence continues at coordinate 2,371,635 of CM073754.1, forward strand.
GCATTTTCTTCTATAATAAAGTTTTATAATAAAATGAATTGTATTTCTTTTGTTATTTCTATACAAATATACAATAAAAATATTTTGATGGATAAAAATGCATAAAAAAAAAATAATAATAATAGTAGTAATGAAGAATATAATGAATTTCATCCCTTATGGCTATTTTCAAATAATGTTGATGATAATAAAAATACTATATTTTTCTATAGATAATAAATAGGAATAATAAAAATTATATAATAAAAAAAAACCATAATAAATAGAATAGAATATTAATAATGATTTCTCTTTAGCTATTATAGATCCTAGAAAAAAAAATATAAAAATAAAAAATAATGTAGCTAATCATCTCTTTTGATTTGTAAATAATTTTTACATAATGAATAATGTTTCAACATAATGAAATATAATAATAGAATTCTATTACTCTGACTATTATAAATACTCTAAAAATACAAATAAGATCATAGCCATTTTATTTTCTATTATTTTTGTAAGTGATTTTCTACAGAATAAATAGAGCTTAGAAATAATAGAAATAAAATTCTACTATTTTAGCTATTATAAAATCCCAAAAATATAAATAAAATTCTAGTTAATAGCTAACCCATTTTCTATTATTTTTGTAAATAATTTTCTACATAGATAAATAGAGTTTAAATATAAAAAAAATAATAATAACAATAATAATAATAATAATAATAATAATAAATAAATGCATCTTTATAATAGAGATAATAATGGAAGATATTATGTAATAGGCTTTTTACATTTTGAAGATGAACAAATATGTTCACACAAGGGATGTGAAGCAACATGAGGATTTTTGCACACATGATATAACATTTAGAACGATTAGTCAGGACAAGAACATCTTGACGAAGGATAAACAAGATTGCAACAGCAACATGAGAAGATACGTTGAGACAAGAACATCTTGGCGTAGAATGACTAAGGCTTCGATAGCAACATGAGGAGATATGTCGGGACAAGAACATCTTGACGCTCGCTGAAGAATGACTAAGGCTACGACATCAACATGGAGATATATGTCGACCTTGATGAAGAAGAACATTACGATGTCCGAGAGGAGTGACATCTTAATGACTCACTACCATGAGCAAGTAACTCATGACTAAATACGCTCACACAAGGGGTGTAGGGCAACATAGTAATTTTGCACAAGTAATGCAACATATAGAATGATTAGTCGGGACAAGAACATCTTGACGCTCGGCATGAAGAATGACCAAAGCTGCGACATCAACATGGAGAGATATGTCGACTTTGAAGAAGATATGAACATTATGATGTCCGAGAGAAGTGACATCTTAATGACTCGGTGTCATGAACAAGTAATTCATGACCATTTGAGCTAGCAAGACCGAACTCATCCGTCGATAAGTTTGTCTTCGGTTCATCTCCCGAGATTGTGAGATTGAATCGTTACGTAGTAGATTCATCCACAAAACAGTGAATGTGAACCGTTCTGTAGGTAGGTTCCTTCACTAACACATACCTCAATGTTAAGCTGGCTCAGTGCTTCAGGTCTGACATTGTGTGTAACTGTGTTTTCTAGGTTTATGAATCGGCTTAGTGCTTCGAATTCATGATCTAGAAGATCAGTGAGAAGAAACACGTGGGCCATATCCACCCTTCTCCTGATTCACCAACCTCAAGATTAACCGGCTCAGTGCTTCGAGTTGTATTTTGTGTGATTGGTTGTTGACTAGTTAAGATTGAACCGTTCTGTAGTAGGTTTATCTTCTAGATCAACGGAGGTCGAGTCGTTCGTAGTAGACTCACCTCAAGCCCTACGAAGAGATTAACACAGTCCGTAGTAAGGTTATATCTCGAGGTGGCATAGACTGAACCGATCTGTAGTAGGTTCGTCTTCCATAGGATTAAGTAGGTCGAGTCGTTCTGTAGTAGACTCACCTCGAACCCCTTCGAAGAGATTAATCTGATCTGTAGTAAGGTTACCTCTTGAAGCGGTAAAGACTCGAACCGATCTGTTTGTAGGTTTGTCTTCCAAGGACCCCTTTTGTGAACCCAGACGACCACTTGACCATCATTTAACTATACTATTTGCTTCTCTCTTTCAAAGATCCAGAGGTGCCTCGAGGTTAGTAGCCCAGGGTAATTAACGATGGGGGCTTGCGCCCACCGGAATCTACAAGAACTCACAATCACTAAAAACCCCCGAATATGCATCCAAATCTCTCTAAACGGCGAGAATCAGTAGCGCACTAGCGATGCACGCTCGGGAGGGATCTCCGTGTCCTTCTTCCGCATCCCATCGCCCAGCGGCGGTGCGCGGCGCGCGAAAAAGGGTCGCACAATATTATAATAATTGCATCCTCCAACCTTTATGACAGGGATAGGGTTGAAAGATTACAAATGTATAAATATACTACTTCAGTTTATTCGAGTTTTCTATCGCTTGTAGCCTCATTTCAACTCATTAAATTATCAAAATACACTAAGATGTCTTCTACGGGTTTTTATTATAATCATTGCATGCTCGAGCTGTTCGGACACGAGTTATGCACAAATATGGATACAAATGCATTGAAAACCGTACTTGTTCGGTTAGTTTATTCATGTTTTTCATAATTTATAGCCTCATTCCATCACAGGAGATCACCAAAATGATGAAATTTGTTATAAATGATGTCTCATGTACGTTTATACTACATTCTTTGACTTCTCGAACCTTTATGATAGGGATAACGTTGAAGGATTGACACAAATGTATAAAAACGGTATTCTAGTTTATTCGAGTTTTCTATTATATTCAAATTCATTTCAGCTCATAAAGTCACCTAAATACACAAAAATATTTTTCATGATGTCTTCTAGGGTTTTATATTATAATAATTGCGTGCTCGAGCCGTGTCGGACACAAATTAGACATAAATATGAATACAAACGCACCGAGAACTGTACTTATTGAGTTAGTTTATTCAAGTTTTCTATCATTTGTATCCTCATTTCATGGCATTAATTCACCAAAATGCACAAAGTTATTTTAAATGATGTATTCTATTAGTTTCTATTATAATCATTGCATTTTAAACCTTTATAATATAGATAACGTTGAAATATTATACACAAATGTATAAATATAATATTTCAGTTTATTCGAGTTCTCAAACATTTCTAGCCTCATTTCAACTCATAAAGCCACAAAAATACACAATGATATTTTTCATGATATCTTCTATGGGTTTATATTATAGTCATTGCGTGCTCGAGCTGTTCGGACATGAATGTCGCACAAAAATGAATACAAACACAATGAAAACTTGTACTTCTTCGCTTAGTTTATTCAAGTTTTCTATCATTTGGTTCCTCTTTTCATGACATTAAATCACCAAAATGCAGAAAGTTATTTTAAATGATGTCTCCTATTCGTTTATAATATAATCATTGCTATCTCTAACCTTTATAATGGGGATAGCGTTGAAAGATTAACACGAATGTATAAAAATAATATTTCAGTTTATTCGCGTTTTTTATCATTTGAAGCCTCATTTCACTCATAAAGTCACCGAAATACACAATGATATTTTTAATGATATATTCGATGGGTTTATATTATAATCATCGCGTTCTCGAGCCGTTCGGACACAATTTATGCATCATTATGAATACAAACGCACCGAAAACTATACTTCTTGAGTTAGTTCATTCGAACTTTCTATCATTTGTATCCTCGTTTCATGACATTAAATCATCAAAATGCACAATGTTATTTTTAATGATATATTCTATTCATTTATATTATAATCATCACGTTCCCAAACATTTATAATATGGATAACGTTGAAAGATTAATACAAATGTATAAAATCTTGAGTTACTTTATACAAGTTTCCTATCATTTATAGCATCATTTCATCACATTAAATCACCAAAATGCTCAAAGTTATTTTAAATGATGTCTCTTATCCGTTTATATTATAATCATTACATTTAAGACAAGGATAACGTTGAAGATTTAACATAAATGTATAAAAATAGTATTTTAGTTTATTCGAGTTTTCTATTATTTGTAGCCTCATTTCAGCTCATAAAGTTATCAAAATACACAACAATAATTTTCATGATGACTTCTTTGCGTTTATATTATAATCATTACATGCTCGAGCCGTTCAGGACACAAGTTACGCACAAATATGAATAAAACACACTGAAAACTGTACTTCTTGAGTTAGTTTATTGAAGTTTTCTATCATTTGTATCCTCGTTTCATGACATTAAATCATCAAACAGCACAAAATAATTTTAAATGATATCTTCTATTTGTTTGTATTATAATCATTCATTCTCAAACCTTTATAATATGGATAACGTTGAAAGATTAACATAAATGTATAAAAATAATATTTTAGTTTATTGGAGTTTTCAATGCTATAGTCACCAATATACACAATGATATTTTCATGATATATTCTATGGGTTTATATTATAATCATTGCGTGCTCGACCAGTTTAGACTCGAATTACGCACAAATATGAATACAAACGTAATGAAAAATGTCATCTTCAGCTACTTTATTCAACTTTTGTATCATTTATAGCATCATTTGGACACATTAAATCACCAAAATGCACAAAATTATTCTAATTGATGTCTCCTATTCATTTATATTGTAATCATTGTATTCTCAATCTTTATAATAGGGAAAACGTTGAAAGATTGACACAAATGTATAAAAACGGTATTTTAGTTTATTCTAGTTTTCAATTATTTGTAGACTCATTTCAACGCATAAAGTCACCAAAATACACAAACATATTTTTTATGATGTCCTCTATGGGTTTTTATTATAATCATCGCGTGCTCGAGCCGTTCGGACATAAATTACCCACAAATATGAATACAAACGCACCGAAAACCGGTACTTCTTGAGTTAGTTTATCCAAGTTTTCTATCGTTTATATCCTCGTTTCATGACATTAAATCATCAAAATGCATAAATTTATATTAAATGTAATCTTCTATTCGTTTATATTATAATCATTGCATTCTCAAACATTTATGATATGGATAGCGTTAAAAGATTAACACAAATATATATAAATAATTTTTCAATTTATTTGAGTTTTCTATCATTTGTAGCCTCATTTCAACTCATAAAGTCCCAAAAATACACAATGATATTTTTCATAATGTCTTCTGTGGGTTTATATTATAATTATTGCGTGCTTGAGTCGTTCGGGCATTAATTACGCGCAAATATGAATACAAACACATTAAAAACTGTACTTTTTCAGTTAGTTTATTTAAGTTTTATATAATTTATAGAATAATTTCATCACACTAAATCACAAAAATGCTCAAAGTTTTTTTAAATGATGTATCCTATCCGTTTATATTATAATTATTGCATTCGCGAACCTTTATGACAGGGATAACGTTGAAGATTAATATAAATGTATAAAAACAGTATTTTAGTTTATTCGAGTTTTCTATCATTTGTAGCCTCATTTCAGCTCATAAATTCACCAAAATACACAAAAATATTTTCCATGATGTCTTTTATGGGTTTTCATAATAATCTTTATGTGTTCGAGCCATTCGACACAAATTACACACAAATATGAATACAAACGCACTGAAAACTGTACTTATTGTGTTACTTTAATCACGTTTTCAATATTTGTATCCTCGTTTCATGACATTAAATCATCCAAATGCGCAAAGTTATTTTAAATGATGTCTTCTATTAGTTTAAATTATAATCATTGCATTTTCAAACCTTTATAATGTAGATAACGTTGAAAGATTAACACAAATGTATAAAAAATAATATTTCAGTTTATTCGAGTTCTCAATCATTTCTAGCCTCATTTCAACTCATAAAGTCACCAAAATACACGATGATATTTTTCATGATATCTTCTATGGGTTTATATTATAATCATTCCGTGCTCGAGCCATTCGGACATGAATTACACACAGATATGAATACTTTATTCAAGTTTTCTATCATTTGTTGCATCATTTTGTCACATTAAGTCACCAAAATGCTCAAAATTATTTAAAATTTTGTCTCCTATCCAATTATATAATAATCATTACATTCTCAAACCTTTATGACAGGGATAATGTTAAAAAAAGATTAACGCAAATGTATAAAAATGGTATTTTAGTTTATTCGAGTTTGCTATCATTTGTAGCCTCATTTCAGCTCATAAAGTCACCAAAATACACAAAAATATTTCCCATGATGTCTTCTATGGGTTTATATATAGTCATTACTAGCTTGAGCCGTCCGGATATAAATTACGTATGAATATGTATACAAACGCATTGTAAACTGTACTTCTTGTGTTAGTTTATTCTAGTTTTCTATCGTTTATATCCTCGTTTCATGACATTAAATCGTCTAAATACACAAAGTTAATTTAAATGATGTGTTCTATTCATTTATGTTATAATCATTGCAATCTCAAACCTTTATAATATGAATAACGTTAAAAGATTAACACAAATGTATAAAAATAATATTTCAGTTTATTCGAGTTTTCTATCATTTGTAGGATAATTTCAACTCATAAAGTCACCAAAATACACAATGATATTTTCCATGATACCTTCTATGGGTTTATATTACAATCATTGCGTGCTCGATCCGTTCGGACATGAATTACGCACAAATATGAATATAAACACGTTGAAATCTATACCTTTTCGCTAGTTTATTCAAGTTTTCTATCATTTGTATCTACGTTTCGTGATAATAAATCACCAAAATGCACAAAGTTATTTTAAATGGTGTCTCTTATTTATTTATATTATAATAATTGCATCCTCCAACCTTTATGACAGGGATAGGGTTGAAAGATTACAAATGTATAAATATACTACTTCAGTTTATTCGAGTTTTCTATCGGTTGTAGCCTCATTTCAACTCATTAAATTATCAAAATACACTAAGATGTCTTCTACGGGTTTTTATTATAATCATTGCATGCTCGAGCTGTTCGGACACGAGTTATGCACAAATATGGATACAAATGCATTGAAAACCGTACTTGTTCAGTTAGTTTATTCATGTTTTTCATAATTTATAGCCTCATTCCATCACAGGAGATCACCAAAATGATGAAATTTGTTATAAATGATGTCTCATGTACGTTTATACTACATTCTTTGACTTCTCGAACCTTTATGATAGGGATAACGTTGAAGGATTGACACAAATGTATAAAAACGGTATTCTAGTTTATTCGAGTTTTCTATTATATTCAGCCTCATTTCAGCTCATAAAGTCACCTAAATACACAAAAATATTTTTCATGATGTCTTCTAGGGTTTTATATTATAATAATTGCGTGCTCGAGCCGTTCGGACACAAATTAGACATAAATATGAATACAAACGCACCGAGAACTGTACTTATTGAGTTAGTTTATTCAAGTTTTCTATCATTTGTATCCTCATTTCATGGCATTAATTCACCAAAATGCACAAAGTTATTTTAAATGATGTATTCTATTAGTTTCTATTATAATCATTGCATTTTAAACCTTTATAATATAGATAACGTTGAAATATTATACACAAATGTATAAATATAATATTTCAGTTTATTCGAGTTCTCAAACATTTCTAGCCTCATTTCAACTCATAAAGCCACAAAAATACACAATGATATTTTTCATGATATCTTCTATGGGTTTATATTATAGTCATTGCGTGCTCGAGCCGTTCGGACATGAATGTCGCACAAAAATGAATACAAACACAATGAAAACTGTACTTCTTCGTTAGTTTATTCAAGTTTTCTATCATTTGGTTCCTCTTTTCATGACATTAAATCACCAAAATGCAGAAAGTTATTTTAAATGATGTCTCCTATTCGTTTATAATATAATCATTGCTATCTCTAACCTTTATAATGGGGATAGCGTTGAAAGATTAACACGAATGTATAAAAATAATATTTCAGTTTATTCGCGTTTTTTATCATTTGAAGCCTCATTTCAGCTCATAAAGTCACCGAAATACACAATGATATTTTTAATGATATATTCGATGGGTTTATATTATAATCATCGCGTTCTCGAGCCGTTCGGACACAATTTATGCATCATTATGAATACAAACGCACTGAAAACTATACTTCTTGAGTTAGTTCATTCGAACTTTCTATCATTTGTATCCTCGTTTCATGACATTAAATCATCAAAATGCACAATGTTATTTTTAATGATATATTCTATTCATTTATATTATAATCATCACGTTCCCAAACATTTATAATATGGATAACGTTGAAAGATTAATACAAATGTATAAAATCTTGAGTTACTTTATACAAGTTTCCTATCATTTATAGCATCATTTCATCACATTAAATCACCAAAATGCTCAAAGTTATTTTAAATGATGTCTCTTATCCGTTTATATTATAATCATTACATTTAAGACAAGGATAACGTTGAAGATTTAACATAAATGTATAAAAATAGTATTTTAGTTTATTCGAGTTTTCTATTATTTGTAGCCTCATTTCAGCTCATAAAGTTATCAAAATACACAACAATAATTTTCATGATGACTTCTTTGCGTTTATATTATAATCATTACATGCTCGAGCCGTTCAGGACACAAGTTACGCACAAATATGAATAAAACACACTGAAAACTGTACTTCTTGAGTTAGTTTATTGAAGTTTTCTATCATTTGTATCCTCGTTTCATGACATTAAATCATCAAACAGCACAAAATAATTTTAAATGATATCTTCTATTTGTTTGTATTATAATCATTCATTCTCAAACCTTTATAATATGGATAACGTTGAAAGATTAACATAAATGTATAAAAATAATATTTTAGTTTATTGGAGTTTTCAATGCTATAGTCACCAATATACACAATGATATTTTCATGATATATTCTATGGGTTTATATTATAATCATTGCGTGCTCGACCAGTTTAGACTCGAATTACGCACAAATATGAATACAAACGTAATGAAAAATGTCATCTTCGATTACTTTATTCAACTTTTGTATCATTTATAGCATCATTTGGACACATTAAATCACCAAAATGCACAAAATTATTCTAATTGATGTCTCCTATTCATTTATATTGTAATCATTGTATTCTCAATCTTTATAATAGGGAAAACGTTGAAAGATTGACACAAATGTATAAAAACGGTATTTTAGTTTATTCTAGTTTTCAATTATTTGTAGACTCATTTCAACGCATAAAGTCACCAAAATACACAAACATATTTTTTATGATGTCCTCTATGGGTTTTTATTATAATCATCGCGTGCTCGAGCCGTTCGGACATAAATTACCCACAAATATGAATACAAACGCACTTTGAAAACTGGTACTTCTTGAGTTAGTTTATCCAAGTTTTCTATCGTTTATATCCTCGTTTCATGACATTAAATCATCAAAATGCATAAATTTATATTAAATGTAATCTTCTATTCGTTTATATTATAATCATTGCATTCTCAAACATTTATGATATGGATAGCGTTAAAAGATTAACACAAATATATAAAAATAATTTTTCAATTTATTTGAGTTTTCTATCATTTGTAGCCTCATTTCAACTCATAAAGTCCCAAAAATACACAATGATATTTTTCATAATGTCTTCCGTGGGTTTATATTATAATTATTGCGTGCTTGAGTCGTTCGGGCATTAATTACGCGCAAATATGAATACAAACACATTAAAAACTGTACTTTTTCAGTTAGTTTATTTAAGTTTTATATAATTTATAGAATAATTTCATCACACTAAATCACAAAAATGCTCAAAGTTTTTTTAAATGATGTATCCTATCCGTTTATATTATAATTATTGCATTCGCGAACCTTTATGACAGGGATAACGTTGAAGATTAATATAAATGTATAAAAACAGTATTTTAGTTTATTCGAGTTTTCTATCATTTGTAGCCTCATTTCAGCTCATAAATTCACCAAAATACACAAAAATATTTTCCATGATGTCTTTTATGGGTTTTCATAATAATCTTTATGTGTTCGAGCCATTCGGACACAAATTACACACAAATATGAATACAAACGCACTGAAAACTGTACTTATTGTGTTACTTTAATCACGTTTTCAATATTTGTATCCTCGTTTCATGACATTAAATCATCCAAATGCGCAAAGTTATTTTAAATGATGTCTTCTATTAGTTTAAATTATAATCATTGCATTTTCAAACCTTTATAATGTAGATAACGTTGAAAGATTAACACAAATGTATAAAAAATAATATTTCAGTTTATTCGAGTTCTCAATCATTTCTAGCCTCATTTCAACTCATAAAGTCACCAAAATACACGATGATATTTTTCATGATATCTTCTATGGGTTTATATTATAATCATTCCGTGCTCGAGCCATTCGGACATGAATTACACACAGATATGAATACTTTATTCAAGTTTTCTATCATTTGTTGCATCATTTTGTCACATTAAGTCACCAAAATGCTCAAAATTATTTAAAATTTTGTCTCCTATCCAATTATATAATAATCATTACATTCTCAAACCTTTATGACAGGGATAATGTTAAAAAAAGATTAACGCAAATGTATAAAAATGGTATTTTAGTTTATTCGAGTTTGCTATCATTTGTAGCCTCATTTCAGCTCATAAAGTCACCAAAATACACAAAAATATTTCCCATGATGTCTTCTATGGGTTTATATATAGTCATTACTAGCTTGAGCCGTCCGGATATAAATTACGTATGAATATGTATACAAACGCATTGTAAACTGTACTTCTTGTGTTAGTTTATTCTAGTTTTCTATCGTTTATATCCTCGTTTCATGACATTAAATCGTCTAAATACACAAAGTTAATTTAAATGATGTGTTCTATTCATTTATGTTATAATCATTGCAATCTCAAACCTTTATAATATGAATAACGTTAAAAGATTAACACAAATGTATAAAAATAATATTTCAGTTTATTCGAGTTTTCTATCATTTGTAGGATAATTTCAACTCATAAAGTCACCAAAATACACAATGATATTTTCCATGATACCTTCTATGGGTTTATATTACAATCATTGCGTGCTCGATCCGTTCGGACATGAATTACGCACAAATATGAATATAAACACGTTGAAATCTATACCTTTTCAGTTAGTTTATTCAAGTTTTCTATCATTTGTATCTACGTTTCGTGATAATAAATCACCAAAATGCACAAAGTTATTTTAAATGGTGTCTCTTATTTATTTATATTATAATAATTGCATCCTCCAACCTTTATGACGGGGATAGGGTTGAAAGATTACAAATGTATAAATATACTACTTCAGTTTATTCGAGTTTTCTATCGTTGTAGCCTCATTTCAACTCATTAAATTATCAAAATACACTAAGATGTCTTCTACGGGTTTTTATTATAATCATTGCATGCTCGAGCTGTTCGGACACGAGTTATGCACAAATATGGATACAAATGCATTGAAAACCGTACTTGTTCAGTTAGTTTATTCATGTTTTTCATAATTTATAGCCTCATTCCATCACAGGAGATCACCAAAATGATGAAATTTGTTATAAATGATGTCTCATGTACGTTTATACTACATTCTTTGACTTCTCGAACCTTTATGATAGGGATAACGTTGAAGGATTGACACAAATGTATAAAAACGGTATTCTAGTTTATTCGAGTTTTCTATTATATTCAGCCTCATTTCAGCTCATAAAGTCACCTAAATACACAAAAATATTTTTCATGATGTCTTCTAGGGTTTTATATTATAATAATTGCGTGCTCGAGCCGTTCGGACACAAATTAGACATAAATATGAATACAAACGCACTGAGAACTGTACTTATTGAGTTAGTTTATTCAAGTTTTCTATCATTTGTATCCTCATTTCATGGCATTAATTCACCAAAATGCACAAAGTTATTTTAAATGATGTATTCTATTAGTTTCTATTATAATCATTGCATTTTAAACCTTTATAATATAGATAACGTTGAAATATTATACACAAATGTATAAATATAATATTTCAGTTTATTCGAGTTCTCAAACATTTCTAGCCTCATTTCAACTCATAAAGCCACAAAAATACACAATGATATTTTTCATGATATCTTCTATGGGTTTATATTATAGTCATTGCGTGCTCGAGCCGTTCGGACATGAATGTCGCACAAAAATGAATACAAACACAATGAAAACTGTACTTCTTCAGTTAGTTTATTCAAGTTTTCTATCATTTGGTTCCTCTTTTCATGACATTAAATCACCAAAATGCAGAAAGTTATTTTAAATGATGTCTCCTATTCGTTTATAATATAATCATTGCTATCTCTAACCTTTATAATGGGGATAGCGTTGAAAGATTAACACGAATGTATAAAAATAATATTTCAGTTTATTCGCGTTTTTTATCATTTGAAGCCTCATTTCAGCTCATAAAGTCACCGAAATACACAATGATATTTTTAATGATATATTCGATGGGTTTATATTATAATCATCGCGTTCTCGAGCCGTTCGGACACAATTTATGCATCATTATGAATACAAACGCACTGAAAACTATACTTCTTGAGTTAGTTCATTCGAACTTTCTATCATTTGTATCCTCGTTTCATGACATTAAATCATCAAAATGCACAATGTTATTTTTAATGATATATTCTATTCATTTATATTATAATCATCACGTTCCCAAACATTTATAATATGGATAACGTTGAAAGATTAATACAAATGTATAAAATCTTGAGTTACTTTATACAAGTTTCCTATCATTTATAGCATCATTTCATCACATTAAATCACCAAAATGCTCAAAGTTATTTTAAATGATGTCTCTTATCCGTTTATATTATAATCATTACATTTAAGACAAGGATAACGTTGAAGATTTAACATAAATGTATAAAAATAGTATTTTAGTTTATTCGAGTTTTCTATTATTTGTAGCCTCATTTCAGCTCATAAAGTTATCAAAATACACAACAATAATTTTCATGATGACTTCTTTGCGTTTATATTATAATCATTACATGCTCGAGCCGTTCAGGACACAAGTTACGCACAAATATGAATAAAACACACTGAAAACTGTACTTCTTGAGTTAGTTTATTGAAGTTTTCTATCATTTGTATCCTCGTTTCATGACATTAAATCATCAAACAGCACAAAATAATTTTAAATGATATCTTCTATTTGTTTGTATTATAATCATTCATTCTCAAACCTTTATAATATGGATAACGTTGAAAGATTAACATAAATGTATAAAAATAATATTTTAGTTTATTGGAGTTTTCAATGCTATAGTCACCAATATACACAATGATATTTTCATGATATATTCTATGGGTTTATATTATAATCATTGCGTGCTCGACCAGTTTAGACTCGAATTACGCACAAATATGAATACAAACGTAATGAAAAATGTCATCTTCAGTTACTTTATTCAACTTTTGTATCATTTATAGCATCATTTGGACACATTAAATCACCAAAATGCACAAAATTATTCTAATTGATGTCTCCTATTCATTTATATTGTAATCATTGTATTCTCAATCTTTATAATAGGGAAAACGTTGAAAGATTGACACAAATGTATAAAAACGGTATTTTAGTTTATTCTAGTTTTCAATTATTTGTAGACTCATTTCAACGCATAAAGTCACCAAAATACACAAACATATTTTTTATGATGTCCTCTATGGGTTTTTATTATAATCATCGCGTGCTCGAGCCGTTCGGACATAAATTACCCACAAATATGAATACAAACGCACTGAAAACTGGTACTTCTTGAGTTAGTTTATCCAAGTTTTCTATCGTTTATATCCTCGTTTCATGACATTAAATCATCAAAATGCATAAATTTATATTAAATGTAATCTTCTATTCGTTTATATTATAATCATTGCATTCTCAAACATTTATGATATGGATAGCGTTAAAAGATTAACACAAATATATAAAAATAATTTTTCAATTTATTTGAGTTTTCTATCATTTGTAGCCTCATTTCAACTCATAAAGTCCCAAAAATACACAATGATATTTTTCATAATGTCTTCCGTGGGTTTATATTATAATTATTGCGTGCTTGAGTCGTTCGGGCATTAATTACGCGCAAATATGAATACAAACACATTAAAAACTGTACTTTTTCAGTTAGTTTATTTAAGTTTTATATAATTTATAGAATAATTTCATCACACTAAATCACAAAAATGCTCAAAGTTTTTTTAAATGATGTATCCTATCCGTTTATATTATAATTATTGCATTCGCGAACCTTTATGACAGGGATAACGTTGAAGATTAATATAAATGTATAAAAACAGTATTTTAGTTTATTCGAGTTTTCTATCATTTGTAGCCTCATTTCAGCTCATAAATTCACCAAAATACACAAAAATATTTTCCATGATGTCTTTTATGGGTTTTCATAATAATCTTTATGTGTTCGAGCCATTCGGACACAAATTACACACAAATATGAATACAAACGCACTGAAAACTGTACTTATTGTGTTACTTTAATCACGTTTTCAATATTTGTATCCTCGTTTCATGACATTAAATCATCCAAATGCGCAAAGTTATTTTAAATGATGTCTTCTATTAGTTTAAATTATAATCATTGCATTTTCAAACCTTTATAATGTAGATAACGTTGAAAGATTAACACAAATGTATAAAAAATAATATTTCAGTTTATTCGAGTTCTCAATCATTTCTAGCCTCATTTCAACTCATAAAGTCACCAAAATACACGATGATATTTTTCATGATATCTTCTATGGGTTTATATTATAATCATTCCGTGCTCGAGCCATTCGGACATGAATTACACACAGATATGAATACTTTATTCAAGTTTTCTATCATTTGTTGCATCATTTTGTCACATTAAGTCACCAAAATGCTCAAAATTATTTAAAATTTTGTCTCCTATCCAATTATATAATAATCATTACATTCTCAAACCTTTATGACAGGGATAATGTTAAAAAAAGATTAACGCAAATGTATAAAAATGGTATTTTAGTTTATTGAGTTTGCTATCATTTGTAGCCTCATTTCAGCTCATAAAGTCACCAAAATACACAAAAATATTTCCCATGATGTCTTCTATGGGTTTATATATAGTCATTACTAGCTTGAGCCGTCCGGATATAAATTACGTATGAATATGTATACAAACGCATTGTAAACTGTACTTCTTGTGTTAGTTTATTCTAGTTTTCTATCGTTTATATCCTCGTTTCATGACATTAAATCGTCTAAATACACAAAGTTAATTTAAATGATGTGTTCTATTCATTTATGTTATAATCATTGCAATCTCAAACCTTTATAATATGAATAACGTTAAAAGATTAACACAAATGTATAAAAATAATATTTCAGTTTATTCGAGTTTTCTATCATTTGTAGGATAATTTCAACTCATAAAGTCACCAAAATACACAATGATATTTTCCATGATACCTTCTATGGGTTTATATTACAATCATTGCGTGCTCGATCCGTTCGGACATGAATTACGCACAAATATGAATATAAACACGTTGAAATCTATACCTTTTCAGTTAGTTTATTCAAGTTTTCTATCATTTGTATCTACGTTTCGTGATAATAAATCACCAAAATGCACAAAGTTATTTTAAATGGTGTCTCTTATTTATTTATATTATAATAATTGCATCCTCCAACCTTTATGACAGGGATAGGGTTGAAAGATTACAAATGTATAAATATACTACTTCAGTTTATTCGAGTTTTCTATCAGTTGTAGCCTCATTTCAACTCATTAAATTATCAAAATACACTAAGATGTCTTCTACGGGTTTTTATTATAATCATTGCATGCTCGAGCTGTTCGGACACGAGTTATGCACAAATATGGATACAAATGCATTGAAAACCGTACTTGTTCAGTTAGTTTATTCATGTTTTTCATAATTTATAGCCTCATTCCATCACAGGAGATCACCAAAATGATGAAATTTGTTATAAATGATGTCTCATGTACGTTTATACTACATTCTTTGACTTCTCGAACCTTTATGATAGGGATAACGTTGAAGGATTGACACAAATGTATAAAAACGGTATTCTAGTTTATTCGAGTTTTCTATTATATTCAGCCTCATTTCAGCTCATAAAGTCACCTAAATACACAAAAATATTTTTCATGATGTCTTCTAGTGTTTTATATTATAATAATTGCGTGCTCGAGCCGTTCGGACACAAATTAGACATAAATATGAATACAAACGCACTTGAGAACTGTACTTATTGAGTTAGTTTATTCAAGTTTTCTATCATTTGTATCCTCATTTCATGGCATTAATTCACCAAAATGCACAAAGTTATTTTAAATGATGTATTCTATTAGTTTATATTATAATCATTGCATTTTAAACCTTTATAATATAGATAACGTTGAAATATTATACACAAATGTGTAAATATAATATTTCAGTTTATTCGAGTTCTCAAACATTTCTAGCCTCATTTCAACTCATAAAGCCACAAAAATACACAATGATATTTTTCATGATATCTTCTATAGGTTTATATTATAATCATTGCGTGCTCGAGCCGTTCGGACACGAATGTCGCACAAAAATGAATACAAACACAATGAAAACTGTACTTCTTCAGTTAGTTTATTCAAGTTTTCTATCATTTGGTTCCTCTTTTCATGACATTAAATCACCAAAATGCAGAAAGTTATTTTAAATGATGTCTCCTATTCGTTTATAATATAATCATTGCTATCTCTAACCTTTATAATGGGGATATATAGCGTTGAAAGATTAACACGAATGTATAAAAATAATATTTCAGTTTATTCGAGTTTTTTGTCATTTGAAGCCTCATTTCAGCTCATAAAGTCACCGAAATACACAATGATATTTTTAATGATATATTCGATGGGTTTATATTATAATCATCGCGTTCTCGAGCCGTTCTGACACAATTTATGCATCATTATGAATACAAACGCACTGAAAACTATACTTCTTGAGTTAGTTCATTCGAACTTTCTATCATTTGTATCCTCGTTTCATGACATTAAATCATCAAAATGCACAATGTTATTTTTAATGATATATTCTATTCATTTATATTATAATCATCACGTTCCCAAACATTTATAATATGGATAACGTTGAAAGATTAATACAAATGTATAAAATCTTGAGTTACTTTATTCAAGTTTCCTATCATTTATAGCATCATTTCATCACATTAAATCACCAAAATGCTCAAAGTTATTTTAAATGATGTCTCTTATCCGTTTATATTATAATCATTACATTTTCGAACATTTATGACAAGGATAACGTTGAAGATTTAACATAAATGTATAAAAATAATATTTTAGTTTATTCGAGTTTTCTATTATTTGTAGGCTCATTTCAGCTCATAATGTTATCAAAATACACAACAATATTTTTCATGATGTCTTCTTTACGCTTATATTATAATCATTACATGCTCGAGCCGTTCAGGACACAAGTTACGCACAAATATGAATAAAACGCACTGAAAACTGTACTTTTTGAGTTAGTTTATTGAAGTTTTCTATCATTTGTATCCTCGTTTCTTGACATTAAATCATCAAACAGCACAAAATAATTTTAAATGATGTCTTCTATTTGTTTGTATTATAATCATTCATTCTCAAACCTTTATAATATGGATAACGTTGAAAGATTAACACAAATGTATAAAAATAATATTTTAGTTTATTGGAGTTTTCAATGCATAGTCACCAATATACACAATGATATTTTTCATGATATCTTCTATGGGTTTATATTATAATCATTGCGTGCTCGACCAGTTTAGACTCGAATTACGCACAAATATGAATACAAACGTAATGAAAAATGTCATCTTCGTTACTTTATTCAACTTTTGTATCATTTATAGCATCATTTGGACACATTAAATCACCAAAATGCACAAAGTTATTCTAATTGATGTCTCCTATTCATTTATATTGTAATCATTGCATTATCAAATCTTTATAATAGGGAAAGCGTTGAAAGATTGACACAAATGTATAAAAACGGTATTTTAGTTTATTCTCGTTTTCAATTATTTGTATACTCATTTCAACACATAAAGTCACCAAAATACACAAAAATATTTTTTTATGATGTCCTCTATGGGTTTTTGTTATAATCATTGCGTTCTCGAGCCGTTCGGACACAAATTACGCACAAATATGAATACAAATGCACTGAAAACTAGTACTTCTTGAGTTAGTTTATCCAAGTTTTCTATCGTTTATATCCTCGTTTCATGACATTAAATCATCAAAATATAAAAAATTATTTTAAATGTAATCTTCTAGTCGTTTATATTATAATCATTGCATTCTCAAACATTTATGATATGGATAGCGTTAAAAGATTAACACAAATGTATAAAAATAATTTTTCAATTTATTCGAGTTTTGTATCATTTGTAGCCTCATTTCAACTCATAAAGTCCCAAAAATACACAATGATATTTTTCATAATGTCTTATGTGGGTTTATATTATAATAATTGCGTGCTTGAGTCGTTCGGGCATTAATTACGCGCAAATATGAATACAAACACATTAAAAACTGTACTTTTTCAGTTAATTTATTTAAGTTTTCTATAATTTATAGAATCATTTCATCACACTAAATCACCAAAATGCTCAAAGGTTTTTTAAATGATGTATCCTATCCGTTTATATTATAATTATTGCATTCGCGAACCTTTATGACAGGGATAACGTTGAAGATTAATATAAATGTATAAAAACAGTATTTTAGTTTATTCGAGTTTTCTATCATTTGTAGCCTCATTTCAGCTCATAAATTCACCAAAATACAGAAAAAAATTTCCATGATGTCTTTTATGGGTTTGTATAATAATCTTTATGTGTTCGAGCCATTCGGACACAAATTACACACAAATATGAATACAAACGCACTGAAAACTGTACTTATTGTGTTACTTTAATCACGTTTTCAATATTTGTATCCTCGTTTCATGACATTAAATCATTCAAATGCGCAAAGTTATTTTAAATGATGTCTTCTATTAGTTTAAATTATAATCATTGCATTTTCAAACCTTTATAATGTAGATAACGTTGAAAGATTAACACAAACGTATAAAAAATAATATTTCAGTTTATTCGAGTTCTCAATCATTTCTAGCCTCATTTCAACTCATAAAGTCACCAAAATACACGATGATATTTTTCATGATATCTTCTATGGGTTTATATTACAATCATTCCGTGCTCGAGCCATTCGGACATGAATTACACACAGATATGAATACTTTATTCAAGTTTTCTATCATTTGTTGCATCATTTTGTCAAATTAAGTCACCAAAATGCTCAAAATTATTTAAAATTTTGTCTCCTATCCAATTATATAATAATCATTACATTCTCAAACCTTTATGACAGGGATAATGTTAAAAAAAGATTAACGCAAATGTATAAAAATGGTATTTTAGTTTATTCGAGTTTGCTATCATTTGTAGCCTCATTTCAGCTCATAAAGTCACCAAAATACACAAAAATATTTCCCATGATGTCTTCTATGGGTTTATATATAGTCATTACTAGCTCGAGCCGTCCGGATATAAATTACGTACGAATATGTATACAAACGCATTGTAAACTGTACTTCTTGTGTTAGTTTATTCTAGTTTTCTATCGTTTATATCCTCGTTTCATGACATTAAATCGTCAAAATACACAAAGTTAATTTAAATGATGTGTTCTATTCATTTATGTTATAATCATTGCATTCTCAAACCTTTATAATATGAATAGCGTTAAAAGATTAACACAAATGTATAAAAATAATATTTCAGTTTATTCGAGTTTTCTATCATTTGTAGGATAATTTCAACTCATAAAGTCACCAAAATACACAATGATATTTTCCATGATACCTTCTATGGGTTTATATTACAATCATTGCGTGCTCGATCCGTTCGGACATGAATTACGCACAAATATGAATATAAACACGTTAAATCTATACCTTTTCAGTTAGTTTATTCAAGTTTTCTATCATTTGTATCTACGTTTCGTGATAATAAATCACCAAAATGCACAAAGTTGTTTTAAATGGTGTCTCTTATTTATTTATATTATAATAATTGCATCCTCCAACCTTTATGACAGGGATAGGGTTGAAAGATTACAAATGTATAAATATACTACTTCAGTTTATTCGAGTTTTCTATCAGTTGTAGCCTCATTTCAACTCATTAAATTATCAAAATACACTAAGATGTCTTCTACGGGTTTATATTATAATCATTGCATGCTCGAGCTGTTCGGACACGAGTTATGCACAAATATGGATACAAATGCATTGAAAACCGTACTTGTTCAGTTAGTTTATTCATGTTTTTCATAATTTATAGCCTCATTCCATCACAGGAGATCACCAAAATGATGAAATTTGTTATAAATGATGTCTCATGTACGTTTATACTACATTCTTTGACTTCTCGAACCTTTATGATAGGGATAACGTTGAAGGATTGACACAAATGTATAAAAACGGTATTTTAGTTTATTCGAGTTTTCTATTATATTCAGCCTCATTTCAGCTCATAAAGTCACCTAAATACACAAAAATATTTTTCATGATGTCTTCTAGTGTTTTATATTATAATAATTGCGTGCTCGAGCCGTTCGGACACAAATTAGACATAAATATGAATACAAACGCACTGAGAACTGTACTTATTGAGTTAGTTTATTCAAGTTTTCTATCATTTGTATCCTCATTTCATGGCATTAATTCACCAAAATGCACAAAGTTATTTTAAATGATGTATTCTATTAGTTTATATTATAATCATTGCATTTTAAACCTTTATAATATAGATAACGTTGAAATATTATACACAAATGTATAAATATAATATTTCAGTTTATTCGAGTTCTCAAACATTTCTAGCCTCATTTCAACTCATAAAGCCACAAAAATGCACAATGATATTTTTCATGATATCTTCTATGGGTTTATATTATAATCATTGCGTGCTCGAGCCGTTCGGACACGAATGTCGCACAAAAATGAATACAAACACAATGAAAACTGTACTTCTTCAGTTAGTTTATTCAAGTTTTCTATCATTTGGTTCCTCGTTTCATGACATTAAATCACCAAAATGCAGAAAGTTATTTTAAATGATGTCACCTATTCGTTTATAATATAATCATTGCTATCTCTAACCTTTATAATGGGGATATATAGCGTTGGAAGATTAACACGAATGTATAAAAATAATATTTCAGTTTATTCGAGTTTTTTGTCATTTGAAGCCTCATTTCAGCTCATAAAGTCACCGAAATACACAATGATATTTTTAATGATATATTCGATGGGTTTATATTATAATCATCGCGTTCTCGAGCCGTTCTGACACAATTTATGCATCATTATGAATACAAACGCACTGAAAACTATACTTCTTGAGTTAGTTCATTCGAGCTTTCTATCATTTGTATCCTCGTTTCATGACATTAAATCATCAAAATGCACAATGTTATTTTTAATGATATATTCTATTCATTTATATTATAATCATCACGTTCCCAAACATTTATAATATGGATAACGTTGAAAGATTAATACAACTGTATAAAATCTTGAGTTACTTTATTCAAGTTTCCTATCATTTATAGCATCATTTCATCACATTAAATCACTAAAATGCTCAAAGTTATTTTAAATGATGTCTCTTATCCGTTTATATTATAATCAATACATTTTCGAACATTTATGACAAGGATAACGTTGAAGATTTAACATAAATGTATAAAAATAGTATTTTAGTTTATTCGAGTTTTCTATTATTTGTAGCCTCATTTCAGCTCATAAAGTTATCAAAATACACAACAATATTTTTTTCATGATGTCTTCTTTGCGTTTATATTATAATCATTACATGCTCGAGCCGTTCAGGACACAAGTTACGCACAAATATGAATAAAACGCACTGAAAACTGTACTTCTTGAGTTAGTTTATTGAAGTTTTCTATCATTTGTATCCTCGTTTCATGACATTAAATCATCAAACAGCACAAAATAATTTTAAATGATGTCTTCTATTTGTTTGTATTATAATCATTCATTCTCAAACCTTTATAATATGGATAACGTTGAAAGATTAACACAAATGTATAAAAATAATATTTTAGTTTATTGGAGTTTTCAACGCATAAAGTCACCAATATACACAATGATATTTTTCATGATATCTTCTATGGGTTTATATTATAATCATTGCGTGCTCGACCAGTTCAGACTCGAATTACGCACAAATATGAATACAAACGTAATGAAAACTGTCATCTTCATTACTTTATTCAACTTTTGTATCATTTATAGCATCATTTGGACACATTAAATCACCAAAATGCACAAAGTTATTCTAATTGATGTCTCCTATTCATTTATATTGTAATCATTGTATTCTCAAATCTTTATAATAGGGAAAACGTTGAAAGATTGACACAAATGTATAAAAACGGTATTTTAGTTTATTCTCGTTTTCAATTATTTGTAGACTCATTTCAACACATAAAGTCACCAAAATACACAAACATATTTTTTATGGTGTCCTCCATGGGTTTTTGTTATAATCATTGCGTGCTCGAGCCGTTCGGACACAAATTACGCACAAATATGAATACAAATGCACTGAAAACTGGTACTTCTTGAGTTAGTTTATCCAAGTTTTCTATCGTTTATATCCTCGTTTCATGACATTAAATCATCAAAATGCAAAAATTTATTTTAAATGTAATCTTCTATTCGTTTATATTATAATCATTGCATTCTCAAACATTTATGATATGGATAGCGTTAAAAGATTAACACAAATGTATAAAAATAATTTTTCAATTTATTCGAGTTTTGTATCATTTGTAGCCTCATTTCAACTCATAAAGTCCCAAAAATACACAATGATATTTTTCATAATGTCTTATGTGGGTTTATATTATAATAATTGCGTGCTTGAGTCGTTCGGGCATTAATTACGCGCAAATATGAATACAAACACATTGAAAACTGTACTTTTTCAGTTAGTTTATTTAAGTTTACTATAATTTATAGAATCATTTCATCACACTAAATCACCAAAATGCTCAAAGGTTTTTTAAATGATGTATCCTATCCGTTTATATTATAATTATTGCATTCGCGAACCTTTATGACAGGGATAACGTTGAAGATTAATATAAATGTATAAAAACAGTATTTTAGTTTATTCGAGTTTTCTATCATTTGTAGCCTCATTTCAGCTCATAAATTCACCAAAATACACAAAAATATTTTTCATGATGTCTTTTATGGGTTTGTATAATAATCTTTATGTGTTCGAGCCATTCGGACACAAATATGAATACAAACGCACTGAAAACTGTACTTATTGTGTTACTTTAATCACGTTTTCAATATTTGTATCCTCGTTTCATGACATTAAATCATTCAAAGCAAAGTTATTTTAAATGATGTCTTCTATTAGTTTAAATTATAATCATTGCATTTTCAAACCTTTATAATGTAGATAACGTTGAAAGATTAACACAAACGTATAAAAAATAATATTTCAGTTTATTCGAGTTCTCAATCATTTCTAGCCTCATTTCAACTCATAAAGTCACCAAAATACACGATGATATTTTTCATGATATCTTCTATGGGTTTATATTACAATCATTCCGTGCTCGAGCCATTCGGACATGAATTACACACAGATATGAATACTTTATTCAAGTTTTCTATCATTTGTTGCATCATTTTGTCAAATTAAGTCACCAAAATGCTCAAAATGATTTAAAATTTTGTCTCCTATCCAATTATATAATAATCATTACATTCTCAAACCTTTATGACAGGGATAATGTTAAAAAAAGATTAACGCAAATGTATAAAAATGGTATTTTAGTTTATTCGAGTTTGCTATCATTTGTAGCCTCATTTCAGCTCATAAAGTCACCAAAATACACAAAAATATTTCCCATGATGTCTTCTATGGGTTTATATATAGTCATTACTAGCTCGAGCCGTCCGGATATAAATTACGTACGAATATGTATACAAACGCATTGTAAACTGTACTTCTTGTGTTAGTTTATTCTAGTTTTCTATCGTTTATATCCTCGTTTCATGACATTAAATCGTCAAAATACACAAAGTTAATTTAAATGATGTGTTCTATTCATTTATGTTATAATCATTGCATTCTCAAACCTTTATAATATGAATAGCGTTAAAAGATTAACACAAATGTATAAAAATAATATTTCAGTTTATTCGAGTTTTCTATCATTTGTAGGATAATTTCAACTCATAAAGTCACCAAAATACACAATGATATTTTCCATGATACCTTCTATGGGTTTATATTACATTCATTGCGTGCTCGATCCGTTCGGACATGAATTACGCACAAATATGAATATAAACACGTTGAAATCTATACCTTTTCAGTTAGTTTATTCAAGTTTTCTATCATTTGTATCTACGTTTCGTGATAATAAATCACCAAAATGCACAAAGTTGTTTTAAATGGTGTCTCTTATTTATTTATATTATAATAATTGCATCCTCCAACCTTTATGACAGGGATAGGGTTGAAAGATTACAAATGTATAAATATACTACTTCAGTTTATTCGAGTTTTCTATCAGTTGTAGCCTCATTTCAACTCATTAAATTATCAAAATACACTAAGATGTCTTCTACGGGTTTATATTATAATCATTGCATGCTCGAGCTGTTCGGACACGAGTTATGCACAAATATGGATACAAATGCATTGAAAACCGTACTTGTTCAGTTAGTTTATTCATGTTTTTCATAATTTATAGCCTCATTCCATCACAGGAGATCACCAAAATGATGAAATTTGTTATAAATGATGTCTCATGTACGTTTATACTACATTCTTTGACTTCTCGAACCTTTATGATAGGGATAACGTTGAAGGATTGACACAAATGTATAAAAACGGTATTTTAGTTTATTCGAGTTTTCTATTATATTCAGCCTCATTTCAGCTCATAAAGTCACCTAAATACACAAAAATATTTTTCATGATGTCTTCTAGTGTTTTATATTATAATAATTGCGTGCTCGAGCCGTTCGGACACAAATTAGACATAAATATGAATACAAACGCACTGAGAACTGTACTTATTGAGTTAGTTTATTCAAGTTTTCTATCATTTGTATCCTCATTTCATGGCATTAATTCACCAAAATGCACAAAGTTATTTTAAATGATGTATTCTATTAGTTTATATTATAATCATTGCATTTTAAACCTTTATAATATAGATAACGTTGAAATATTATACACAAATGTATAAATATAATATTTCAGTTTATTCGAGTTCTCAAACATTTCTAGCCTCATTTCAACTCATAAAGCCACAAAAATGCACAATGATATTTTTCATGATATCTTCTATGGGTTTATATTATAATCATTGCGTGCTCGAGCCGTTCGGACACGAATGTCGCACAAAAATGAATACAAACACAATGAAAACTGTACTTCTTCAGTTAGTTTATTCAAGTTTTCTATCATTTGGTTCCTCGTTTCATGACATTAAATCACCAAAATGCAGAAAGTTATTTTAAATGATGTCACCTATTCGTTTATAATATAATCATTGCTATCTCTAACCTTTATAATGGGGATATATAGCGTTGGAAGATTAACACGAATGTATAAAAATAATATTTCAGTTTATTCGAGTTTTTTGTCATTTGAAGCCTCATTTCAGCTCATAAAGTCACCGAAATACACAATGATATTTTTAATGATATATTCGATGGGTTTATATTATAATCATCGCGTTCTCGAGCCGTTCGACACACAATTTATGCATCATTATGAATACAAACGCACTGAAAACTATACTTCTTGAGTTAGTTCATTCGAGCTTTCTATCATTTGTATCCTCGTTTCATGACATTAAATCATCAAAATGCACAATGTTATTTTTAATGATATATTCTATTCATTTATATTATAATCATCACGTTCCCAAACATTTATAATATGGATAACGTTGAAAGATTAATACAACTGTATAAAATCTTGAGTTACTTTATTCAAGTTTCCTATCATTTATAGCATCATTTCATCACATTAAATCACTAAAATGCTCAAAGTTATTTTAAATGATGTCTCTTATCCGTTTATATTATAATCAATACATTTTCGAACATTTATGACAAGGATAACGTTGAAGATTTAACATAAATGTATAAAAATAGTATTTTAGTTTATTCGAGTTTTCTATTATTTGTAGCCTCATTTCAGCTCATAAAGTTATCAAAATACACAACAATATTTTTTTCATGATGTCTTCTTTGCGTTTATATTATAATCATTACATGCTCGAGCCGTTCGGGACACAAGTTACGCACAAATATGAATAAAACGCACTGAAAACTGTACTTCTTGAGTTAGTTTATTGAAGTTTTCTATCATTTGTATCCTCGTTTCATGACATTAAATCATCAAACAGCACAAAATAATTTTAAATGATGTCTTCTATTTGTTTGTATTATAATCATTCATTCTCAAACCTTTATAATATGGATAACGTTGAAAGATTAACACAAATGTATAAAAATAATATTTTAGTTTATTGGAGTTTTCAACGCATAAAGTCACCAATATACACAATGATATTTTTCATGATATCTTCTATGGGTTTATATTATAATCATTGCGTGCTCGACCAGTTCAGACTCGAATTACGCACAAATATGAATACAAACGTAATGAAAACTGTCATCTTCTGTTACTTTATTCAACTTTTGTATCATTTATAGCATCATTTGGACACATTAAATCACCAAAATGCACAAAGTTATTCTAATTGATGTCTCCTATTCATTTATATTGTAATCATTGTATTCTCAAATCTTTATAATAGGGAAAACGTTGAAAGATTGACACAAATGTATAAAAACGGTATTTTAGTTTATTCTCGTTTTCAATTATTTGTAGACTCATTTCAACACATAAAGTCACCAAAATACACAAACATATTTTTTATGGTGTCCTCCATGGGTTTTTGTTATAATCATTGCGTGCTCGAGCCGTTCGGACACAAATTACGCACAAATATGAATACAAATGCACTGAAAACTGGTACTTCTTGAGTTAGTTTATCCAAGTTTTCTATCGTTTATATCCTCGTTTCATGACATTAAATCATCAAAATGCAAAAATTTATTTTAAATGTAATCTTCTATTCGTTTATATTATAATCATTGCATTCTCAAACATTTATGATATGGATAGCGTTAAAAGATTAACACAAATGTATAAAAATAATTTTTCAATTTATTCGAGTTTTGTATCATTTGTAGCCTCATTTCAACTCATAAAGTCCCAAAAATACACAATGATATTTTTCATAATGTCTTATGTGGGTTTATATTATAATAATTGCGTGCTTGAGTCGTTCGGGCATTAATTACGCGCAAATATGAATACAAACACATTGAAAACTGTACTTTTTCAGTTAGTTTATTTAAGTTTACTATAATTTATAGAATCATTTCATCACACTAAATCACCAAAATGCTCAAAGGTTTTTTAAATGATGTATCCTATCCGTTTATATTATAATTATTGCATTCGCGAACCTTTATGACAGGGATAACGTTGAAGATTAATATAAATGTATAAAAACAGTATTTTAGTTTATTCGAGTTTTCTATCATTTGTAGCCTCATTTCAGCTCATAAATTCACCAAAATACACAAAAATATTTTTCATGATGTCTTTTATGGGTTTGTATAATAATCTTTATGTGTTCGAGCCATTCGGACACAAATTACACACAAATATGAATACAAACGCACTGAAAACTGTACTTATTGTGTTACTTTAATCACGTTTTCAATATTTGTATCCTCGTTTCATGACATTAAATCATTCAAATGCGCAAAGTTATTTTAAATGATGTCTTCTATTAGTTTAAATTATAATCATTGCATTTTCAAACCTTTATAATGTAGATAACGTTGAAAGATTAACACAAACGTATAAAAAATAATATTTCAGTTTATTCGAGTTCTCAATCATTTCTAGCCTCATTTCAACTCATAAAGTCACCAAAATACACGATGATATTTTTCATGATATCTTCTATGGGTTTATATTACAATCATTCCGTGCTCGAGCCATTCGGACATGAATTACACACAGATATGAATACTTTATTCAAGTTTTCTATCATTTGTTGCATCATTTTGTCAAATTAAGTCACCAAAATGCTCAAAATTATTTAAAATTTTGTCTCCTATCCAATTATATAATAATCATTACATTCTCAAACCTTTATGACAGGGATAATGTTAAAAAAAGATTAACGCAAATGTATAAAAATGGTATTTTAGTTTATTCGAGTTTGCTATCATTTGTAGCCTCATTTCAGCTCATAAAGTCACCAAAATACACAAAAATATTTCCCATGATGTCTTCTATGGGTTTATATATAGTCATTACTAGCTCGAGCCGTCCGGATATAAATTACGTACGAATATGTATACAAACGCATTGTAAACTGTACTTCTTGTGTTAGTTTATTCTAGTTTTCTATCGTTTATATCCTCGTTTCATGACATTAAATCGTCAAAATACACAAAGTTAATTTAAATGATGTGTTCTATTCATTTATGTTATAATCATTGCATTCTCAAACCTTTATAATATGAATAGCGTTAAAAGATTAACACAAATGTATAAAAATAATATTTCAGTTTATTCGAGTTTTCTATCATTTGTAGGATAATTTCAA
Organism: Schoenoplectus tabernaemontani; assembly: GCA_037127355.1. Classification (NCBI taxonomy): domain Eukaryota; kingdom Viridiplantae; phylum Streptophyta; class Magnoliopsida; order Poales; family Cyperaceae; genus Schoenoplectus; species Schoenoplectus tabernaemontani. The sequence continues at coordinate 2,400,557 of CM073754.1, forward strand.
CTCATAAAGTCACCAAAATACACAATGATATTTTCCATGATACCTTCTATGGGTTTATATTACAATCATTGCGTGCTCGATCCGTTCGGACATGAATTACGCACAAATATGAATATAAACACGTTGAAATCTATACCTTTTCAGTTAGTTTATTCAAGTTTTCTATCATTTGTATCTACGTTTCGTGATAATAAATCACCAAAATGCACAAATTTGTTTTAAATGGTGTCTCTTATTTATTTATATTATAATAATTGCATCCTCCAACCTTTATGACAGGGATAGGGTTGAAAGATTACAAATGTATAAATATACTACTTCAGTTTATTCGAGTTTTCTATCAGTTGTAGCCTCATTTCAACTCATTAAATTATCAAAATACACTAAGATGTCTTCTACGGGTTTATATTATAATCATTGCATGCTCGAGCTGTTCGGACACGAGTTATGCACAAATATGGATACAAATGCATTGAAAACCGTACTTGTTCAGTTAGTTTATTCATGTTTTTCATAATTTATAGCCTCATTCCATCACAGGAGATCACCAAAATGATGAAATTTGTTATAAATGATGTCTCATGTACGTTTATACTACATTCTTTGACTTCTCGAACCTTTATGATAGGGATAACGTTGAAGGATTGACACAAATGTATAAAAACGGTATTTTAGTTTATTCGAGTTTTCTATTATATTCAGCCTCATTTCAGCTCATAAAGTCACCTAAATACACAAAAATATTTTTCATGATGTCTTCTAGTGTTTTATATTATAATAATTGCGTGCTCGAGCCGTTCGGACACAAATTAGACATAAATATGAATACAAACGCACTGAGAACTGTACTTATTGAGTTAGTTTATTCAAGTTTTCTATCATTTGTATCCTCATTTCATGGCATTAATTCACCAAAATGCACAAAGTTATTTTAAATGATGTATTCTATTAGTTTATATTATAATCATTGCATTTTAAACCTTTATAATATAGATAACGTTGAAATATTATACACAAATGTATAAATATAATATTTCAGTTTATTCGAGTTCTCAAACATTTCTAGCCTCATTTCAACTCATAAAGCCACAAAAATGCACAATGATATTTTTCATGATATCTTCTATGGGTTTATATTATAATCATTGCGTGCTCGAGCCGTTCGGACACGAATGTCGCACAAAAATGAATACAAACACAATGAAAACTGTACTTCTTCGCTTAGTTTATTCAAGTTTTCTATCATTTGGTTCCTCGTTTCATGACATTAAATCACCAAAATGCAGAAAGTTATTTTAAATGATGTCACCTATTCGTTTATAATATAATCATTGCTATCTCTAACCTTTATAATGGGGATATATAGCGTTGGAAGATTAACACGAATGTATAAAAATAATATTTCAGTTTATTCGAGTTTTTTGTCATTTGAAGCCTCATTTCAGCTCATAAAGTCACCGAAATACACAATGATATTTTTAATGATATATTCGATGGGTTTATATTATAATCATCGCGTTCTCGAGCCGTTCTGACACAATTTATGCATCATTATGAATACAAACGCACTGAAAACTATACTTCTTGAGTTAGTTCATTCGAGCTTTCTATCATTTGTATCCTCGTTTCATGACATTAAATCATCAAAATGCACAATGTTATTTTTAATGATATATTCTATTCATTTATATTATAATCATCACGTTCCCAAACATTTATAATATGGATAACGTTGAAAGATTAATACAACCGTATAAAATCTTGAGTTACTTTATTCAAGTTTCCTATCATTTATAGCATCATTTCATCACATTAAATCACTAAAATGCTCAAAGTTATTTTAAATGATGTCTCTTATCCGTTTATATTATAATCAATACATTTTCGAACATTTATGACAAGGATAACGTTGAAGATTTAACATAAATGTATAAAAATAGTATTTTAGTTTATTCGAGTTTTCTATTATTTGTAGCCTCATTTCAGCTCATAAAGTTATCAAAATACACAACAATATTTTTTTCATGATGTCTTCTTTGCGTTTATATTATAATCATTACATGCTCGAGCCGTTCAGACACAAGTTACGCACAAATATGAATAAAACGCACCGAAAACTGTACTTCTTGAGTTAGTTTATTGAAGTTTTCTATCATTTGTATCCTCGTTTCATGACATTAAATCATCAAACAGCACAAAATAATTTTAAATGATGTCTTCTATTTGTTTGTATTATAATCATTCATTCTCAAACCTTTATAATATGGATAACGTTGAAAGATTAACACAAATGTATAAAAATAATATTTTAGTTTATTGGAGTTTTCAACGCATAAAGTCACCAATATACACAATGATATTTTTCATGATATCTTCTATGGGTTTATATTATAATCATTGCGTGCTCGACCAGTTCGACTCGAATTACGCACAAATATGAATACAAACGTAATGAAAACTGTCATCTTCTCGTTACTTTATTCAACTTTTGTATCATTTATAGCATCATTTGGACACATTAAATCACCAAAATGCACAAAGTTATTCTAATTGATGTCTCCTATTCATTTATATTGTAATCATTGTATTCTCAAATCTTTATAATAGGGAAAACGTTGAAAGATTGACACAAATGTATAAAAACGGTATTTTAGTTTATTCTTTTTCAATTATTTGTAGACTCATTTCAACACATAAAGTCACCAAAATACACAAACATATTTTTTATGGTGTCCTCCATGGGTTTTTGTTATAATCATTGCGTGCTCGAGCCGTTCGGACACAAATTACGCACAAATATGAATACAAATGCACTGAAAACTGGTACTTCTTGAGTTAGTTTATCCAAGTTTTCTATCGTTTATATCCTCGTTTCATGACATTAAATCATCAAAATGCAAAAATTTATTTTAAATGTAATCTTCTATTCGTTTATATTATAATCATTGCATTCTCAAACATTTATGATATGGATAGCGTTAAAAGATTAACACAAATGTATAAAAATAATTTTTCAATTTATTCGAGTTTTGTATCATTTGTAGCCTCATTTCAACTCATAAAGTCCCAAAAATACACAATGATATTTTTCATAATGTCTTATGTGGGTTTATATTATAATAATTGCGTGCTTGAGTCGTTCGGGCATTAATTACGCGCAAATATGAATACAAACACATTGAAAACTGTACTTTTTCAGTTAGTTTATTTAAGTTTACTATAATTTATAGAATCATTTCATCACACTAAATCACCAAAATGCTCAAAGGTTTTTTAAATGATGTATCCTATCCGTTTATATTATAATTATTGCATTCGCGAACCTTTATGACAGGGATAACGTTGAAGATTAATATAAATGTATAAAAACAGTATTTTAGTTTATTCGAGTTTTCTATCATTTGTAGCCTCATTTCAGCTCATAAATTCACCAAAATACACAAAAATATTTTTCATGATGTCTTTTATGGGTTTGTATAATAATCTTTATGTGTTCGAGCCATTCGGACACAAATTACACACAAATATGAATACAAACGCACCGAAAACTGTACTTATTGTGTTACTTTAATCACGTTTTCAATATTTGTATCCTCGTTTCATGACATTAAATCATTCAAATGCGCAAAGTTATTTTAAATGATGTCTTCTATTAGTTTAAATTATAATCATTGCATTTTCAAACCTTTATAATGTAGATAACGTTGAAAGATTAACACAAACGTATAAAAAATAATATTTCAGTTTATTCGAGTTCTCAATCATTTCTAGCCTCATTTCAACTCATAAAGTCACCAAAATACACGATGATATTTTTCATGATATCTTCTATGGGTTTATATTACAATCATTCCGTGCTCGAGCCATTCGGACATGAATTACACACAGATATGAATACTTTATTCAAGTTTTCTATCATTTGTTGCATCATTTTGTCAAATTAAGTCACCAAAATGCTCAAAATTATTTAAAATTTTGTCTCCTATCCAATTATATAATAATCATTACATTCTCAAACCTTTATGACAGGGATAATGTTAAAAAAAGATTAACGCAAATGTATAAAAATGGTATTTTAGTTTATTCGAGTTTGCTATCATTTGTAGCCTCATTTCAGCTCATAAAGTCACCAAAATACACAAAAATATTTCCCATGATGTCTTCTATGGGTTTATATATAGTCATTACTAGCTCGAGCCGTCCGGATATAAATTACGTACGAATATGTATACAAACGCATTGTAAACTCGTACTTCTTGTGTTAGTTTATTCTAGTTTTCTATCGTTTATATCCTCGTTTCATGACATTAAATCGTCAAAATACACAAAGTTAATTTAAATGATGTGTTCTATTCATTTATGTTATAATCATTGCATTCTCAAACCTTTATAATATGAATAGCGTTAAAAGATTAACACAAATGTATAAAAATAATATTTCAGTTTATTCGAGTTTTCTATCATTTGTAGGATAATTTCAACTCATAAAGTCACCAAAATACACAATGATATTTTCCATGATACCTTCTATGGGTTTATATTACAATCATTGCGTGCTCGATCCGTTCGGACATGAATTACGCACAAATATGAATATAAACACGTTGAAATCTATACCTTTTCGCTTAGTTTATTCAAGTTTTCTATCATTTGTATCTACGTTTCGTGATAATAAATCACCAAAATGCACAAAGTTGTTTTAAATGGTGTCTCTTATTTATTTATATTATAATAATTGCATCCTCCAACCTTTATGACAGGGATAGGGTTGAAAGATTACAAATGTATAAATATACTACTTCAGCTTATTCGAGTTTTCTATCGCTTGTAGCCTCATTTCAACTCATTAAATTATCAAAATACACTAAGATGTCTTCTACGGGTTTATATTATAATCATTGCATGCTCGAGCTGTTCGGACACGAGTTATGCACAAATATGGATACAAATGCATTGAAAACCGTACTTGTTCGCTTAGTTTATTCATGTTTTTCATAATTTATAGCCTCATTCCATCACAGGAGATCACCAAAATGATGAAATTTGTTATAAATGATGTCTCATGTACGTTTATACTACATTCTTTGACTTCTCGAACCTTTATGATAGGGATAACGTTGAAGGATTGACACAAATGTATAAAAACGGTATTTTAGTTTATTCGAGTTTTCTATTATATTCAGCCTCATTTCAGCTCATAAAGTCACCTAAATACACAAAAATATTTTTCATGATGTCTTCTAGTGTTTTATATTATAATAATTGCGTGCTCGAGCCGTTCGGACACAAATTAGACATAAATATGAATACAAACGCACTGAGAACTGTACTTATTGAGTTAGTTTATTCAAGTTTTCTATCATTTGTATCCTCATTTCATGGCATTAATTCACCAAAATGCACAAAGTTATTTTAAATGATGTATTCTATTAGTTTATATTATAATCATTGCATTTTAAACCTTTATAATATAGATAACGTTGAAATATTATACACAAATGTATAAATATAATATTTCAGTTTATTCGAGTTCTCAAACATTTCTAGCCTCATTTCAACTCATAAAGCCACAAAAATGCACAATGATATTTTTCATGATATCTTCTATGGGTTTATATTATAATCATTGCGTGCTCGAGCCGTTCGGACACGAATGTCGCACAAAAATGAATACAAACACAATGAAAACTGTACTTCTTCGCTTAGTTTATTCAAGTTTTCTATCATTTGGTTCCTCGTTTCATGACATTAAATCACCAAAATGCAGAAAGTTATTTTAAATGATGTCACCTATTCGTTTATAATATAATCATTGCTATCTCTAACCTTTATAATGGGGATATATAGCGTTGGAAGATTAACACGAATGTATAAAAATAATATTTCAGTTTATTCGAGTTTTTTGTCATTTGAAGCCTCATTTCAGCTCATAAAGTCACCGAAATACACAATGATATTTTTAATGATATATTCGATGGGTTTATATTATAATCATCGCGTTCTCGAGCCGTTCTGACACAATTTATGCATCATTATGAATACAAACGCACTTGAAAACTATACTTCTTGAGTTAGTTCATTCGAGCTTTCTATCATTTGTATCCTCGTTTCATGACATTAAATCATCAAAATGCACAATGTTATTTTTAATGATATATTCTATTCATTTATATTATAATCATCACGTTCCCAAACATTTATAATATGGATAACGTTGAAAGATTAATACAACTGTATAAAATCTTGAGTTACTTTATTCAAGTTTCCTATCATTTATAGCATCATTTCATCACATTAAATCACTAAAATGCTCAAAGTTATTTTAAATGATGTCTCTTATCCGTTTATATTATAATCAATACATTTTCGAACATTTATGACAAGGATAACGTTGAAGATTTAACATAAATGTATAAAAATAGTATTTTAGTTTATTCGAGTTTTCTATTATTTGTAGCCTCATTTCAGCTCATAAAGTTATCAAAATACACAACAATATTTTTTTCATGATGTCTTCTTTGCGTTTATATTATAATCATTACATGCTCGAGCCGTTCGGACACAAGTTACGCACAAATATGAATAAAACGCACTGAAAACTGTACTTCTTGAGTTAGTTTATTGAAGTTTTCTATCATTTGTATCCTCGTTTCATGACATTAAATCATCAAACAGCACAAAATAATTTTAAATGATGTCTTCTATTTGTTTGTATTATAATCATTCATTCTCAAACCTTTATAATATGGATAACGTTGAAAGATTAACACAAATGTATAAAAATAATATTTTAGTTTATTGGAGTTTTCAACGCATAAAGTCACCAATATACACAATGATATTTTTCATGATATCTTCTATGGGTTTATATTATAATCATTGCGTGCTCGACCAGTTCAGACTCGAATTACGCACAAATATGAATACAAACGTAATGAAAACTGTCATCTTCTGTTACTTTATTCAACTTTTGTATCATTTATAGCATCATTTGGACACATTAAATCACCAAAATGCACAAAGTTATTCTAATTGATGTCTCCTATTCATTTATATTGTAATCATTGTATTCTCAAATCTTTATAATAGGGAAAACGTTGAAAGATTGACACAAATGTATAAAAACGGTATTTTAGTTTATTCTCGTTTTCAATTATTTGTAGACTTATTTCAACACATAAAGTCACCAAAATACACAAACATATTTTTTATGGTGTCCTCCATGGGTTTTTGTTATAATCATTGCGTGCTCGAGCCGTTCGGACACAAATTACGCACAAATATGAATACAAATGCACTTTGAAAACTGGTACTTCTTGAGTTAGTTTATCCAAGTTTTCTATCGTTTATATCCTCGTTTCATGACATTAAATCATCAAAATGCAAAAATTTATTTTAAATGTAATCTTCTATTCGTTTATATTATAATCATTGCATTCTCAAACATTTATGATATGGATAGCGTTAAAAGATTAACACAAATGTATAAAAATAATTTTTCAATTTATTCGAGTTTTGTATCATTTGTAGCCTCATTTCAACTCATAAAGTCCCAAAAATACACAATGATATTTTTCATAATGTCTTATGTGGGTTTATATTATAATAATTGCGTGCTTGAGTCGTTCGGGCATTAATTACGCGCAAATATGAATACAAACACATTGAAAACTCACTTTTTCGCTTAGTTTATTTAAGTTTACTATAATTTATAGAATCATTTCATCACACTAAATCACCAAAATGCTCAAAGGTTTTTTAAATGATGTATCCTATCCGTTTATATTATAATTATTGCATTCGCGAACCTTTATGACAGGGATAACGTTGAAGATTAATATAAATGTATAAAAACAGTATTTTAGTTTATTCGAGTTTTCTATCATTTGTAGCCTCATTTCAGCTCATAAATTCACCAAAATACACAAAAATATTTTTCATGATGTCTTTTATGGGTTTGTATAATAATCTTTATGTGTTCGAGCCATTCGGACACAAATTACACACAAATATGAATACAAACGCACTGAAAACTGTACTTATTGTGTTACTTTAATCACGTTTTCAATATTTGTATCCTCGTTTCATGACATTAAATCATTCAAATGCGCAAAGTTATTTTAAATGATGTCTTCTATTAGTTTAAATTATAATCATTGCATTTTCAAACCTTTATAATGTAGATAACGTTGAAAGATTAACACAAACGTATAAAAAATAATATTTCAGTTTATTCGAGTTCTCAATCATTTCTAGCCTCATTTCAACTCATAAAGTCACCAAAATACACGATGATATTTTTCATGATATCTTCTATGGGTTTATATTACAATCATTCCGTGCTCGAGCCATTCGGACATGAATTACACACGATATGAATACTTTATTCAAGTTTTCTATCATTTGTTGCATCATTTTGTCAAATTAAGTCACCAAAATGCTCAAAATTATTTAAAATTTTGTCTCCTATCCAATTATATAATAATCATTACATTCTCAAACCTTTATGACAGGGATAATGTTAAAAAAAGATTAACGCAAATGTATAAAAATGGTATTTTAGTTTATTCGAGTTTGCTATCATTTGTAGCCTCATTTCAGCTCATAAAGTCACCAAAATACACAAAAATATTTCCCATGATGTCTTCTATGGGTTTATATATAGTCATTACTAGCTCGAGCCGTCCGGATATAAATTACGTACGAATATGTATACAAACGCATTGTAAACTGTACTTCTTGTGTTAGTTTATTCTAGTTTTCTATCGTTTATATCCTCGTTTCATGACATTAAATCGTCAAAATACACAAAGTTAATTTAAATGATGTGTTCTATTCATTTATGTTATAATCATTGCATTCTCAAACCTTTATAATATGAATAGCGTTAAAAGATTAACACAAATGTATAAAAATAATATTTCGGTTTATTCGAGTTTTCTATCATTTGTAGGATAATTTCAACTCATAAAGTCACCAAAATACACAATGATATTTTCCATGATACCTTCTATGGGTTTATATTACAATCATTGCGTGCTCGATCCGTTCGGACATGAATTACGCACAAATATGAATATAAACACGTTGAAATCTATACCTTTTCGGTTAGTTTATTCAAGTTTTCTATCATTTGTATCTACGTTTCGTGATAATAAATCACCAAAATGCACAAAGTTGTTTTAAATGGTGTCTCTTATTTATTTATATTATAATAATTGCATCCTCCAACCTTTATGACGGGGATAGGGTTGAAAGATTACAAATGTATAAATATACTACTTCGGTTTATTCGAGTTTTCTATCGATTGTAGCCTCATTTCAACTCATTAAATTATCAAAATACACTAAGATGTCTTCTACGGGTTTATATTATAATCATTGCATGCTCGAGCTGTTCGGACACGAGTTATGCACAAATATGGATACAAATGCATTGAAAACCGTACTTGTTCAATTAGTTTATTCATGTTTTTCATAATTTATAGCCTCATTCCATCACGGAGATCACCAAAATGATGAAATTTGTTATAAATGATGTCTCATGTACGTTTATACTACATTCTTTGACTTCTCGAACCTTTATGATAGGGATAACGTTGAAGGATTGACACAAATGTATAAAAACGGTATTTTAGTTTATTCGAGTTTTCTATTATATTCACCTCATTTCAGCTCATAAAGTCACCTAAATACACAAAAATATTTTTCATGATGTCTTCTAGTGTTTTATATTATAATAATTGCGTGCTCGAGCCGTTCGGACACAAATTAGACATAAATATGAATACAAACGCACTGAGAACTGTACTTATTGAGTTAGTTTATTCAAGTTTTCTATCATTTGTATCCTCATTTCATGGCATTAATTCACCAAAATGCACAAAGTTATTTTAAATGATGTATTCTATTAGTTTATATTATAATCATTGCATTTTAAACCTTTATAATATAGATAACGTTGAAATATTATACACAAATGTATAAATATAATATTTCGGTTTATTCGAGTTCTCAAACATTTCTAGCCTCATTTCAACTCATAAAGCCACAAAAATGCACAATGATATTTTTCATGATATCTTCTATGGGTTTATATTATAATCATTGCGTGCTCGAGCCGTTCGGACACGAATGTCGCACAAAAATGAATACAAACACAATGAAAACTGTACTTCTTCAGTTAGTTTATTCAAGTTTTCTATCATTTGGTTCCTCGTTTCATGACATTAAATCACCAAAATGCAGAAAGTTATTTTAAATGATGTCACCTATTCGTTTATAATATAATCATTGCTATCTCTAACCTTTATAATGGGGATAGCGTTGGAAGATTAACACGAATGTATAAAAATAATATTTCAGTTTATTCGAGTTTTTTGTCATTTGAAGCCTCATTTCACTCATAAAGTCACCGAAATACACAATGATATTTTTAATGATATATTCGATGGGTTTATATTATAATCATCGCGTTCTCGAGCCGTTCGACACAATTTATGCATCATTATGAATACAAACGCACTGAAAACTATACTTCTTGAGTTAGTTCATTCGAGCTTTCTATCATTTGTATCCTCGTTTCATGAAATTATCTTCAAAATGCACAATGTTATTTTAAATGATGTATTCTATTCATTTATATTATAATCATCACGTTCCCAAACATTTATAATATGGATAACGTTGAAAGATTAATACAAATGTATAAAATCTTGAGTTACTTTATTCGAGTTTCCTATCATTTATAGCATTATTTCATCACATTAAATCACAAAAATGCTCAAAGTTATTTTAAATGATGTCTCTTATCCGTTTATATTATAATCATTACATCCTCGAACATTTATGACAAGGATAATGTTGAATATTTAACATAAATTTATAAAAATAGTATTTCAGTTTATTCGAGTTTTCTATTATTTGTTGCCACATTTCAGCTCATAAAGTTAACAAAATACACACAAAAAAATTTCATGATGTCTTCTATGGGTTTATATTATAATCATCACATGCGCGAGCGGTTCAATTTTAGTTTATTCGAGTTTTCTATTATTTGTAGGCTCATTTCAGCTCATAATGTTATCAAAATACACAACAATATTTTTCATGATGTCTTCTTTACGCTTATATTATAATCATTACATGCTCGAGCCGTTCGGGACACAAGTTACGCACAAATATGAATAAAACGCACCGAAAACTCGTACTTTTTGAGTTAGTTTATTGAAGTTTTCTATCATTTGTATCCTCGTTTCATGACATTAAATCATCAAACAGCACAAAATAATTTTAAATGATGTCTTCTATTTGTTTGTATTATAATCATTCATTCTCAAACCTTTATAATATGGATAACGTTGAAAGATTAACACAAATGTATAAAAATAATATTTTAGTTTATTGGAGTTTTCAACGCATAAAGTCACCAATATACACAATGATATTTTTTATGATATTTTCTATGGGTTTATATTATAATCATTGCGTACTCGACCAGTTCAGACTCGAATTACACACAAATATGAATACAAACTAAATGAAAATTATGCATCTTCAGTTACTTTATTCAAATTTTGTATCATTTATAGCATCATTTGGACACATTAAATCACCAAAATGCACAAAGTTATTCTAATTGATGTCTCCTATTCATTTATATTGTAATCATTGCATTCTCAAATCTTTATAATAGAGAAAACGTTGAAAGATTCACACAAATGTATAAAAATGATATTTTAGTTTATTCTAGTTTTCAATTATTTGTACACTCATTTCAACACATAAAGTCACCAAAATACACAAACATATTTTTTATGATGTCCTCTATGGGTTTTTGTTATAATCATTGCGTGCTCGAGCCGTTCGGACACAAATTATGCACAAATATGAATACAAACGCACTGAAAACTGGTACTTCTTGAGTTAGTTTATTCAAGTTTTCTATCGTTTATATCCTCGTTTCATGACATTAAATCATCAAAATGCACAAATTTATTTTAAATGTTATCTTCTATTCGTTTATATTATAATCATTGCATTCTCAAACATTTATGATATGGATAGCGTTAAAAGATTAACACAAATGTATAAAAATTATATTTTAATTTATTCGAGTTTTCTATCATTTGTAGTCTCATTTCAACTCATAAAATCGCAAAAATACACAATTATATTTTTCATAATGTCTTATGTGGGTTTATATTATAATTATTGTGTGTTTGAGTCGTTCGGGCATTAATTACGCACAAATATGAAAACAAACACATTGAAAACTGTACTTTTTCAGTTAATTTATTTAAGTTTTCCATAATTTATATAATCATTTCATCACACTAAATCACCAAAATGATCAAAGTTTTTTAAATGATTTCTCCTAGCCGTTTATATTATAATTGTTGCATTCGCAAACTTTTATGACAGGAATAACGTTGAAGATTAATATAAATGTATAAAAATAGTATTTTAGTTTATTCGAGTTTTCTATCATTTGTAGCCTCATTTCAGCTCATAAATTCACCAAATTATAGAAAAAAAATTTCCATGATATCTTTTATGGGTTTGTATAATAATTATTATGTGTTCGAGCCGTTCGGACATAAATTACGCACAAATATGAATACAAACGCACTGAAAAATGTACTTATTGAGTTAGTTTAATCACATTTTCAATATTTGTATCTTCGTTTCATGACATTAAATCATCCAAATGCTCAAAGTTATTTTAAATGATGTCTTCTATTAGTTTAAATTATAATCATTGTATTTTCAAACCTTTATAATATAGATAACGTTGAAAGATTAACACATATGTATAACAATAATATTTCAGTTTATTCGAGTTCTCAATCATTGCTAGCATCATTTTAACTCATAAAGTCACCAAAATACATGATGATATTTTTCATGATATCTTCTATGGGTTTATATTATAATCATTCCGTGCTCGAGCCATTCGGACATGAATTACACACAATATGAATACATTTGTATGTTACTTTATTTAAGTTTTCTATCATTTGTTGCATTATTTGATCACATTAAGTCACCAAAATTTCCCATGATGTCTTCTATGGGTTTATATATAATCATTACTTGCTTGAGCCGTCCGGATATAAATTACGTACGAATATGTATACAAATACACTGTAAACTGTATTTCTTGTGTTAGTTTATTCTAGTTTTCTATCGTTTATATCCTCGTTTCATGACATTAAATCGTCAAAATATATAAAGTTAATTTAAATGATGTTTTCTATTCATTTATGTTATAATCATTACATTCTCAAACCTTTATAATATGAATAACGTTAAAAGATTAACACAAATGTATAAAAATAATATTTCAGTTTATTCGAGTTTTCTATCATTTGTAGGATAATTTCAACTCATAAAGTCACCAAAATACACAATGATATTTTCCATGATATCTTCTATGGGTTTATATTATAATCATTGCGTGCTCGATCCGTTCGAATACGAATTACGCACAAATATGAATATAAACACGTTGAAAACTGTACTTTTTTAGTTAGTTTATTCAAGTTTTCTATCATTTGTATCTACGTTTCGTGATAATAAATCATCAAAATGCACAAAGTTTTTTTAAATGGTGTCTCTTATTTATTTATATTATAATAATTACATCCTCCAACCTTTATGACAGGGATATGGTTGAAAGATTAAAAATGTATAAAAATACTAATTAAGTTTATTCGAGTTTTCTATCATTTGTAGCCTCATTTCAACTCATTAAATTATCAAAATACACTAAGATGTCTTTTACGAGTTTATATTATAATCGTTGCATACTCAACCCTAGAAGACATCATGAAAAATATTTTTGTGTATTTAGGTGACTTTATGATCTGAAATGAGACTGCAAATAATAGAAAACTTGAATAAACTAAAATGCAGTTTTTATACATTTGTGTCAATCTTTCAACGTTATCCCTATCATATAGGTTCGAGAATTGAAATAATAAAGTATAAACGTATATGAGACATCATTTATAACAAATTTCATCATTTTGGTGATCTACTGTGATGGAATGAGACTATAAATTATGAAAAACATGAATAAACTAACTAAATAAGTACGGTTTTTAATGCATTTGTATCCATATTTGTGCATAACTTGTGTCCGAACATAGTCGAATTCGAGAGCAAATGCTTTTTGGCATCACGATCTAGAGGATGAGCATAATATGCGAGAGGACATTTTTCTGAGAAGAAAGAAAAAAAAGGAGCTGAGGGTTTTTGTGCATTATCTAAAATATTGTTTTATTTAGTTTTGAATTATACATTAGTTGTATCAGGCTGATAAAATTTAAACTATACTGAGTTTATACTTCGCTTTTAAAATCAAAATGGTCGATCTGAACCACTCAAAATAATTTTCACATAAATATCTAGTTATAGATCAAATTTTATATATTTTTTTAATTTTTTTAGATTATTAGAAAATCGTTTTTTTAGATGACTCATGATAATTAAGTCAAGTAATTTTCTAACTATCTCAAGAAATAGTAATAAATTATAAAAAAATATAAAATTTAGTCTACAACTAAAAATTCATATGAAAATCACTTTGAGTGGTTCAAATCAATTATTGAGATATTGAAAACAAAAAAATGATCCATAATATGAAAGTGCTCTGTACTATGCATAGCACCATAACTCAACTCCATTATATATTTTTTATTTTCCTAAACTTAAATGATAAATCAGTTTGTCTTAAATGTTACAGTGATACTCAAATTTGATATCAAAGTCCATACCAACTTCAATATTCATATTAAATGAATTAGTATTTAAGTTAACGACTTAATTATTTAACTTAATTTTTTGATAATAAATTATTTTTTATAGTATTATCTAATATGAGTAAGCAGAAAATGAGAGTTTTGTTGATTGCTTATGTGCTAGTAAGGGCGGATCCAGATGAGGAGCCAATCCATCTCTCATTATTAGGTATGGATATGGATAAGAGGTTTTCCTTATCTGTTATTCATTAGATAAATTATATAAATATATATAAATATATTTAATTATATATTATATATATAATTAAATTATATAAATATATATAGTAATAAGTATATATTTTTGATGATAATTGAAATGAAAAGAATATATAATTTTTATTATATTTAAAATATTAATTATTGTTACACTTTATTAGTATATTTATTTAAGAGTGGGGATCACTTGACAATGGGTTATTTTGATAATCTTAATAATGGACTCTTAAATAAATAGATAAAAAATCTTAGATGAAAACAAAATTTATAGATATATTCTTCTACATATAGATTGACGTTCATTCAAATTTCATGGAATTTCATTCTCGTTTGATACTCCATCAAAGACTATTAAAATTTTATACAATTTACAACGGTTCCAATTTAACGGTCTTTGATGGAGTATTAAATGATAATGAAATTTTTGAACGACCACCAATCTATAGGTAGAAGAACACATCTATGATTTTTGTTTCATTTTTAAATTTTTTTGTCTATTTATTTAAGAGTCCATTATTAAGATTGTCAAAATAATTCATTGTCAAGTGATGCCCACCTTTTATTTGATATTATTTATTTGTCTAAATTATATAATTTTTTCATTCATTTTTTTTTTATTTTTATCAGTTATCTACCGTTATCTATTTGTTATCTAAAATTTTTAATAGATAAAGATAAAATATGAATAATTTTTTTTAATAGATATAAATAAGATATGAATGAAAAAAATTAATAGGTATAAGTATACCTCCATCCATATTTTACCCTACCTGATAATCCTACTGACCGGCCCATCACCATAAAATAGAAATCTATACGCATATAAACGATTTTTCGTGTCAAGAAATGAAAATATCGCGATAATCCTCCGCTGCGCACATATGTAAATACTAGCTATATACCCGCGCGTTGCAGCAGAATTTTTTATTTAAATATTAAAATATTATAAGATAAAAAAATTCACATTTATCTAGTATTAAATTATAAATTCACCAAATTAGAGAAAATATATAATAAAGACTATATTTAATCTTGGATGAGATTTTTGCACAATATGAGTTAATGATTCATGATTTTTATGGCAAGAAAAGTAAATTATTCTAACATATATTATCACCATTAATTTCTTACCAAATATGCACAAGGTTGCTAAATAAAAAAACAAAAATTATGGAAATAATTGTATATGAGGGAAAGAAATGGAGAGAAAGAGAGAATCAATGGACGCAATCACATACGTTCGATCAACCAACAATAAATATTATCCGTTTAATTGAGGGATAAAATGGGTATAATAAAAATTTACCATGACAAAAAATGGACTCTCCAATTCTTAGATGCTTTATATAATAGTATAGATTATGTCGCTTATGATCATCATAGCCGTGAGATATCCGGTGAATTAGTCTCGAATGATCCAGAAAAGGTCCAGAATGCCACCGGCCTTGTCCGATCATCAACTCCCACTAATACCCTTTAATTTGCTTACTCTTTCATAATTTCACCACTAGAAGATTGGCATGTCTCTTAGATCTAATCTTTACAAGAGCTGAAGAAAACGTTCGATCAGAAATTTTCTTATTAGTTAATTACACTTGGACAATCAGCAGTTCAGCACCAAATCAGTGAAACGAATTAAGAAATAATAAAGGTAAGAGAGCCAGTAGCATCGCGAACGAGAGTCACTTCACTTCTCCGCCTTCGCATCCAACGATTAAGGAAATGGCGGTGCCCCCTGCATCGAGAGATAGAGATAAAGTTGGGAAATGATCAACGCTCACGAGAGGTATTGTGACAAGAGATAGTTGAACATATTATCTAGGGGAAGTGACATAATCACATAAATATCAATGTAAATAATATTACTAAATCTTATAAATTTATCTTGTTAATATATATAATTCAATTAATATTTTTAAAATAAATTAATATATATATAATGACGTCACTAAATTTTATTTCTCCCTTCACCATTATCTGGGAGGTTCTTTACAAATTTTCAGCGTTGTGAAAATAAAAATAAAAATAAAAACGAAGATAATTTAGTAATTAATATAAAATTCAATTATGAATATATAATTAATGTAAAATAAATATAGAATTGAGATTCATAATTAATGACAATCTAAAAAGACAAAATTGAATAATTTTACTCTTAAATTATGCAGTATTTGTGTAACAATCAAAATTGAGAGAAAATTATATCTTCAACACAAATGATCATAGAAATAGTAACATTATTTGACGAATAACTCAATTTGATAACTGATATTAACTATAAAAATTCAATAAAAATTTTGAATCGTTACAGAACACTTATGTATTTATTAAGAAGCAGATTACGCTTACTAAGGAGTAGAGATAAGTTAGAAGCAGATTACGCTTACTAAGGAGTAGAGATAAATTAATCAGGAGTTCACTACAAAGGAATCGTAATCAGATTCCTAAATAAGAAAGCGGGCTTCGGCTTGGGATTCGTAATCAGATTCCTAAATAAAAAAAGTGGGCTTCAGCTTGGGATTTAATTTGGGGACGGTTCAAAGTTTCGAATCGAGCTCTCTATGTACTTGAGTTGTTAGATTTGCCACGTGTAACTACGAAATCAAACCACTCACAAGTACCTATAAACGTCCCCTCTCCAAAATCCAGACTTTGTGAGTGGTTCTATTTGTCCAGAAGCACTCTTTTGTATACACACTTGCCAAATTAACATGCGGTCTGGGTAATTCATTTCGGTCATTCGGTGCTCGAGAATAAAAGCAGGGTCCTTTTTTAGAAAATCATGGTTCATGAAATTCAATTTACTGCAACACAACAACACCGACCATAAATCATTACTGAGTAAATTCAATCAGTTTATTTGAATTGAATGACTAAAAAAGATGTTAAGAAAAGGGGAAGAGGCCGAGGAACAAGATCCGCTGGATGAAGATCAAATACAGAACTTGATGCCACGTAACTATGGCATGTGAATAAAAGCTTTCATCTTTGAAGTTTAAAATTTCCCTAGCTTTAAAAGAGAGAGGAACGTGGGGACTTAAAACATAGATCGTGCAGTAACTGCCCGGAAAATAAGGATCGTTGATTTTGCAATTGGGTCAAGGGCAGTTGAGACGGTGTCTTCTTTGAATTCACGGGGCCTCTCTTAAAATCGGAAGGTACGGGCAACTTATTTTTGCGTTAACTCAGAGAATATGAGTTCGTAATCCTAGAGGTGAAAACAGCGGAGATCATCCATGCTATTACTGATATCTATTCGAATTTTCTGAATTTTCTGCAGTATGTGATAATATAAGATGAAATGTGAATGAAAAATTACTAAGAGACTCAAAATTACCTTATTTTGTCAATTCTTTTAAAAATAATTGACCCTTCTTATTCTCTGTTCACCACTCTGTGTCGGTTCGGAGAGTAATTTGGGGTAATTGAGCCATGGAGGAGGAGGTGTTGATGAGAGAGAATAGAAGAAGACGAGAACTGACATATAAAAGAGATAGAAGAGTAATGAGCTATTTTGCTGGGCTGAAAACTTCTTTTATTATTTCCAGTTTATTTTTTATATGGGAGCTTGGGCCTTCAAGCATAATGATGAAGGCAATAAAGACAACTGAATATTTCAAACATTCAGCAACAACAAGCACTATTTAAGCACG
Source organism: Schoenoplectus tabernaemontani (assembly GCA_037127355.1). Lineage (NCBI taxonomy): Eukaryota > Viridiplantae > Streptophyta > Magnoliopsida > Poales > Cyperaceae > Schoenoplectus > Schoenoplectus tabernaemontani. The sequence goes on from CM073754.1 coordinate 2,419,233, forward strand.
ATTAGATGGTGTATTAGAGTTATAAAAATAATAATTAATATCTTATTTTATATTTCATTCATTTCTTTGCAATAAAATATTCTCTCTTCACAATTACATCCCAACAACTTCATTGTTTGAGCAAACCTTCTACTTACATTAATTCCTTTTACTTCTTCCAAAACTTGCAATTTATGATATATTACATTCTATTCTCAATTTTTGGATCTGAGTTGGTTCATGAGAGAATACAGATCTTATTTGTTTGATCCAATTTCTACACAAATTTCAATCTGCTCCATAATAAAGTACCAGATTTTTTTTTATGCCCACATAAAATTTACTCTTATTTATCATTCCAGCTCTCTAGAAAAAAAAATATCTTATTCAACAAATTATTTCTTTTGTGTGTTATTTTTTTTCTTACTTCAAAGATACTGCTAACTTGTCCTTGTTTAACATGAAATTAATTTCCTCAAATTGTGAACTATAAAATATGGAGCACTACTTTAAACAAACACTCAACATTAAGAAAGTTTACGAACACCAATATTTAGAATATGAAAACTCACAAAGAAAGAGTTGCTCTCTACTTTAGTAGCATTCTCACGTATATAAATATTTTGTGCATAATTTGGGCTCTGTGGTTGAATTATGTTCAAATGTATATTAAACTATATAAAATTATTTGCTGTACTTTCTAAATGAATATTGTATATGTATATGCTATATGTTAATTATCAATAATATATATAGAGAGAGTAAAGATACCATGAGCTTAAGCTCACGGAGGTCTTCCGTGAGTTTAAGCTCACGGAGGTCTTCCGTGAGTTTAAGCTCACGGAGGTCTTCCGTGAGTTTAAGCTCACGGAGGTCTTCCGTGAGTTTAAGCTCATGGAGGTCTTCCGTGAACTTAGCTCAAAAAATATATCAAATCGTCTCAAAATTTTAATTTATCATTCTCATTAAATTCTTTATATGAAAATATCATGAGATGAAAAAATTTGGAGCGTTTTGAGCTATATAAGTCGTGATTTTTAATTTTTGAAAATCAGCCCTAAAAATAATAATAATATATTCAATACTTGAACATCATTTTAAAAAAATAAAAATGGTGACTTAAAAATCTCAAAACACACCAAATTTTTCCATCCCACGAGATTTTTATATAAAAAATTTAATGAAAATGATAAATTAAAATTTTGAGGCGATTTGATATGTTTTTTGAGTTAAGCTTATGGAAAACCTCCGTGATCTTAAACTCACGGTATCTTTACTATATATATAGAGAGAGAGAGTAAATCTCCAAAATGGTATTTTTACTCTCTCTCTCTATATATATATAGAGAGAGAGTAAATCAATAAATTTTGGAAGAAGTAAAAGGAATTAATGTAAGAGAGAGTGAGGCTATGGTGCTTCGCGTCCGTATCTCGCATTTGAAAGTTCAAACGGCCGATCCAAACCCTTGAACATGATCTTCATATTGAACTATCTTTGAAAATCAAATTTTATATATTTTTATTTTTATTGCTATTTTTTAAATGGGTATAATGTTTGCTGATTTAACGATTTCTGCACCATCCAAAACTAGCGATTTTGTACTCATCTAAAAAATAGCAAAAAAATATAAAATTTGATCTCCAAAGATAGTTCAATATGAAGATCATGCTCAACTATTTGGATCGACCGTTTGAACTTTTAAATTTGAGATACGGACACAAAGCACGGGAGGTTTTATGCTTCGCGAAGCACCATAGCCTCACTATATACATATATATATATATACATATACATATATACATATATACATATATATACATATATACATATATATACATATATACATATATATACATATACATATATACATATATATATACATATATACATATATATATATATATATACATACATATATAGAGTGATGCTATGGTGCTTCGCGAAGTACAAAATTTTTTGTGCTTCGCGCTCGTATTTCGAATTTAAAAGTTTAAACGGCCGATCCAAACCGTTGAACATCATCTTCATATTAAAATATATTTGGAGATCAAATTTTATATTTTTTTGAATTTTTTTGCTATTTTTTAGATGAGTACAAAATCGCTAGTTTTGGATGGTGCAGAAATCGTTAGATCAGCAAACTTTGTACCCATTTAAAAAATAGCAAAATTTTTTTAAAAAATATAAAATTTGATCTCCAAGGATATTTCAATATGAAGATGATGTTCAACGGTTTGGATCGGCCATTTGAACTTTTAAATTTGATATACGAACGCGAAGCACAAAAGATTTTGTACTTCGCGATGCACCATAGCATCACTCTACATATATATATATATATCATTGACTCATATATACGCACATATGATTTTTACATTAAAAAAAATCAGTCTATTTTTTTGCCCACCCTAAATAAATTTTCTGACTCCGCCACTGAATTTAGGATATAACTACTATTTTTAATTTTGAAAAAATACAAATGCCTACATGAATAATGATAAGAATTTAGAGTTTTTTTTTTAAAAAAAAAATCTTCAATATTCATTTAATAATATATATATATATATATATAGAGTTATGCTATGGTTAGTCGCGAAGTACAAAATTTTTTTGTACTTCGCATTGTATCTCCCATTTTCGAGTTCAAAATACCGATCCGACCGTTCAAAGTGTTCTTCATATTAAAATATATTTGGATACCAAATTTTACATTTTTTAGAAAATTTTTTCTATTTTTTTGAGGATTAGAAAATCGTTCTTATTAAAAATCATAAACTCAATACATTTTCATTCCCTCAATAAAAATAGAAAAAAATTTCTAAAAAATATAAAATTTGGTCTCCAAATATATTTTAGTATGAAGAACACTTTGAACGGTCGGATCGGTATTTTGAAATCAAAAATGAAAGATACGACGCGAAGTACAAAAACGTTTTGTACTTCGCGACTAACCGTAGCATAACTCTCTCTCTCTCTATATATATATATATATATGTGTGTGTGTGCTAATGTGTTTTATAAAGCACAAAATATTTCGTACTTCACGCTTATATCTCATGTTTCAAAATTCAAATGGACGATCCAAACCATTAAATACAATCTTCATATCAAAATCTCCTTGGTGATCAAATTTTATATTTTTTTGAATTTTTATACTATTTATTTAAAGGGTTCGAAAATCGTTAATATTGAATGGTTTAGAAGACGTCAAATCAATGAAAACTCACAAAAATTTGATGCCCACATAAAATTTATGAAGTGAGGCTATGGTGCTTCGCGTCCGTATCT